>MU269982.1:21462412-22062412 GCA_021432705.1 Caranx ignobilis | reverse complement strand
GGCATACCACTTTCCCAAGATGAGTTTACATAAGACCACCATTGATAGTGTTATCACACATGACCAAATGTCATGAAAAAAACATTTAAATCTTAACAACTGATGACAATGTAGCTATTCCAAGAGGCTCACATTTTCTCTCACACATTGCAGTGTATACAGCATCAAGTCAGCATCATATGTTCACGTTTACAAAATTTCAATCTTAAAATTTTCCTTGCTTCATAATTATACTATTGTGCAGATACCGTCACTCTTTTTACCACACGTCTCTCTCTCTCTCTCTCTCTCTCTCTCTCTCTCTCTCTCTCTCTCTCTCTCAATACATTGTACCCATCAGCGCTTTGACTGCTCGTGGTTTTAACATCAATTAAAATCCCAGCGCCACTTGCTGAGCTGCACTGTGCACTGTCACATCGTGTTGCATGATCTTGCGGTGTGATGAGCTGTGACAGAAAGCGCCATAGTGTTTCTCTGCAATACACACACTCAGAAAAACACACCCTATCCCCTTCTCTCACTATATATAAACATGCAAACATGTGTCTCGAGCATAAAGCCATTATAACAAATGTGCTTGTGTACACACATCTGAACCAAAGATTCACGCATGCCTGCACAAGCAAACACAATTACCAGATAATAAGATTTGGCTGAGAAATGAAACAGAAAGTGTCATTAAATACGATGAGAGAATAGAGAGACTTGTGTGAGACAAATCAACCATCATCATCTCCATCCGTACAAGCTCTCCGCTTCATTCTCCCTGTCCTAACACATCGTCCAGTAAACAGGCTCAGGCCAACGGCTCAACTCAACGCCACCACGTGTTATCCCAGAGTGTCTGCTTACGCCTCCCTGGGTCTAATCAGCTCTGACAAACCAAATATCTCTAGAGAGTTTAAGCCACTTGGTTTGACTTGTTTGACTTGTTGGTCGACTTATAACTATGCAGCAGATTGTATGGTTTTGAGGTCAGTTGCTTTTCTAACAGTCGCGTGATATTGGAGTCAATCATACACACGTGCCTGGTTTTACGTCTTGTAAAATAGGGGAAAAAAACCCATAAAGATTTGAAAAATGTTTTGATCTGTATCAAAACAAATGAACTCAACTGATCCAAATTAAATGCACATTTAACTAACACGAGATTCACAACCATCTTACTAGTTTAATGGACTCACAACTAGTTGATACCATTGTTATTTTAGATTAAATGTTTTCAGTGTTATTTACAGCAGCTCAATTCACTGTGAGAAGTATCTTGGGTAAAGGCACCATCATCACCGTGGCTGTCTTTGTGTATGTGCTCAGTGATGCTGACTATGTGCGTTCATTGGTGCGTTCATGTACTCTTGCATGACAGCTAAAGTAGCTCCGTCTAACAGCACTGCTGTTCCCTGCCATTTGCCTTCGGGGCTTTTCCTCATTCTCTCTCTGACTTTTGAAGTGTTCCCTTGTTTTTTTTCTCTCAGAGGAAATATTACCAAAAAGCTTGGCTTCAGAGAGAGCAAGGCCACTCAACTTACTGTCTGTTTGGTGATTTAACGTGGCCCTGCCAAAGCCCTCTGTTCGTTTACATATCACTTAGTAAAATTCAGGTTGATGAGAGGATGGGTAAGGAAATATTAAAATGTTGCTCCATTCATGAAATAATAGAATGTGAGATTGTAGATCAGAAGGTGGTCAATAAAAAGGGGATGTTACTGAACTCTAGTTATGGTTTCCACTATATTTATACTTGGGAAGGAGGGTGAAGGTGGTCCCATTGTGGATAACGTTTTGGCTTATAATTCAGGGTCTTTCACCTAGTCACAGTGCCACAGCAGCAGTGGACTGATGCATCATATATGATATGGCCATATTGTGCAGCTGCTGTCATTACAATTTGTATGTATAGTCACTCAAGCTAACTAGAGTTCTTTGTGATGCACTCATTTCATATACTGTAGGTGAAGGCCATGCAGTCATTCCTGTTCCTTCATTCACTCTGTTAAGCAGCTACAGTCAGAGAGAAAAGAGGGCTTGTAGTGCAATGTAGGGGTGACCAATATGCAACAGAGGTCATATCATGATTATTTTGGCAGATGTTGGAACTGCAATATAAGTCACATTTTCAGTAGGACTGTTATAACAATGTGACTTTTATTGGCTCTAAACCAATATTGTTTGTTTTGGGGTGTGTCAGGGTTTGAGCCTGTCAAGTTGTGTGTAGTGTGTTCATTTCCTGTTTTACTTTGATAGTGGTGCATTGTCTGTGTGTACTTCCTCCCTTTGTTCCTTTTCCCGCCCTTTGTAGTTACCCTCATGTGTTCCACCTGTGTCTGGTTGTCTCCCCGCCCTCTTTTGTTTTTTAGCTGTGCTTCCTTTCTGTTCCTTGCCAGTTTGTCCTGTCTTCTTTTGTGAGCAGCACCTTAGCATTCATTTTCAGATTGATTCCTCATGTATGATCCTCTTTCTGATTTCCTGGTCCCTGAGTTTTGTGCTGTGATTTTGTACCTCCTGCCTGATTTCTGCCTACCTGGTTTTGACCCTGGATCAAAATAAAGACCCTGAGACTGCTTCATCCCTGAGTGCTGCTGTGTTTTGTGTCCACCTGCCTGATAGCTCTTGATAGCGTGGAGAATATAATTTGTGAACTGGGGCATCTCTGTGGCACCACAACACTTCACTTGTAATGGAAAGTTGGGACAGATTTCACCATTATCAAAATGACTGCAGCTCATCCAACTTCGATATTGTACGTGGCCATATTGCAATTCCCGTTAATTATTCAGCGCCATGGTGCAATGACAATAGGTGTGTGTGACTGACATTATTCATCCTTGACTCCCAGAAATTATGTTCATCTAAACTCTACATGATACATGTGAGTGTGTTTGATATCACTTTCAGGAGATCAATGAGATCAACTGTGATGGCCTGCACCAGGTTTTACCACTCTCCAGACACTACTTTTCTACTCACCTTACTCTGCTTTACTGACCACTCCCACCTCATCAGCACAACCACCTTCACCTGTGCTTCCTTGCCCAATCATCACCTGCCTGCTCAGTATATCTACCCTCCAGTTCCACTCAGTCTCTGCTAGATTGTGCTTGACTTTCCAGCACTCATTCTTGGACTAACTTCCTGGTTGCGACTCAGCTTGCCTCTAACCTCCTCTCCTCTCCACCTGGTAAACACACCAGTCTTCTCTATCAGACCACAAGTTTTGCCTGTCTACTTCTTGACTCTTGCCTGTATATGGCCATGTGGCCATTGAGAGAGTCCAGTTTCTCCTGCTACGAGAGACACCTCATCGCTGAGTGCTGCTACTTCTTATCTGTTGGCTCAAAGATTCCCGGTCCCTTCAATAAAGATCATAACAAACTGCTCCAGTGTTGTGCTGAATATTGGATCCAGCCTCTGTTTGTTACAAGAACAGTTATTAAATGTCAAACTCACAAATCAGTTTGCAAGGTAAAATGAAATATTTTATCCATAGTTTTTCTTATTTTCATTGGTGTGATGGTGTCCTGTTAAGAGTGCGTCAATCTGCCCTTAACTGAGCCTCTACTGTTTTGAGATGAGTAATGTTAATGCAGCATCATGTGTATGCTCATGTATGTCTGGAAACAAACTTGTGTCAGAGCCAGCAGTAGTAAGTAAACAAGCAAATTGTCAGCTCTGTGTAAGAGCTATAGTAACCATGAGAGAGGACATTGTTACAGGAGCAGCGCTGCACCTTTCAGGAGGAACTTAGCACATAAGTTGTGTGTGCATAATGGGCAAGAGCGAGAGACCAACTGAGAGAGAGCGGTGATCCAGGTGACCAGAAAGTTACAATGTAGGCAGGAGCAGTACAAACTCCAAACATTATTGACTAAATGTTGACTTGGAGTCGTGCCAGTCCAAACATGCCGATCGATGCCGATTTAACGGACGCGTTTCAGGTGCAGTATCTGACAGACCCGACAGTAGTCAGACGCTGTGTCGTTGTTGTTACGTTACGCCTCGCAGCGTGGCTCAGGTTACAGGTTTAAGAGGTGTGTTTTTTTTTTTTAACCCAGACAATTCAAAACAACACGTTTTAGAGCTGTAATTGCAATACCATGAAGAATATAGTATATTAATAAGACTGGGAAAAATGACCAATTATCAATTCAAATTATTGATTTTTTTTTTATATGAACAAATGCCTATGGCAGAAATTACTTGAGAAAGCATGCTTTATCCCAAGAGGACATTTAAGTCTAGCAACAATCTTCTTGAACAAGGCAGTTACAGTTTTAATGTTAGACAGAACAAATAGGATATCCAGTGCTCCTAATGGCAGCAGAGCCCAAGGCTCTTGATCAAATATTTAGATTCTCTGCCCAAGCCCCAGACCTGATGGCCTGCACATCTGTAACTCAGTATTCAGTTTTCGCTGTTGAAAATTTAAATTGCGCCCCCGGCTGGTTGCTGCCATAGTGAAACTCTGTGCTTCAAGTCTCGATACACAACACAACCTAATGTTAGAGCAATCAGATTCTGCATGATGAACTTCCTCCTTAATGATCAATTATCATCAGTGATCATGCCGACCCCTAAACCATAAATGTGATATTGTTATTCATCCCCATTCTGTTGCTCCTATTGCACTGTGCACACAGACAGGTGAGTAAGTATATTAATACTGTTACCCCAGCGCTTTGTGTCTCTGTCGCTAAGTAACTCAATCATGATTCACTAAGAGGTTAGAGTTAGTCTTAGGGCTGTGTGGTATACCGGTTCATACCGAATACTGGTGTTTATTTTTCATATACCGCAATACTGGTGAAGAGTCCAAACAACGGCCGGAATGTGCGCAGCGGTCAAGTGTTTCAGCGGGGACCCATTTCACCGCTGCTCACCAAACAGGTGTGCTAGCATAGATCCATGCGTGCTAGATGGTGCTAGAACAAGAGCCAAGAGAAAAATTCTCAGCATGTAGTGAGAACATGAGGCAAAAGGGGAGGAAATTCTAGCTCATGTGCGTCTGCCCCGACTGTCCATGTGACTGCTCTGTCTAAAGCAGCGGGAGCAATAATCACGTAGCAGTGGCGTGCTGCTGCTTAACGTACACGGCAAAAACCCTTAATTATCTTCTCTTTCTTTCTTTTTTTTGTACAAGCTGTACACATTACCACCTACCAGACTTCACTGTGGTACTGGATCACTGGCATTGACTTTTCCATGGTCGTAACTCCTTGAAGACTCTGATCGCACATGGGATTAGTGCACGAAGAGTGGTACGCTCAGAGGAGGGGGGGGTGGGACAGAGATGACAGCTTGATTGACACATCACGATCCAATTGACTTGAACAAGATGATTGGATGGTGTTTTTCCAGGATTGTCCGTTCCACAGGTGACTGACTTTTTTCATTTTTGTGAAAAAGCATTCAATTAATTGGTTGTAATCGTAGTGTGAAGAGGATTTCAAGCAATTTAGTAAAAAATGCTCCAGAATAAGATCACCAACCCTACCTTTAAGTCTGTCACCTGAATAGGACAAAGGCCATGACAGAGCTGTCTCTGTAAGGTCATATATCTGTGGTCCAATGGTCTATTATGGTTAAACAAAGTAGAAAAAAACATTTCTTTCAAATCCTGACATTTATATTGAATGACATTTCAACTTCACCATTTTCATCACCCCATTTTAACATCAGTAGAGAGCAAATCTTCAGACTGTCCTTCCATGAGGACATTTTTGTAAGGATTCTAAAATTAAATAATCTCATTAGTGAGTAAACATTCAAACAATTTTACCTCCTTGCCTTTGCCCAAATGCCTGTAACATTTGACCTTGATTTGGTTTGTACTGAAGCACATCATAATCACATCAACCTTTCACTTTTAATCTTCTCTTCATTAACTTTGCTCAATTCTCCACTGAATCATAATGACTAACACTAAAAATAAAGCTGTCCATAACTTTGCACTCTCCGCTTTTATTCTTTATACTTTCAGTGGCCATATGGCTGTAGGGCATTTTACTGCTGGATAAACAACCAAGGCCAGAACAATTTTAGAAAACTACTTGTGTGTGCATGTTCATGTGCTGTTTGTTTATCTGTAGCAGTGCAACTTTGCACACGTCTGCTGTGTGCCTGCATGGCTTAGTCAACAATTCTAGGACAGTTAAACGCCAAACTGTCAAAGGTAATGGTACCTGTATTTGTCCTTAACTGCTCAGACCAGGAAATTTGATTCAGTGCTGGACTTGGTTTGGTGCTGCCAAGTCAGTCATTCAACATTTAATCATCATTTTTTGTACTGGATCAGATGATTTTCACCAGACACAACACTCTGCTTTAAATCTATCTGATTTCTGACAGAAAGGCTCTGAAAAACCAGGCATGGTCAGGTGGTGTGCTGGTTCAAACTCTCGCCTCTCAGCAAGAAGGTCCTGGGGTTTGTTTCCCAGCACTGGGGCCTTTCTGGGTGGAGTTTGGTTCCCCCCGTGTCTGTGTGGGTTCTCTCTACGTTCTCCAGCTTCCACAGTATATGCACTAAGTGACTCTGAATTACCTGTAGCGTGTGAATGTCAGCTGGAAGCAACCTCTGAGAGATAGTTCTTTCAGGAGTTGGAAGACACCACAACAGAGTTAAAGAGAGGGTGAACACAAAAAGCCCAACGTTTCGCAATCCTAGAAACAAGGCCTGAAATATTAATGTAAAATATATCAAAAATCATATCAAAATCTTAATATGGCCAAATGCCAAATTCAAATCATTCAAATAATGTATACTCTCCTCAACTTTCCAGGAGCTCTATTTATCACTATATATATATATATATATATATATATATATATATACAGAGACACCTCGCTACTTCGCGCTTCGGTTATCGCTGGTTCACTGCTTCGCGAGTCAAAAAATATTCAATTAAAATTAAAAATTATTTAAAAATATTAAAAATCAAAAAAAAATCCAACGGATGCTTCCCGCACCACCGAGGAACGTTTCAGACAGCCAACATTCAAGCCGATTGGCCAGCACCCCTTGAGATCTCAGAACTTATTGTAAGAGGTTTGTTATAACATGAATGTCTCTCTCTCTCTCTCTCTCATATGTGGGCCCCTTAATAAAAAGAAAATATTAGTTTACCTTTAACATCTAACCGTTTTCTATATATATGTTTACCTTTAACATCTAACCGTTTTCTATTTGCTCTCTCTCTCTCTCAGTCGGTAAGGACGTCATCTCGAGGTAAGTTTGACCCTTGGGGGCTTTTATGAAGGGGCGTCGCTACTTCGCGGATTTTCACGTTTCGCAGGGGGTTCTGCCCCCCATTAACCGCGATAACCGAGGTAATACTGTATATATATATATATATATATATATATATATGTATATATATATATGTATATATATATATATATGTGTGTATATATCTCATCTTGACATTTACTAAGGCATGAGCAGTTGACAGATGCCCTAATGATCACTAGTGCCATTGTCCATCAGCACAGCCCAGTGAAACAGGTACATGAAATATTACAGACCACATACTTGGTAAAATAATACTTTTGGCAATGTATCAGTTTGTCATAATATCCCAGCTCATACAGTCAAAATGACTGGCGCAGGAAATACATAAAGATAGACTGAATTCCTGCATTTGCAAATTTTTCCAACACTGTATAAATATATTTTGTATATTATGACAAGGTAGACAATGTGTCAGTCAGGGCACACCATAAAACACTGAAACTCATTCACAATGGTGTGACCAGGACGTGCCGGTTATCAGTGGTAGGCAGACTGAGCCCTGTGGGAAGACAAACTTCACCTCAAATACTCAAGGATGACTGACATCATAGTAGTAAATCAGCATGGAAAAGCTCAGCCAACCTCAGGACCAAAAGCACTTGAAGTGTGACCCTAAAGAATCAAATGATTCAAAATTATACAATATAGAATTGTATTTAGCAAATTGCAAATTTTATGTTAAATTACATATCTTGGATGCCCACATTGTGCTGGTATCTGTCTATGAGACAGTGTTGACAGACGTTGCCCCAGGACATCAATTCATTTATACACAAATGGTACAGAGCCACATCCAGTTTCACACATATTGCTGCTGCTTAAAGCTATTCAGCCCTGACCTATGACCCCTTCAGCAACCAGACCCTAGCTGGTGTGGCACAATTTAATGGCAACCACAGTCCAACTAAATCAAAAGCAGATTATGTCTTCTAGCAAATCATAAGCAAGGAAATTCAAGAAACACAACTGAGAAATTTACAAGTAAAACAAAGTTCTCAATTTAAAAACTGGTTACCCAACATCAGCACTGTGTCAGAGTTGAAATCAACATTGAAATTGTGTGGTAACTTCAAATTATCTAACTGGAGAAATACCTGATAAATCTTAAGTCTCAATCAGGAACTTACCAAAAACAAGCTGGAGGGAACATGATTATCAAAGCAGGGCAAAGGCAGAAGTCCTGGAACTTTTTTTAAAACTTACTTGAGCTATTTGCACAAAAAAAAGGAAAATCAAAACAAATAAAAGGGAGAGCAGAACACAGTGTAAACAAACTGAGAACTAGAGAAACTGCCACTTTTTAAAAGAGCTTAAGCTGGCAAATTAGTTTTGGGGTCAGACCCTGACTCTGTGCTATTGTCTGCCATGACACCAGTTCGTCATGCCTCTGTAGAGAAAATCAAATAAAACAATAGCAGCGTAACAGGAAAGATCAGTTGATGTTTTATTAAATCCTCGTGATGGCCATTGTAGGAGTCATGGATGGGTAGCCATGAGAGTGTTTAGTAAAGGAAGTGACTCAGAGAGATTTCCAACTGTGCTGCTCACACAAGGTCTTAGTTATCACACTTAGTTGAACAGTAAAAACAGAGTAGTTAATAAAACAGAGCCTTCAACCTAAGGAAGAAAACTGACACACTCACAGATTCTGGAAGTCCTTACATATTGCATTTTAAAGTTGAAGTTAAGGTTTCTTTATTGTCATTGTATATGCAGTATAAAGAATACATATACAACAGATTTTTCATCTTCCTACCCATCATTAGAGAGTTTTGTTTAGCTCTATCGTTTAATGTCATCTGAGGACACAGTGATAAAAAAACAACCAAAAAAAAAAAAAAACAACTGGAAAATGGCAAAGCATGACAAAGCATTTTATGGAATATTGGCACATTTGCCTTAAAATAACTAATCAATATCTTATCAGAAACGGTCAGTTTCACGGTGTACACTGAACAGCCATCAGTAATGACAAGAGTTACTTCTGTTTGTGTAGTTGAATAATTCTCGTTTACATGATGTTGTTGCTCTGCCAAGTGAAATAATGGATCTCTTCTCAAAAATCTAAGATAGCAACAAATCGCCATTTACCCTATATATCCACGCACACACATTCACCTCTTTCAGTTACAAATGCATCCCTCAATCTATCGCCCGCCCACACACACTCACATACACACACGTCTACTGTTCCTCTGCCCTTACTGTGTGCACGTCCAGCAGTGGCGAGCCCGAGTCTGTAATTGCTGTCTCTGTGGCATGGACAGACAGGCGGACTGAGGATTGGAGATGACACGCACCCATTATTAGCGGACCAAGTGCTGTTTTTGCAATTACCAAGGGTTTGGCTGAGCACACTGAATCAGACTGGGATCCTCTATTCAGGAGCCATTTCAAATCCATCTGGCTGCACAGCTTCTATTGGCCCGGGCCTAAACAGCACTGGGCTGGACCTCTCTGTGAGCCTGAAAATCAGTTCCGATGGGTTTTGGGAAGGGTAAGTTAATATGGCCTTCATGTTTTGAGATGTCTATATCAACAGTCCTACAAACTGAATGTTTTTTTTTTTTTTTTTGTAGCATCCAGGTGGCAAGACAAGCAAAGATAAGCAAAGAGGTTCAAAAGGCTACCGGGCAGTTGCATGTCAGCAAAAGGGAAGAAAAGGACAAAACTGAACATTATCCGACATCCATCATTTCTTAAGGTGAAACACAGAGTGCTTAGTATCACAACCACCGCAGTAAGACAGAGCTGTAACAGGGCATGTCTGTGACAGTGATTATGGTTAATATAATCTGCAATAACCTAAACTAAAAGCATGTTTTTACCTCCACGTGTTGTGAATGCACAACTGCAATAATTAATTTCATAATATTCAAATGAAAAACCAATGTTACAGTTTTATAGGGCCATCCATCCATCCATCCATCCATCCATCCATCCATCCATCAATCAATCAAATCGACAGAGTCTGAGGTGTAGTGCTACTTGTTTAACCATACGTATGATTTCAAAGGTTATGTTAACACTGCTCTCATCAGATCAGATGTTAGACTGAAATTGATGAACAGTGTCATCATGTTGAGAATATGAAGTAACACCAGACAGATATCCAACTCACCAATATTAAACCATACCATGCATGTACCCTATTTTCCGCACTATAAGGCGCACTTAAAAGCCTTTAATTTTCTCAAAAAACGACAGTGCGCCTTATAATCCGGAGCGCTTTATATATGGATCAATTGGTTAATTGGTTGATCCATACTGGTTGTACACGGCGCTCAAGGCGCTCTGTCAAAATGTTTCAGTATGAAAAACCAATAAAAACAATTTAATAATCCAAAACACCGATCCCTTTATTTTTCTAAGCCTTTTGCTAGACTATCCGCCGGATTAGCTATAAAAGGCTAACGATCCTCATATTCCCGTTTAAGACACGAAGTCTTATCATTCACACTTGGTAAATCTCTAATCTCACCAACAAGTACGACTGGTAAACTACAAGGCCGCACCGCTTGCAGCATTACGGCTACCGTAGTCAGTAAACACCGGTACTGTGCTTACTCACAGTCCTAGTGGATGCATAGCGCAACCCCAGTCAAACATTTGACTGCAGTATCCTCTATTCTATGCGCCTTATAATCCGGTGCGCCCTATATATGAAAAAAGTTCTAAAATAGGCCATTCATTGAAGGTGCGCCTTATAATCCGGTGCGCCTTATAGTGCGGAAAATACGGTAGGTTATAAAGGCATAGCAGTAAGCAGAGGATGAATGAACACAGGTGGTCTGTGGTTTGAATTAGTTTACTTGTGTCAAGCAAGTGAAGTTGCATAAGGAACACTCACAGAAGCTGAGGTGAAGTTAAGCTATACAGGCTAAACTATTAAAAAATAGCTAATCTAGCTTTTACTTCCAACAGCACTGTAGAAGTGCCAGGTTTAACAGGGCATCATTTTGAGTGTCTTACTAATTAACCATTTAATTCACATTGCAGCTCAGTGGCTACTGGCAACTTTTAAGGTGGAATGTTTTTGCTTGCCCTTCAATAAAAAAAACTCTCTCTTGATCCAGATATACTAGCCAACTATAGGCCTACATCCAACCTTCCCTATGTCTCTAAGATCCTACATGAATATCTGCACAGTAAGGAGCTTTTTGAAGCTTTCCAATCTGGATTTAGAGAACACCATAGCACTGAAACAGCACTGGTCAAAGTCTCCAACGATCTTCTTATAGCTTCTGACAGAGGTCTTGTCTCTGTACTTGTACTTTTAGACCTCAGTGCTGCATTGATACCATCGATCACAGCATCTTGCTGCAGAGACTAGAACATGAAATTGGGATTAAAGGATCTGCTCTAAAATAGTTTGACTCCTATCTGACAGGTTTCAATTCGTTAATGTTAACAATGACCATTTGGAGTACAGCAGAGTTACCTATGGTGTGCCACAGGGTTCAGTTTTAGGGCCAGTTCTCTTCACTCTTTACATGCTTCCATTAGGGGATATCATCCGGAAGCACTCCATCAATTTCCATTGTCATGCTGATGATACTCAGCTCTACTTATCGATAGAGCCAGATGATAGAAGCTGCCTCATCAATCTGCAAGATTGCTTGAAAGACATCAAATCCTGGATGTCTTCTAACTTCCTACTACTGAACTCTGACAAAACAGAGGTTATTGTGTTTGGACCTAAGTATCTCAGGAACACATTCTCCAATCAGATTGCTACTCTGGATGGCATCACCCTGAACTCAAGTACAACCACGAGGAACCTTGGAGTCATTTTTGACCAGGATCTTTCCTTTAGCTCTCACATAAAGCATGTGACCAGGACTGCCTTCTTTCACCTGCGCAGTATAGCTAAGATCAGGAATATTCTCTCTCACAGTGATGCGTGAGTGACAGAGCACATCTCTCCCATTCTAGCTTCTCTCCATTGGCTTCCTGTAGGATATAGAATAGACTTCAAGATCCTTCTACTTACTTACAAGGCTCTTAATGACAAAGCTCCATCTTATCTGAAAGACCTCATTATTCCATACTGTCCTACCAGAGCGCTTTGCTCCCAGAATGCAGGTCTGTTAGTGACCCCCAGTATCTCTAAAAGCAGACTGGGAGGTAGAGCCTTCAGTTACCAGGCTCCTCTATTATGGAACCAGCTCTCTCCATGGGTCAGAGAGGCAGACACTCTTTCTACATTGAAGTCCAGGCTTAAGACCTTCCTCTATGACAGAGCTTTTAGTTGGGGCTGGCTCAGGTAGTCCTGATCCACTTTATAGCTATGCTGCTATAGGCTTAAACTGCTGGGAGACACATCAGGTGACTGGCAGGAACTGTCATTATTTGTTGCACTTTGTAGTCTGGCCTTGGTGTCTCGCACTCTCTCTGTATTTCCACAGATCTCTTCAGAGCTCCATCCCCCTGCACCAACCCACCAACCTCCGCCTCCATCACCTCCTTTCTCCTGCTGTTAAACCGGTCTGCACTCCCTGCTCACGACCCAGTCTGCCGTCCAGTAGTCCCATTAAGCTGGCCTTCCCTCCCTGCCCACCAGGAGCTTCCTTCATCAGTTTTTGTTAACTGACTGATTCCATTTCCATGTTTTCCATATTCCATGTTGTAAATTGTTTTCTTGTCTGTATACAACATCTATTGCACGTCTGCCTGTCCTGGGTGAGGGATCCCTCCTCTGTTGCTCACCCTGAGGTTTCTCCATTTTTCCCTGTTAAAGGGTTTTCTTGGGAGTTTTTCCTCAGTCAATATGAGGGTCTAAGGGCAGAGGATGTTGTCATGAGACCAACTGTTTGTAAAAATGGCCTATACAAATAAAATTGCCTTGCCTAAATTCATCAATGATGTTTGGAAATCATTGAATACACCATGTCAACATAACAGCTCTTGACTATTTTAAATTTAATTTCATCCATTCCTGTGATGCACTTTAGTGATGATCTGATCTTCAACCTCTGAAAAGTGCACATGGGTCTTAGTAAACTGCTTCTTCCCTTTGACTCTATCAAACCTGAAACATGTCCAAACTGTTGCCCTCACTGAAAACAGGGCAGGTGCAATTACCGGTACTTTTTCCTTTCCATTGCCCACACTGCTCTTTCTCCTGGCTCATTCCATGGAGGAATACATGCAAAGAAACCAATGCAGTCCCATCTTGAGACTGGAAAGCTAAACTCATCAAAAAAAAATGTGAATCAGCAGCTCAACAGCACTGAAAAACAGAAGAGATATAAACATGATTATAATGTGATTAGATTTTTTGCACACAATTGGCAGGCCAGGCCAACTCTGTAGCACCATAATGCTTCATTAATCAGTGGTATGTCGACTACAACTCCTGCATTTGGTCATGTTGCTAATTTTTAGGGTTGCAAAATTTTTTGGAAAATTTCCAAAATTTCCAGAGAATTTCAGAAAATCTCCAAAATTCCTGGTAAATTTCCAGAAACTTTGGAAATTTTCCGCCACTTTGCAACCCTACTAATTTTTATATTTATATTTTTCAGTCCTAATAAATTGTTGACAAGATTCACAATTTCATCATCTCTGAGTACTTTTAAATTACATTAATTATTACAAAGCAGCACAGTACAGAAGACATTACTGGTACAAACTATCAGCACACATACTGTCAAGCTGTGTATTCTCAGGTAGAGGAGTTCCCAGGAAGTCTAGACATACATATTAGTTCTGCCTAGCAGCTCAGTAAGAGAGGGGGGCTCAATTGGAGCCAGCAAGCCGCTGAGGCATGAGGAGGGTTTGAACTTAGCTGAGTCTATACGGCCAGTGCTGGGCCTGAGGTTGTGGTTGTTGTGCCGGCAGCCAGTGGCTGCTGCATACCTGCAATCTCCCTGATGATAATGCAACATGGCAGCCCCGAGGGCAGAGCCCATACAACTTTCTCAGCCCTCTCTGAGTAATTGGTGACCCTTGAACCTGCCCTTCGTATAAAAGGAGGGAGGGGAGTGGAAACAAGAGGCGCAGGGGGAGACAGGACAAGGGATAGTCAACAGAGACATTGGAAAAGAGGAGACAGGGTCATATAGAGGAAAGGAAGACAGAAGTCAAAAGAAAAATAAGGAAGACGTGAGCTGGGAGGAAAAGGTTAATCTGTTTAACTGCGGATAGTTTGAAAGTTCAACAGAGACAGAAAAAGTCTGTAGCCCAGTTGTGTCCATCACACAGTGGGGGCAAATGGGAAGACCCTTCATCCTCAGTCAGATCTCAAACTACATATTTTGTTTGCTTAATCTGAAAAGAGGAACTATTGGAGAATTTACATTCACTCAGTTATTTATCAGTACAATCAAAACAACAATTTACATTACAACAATTACATTAAGATAAGCCAGATGAGCCCACCCTGTCTCTTTAAGTTGATGTGTGTGCACACCACTATAGGGTTTTAGAGAGAATACATCATTGCTACCTAGAGTACCATCACTGCCAACAGCTGTTCAAGACCATTAAGTCTTATAACCATGTACCTACACAGTACAGTTATATCATGTGTTTTGGGTGGATGTGTGCACAGAAAATGTAAATCTCTGACACCAGCAACCCGTTTGTGTTATGCATCTCACATATGCTTTGTGAAACTGTAGAATTTTGGTTGAGAATGGGGGGGGGTTACCGGTTTTGGATGAATAAAAAAGTAAATTAAAGAGAATTACTTTAACCTCAAGGCAGCATTGAGCTATTTTGAGCTATAACAATGCTCTCAAGTCATACTGGAGTCACCATGATGCCCAGTTTCCCTGTAAAACGCTTCTGCTCTGCTATCGCTATTAAACCCAATTTTAATGAATGAAGTGCATTGTCATGACATAACCCTCACACAACAAACTGCCATCATGCAATCGTGTCATGTGTGGTCTATTGATGTGAACACTGATAAGCTGTAAACAATCGAGTCTTCGCCCATGTCTACCATATGACATCAACAGACCATTAAATTTAACCACAAAAGAATCACGCTTTAGTTTCCACAAGTGTGGAAAACAAACTATACTATTTAAAGGTTGAATATGGAGAATGCGTATTAAAAGCTATATTTCTTCAAAAATAATATATCCATGGTTTCGAGGGGTGCAGAATAAAAGCATTGCTTTTCCATTAAAAATGATATTTAGTCTGAATTAATTAATTTAAACATTTTGACGGGCTCGACAATGACTTCCTCTTTACATCGTACCTGCCAATAGCGTCCAGGGCATTGCGGGTTGCCAAATACGGTCTCTATGCTCAGCTAGGCTGGCACTGGGTAAAATGGTGGAGTCTGCAAGTCCTGCAGCTGCTTCAGAGCCCCGGCAAACAGTGTGTTATCTGTCCCAGCAGCAGAGTGACCGGAGAAAAGCAAAAACTAGAGTCAATATCGGTGAAGCATATGCTAAACACACGTGGAAATGGCTACTTTTCTCCTCGATCAGTAAGCTAACTCGCGTGCTAATTTAGCTAACGTTACCCTGTATGATTTATCACTGGACATGGTTGAGGCTGATCGCTTGACACACTCGGCAGAGTCGGCCACGAACCTGGCAACCCAACCGCTGGATTATTTTTTTGGTGTTGCAACTATGATCTAGAGACACTAGATGTCGGTATTCTGCACACATTCCATATTCAACTTTTAAAGTGACTATGAGGAGTTTCGGAAAGCGAAAGTGTTTTCACACTACATTTCCCATGAGCCTCCACACGCACCGTCGCAAACTGGTCACAAATGAATAGTAATGTTTTGACAATCTGTAACACGCATAGTCGGTTGCTGTAAATCGCTCTGTCTTTCTGAGGAAATGCTGGGTGAGTTGACCACTAAATAATAATATCAAAATAACTACAAAGATAAAACGATATATTTATCAAAAATGTACACATAAACAAGTGTGGGTAATGTAGATTCATCTACATTAATATGAGACTCTTTTATAACCAAAAGCAAACTTCACGGGGTAGCTTTAAAGGTAGGGTTGGTGATCTTATTCTGGAGCATTTTTTACTATAATACTTGAAATGCTCTTCACACTACAATTGCAACCAATTAATTAAATGCTTTTTCACAAAAATGAAAAAAGTCAGTCACCTGTGGAACAGACAATCCTGGAAAAACACCATCCAAGTCAATTGGATCGTGATGTGTCAATCAAGCTGTCATCTCTGCCCCCCCCCCCCCCCGTTCATCCCGCTCTTCGTGCACTAATCGCATGTGTGATCTGAGTCTTCAACGAGTTACAACACGGAAAAGACAAGGCCAGCGATCCAGTACCACACTGAGGTCCGGTCGGTAGGTGCAGCTCTAAGCTGGATGCTGGATGGTTTATTATGATGTTAGGTGTTTTCTTTCACGTGAATGAGTCATGAGAACAAGCTGCACAGTGACACGCGACAGTTTGGTGGAAAGTCCCGTCACTCACATTTACATTGGGTCGTGCCTCGAGGGCTCTGGAGGTGTGGCTGTGGAGAGAAGTCTGAGGAAGGGAGCTTGGACTTCTGAATGTGTATTTTCAAAATGTGGCCTGATAGAACCATTTTTCCAGGATCTCCAATCCTACCTTTAAAGTATCTAAACAGCAATACTGGGCACATGTCTGCCAACCAAAAAAGATTGAAAGCTTAAAGACAACTAACAATTTTTACAGAATTTTTTTTTCTTCCCCCTTTCAGGAAAAATGCTGCTAGATAAACTAATTTAATTTTTTGTACAGGTAGAACACATCAACCCATCCACTCCCACCTACTCTTGAAATGAGCCTGATATCTGCAGGCCGATTTTTTAGCTAACATGAGCTAACCAGCTACATGACAGGGTCAAACACACTGTTCCTCTGGTAGAAGTGATGACAGGGGCGTTGCCAGCTATTAAAGCTCTACTGGGGCACAACTCGGCCTGAACTGACTTAAAAGTGTACTACCTATATGACATCTATAGTGGAGCACAGCTCATTTATACTGGAGCTTGTGCCCCAGTACAACAGCACTGTGAACTGCAGCAGACATGTAGAGATTATTTATTTTTTTATTTTCTTGACTGAAATTTTCTGTGTTCTAATACAAATTTCACGATGCAGATATTTTACACAAAAATAAAAGCCTTAAATAATTAAGGGATTCATTTGAAATCATGCACTTCACAAAATGCCAGTGCTCATCTACAGTCATACTTGTGGGCAGATAGTTGCAACACTGCATTGAGGTACAAGTAAGAATACCATTAATTCAACCAACAGAGCACCACACAATAGTCTATGTTATGCAGAGATTATAGCATTAACACACTCAAAAACATTAACTTGCTCTTTAGTAATTCAATGTGGAGTGCAGCCCTTGCAGCTTTTTATAAAGCCTTCTATTCTTTACACAAGGTGGTCCATGTTCCTCGTCTCTATCTTTATCTTTGGGCAGAACATATTAGTCTGTTCCACTGCATTCATTGCTCCGGCCCTGTCTGTGTGGGTTTTTCTATGCAGTATGAATCCATTTGTCTCCACTGACGGAAAATAATTGCAAAGCAAACAAATCATCTCTGCCACATTGAGCAGGCCTCTACTCCTGGGGCAGAGCAGCTAGATAGCTACAAGAATGAAAGACAGACCGACAAAGACATGAAGAGCGAGAGCGAGAGACAGAGGAGGGAGAGAGGGGAAAAGAGAAATAGGAAATTTAGAGCAAAGTGGGTTGGCATTTGCATTATATATGCAGAGTGTTAAAAAGTGTTATGTTAGAAACTGATGCAGTCAGATTGAAAGTGACTACATGGTGCATTGGGGAGGCCATGGAGGGAGAGAGGCAGAGACCTCAGTGGAAGTCTGCCAGATGGAAACTCACTCCAGGAACATAAGGAGGAGACATCTGGGAACACACTGCCTTGGAAAGAAGATAATTATAGCATGATTCAAAAATGGCCTTTTCTAAAACAAAATCTATGAATGCATCATAACTTGTTCCCAAAAAAATATTAGCTGTAGATGGGGTTCACAAATGAGGCAAGAAGAACATCTTAGAAATAGAGATGCTTTAAGTTTTTCAAGAAAGTATATAAAAGTCTCTTTAACTGTAAGTTCCGTTTGATTCATTTGGGTGACCTCAAAAAGATCAGCCAACAAGAGATTCTGGTGAAACTAACCACCTTACTCATAGGTCCTGCTTGGTTAAAAGCTACAGGAGCTACCAGAGCATGCCTGCCAGTCAATGATATTACAAGATGAGGACGACAGATTCTTCCTCTTGCTCTTGTGTTACCGCTCTTCTTTTTTTTCCCTCTCTAAGTAGAGGGAAATGGATGGATGGATTTAACAAGCTTAATACGTATAGCATGGTCACTGTAGAGATTAACATCAAAACAACAAGCACTGTTGGTATAAAGTGTGATGCTAACTTTTGACTTCATCTCAAATAAGCTAGCAAGAACAACCACCCAACATGTTCCTCATCACAGTTACACTGTCTCACATCAACCACTGTCATCAGAGACTGTGACCACTGGCAGGATTTACCAAGCATAACACACATTCATAGATAACCTGTCTAAACTCAGTTACCTTTTCCACTATAGCTGAACAACAGAGTCTTAACACAGCACACACTTAATACCAACAGGTACCTCAGTCCATTATATATCCATGTGTATTGTTAAAGCAACAATGTCAAGGTTTGAATAAAAGACGTCCTTAGTTGTGATGCATGAGAAGTTTACCACTCAAATTCTGCTAAGCTGCTTCATTAGAAATCTGCGGCTGTGTCTGAAATGACTCCAGCCACTCATTCACTACTCTCTAAACAACTGATACACTCAGTGATTCAGCTCAGAGCGAGCAGTAAATTGAGATTTAATTGGTAATTGTTGCACCCATAAAATGTGGCACATTGCACTGTGGGACTGTTTGCTGAAAGTAGTGTCCACACCATTAACACATCTTTATTCATTCCATTGTGGAAACATTTAAAGGCACAGTTTACACAACAGTGAATATCTATGTGGTCATAATGACTACATGGTGATTGGACACCGCTTTGGCATGACCTGTGAGTGTGTTTGATCATATCTGATTGCCGGTTCTCAGTTCTTGGAAACATGCAATGCTCAGTCCTGGCTGGTGCATATAAGCAAGTGACAGTTATCCATTGCTGCACAAATTAAAACAAACTTGAATTAGTGAGGTCACTGTGACTTGACACTTGACCACTGACCAACAAAGTCTAAAAAGTTCTTCCTTGAGTCTAAATGAATGTTTGAGCCAAATTACATTTTTTTTTCTGATATACTGCGTCACCATGACCTTGACCATTAGTCACCAAAATATAATCAGATTGTCATCAGTGAGTCCAGGGTTGTGTCTGAAATCACTCACTCACAACTCACATTCAAGGGAAAATATAAAGGATGATCAGTGGCAAAATAAATCACTTTTGGAAACTACCAGAGAGTCATTAGCCCCACAGCCTTTTTCTGCCTTTCAGCACATGCATAATGATGGTATATGTTGTTCTGTCAGTGGAACACTAGCCTATATCACTAGTCCACTACAGAATAGGGTTGCACAATAGATCGTTTTATATATATATTCTTAATATCGCAATATATATAGCAAAAAAAAAAAGTATCACAGTGTCAGTTTTATTCCAATATCGTGCAGCCCCAACACAGACTACACTAACTGTACCAATGTGCATCTGGACATCAGTTATACTGGCAATCTCAATATACAGTAGACTATACAGGGAGTGAATCATTCCAGGTTCCCCTAAGACCTTACTGAAATATTGTGCATGACAGACAACCCAAATGACATAAGTGGCACATATTACAGAAAAATAACCCAAAGAAACTTGGCAGTGGAATCCCATCAATCACAAGATGATTCAGCCATGAAGTTATTGTTACTCAGTGTACTTCCACATGGAAAAACATGAGAGTTGCACTGAGAATAAAATCAGAAAAAACTCCACTTGTGCAATACTGAGTGTTTTGCTGCATATAATACATTTACATTGTAGTTTTTAATGTGACACGCACACACACACAAACACACACACACAGTGCTTGTGCCTCTGGACTTCCATCAAAACAAGTGTTCTCTCTAAGACTTAAGTATGTTTTAAGTGCAAATTGTATACTGATTATACGATTTATATCCAGCATATGAGGAACAGTATAGTATCTAACAAATGACTTTTAACACTAATGAAATGCTTAACACCTATTACTGTTTGCCTGGTTGTGCAGGATTCAATTAAGTTTACTGATGAGGTCCACCTTCTGCAGACAAGCATGACAATGACCACCACAAAACCTAATCTGAGCTTGTAAAAGCACCCTACAATGCCAATACTACAACTTAAGCTTCCTTGTTAATTGCACCCAGTCATAATGCAGACTGTCTATGTACCATGCAGGCTTTCATCTAGCACTGCTAATTACAGGATAGATTACGGTTGTGAATTGTGCCCTGGCTTAATACACTCACATACATTAGTTCAACTACAGGTCACTGTGCTTTAGGAATGGATGGCAAATGGACTGTGAGGTTAGGAGAGGTTGCACGCAATCCAGTCCACAGCAGATATTGATAGATGCTATGCCTTTCTGCTCCAGCTGTGACAACTGGGTAAGCTGTAGGATGCAGGTGGCACAGTTGGATTACGCTTAGTGGATCTAAATAAACAGACTACGCAGCAGACTATGGCGTAAGACGCAGATTAAATTTATGCCTATTACACTGTCATCAATCATGGCTATGTAAGCATGGGCATTTATTTTGTCTTTGTCCAACAATTCATTCTACGATTCACAGTAGTTCAGTGTTACATTTATTCAGGTAGTAAACACTAATTAGCTGGTTCAGCTAATTATTATTTTGAATACTACAACCACAAAAGATTAAAATTATCACCAAAATTATACCAAAAAAAAGATGGATTGTATTTGCTCAAGTTTTGAGACATCAGATTCTGAGACTTCTGTTGCCATTCAAGCAATGGAGCTGAATAAAATTATAGTCATGGTACTCATGATGTGCAACATATACTATCCCAGGAAAAAATGCCTTAAGAAAAGTAATCACAACTGAGAAAGATTTGCTCAGTTTGAGTGTAATGGCACCGTTCCAATGGTGATGTTACTTTTCTGACCTGTAAAAATCTTTCTAACTTTATCTAACATGTGGCAACACAGGACAACTTTTTAGTTAGCATTAAGGGTTAAGTACAGTGGTTGAACTAAGCATAGTCAAAGTTGCCACAAAAATGTGAACAAAAGTGAAGTAGTAAAACTCTGCCTGTGTTGTTGTCTGTTTACTCTGATCTCAGCTAAAACTCACTCATTTACAGGAAATTCACCTTTTGACCCACTAAGTAGAAAAATCCAAACTGGACTCAAGTCAGCAAAACTATCTCTTATCACTCATCAACTTTTACCCCCAAAAATCTGACTGGAGGTGTAATTGCATTTTAGTCATTTTTATGACGGCCCCCAGCAAGAGCCCCTGCTTCTGAAGTGACCTTCCCTCAAACGGCTCTTATCAGCAGCAAACACAGGTGTAGCCGATTACGTTAATGAGTTCTATTCGGACTCACCCTCATGGCTGACTGGTGGGCCTCACCAAGGTAGGCCTCACCAAGGTAGGCCTTGAACTTACTGTACATGCCCTGCTATCCCAATCAAATCTGGGAAACTAACCACTGATAGTTCAGACAGGCGATTAGGCCTACATTAGCATGAACCACACAGATTCACTAGTCCTCTAACTGTCCAAGTGTCTGTGAATGACGAAAACAGCCTACCTTGAATTGACTGGAGTGGAGAAGGCTTCATGTCCGATGCAAACCTAGCATTATGGTTCCTTTGGTTCTTCTCCCACAAAAAAAAAAAGAAGAAGATAGATCTTGTCGCACTTAAAGGTCGGCTGCAGTGTGAGCTTGAGATGAGTGAGCGTGTAAGCCAGCTGCTAACATTGTTACAGTACTTTTTCCTACTGAGAGTGTTAGCACTTGCTAAAAAACAAACTAGTGACACCTGTTACCGCCGGAAGACGCCGATAATTCGGCGCGCGCAGACACCAGACCCACAGGCTATTGCTTACGTAGGTGTGTAGGCCTATAACAAAAAGTATTCCTCCGCAACATATGTTAAAATATATAACATATAAGAATGAAAACGTCAACGTGAATACCACCAGCAGCAACAGCTTGACTCTAATGAGAACTGCTTTTAACTTTAACTTGAGATTTACATTACGCTTGAGCTATGAAATCATCATTTCAAATCAAAACCAACTCTCACTAGTGTGTTTATAGTAGAACAAATACATTCATTACATTAAATACATTAAGAGAACGAATTCCCTTTAAATACCAACTCTTACTACTTGGACTATTTACCGTTGACTTTAATGAAGCTGGTATTGAATCTGTCATTGCATTGTCTCTGGCGCCCTCTGGTGAACAAAAGATACAACAGCCTTTGAAAACTACGAGAGAAGCAGGGTCCATATTTAAAATTGAATACATAATACTTAACATACATAATACATAATTCACACATTGAAAGAATGGAATAAAATATGCAGGAAATATTTAGTATTTATTTTTGATGCTTTTGGAAAACAGACAAAGCAAGAATTTATACTGCTCACAATTAGCACAATATTACCGCCCACCCAAGCACACATGTGCTATTCAATATCAGATGCTGGTGGTCCAGAACATTTTCACTGAATCACTTAGGCCTTGTATGATGCACAACATGTGACTAAATCTTAGAGGGAAAATTACTGTGGAATGTAAGAGCAAAATAGTCAAATATAAATGAAACATTCAATTAATTTTATACAGCTGCCGTCCCATGTGAAATTGTAATCTCTAATTACAATATATATTCAAATATGTGCATATCATTATTTATGTGATGTTCTTTAGTAAACACACCATTCAGCACAACTCATTTACTTCCCAGTGATTCAATTTTTACTTAAGTAATTCAATTGCAGCTGCAAAGCTATTTTGGCTAAAACTCCACTTAGAGGCCATTATTAAATTTGTTGCCTGGTGGAAAAAAGCCTATTCACATCCTTCCTGGAAGCAGTGAAATCTGTTAAGGTAATGCTGATTTCAGTGTCACATCTCCTGCTACATAGACTAGATGGCACAGAGAGGACCAGTGGGACTGAATGTGGCACAATTCATCACCAGTCTCCATCTGCAGTGGCACACCTGGATTTTTACTGTCCCAAAACATATCTATACATTTCGCAGCAGCCAGTTTGGAGGTGAGATGCCGGACTGGGAGAAATAGTTCCACCACCAGGGCTTCTCCTGCCTCTCTATGGCTCCTTCAACTACGTCTGGCTCGCTGTAGCGCTCAAACTGGTTATAGGGGTCAAATCGATCCCATGTGTCTACTGTGGGGAAGAGGTGGTCGTCGATATCAGGCTCCACGGGAACCTGAATGTACAATGGGGGAGGCCAAGATGGAGAAAAGAGGTTACAAATGAATGACTATGAATGTACATCAGAATAACATTCACTGAACATGAATATGATGTTGAAGACCCAAACCTTCTCCAAGACAAAGTCCACACGTCCAGCCCTGTTCATGTTGTAAGGCAGATGAACCCTCTTGCTGACCCTGGAATAACCTTTAGCTGTGACTGTCAGGATGTGAGTACCAGGGTTCAGCAGTCGCCAGTAGTCTCCATCTTCAGCTGAAAGGATGGGTAGAAACAGAAGAGGATGGCAAAGAAATCACACATGACGGTGAGTCAAATGAAAGGGGAGGGATAGTCATGGAAGAGCATGACAATGGGAGAAACACAACAAAATGTCAATTATCCAAGTATTATACTACTCTAGTTTAAAAGTCACTGATGAAAGTACACCAAATAAAGCTATACCATATATCACAACATTTACCTGTGGTGACATCTTTCCTTATCCCCCTGACAGAGATAGTAGCACCTTTAATCCCATTGCCATCAACATCCTTAACTACTCCCTTTATCCCTCGATGGACCTGTTAAAGGACAGGCAGCACAGTGAACATCTTGTTCTGGAAACGTAAGCTAAACAAATGTTTTTTACCTCACATTTTCATTGTAAATTATGCAGGCCTCGGCTAGCAGTTGAAATATACAGTATATTATAGTGTTACTCTTTTTCTCAGGATGACCTTACCGACAGATACTTACAGACTCGACAAAACTGAGGAGAGCTTCCTTATTCCTCTTCCACTCGGGGTAGAGCTCAGCCTCTGAGGGGAATTTATCACAGCCGAGCTCCACAGTGATCTCCAAACAATTAGTGTGCAAGTAGTTGAAGTCTGACATGCCTGCGGGACATGTAGATAATGATGAGGGATAGAAAAAGAAAATTATAAATGGTTCTCTGTTAGTCTAGGAGGAGAAAAAAGTTGTATCTCACCACCAGCAAAACTGTACCACAGTGCCCCATTGATGATGCCCCTAGTTCGGTAAAAGGAGGCTCCACACCTCTCTGTGTCATTGTTTGACATGGTGGCATGAGCATCCGCATAGGTCCGAGCCAGTTGCTTGAAGACCTGAACACGGGGACATCATTATGCTGAGTGAATGGTATAACAGTGAATATTACAACCCAGCTACACAGTTGAAACAAACTTTTTCAGCAATATGTCTCAGCACCTATCAGTCCTCACTCCCTACCTGCTCATCTGGAGTGGGCGAGAACATCCTCTCCTCATGAGGGTGTCTGGAGAAGTCAAAGGGATAGGAGACCACCAGCTCCCCTCCATGGAGGCTGGCAGACTGAACAAAGGGCAGTGACCTGATCCACTTCATCACTGCATAGGTCTCTGGTGCCACCTATAGGCCAAAGGTACAAAACGAACTGAACACACTGAAATATCTAATGCCTTTATTTCTCTGTGAATTCTGATGAATAAGACTGAAGGCAGACTTACCTTTCCAAACCAGTAGGCATCAGGGATTGGAATGTGATCAATGCGGTAAAACCTACTGCGCCGATTACGGTAGAAGACAGATGTGAGGTCTGGAAAATTACGGTTTAGGTCGATGTTCTGAGCGTTTGTCCGACCATTGGTCCAACCATTCAACAAGTGACCCTGAAACATTTAGGTTTGAACAGCTAGGAGCATTAAAAAAGTGTCAGAAAGACTTAACTTGAGACTGATGATAATGAAGATAATGTGTAGACATTAGTAAGAGCAGTGACTACTTGAAGACAACATTTAGTAAATTATATGAATATTAGTCAAGAGTAGGAGGGGCATGTTAGACTATCTTTGTTAATTCTATTGTTAACATGTAGACAAGACCATATATCCGTCATGAGAATAAATAGAAAATAGAGTGATAAAAGGAGATCACTATTCTTAATATTAGAAGTTAGCTGCAAATGCATTTAATATATGATTTATTCATCCAAATGGTTAATTATAATAAGCATGTGTTGCCATATATAATACAAATATAAGTTAGAGGCTTTGATTTGTTCTTTACATCCAACTAAAAATGACTATATTACATGCGATATCCAGCATATGAATTCATTTCAAGGATCTTGGCATACATCAAAATGTTTGATCACATTAAAAAGCACCATATGCTGCACACTTTTATTAATGTTTCAGTCATGTATGGACTGTGAATCACTCATGCAGGTGAACTCAGTCTAAAACCCATGCATATGAAATTTCTCTCTTGAGTGCAGCTGCGTGTCCCCGTTACAAGATTCAGCAACAGATTACTTTTTAGAATCTGTATTGCATACATGAACAACGATGATCATCGCAGACCTCATAATGTGACCTGCATGTCCCCATAATTTTAATAGTCCATTGTCAAACAGCGACTACTCACATTAGAGCAGACACATGATCAGTCTACAGTATATATGCATGCATGGCTGGTTAGTCTCAGTGCCAAGACTTCATGCAACTGTAATGCTAAAATGGGCATTAAAGACTGAAGAGAGGACTCTGTAGAAGGCCTGCTTTTTCAGGCTTGTCTTGTTATCCACCACAACTGAGACCAGAAAATTATGGACAGTTGTACATTATGTTGCAGGATAACAGCAGCAGGATAACCAGAGACGTGATGGTTAGTGCTGCGTTTTCTATTCAGTTAGCAGAGAGTGCATGCAGTTCTCCCACTGCCAGCTATGAAATAAAAACATATTTTCAGGATTTTAACAAATCCAAATTAGAAATGTTTGCCCCGGTTATGTTCTTGTCATTTATGTTATATAAGCTGACAGGTTGCTGCCTTTGTCTGGGAGTGGGAGGACAACTTCTACATGAGAAAGGCTATGCAGATAGACAGGCAGAGCGAGAGGAGGTGGGGGGTGTGAGTACTCCAACTTTCATCTAATTTAGCAACAGAGGTAGCAGCCTTGATCAGTCATTAAGGACATGAAAACAGCCCCTCATCCTTCAGCATGTGCTGCAAAAAGTACAATGTGTAAAAAGTATGTGAAACGTAAAATGTCTTGCTAGATGTTTGAGATGGAGCAGTCTATACATTCACAAAACTCACAACTGCCCACATTGTTATAAGTTTGCTTAGTGAAGTCCAGTGTCACAACCCTCAGCCAACACTGCAAAACCCCTCTATACTAAGATTACCTCAGCCCTCCACCTCCAGTGTTTGGCTCAACAGACAGAACAGACAGTGAACTGACAGCGGATAATGGCAGTTTGTCTTTTTTGGTTGTTAACAATATTTACTTCCTGGTTGCTGAGCTCCGGGTCATTTCTATCCTCTACCTCTGAGGCAGCCAGTTCATAGCCATCGGGGTTCATGGATGCCAGAATATGGATGCGGGTTGTGTTGATGATGGTCTGAATTCTTTGGTTCCCCAGAGTGTACTCTGAACACAGATACTGTGCCAGGTAGAGGAGCAGCTGGCGGCCCAACACCTCGTTGCCATGCATGTTGCCCACCAACTTGATCTCTGGCTCCACTACAGTTCACAGACAGAAGCAAACAAGATTAAAGCTGTCCTCAATAATTTTGGCTACTTGGGCAATAAGCAATGGAATACAATATTGATCATTATCCCCACAGAAGGTTGTTGTGGCAAAGTTCATTTGGAGTTGTCTCTCCTTCCACCTCTGTTTTGTTCTCCATCAGCTGCTAAGGCTGTTATCTGCCTATCTGTTCAGATGGTGCTGAAGTCATCTGTGTCCTTAATGAATTCAGGGGCTACACCCTTCAGAGGCTGCAACTTAAGAGCAACTGCATTACAGTGGATATCCCTAAGGTTTGTTCAAATGCAGCCAAAAAATGTTGCCTTTTTGTCTTGGGTAATAAAGGCTCCAACAGGTGGATCCTCCATGGCCCAACCTATCCTAAAATTCATTGTATCAGTAATGAAAATAATCTGGTAACAGCCAACACAGAGGAAATGTCTCTGTCTGGATACAGGCCCTGAACAGAGAGAACACTGAGTGCTGAATAGCACTAAACACCTTAAATACTTCACTGTGGGTTTGCCATTATGAGTGACACCTTTCACAATAGCAATCTCATCCGAGGTTCATGTAAAGAATTGATTAGTGTCATTTCAAAAAGCCTGTGTGGAATCTTTCTCAAATTGCCATTATAACTACAAACAATTCAACTCGACTAACTTTGAGACAACTTTTAGTCTCTAAGCCTTGTCAGCACTGTTCCAATGAGCCACTGTTGAACAAAGGTTTGTTTGACCGTTTACATTGATATTTCATGTGGCTTAAGTTGTTTCTGTTCCCTGGATGCTAAGGTTGATAAATAAGAAAACTAATAGTGTAACAATAGGTTAGGTGAGGTTACTTCCTGGTAGATTCAGTTTGCAGTGACTGAGTTAACACGCAAGACAGCAAATGACATGGACTAATGATAGAAAGTGACTAGTCACAATCATATTCAAAGGCAATAGCCTGCAGTAATTTCTACATAGCAGCGGCACAATTTAAGCACTGTCACTGCTGTTAGTGTTATTTTCAGCAAAAAGCTGTTTTCATCTGACAAGCTGACTGTACCTGCTGAGCACCAAAGGTAAAAGAGAAACACAACCAATGTTGCTCTGTACAGAATAAATGGTAAATAAGCCAATAAATGCAATCAATGACTGTGTGGCCACTGGGAAAACTGGGATTTTACCTAATGGTCACTTACACAAATTGGCTCAATGCGGAAAGAAAACCCAAAACATCAGAGCTAGACAGATTAAGAGAGTGAGCATGAGCGAGAGGGATGGATGTGGCTGTGTTGTGGTGATGCTGGTGGTGCAGGCCATAAAAGCACTCTGGTTCTGTGTGGCTGTCATCTCCCTCCCCTGCTTATGCTTTGTTGAGCTGTGCAGCTCCACCCACACACTTACATAATAAAGAAAACAAACCACTTAACCTAAAACTCAAACTGGCTTCAAAAAGTCACAACTCTGGAGACATCAGACAGGAGGGGCCATGCAGCAAAGTGTCCACAGCTCCCAGTAAAGCTCCCACTGAGATCTGTATTTACTGCTACACTGATCAGTGTAAAATATGATCTGCACTGCACTAACCTGTAGTCATAAGATTGCATGGTCATTTTGAGATACATTTAGAGTTGCAGCTGTAGACTATAATATGAAAATTTTTTTTTCATACAGTTGTTCAAACTACAATAGTAAAATGATTGTTGAATCTCTAATTGAATAATGTAGATAACAAATGCTGTAGAATATGTTTAGATGTACAAGTCATCATCGGTTAACTGAATAAAAAGACATGGGTTGTTTGTGACTGTGTGAGTGACTGGGTCATAAGTTCCCACTCTGTCACTCACTGCTTTTGTGTTCATATTCATCATATTAAAACAAGGAGTTGAAAAAAGTGAGACGACATGTTTCGCATAGAACATGAATTGAACAACAGGAGGAAGTGAATTGGGAGTTAGAAAAACAATGTTATAAGGCTCCACAGTTTTGTACTCACGTAGCTCATGTTGT
The DNA here is from genome assembly GCA_021432705.1 of Caranx ignobilis. NCBI lineage: Eukaryota > Metazoa > Chordata > Actinopteri > Carangiformes > Carangidae > Caranx > Caranx ignobilis. The sequence continues at coordinate 22,033,146 of MU269982.1, read as the reverse complement.
CCAGGGTTGTTGGTGAACTCAATAGCCAACAGGTCCCTGCCCTCACTGCTGCGTCCGATGCTGTACACATGAGAAATATGGGAACACTTGGCTGCTGTCCTTTTCAGTAAGCTGTACATCTGGGTATTGGAGGTGTAGGTGAACTGGATGATGGTGCTGGGCTCTTCGGGAGAGATGCTAGACATTGCTATTTGTTGTCTGGCTGAAGAAAAGATAACAGGATTCAGGGAAGGAGAGAAAGCTGAATTGGTAAAAACAGTACAAAAAAAAAACATGTGGTCTTTACCTTTCAGCCCTGCCAGTGGGTCAAAGCAGCCCTCTTGATCGCTGGCAAAGAAGCGGTCACAGTCAAGAAAGTAGGGCCAGGCCATTTCAATGGCCTCGAAGGCATGGATGCAGTCCTTCCTCAATGTCTCACATGTACTGCGGCATGGTTTGATCATCTTGTCATTCTGGCAGGGAGAGGCCAGTACTGAGCAGCCTACGAGACGTATCTCAGGGGAGCACTCCCCATTCAGCAGGCCATGGATGACACTCAGAAGGAGGTACTCTGCCCCTGATTCAGCCTCTGTCCGACTCCGGTGTCCGAGAATGTTTGGGAATATAGTTCTAGAGTTCAGCAGCAGGTTTCAAACAAGATATCCACATTTAGATCAAACTGAGATCTGAAGCATTCCAGCAATGGCTTTAAATCTGTGTGATCACAATTCAAGGTATTCCACAGAAGGGGAGGGTACTTATATGGGATTATGTTTACGAATGTGTGTATGTTTGTGCATGTATGTTTATATAACTAAAAATGCCTTGAATAAACTTATAAAAAATGTATTTGTGGCTCATGTTTTTAGCCGGTGTTGATCCACTTGCCCAAACACTCTCTGTGACCTACCTGGAGTATTCCATATCATTACAGTAGCCAAGGTTCAGTTCTGTACAGGTAGCTGTGGGGAGAGAGAAAGGACGGCAAGCTGGGAACTTTTGAAAAAAGTGTGTTTGCTTGGTTTATGGTTTACTAAATATATCATAGCTTTTCTTTAGTGATTGAGACAGTTTCAAAAATTGCTAAATGCTTTTTCAAAATGTGTATCTGTTACATTTGTGAGAGTACATGCAAACATAATTGTGTAGCACAAAACTACTTGACCTGACTGATGTAACATCTTGTGCTTCAAAATAGAACTACAGTTGTTGTGGTTGTCTGCCTCCAGCCACTCAGACTAGTTTCTTAAGAAGCATTTTCTGAGGTTGTGACTTTTTACCTTTGGCAACCGAAGTCTAAGCAGCCTGTCCTAGAGTCCAAGAGACATGCAACATTTGAAGGGATTCCCTTAAGTTTTGGAGACATTGCATTCACAGGGCCAAAAACATGTTTCGTGAAGTGACTGTTACCTTGACCTTTGACACATGACCCTCAAAACCAAATCAGTTCATCCTTTATTCCCTGTGAATGCTTTTGCCAAATTTGAAGACATCCTGTCATGGTGTTACTGAGCTGTATCAATAAAAATGCTCTACAAATAGACAGACAGCCAAAAGTATGTCTCTATTTTTAGGTATGGATGGTGCAGAGATGCAAATAATGCAGAGTTTAATTTCTGAAGCTTTATAGACTCTGGTGCACTCCAGACTGAGCTCAAAAGCAGTAACTGCATTTCTCCACTGGCTATCTGGAGAGGAGACCTGTTTCATCTTGCAGCAGCACTTGGTATTTCAGCCTGAAGGACAATTCAAAATGTACCTATAAGGAGTCTACACTTTGAGTGGACACCTACACTCTGAGGTTACATTTTTACACTGATATGATGACTTTTTGTATTTGTTGCCTAAATGTAAAGACTTCTGCCACCCCCCACATGATTTATATCAGGCAATCACAACTGTGTAAAGGTCGAATGAGTCCACCTACGTTTTTCCTCCTGTCCTACGCTGTTGCTGCATCTTCCTGTGGGAGAAAACAAACCGAGCAGTAAACTTCAGGTTGCATGAAAACATCAGTGGGTCACGACTAAAACGCTAGGAGGCGACACCTTCAAAAGCAACACAAGCCAAAGCCACAGGAGTCTGCTGTCTGAAATCTCAGTCAGGACAAACGCTGATGTGGTTCAGCAGACAAACAGCAGGTGACGGTGAGTCTACGACATGAAGTAAAGTTTGCTGGACGGTGAACCCTATCCATCTTAGGATATAGTGCTGTGCACCTACCGACTGTTTATAGCTGACAGTAACCGGAAGTATCGCGTTCTTTTACTCTTGCAAACACCGCTTTAATCTTGCAGACGCAGCTGCTTTAAGTCCTGGTTATGTCAGCCATCGTGCTCTGGCTTGTTTCTGTACGTTACCACTTGAAGTTGAAGTGATCTTACCTAGAAACTCGTCCCCCGGCGCACAGCCCTGCTGCGGGGCGCTCCAACAACTTTTCAACAAGAAAAGCAACGCCACCGAAAGTCCTAGATGCATATTGTAGTGCAGTGAGCTGCTTGTCAACGGCCGTGTGTGATGTGGCAGTGTGTGTTTGAAGCTGCAACTTTTCCGATCTCTGGGCTGGATGCTAATTACCACCCGCATCACAGAGACCTCCTTCCTTTGTCTGCGCGGAGCATCCCTGACCCGAAAAAAGTGCAGCGCGCCACGATTATGGCTCACTGCTGTGCGTTACGAGCGGGCGCCGATCATATTTCACTGCGCAGGACTGTGTGTGTGTGTGGGAGCACGAGGAAGAAACGTGGCTTGTGGGGGTGGGAGAGAGAGAAGTTAAAGCCTGTACTGTTTGACATAATAAGGCTGCAGATTCTGCTCTCCAATGGAAATGCAGGAATAGATATCTGCACCTGTGTCTGGAAACCTCACCAGCCTCGATCTCCTCGCCCTTGTATATAATAATCATGTATTATTAGGCTTCCATAGGGAATATGTCTACAGCAGTGATTCCCAACACAGGGGTCAGGACCTCACAGAGGGGCCCAAGATAAATCTGAGGCAAAACAGACAAGTTGAGAAATAGCAAAGAAAACAATCATTTCCTAATTTATGCTGTTTCATTTCACCTCATATAGGCTCTACAAAGTGAAGAGATCGGTTTGAATTGATTCTCATAGACACAAGCAAAACATCTGTGAACACAACAAACATCAGTGGACTCAGTGTGTCTGTGGCAGTGGGGTTTATTCTTTAATGTGTCTTTGATAGAACACCTTCACACCACTTTGTGTTAAAAATGGCACTCATCAACACAAACTTTCACATCAGCCCAGTGTTGCACTGAAACATGAAGACCACTCCCTGACAAAATGAAGATTATTTGAAACATACATCTACATTTATGATAATAATACTGTTGTGGTTTTCATGTGGTGTATCCTTGGCAAAGCCTCAGCAGGCAAACTGACGGGCCCTGTGGAAACAGCAGGCTGCACAGTCTGAAAGGGCCTTTGGCACACATCAGAGGCCAGTGAGTGTACAGTTCTCCCAGTGGACTACACTGTGGTTTAAACAGTCACATGGCCTGGTCCTCTGTTAAAGTGTCCTTGAGCAAGGCACTGACTCTTTTCTATCTGCAAAAGCATCTGCTTTTTAACAGGCCCTGACCTGTGACCTTCCTGCAGAAGGGACTCAGTTATGAACCTTTTTTTAAAAAAATAATAATAAAACCTAGCACATGGAGCTCAGGTAATCCGTGCAATGCAGTTGTCATCTGTGGTATCCAGTGTGCTGCTTATGCTGCGGGCAGACAGAGAGTGATCCTTTCCCAAAACCCGGCTGATAACACTGACCAGGACCTTCCTGTATTGCTGCCGCAGCAGACAGTAGACAAATGGGTCACTGGAGGCCTTGGCGTAGGACAGACATTTGGTGGCGATGCCCAAATACCTGGGGATGTGCACAGAGGGCAACAGCTCCAGCAATCTGCAGGAGAAGGAATCCAAGAAGACGACATTAACCCTGAAGTACTGAATATGGAACTCCACCTCTCAACTAAAAACACCACATAAATCCCTCACAGTTATGACTCATCAATTCATTAGTTTGACATAGCACTTCATTTTTTATGATGTTGTAAATGCACTCAACTCAAGACTGCAGTGTGGATATTTTTTGAGTGTGGTGTAATGGGCCTATAGTGAGACTGTAGAACACAACATACATCACTTCGAAAGCAAGAATCAGCATCATCATCAAGTGCTAAATTTTTGTGTAGAGAGACAGCATTTAATCTCAACAGTTTGTTTGAGACCCAGATTCCTCTAAAGCTGTCATTATGTTGATGTGATAATGAGATATGACATCATAAACCCATCAGGAAATGATACAGCAGACTTTCCTTAAGGCCATTATTATAAAAGCATCTGTAAGTGTCACAGGAAGATAACAAACAGCCACACAGCAGCATGTTACCTTGTTATAACATAGGGTGAGAAGCAGAGGATGAAGGAGCCGATGAAGATGCAAATCTTTTTAGTGGCGCGTTGCCTCCTCTTTTTCTGCTCTGCCAGGCATCTCTCCTTCACACTGACACGCAAAGAGAAAGATCAAGTTATATGTGACGCCCAAGTGAATAACAATGATGATCTGTATTACAAAAGAGGTCTGGGATAGATTATAAAACAAGTCAAGGCTTTTCTCCATGGAAACGACTCAAATTGCCCTGGAAACAGAAACATCTCAAACTTTTGAAGAAGAGGTTTTAGATTCACAGTTTAAGCTCCCGCTGAGTTTACCTGGGGTGAATATCGACCAGCAGAAGCAGGGTCTGCACCGTGATGACATCTATCCTCTTGCAGTGGGACCTGGCCACTCTCAGAACTTTCATGTAGGCGAAGCACAGGACGAGGAGGCAGAGCGCAAAGCTGCTGAGGTGTAACAGCACCGTGAAGGTCGCATAGACCGCCAGCTGCGACCTCTCGCCCAAGTCCAGGTGAACGGTGCATGAGGCGTAAGTGTGGCTGTATCCTCCCCAGTCCATCAGCAGCTGGGTCAGGGAGAAGGTGAGAGAGTGGAGCCACGAGTACGCCACGATCAGAAAGGCGTCTCTGTAGCGCATCTTGCTGGAGTAACTCAGCGGAAACACCACCGCGATCCACCGGTCCATGCTCAGCGCAGCCATGGTCAGCATGGCATTAGTGGTGAGGAAAGTCTCGGCGAAACTGACGCCTTGACAGAATGAGTCGCCGAAGGGCTGTGCGCTTTTGGCCACCCCCAGAAAAGTAGAGGGCATGTTGATGACAGCGAGGAGGATGTTGGAGAGGGAGAGGTTTAGAATGAAGAGCCCGGGAACATGGGACCTTAACTCGGCGCTCTGGGTGAAACATAGCAGCACTGACACATTGGTCAACAGCGAGACAACAGCTATCACCACGATGGACACTTCCAGTAGGAACTCCGGTATGCTCATCTCTCGACGTTCGGCGTTAGCAGCAGTTGTGGGGAGGATGCCGTGGAGAATCCTCCATGGTCTCTGCTCGTGAACCCCTGCGACTGTGAAAGATGCTCATTCTCCGTGCGCACATGCCAGAGCCGCGCCTGTGAACACGAGGCACGCGGAGAGAGAACTGTCCAGTGCTGAAATGCCCAAACAACCCTCCCTGTCAGTGGCACGGCACGGGCTATTTATTAAGCCCATTATATGTTGTTTAATCTACTCTGAGGTACATCCAGTGCTGGTCTTTTTCTCTGTGTGAAACTACTGTTGTTTAGCCCAAAGTGCAAAGCTGATGTGGAAATGATGACTTCAGGTTACCAAGTGCTCTCACTCTCTGTTTACTCTCGATCATGCGCACTATCCAGCGCCTCCTCTCTCGTTGGCAGTGCCGTGCGCCCTGCACGTGCAGTCTATAGCTGGCTCATGTGACGCTTGAGCAATATTCATGCATGCAGTTAATATCAAACATGGGGATGTCATGATGTTTTCACACAAATCCTACTTTTCCACAGAAGATGAGTTGTGTTTTTGCACAGATGACCAATGTAATAGTCGTCAAAATGTCAGTATTTATGACACTGCTCAAAATCTGATATATAATAGCCTATTAATTTGTAGTGTGAATATGCATTTATGTAAAAGTCACTAATTTTATCCAGTATATGGTAAACATAATACGTTTCATTTAAACTAATTCCAGTGGATCAACATTGGAGCTTACAGCTACACACACAGCCACAGTTAAGCTTTGATCATAGTGACAGATTTAGGCCCCCCTTCCCTAAACATCAGGTGCAGCACACACACACATACACATACCCATACTCATACACACACTCACTCATACACACACAGAATCACTTGTCTCCATAGCAACACCAAATCTCTTGTGGCTTCATCACTCTTTGATTTGAACTTGGTCTTCTTTAGTGCTGATTTGTGTTGATCTCCCCTCAAATGACTGTATAAGAAACCATTTGCCACAGCATGTTCATTTCAGTGCACTTGGGAATATCAGACACTGTGTTAGGTATAATCTACATTACAAATGCAGGTGTGAGGAGAGGGACGGACAGGGAGGTATCAGAGGAGGGATGGAGCCAAGACTGAGAGAAGAAATGGATTAGCAGGGAGGAGGGATGTGTGCATAGGGATAAATGGGAAAAGGGATGATGGTATTAATTCTGCACATTACCTTTCCAGAATATCTTATATGCAGCCACAGTCAGGTGATTTTAATTTTAGTCAGAACACTAAATAACTTCCAAAATTTCATCTTAACATTCATTCATTCATTCATCTCCTGTACCGCTTATCATCACTAGGGTTGCGGGGGAGCTGGAGCCTATCTCCGCTGACTTAGGGCGAGAGGCAGGGTACACCTCACAGGGCTAACATATACACACAGACAACCATTCACTCATCTTAACATGATGGAACTTATTTTTGCAGTATTTGGTGTGTGTGTGTTTACTGAGGATTCAAAACACCTCAATAAAAATAAATCTTACAAAGAATTAATTTGATACCTTTGCCATCTCAAAGGTCAAAAGCTTTGTCACACACTCCTTGTTAAAACTAGCCTAGTGAACGCTGTTTGGTCCTGAATGTCAATTTTGATGTCCACGTTAAGATGTAGAATTTGTTACTCTTAAGACAACAAAAAAATAATGTCATTTCTATTTTGGATGCCTCTGTTCAAATACAAGATCAGTTATCCCGTATGTAACACACCTGAGGTAGGTAGTTAGCCCAGACTTACTCACCACCAGGAGCCTGCGTGACCACAATAAAGGCAGACAATAATATGTAGCCTAAATATCACAGACACCAACCAACCTGAAGATTTCTTGTCCAAATGCCCGAGGACGTTCAAAGTTAACACATGGGAATTTTTGTCTGAGCTTCATCATCTGTGTTCTGATTTTTTTATAATGCTGTCTGTCTTTCACAGTGACTCACTGTAGCCTCCAATCTGGTCTGAAGACATATAGTAGTGCTGCCCAGAGGGTGAATTATAACCTCTTGTCATGTCAGTGCTACAACACTTGAGGCTCTTGTCAAGTGACAATCACAACTACCTGCTCCCAGCAAGAATTTATGTGAAGAAAACTTCATTAAATAGTTGTTAGCACGCTGTGTTTACACAGTGTGCTAACAAATGCGTGAAAGAAATGCATAGAACAAAGTCCTCCAAATTAAAGGACAAGATACATTACTAGATGGCTTCTTTGTGGGGTGTAGAATGAATTTGCATTACAATGAGAGCTAGCCTATATTGTTAGAACAACTTTTTATCATAGTTCAACTGACTATAGGTTTTAGGTCACTAGATAACATACAACATACAAACCACTCTGATGCTGTCATTCTCCTTAGGAAAACAGTCTTTTACCTCTGTGTGCAAATGCGTGGGCAGCTTTTCCCTCAGCGTGCAAACATCATATACTATGTCTCTCTGTGGACATGAGGGTGTGCTGTGGTTCTGGTCTTCCTTAGCTCCACAGATACTGTTTATCTCTGTCATCCTCAAAGGCCTGTATCCAAACATCCAGCAGCTTCTTACAGGATATAGCATATGCAGTAACACACCCAATAGTCTGTCTTTTTTTAATATTATCCTGCTACCCTCATTGGAACTGCCATCCTTGAGCATATAAATTTAATGGCTCTATTGCCGTGAAGGAAAAAGACGGAGAAAAAGAGGAAGAGAGGGAATGAGAAATCACCCCTCAGCCAGAAGGAACCCTCTTAGTGGGCACGTGTTCCTTCTGGTTTCCCCGGCTGGAGATGCTATTATGCAAGCAACAGAATGCTGATGGCAGGAGCACTTAAGGCAGGCGAGGGGTCCATCCGACTCCCCCCTCAGTCACTGCTTCTGGCTCTATGACTCTGTGTATATGCTTTGAGTGTATGTGCCATTACGTAACATCGCAGTTCCCACAGTCGACAACACAATATGGAGCTCTCTCTTCACCTTAAGTTCGCCTTTATTCCTTTCCCTCTGAGCTAGAAAATGATGTTCCTCTGTCCAGCAGTCCATGCAACCATCTGTCTCTTTATCTCTTCATCTCCACTGCTGCACGCAAAAATCAGCTCAGTCCTTGGTTCCCTGCAGGTGAATTTGTCTATTTCGAACACATTTTAATACATGATTATTCCAACAGTCTACACCCTAGGGATGCAGCTCTCTAGTAAAACTAAAGGCTCTTAGTGACAGAGTGAAGAGAATTACACCTTTTTGGCAGCAGTGACCCTGATCTGTCTGCTCTATTCAGTTTCCTCCTACTATTGAAAGAACCTTTGCGCATGGCATTCTGCTGAGGTGATGGTAGCATGGCCCCGCAGCGCAGTACCTGTTCAGTGATGATGATGATATGATGAGAGGAGAGCGAGGGATGTGATAAAAGACATGAGAAGATGATATGAGGAAGAGAGCGAATGGAAACAAATGTCATGGGTGAGACTTTGTAGAGCGTGGGAGTGCGGGTGTATAAATAGGTCTCCGCACAGAAACACTAACTCACACAGACACTCACATGTCCGGACACACACACAGACTCTCTTTCATCCATGCTCCCTGTCACTCTCTCCCTCCCTTACTGCCTCTTTCTCCCACTACACTCTCAGTCATGTGCTTATGGTATGAAAACCTGACTGGGAAATGAGTGTTTGTGTGTGTAATGATGATGATGATGATGATGATGATGACGATGATGATGATGACGATGATGATGATGGAAGACACCCGCTTCACACCTTTGATAATACAAAGATTATCTCACTTCCAAAAGCATTACGAGAGGAAAATGGCTGATGATAGGCTCACACACTGTCAAATGCATCAGGACAAACCTATGACAAATAAATCCCCCTGTGCATGCACAGTGCATTAGAAAAATATTATAAATAACACTGATATTTGCTTTTGTAGTGGGAGTTTCACTGGTTGTGGCTCAGAATTAATGAATTCTTTTTATCTGTTTGCTTTATAGACTGTTTGCAGACCTACTGAAGTTATTTGGCTTGTGCTGCAGCCTGTAACTTCTGGCAGTGATGTTCTTTCAATCACAACAACAATAAAAGGTGGTGTTGGGTGTTGGTCATGAAATAGCAGGGGATCATGGGAGGTCTTGTCCTCAAAGCCACTGCAATGAGCTTCTCTTGATTCATTGCCTTTTTTTTTTTTTTGCTCACCAGGAGCCAAATTATCTACAGAGGTCTCCTCCTCTCCAGACAACAGACTACAGGATTACAACCATTAAAAGCACAGACTAAATGTACAAACAGTAACAGCAGTAAGTCACCAGTGCTCTTCAGCAGACACAGGACGTTTCAAAACTGAGCTGCCAAACATTTGCCTGGCTTGTTTCTCTGATAACTTAAGATCCAGACATCCGATTACTAAATCCTTCATCTGGTTACAATATAGTCAGTGACAGGCAACTGATTTTTACCATGATTAAAATCACACAATGCTCCGGATTTGAGAATTGCTTGAAACATTTTGAACAATACTAAAGTACATAGATATTTTTAGACATTTCGGTGTGGGAACACTTTAAAAGGCTGAAGATAAGTGGTGTTCATTCTGGCTTATTTTGAGTGACGTTGCATTAAAGGATATTTTTGTAGCCATATGTTTGAGGCTGGTTTTTTTTTAACAGTATATGTTGCTTTATGAGAGATGAGCTCCTTATCAGCTGCTTCAATGATAGGAAAATATGAATGCAAATCCTACAGGAGTCATTTTAAGTTTGGTGTTTATGTTAAAGTCAGTGTAACCTGAGCGAGTAAACGAATGACTGGTCCAGCGATCATTCATGCTTAATCTTCCAGACCTATAAATATTTGGGAACAGATTGAAAGTTATTGAAAGAGCAGATGTCTGAGCAGAGTCTCCACTGCCCACAAAATCCCTGGAGTAGATAAGAGAATAGAATATTGTATTATTTGCTGGTTGACGTCACTTGGTCAAGAGGAAAAGAATCAACTGCAGGTGTTATTAACATTAACCCATCTGAAATTATTGGCAAAGTGCAATGATCCCTTGCACTTCTTGAAACTGAACACGTCCTATAACGATCCCACAGGTCCTTTCTGACTCTGTCTTGGGTTGTTTGCAATTAAAATGGATTCAGCTGCTCCAAAGCTATCAGACTTGTGAACACCCACAGTGGGAGAAATGGTCTGTGTGACACTTTGCTCAGAATGCTCCTATGTGGTATTTTCTGTTATTAGTTTGGCTGTTTTTGATTAAGTTAGGTGAGAGAGAGACAGGAAGTTTGAAGAACAGCAAAGGGCCAGAGTCGCTCAAACCCCGGCAGCTGTGGAGAACCTAAATGGTATGCATGTACCAGGTGAGCCAGCAGGCTGTCCCTCTGTGGTGTTTACTCAGCTGGTCAGCACTGCAATTCATTTGAAATTAATTAAACTGAATTAGTCGTGCTCAACTCCACTAAATCTGTTCACTGTTAGTTCTGATGTATCCCTCTGCGCCAAAGTGTTAACAGTAGGGGAACAGACTGATGGCCCAACCAGCCAACCAGGAGACATCTATCTTTAGCTGTTGACACTCATAAAGTCAAAAACAGTGTTTGTTGTTTCTGCAACATTCAAATACAGTCACAGTGAAGTGTCGATTCCACATGTCTGCTTTGTGCTTTTAAATTGTGATGAAACTAGAGCAAAGAGTGTCAGGCCAACCAGGCTAATAAAAACACAACTGGCTAGAAGCTGAATAATCAAAACAAGAGGAACCTTATCCAACTGTAGTAAAACACTGGTTTCCATGTGTTAGCCAGCATTACCCACAGAACGAGTGCCAGCACGGGAACAGTAGGCATTTTCTCATTAAGAGACTTAGGCAGCTATGCAGCTACAGTGTGAGGCAATTACTGTTGCTTCAAACACTGAATAAACAGCACAGGCAGGAGGGATGATTAAGACTGGTTACACACCCACACACAATCCACAAACTTAACCAACACACACACAATCACACACACACACACACAAACACCCACGCAGAGGTCAGAAGACAAGGAAATGCAACTGAATTATTCAAAATCCTAAGAAATGCCTGAGTAAGAAAGAGGGAAGAGGCTGCAGACTCCATTTATATAGGAAGGAAGAGAGACAGAGGGAGAGAGAGGGAGAGAGAGAGAGAAAGAGAGAGAGAGACAGAGAGAGAGAGAGAGAGAGAGAGAGAGAGCAAGAGAGATAGTAGGCCTACTAGAAAGCATGAGTCAGCAGTCTGCCAGAAAGTGGGAGTTGAGACAGAGGAAAGGCTCACAGGATTTCGCTATCACTGGAATCCTGACAAAAGAATTTCTGGGCTCAGTGTACAGTGTCTGTGTGTGTGTGTGTGTGTGTGTGTGTGTCTGTCTCATTTCCTCCACAGTGTGTGTCTATACAGCCATCCAGTTCAGTTTGGAATTTGTGTGAAACCATAAAACCACAGCAAAGCACCAACTTGTATCTGGAGTTTTGCTCAACGGTTTTGCTCTGGGCCCGTCAGAAAAACTCTATTCTCAAAGGAACAGTTCAGCATTTCGCAAAACACACTCAGTTGCTTCTTTACTAAGGGTTAGATGAGATCATTAGTACAAGGAAATAGGTAAAAGTAACTATTGAGGTCCAGATAGCAGACAGTTAGCCTAGCCTGACATAAAAACTGGGGTTAATGCAGAAAGCTATGGTAACTCTGCCCAAAGTTTTAGAATAGCTATAACTGATCCAGTGGATTGATGTGGTGAAAGTTATCGAAGGTGAGAGCTGCAAAACCCAAACAATGAGCTGACTCTGTGTAGAGGCAGGAAGTACTGCAGAGTCAGGTAATAATTATATGTGAGGAGTCATGGAGTCATCACTGGGAGTGACTACTTTATGTGTATGTAATTATGGGATGCAGTGTAGAAATATTGATTACAGATACAGCTAAAATGCTGCTATCAGACCGGCAGTAGTGAGTGAGGATGTGTGATGTCCGTGCATGTGCAGGAATACCAGTGAACCAAACACTGTTTTCAAGTCCTTCCTATAATCACTGCTTTCTCTCTCTCTCTCTTTTTTTTCTTTCTTTCTTTTTTTTTAAAGGAACTTGTTAAGATGAACTACAGCAACAAAGAGAAAGGTAAAACAGTAGAAGATCATCCACTGTTCCACTTCAGTCCAATAAAAACCTGGAAATAACTGTGGAGAGAAAAACAGATCATGATTCACCTGGAATGCCTGGAATCTCAGTCCACACTAAATCTTCAAAAAACAAAAAGAAAACGGCATGGCCTTTTGAAAACAGAAATGTTTACACAGGATAAACAATGTCCTTAACAACCTGGAATCAGTATATGCATAGACAGCCAACATCTTTGCACCTGAATGCAACACCAACTAATCTATCATGCTTATGGGGGAGGAGGCAGAGCACAGACCCCAGCAAACAACACGACAACAACAACACATGGATCTACTTAGAATTCTCCAAGTTTAATTGTCCAGTTGCGGAGACGTCAACTTTACTGTATACTAAGGCTGTGTGTGTGTGCGTGCGTGTGTGTGTGCGTGCGTGTGCGCATGTGTGCGTGTGTGTGCGTGTGTGTTAGGGAGAGATTAAAAGGCATCTTATTTTCTCTTCATACATCCAGTCACTCACAGTAGTTCTGGTCAGTAAGGCTGTGAGTCATTCAGTCAGAGTTGGATGCCAGACAGATGGAAGTAGTTAGTTTTTTCCTTTTTTTTAATTGAGTCCAATCTGTCTTGAGCTCTGCTGCCATGCCAGATGCCCCAGTCTGCAGTCTGTGATTACACACTTTCTCCAGCTCACAACTTCACTCTGAATTTCTGCCTATCTGACTTGCCTGAAATTTGGATGTAGCCTCTTTTTGTTTTGCTAGTACTTCTTGGACCATGTCCCACTTGTAGTTACTCACTCCCTTGAGCAAATGAAAACAAAAACACAAAACCAGGGAGGCTTTCGTTTTTATGGATCACAGTCTCCATATCTGTATTGTCAACTAGAAGAAGCTTCCACTCCAGGTTAATTTGCCTGGCTGATAACGTGTGCGTGCATGTGTGTGTGTGTTTTGAATAATGCAGATTAGCATCCATTAAAGTGCTGCCTATGGTGCTCAGAATGTCATTGGGTGCTGAGGTCAATGATGACTCACAGTTTGACATTACACAGGGCATGATGATGGTGCACTCCCATAAATGTCTGTCGTCCTTTATCTCGCTTTCTCTCTGAATAATAAACAGCAGCATCATTAGGGTTTTCTCTGGACGGACATGTGACTGAGCTGAAGGTCCATTATTCCCTATGGTTGTCTCTCTCTGAGCTCTAACCTGGCAGCCACTCAGCCACAGAGCACTGACAGATCAGGGCAAAGTTTGGGTTGATACTTTCACTTACTGGAAATAAAATGGTGGATCAGAGACAAGGGCAAGGGAAATTTAAGCAGGTGAGATAAGAAATGCATCTAAAAGAAATAAAGGGCAAATGAAAAACTAAACAAAAGAAGAGGTTGGTCCTTTTTCTTGTACACAGTAAACCACTTGGGGTCAGTAGGTGTCATCTTGTATCATATGACTTCCTAATTGTAGGCTAAGACGTCTGGTTTCCACTGTTCAAACAGATATGTGCTGAGCAAAACAAGAATTTGAAGGCAATACATTTCTGTGTGCAGAACCTGATCTTTACTTTGCATGCTTCCCTTTGTCCTGGAATTAGATTAGAAAATAAACAATTATATCAGGCTGAAGACAACTGGAGAAAATGATCAAACCAGCCAAAGCTCTACAGAGGGCAATTTCTAGAGACACAACAAAAATCCCCATGGTAAAACTCATCTGTAATAAATATGCAGATTAAGAGTGTATTTGGCAGCAGTGAGGCTTTAGACACACGCACACAAACGTGAACACAGTTTCCATGATAATCCTGTGTAGAGTTCTGATGTTTAACGGTGCCTTCTACTTTAACTTTATAATGATCTAGTCAGAAACCACAGCTATATATAGACTGCAGCACATACAGAATACAGTGGTCTTATAATGTGAATCTGAGCAGTTGCCATCTCAAGAGGAAATTTTTATGCCACACACTCCATCTACTGGCTTGTCCAGGAACCATAAATTATGTTTAATTTAAAACAGATTTGACACTGTTTGGCCTCTAGATGGTGATACAGTCATTAGTCCATTGGTTCCAACAGGGGTTCAACTCATCCACAGTGTAAACATGGAGGCAGTTTCTGAGGTGGACTGTACATGCTGCACTTCTTTAATTTCAACACACATCTGAATGTATCTTAATATTTTTATCAAAGCAGAAAGATGTTTTGATCCATTGAGCTCCGTGACACAGTTTTGTCTGTATAAGGACAAACAGCTGTGTCCTCTGCTCGCTCTGCTCAAGTAGTCTGGTGCTCTGCCATGACAATATGTCTTGGCAAGACTAGAAAACACTCACAAAACTGGGTCAACAGCACACATACATACACACACACACACACACACACACATACACATTGTGGCTGAGACTCAGAAGAGTGTGTTAAAGGAAGCCTGTGATACAATGGTAATTTGTTCACTCTGGTAGTCTCTCATTATTCTCTCAACACATCTTTCACTTTTTCCTGATTCATGTCCCATCATCCTCTTCCCCTTTTTTCTAACTTTCCTCTGCGTCTGTATGTCACAGCCAATAGTAACATAGCACAGTGGTTTTTTCAAATAAGCAGAAAAGATTGTCTGCCTGGGTCCAGTTTATGAGCTGTGCCCAGCTTTTTCTTAAGGTAATGTCATCATGGGTGGGGACGATCGTCTCTACAAATCAGTGCTCACATTGTCCTCAGACAGCATCATCTCAAGCCACCAACAACAGAGTTTGTTCAAATCGACTGTGTGTAATTTAGTTTTATATTAATTTGCTTTTGCTGCTGAGCTGAGTTTTGTCATTCATTTCAAAATGCATCTGGATTATCTAAAACACTGACACCGCAGCCTCATGAGGATTTCTGTCCTTAACTTCAAGGTTCACCAAATGCTATGCATGCACGAGGATTTCCATTACCAAAACAGGAGAGGATAAAAGTGACTTTTCCAGTCACAGAACTTGCTGTGTGTGTGTGTGTGTGTGTGTGTGTGTGTGTGTGTGTTACTCTGTGTGTACTAGGTGCTGGCTTTGGTTTGTTTAAATTAAGTGAATGTCTTTCCAAAGTGGAGAGGAGGGAGGTAGGATAAGAAGACATAAACAAATGAGGCGTATGGCCTTCTGTGCAGAGCAGCTGCTCAGTGGAATGGACAGACTTACACACAGTACAGGACCTTCTTGGGGGGCTTTTATTCTGAAACTCTGTGACCCTTCTGTCAGTGTACAGCGCAACACATTTTCCTTTGCAGTATTTTTAGTACTGTAGAAAACTACTGCCCATACCACACCAAGTCTGTGTTGAAGCACACTCAGAAATTTTCATTAAAAAAATCAGCCATAGAAAACATGCATTAGATGGGAATGAGCTGGCATTTAATTAAAACTCTGAATCAGGTCGTAGTTGTATATGCAGCTTATTCACATTTCCTTCCAGTACATTTCCTGTGGCCAGATGAAATCTTGGTGCCACTGTACTGTGTTGCTCAGTGTTGACATTTAGAACAAATGCACCGTGTCATTGTTCAGTGTGCTATAACCTGTGGGTGGATGTTGAACAGTAAGTCATCATTGCCGCGGCGGATCTCCAGCAGGAGAGGCTGATCACCCCGCAGCGCTTCACGAATGTCTTCAGTGGTCTCGACTGGCTGTCCATTCAGCTTCACTATGACATCACTCTCCTGAAGGCCTCCTCTAAAACACAGAGGAAGAACACTGGTCACTGCCTCAGTTTGTCTGGGTGCAGTATCCTAAAATAACAAATGACATTATTGAGATTACAACAGTTGAAGGGACACCAAAGTCTGGCTGATGAATGCTACTTTGAAGAATCTCCATCTGGTTCCAAGCTTTCTTCATTGCTGCATGTGTGTGTGTGTGTGTGTGTGTGTGTGCATGTGTGTGTACTTGGGATTTTGCATGCATGTGTGAACATACTTCTCTGCTGCAGAGTTGGGTATAACCTGTTGCACCAGCACTCCGCTGCTGACATCAGGGAAGTCTGGGTTATGACGTTTTAACTCTGCTACAAGACTGAAAAACAGAAAAACACAACAATACTGATGTTTATGTTAATACAGATTCTGAAGGTCTTTTTCCAGATATTAAAAAAAGGTTCTGAAACCTGATTGTGAGCTGATCTGTCAAAGCACTGTAGGAAAGTGTATGAATTACAACTCACTGGTCGGTGACTGTGAGCATCCTGATGCCTAAGATACGTTTCTTCACTTCTGCAAACAGCACAAAACACCACAACATTCATCTGCAATGAGGCTGCACCTCAGACATGCAAAGAGTCATGGGAACTCGACTCTGACCAATGGTTGAACACCTGCAGCTCTCACCTCCATCAGACTGTGCATCCTCTGTTAATCCACTCTGCAGTTCTGTCTTTTCTGTCACAACAACAACAACAACAGATATTTCTAGAGGTTTATGGATCTCACACAAAAAAGCTTGGACTCTATGTGTCTCCACCTTTGTGACCCCTGACCTTTGCTGTGTTTGGTCTGTGACTCTGTGAGGAAGCGGCTGATCCTGTCTGAGGGTATTGCGAAGGCGATCCCTGCTGTCACTTTCAGAGTGTTGATGCCGATCACCTCCCCGTCCTGAAAAGAAAAAAAATTCAGCTAAAACCAAATATCGGGCAGAAACTTTATTATATTCATATACTCTGTTATATCCACTCAGTATTCACAGGTTTTGACATGATTTTAAATACTGCAAATATTATCGAATGGAAAAAAATTATACGTAACTTAATAGTGTTTGTTTACATATGGTTATCCTGAACTTTAATCTGAATCACCGTTTGGTTTTTACTGAATTCACACATTTGAACAGCTGCTCTCCTGTGTTCAGCTGTTCAAGTGTGTGAATTCAGTAAAAACCAGCCAGTCTCCTCTGACCTGCACCTCAGCAGCTTGTCTCAGAGCTGACAGTATCAGTTCTGCCTCTAGAGCTTTTCTTCCTGTTTGATTTCTGATTTTGATGCAAATGACTATAAATAAACTGCATGTTTTTATTTTGGCATTTGTTTTTTTCCCCTGAACATGTCTGTTAGTTTTATTTGTAGGAGCGCAGAGAGTAATAACGACGGCAATATTAAGAAGAGGCTGAGTGGTAGCAGGAGTTGTACGACATCATTTGCCTCTATTGTTTTATCTGACATTTGTATTTGCTCATCATCAACCAACAAGTGTATAAATCCTGAGGCCAGATTTCAGATATTAGCTTTTTGGATATTTAGTTGAGTTTCCTTTATTTTTACATGCAGAGTGTAATTGATAGTCTGTTTCCATATTAAGACATACACTTTTATGAAAGTGTTATGAAAGTGATAACATACTGATGGATTATCCCATGTGTTGTGAATATCTCTAAGACTGATGTGACAGTTTGTATTCTTATGTAGCACTATGTTTGAAATACATCACCATAATATCTGTATGGCACCTTTGTAGTTTTCTGTCTGCTCTTGAAAACAGATCTCACTGACGCTCCACACATCAAACTGACAAAGTGCTGATTCACTGGGTGAAGAGACTGTGAAGGCCTTTTCACATACTACAGTACCCAGGGCCTTCAACAGCTTTACTGAACAGTCCTTCACAGTCACAATAGTACTCACCAAGTTAACAAGAGGTCCTCCAGAGTTGCCGTACTTCACACAGAGCAGAGACAGAAACAGATTAGTCACATCAATGATTCTATTAAAACAACCAAAAACACCTAAATACAACAAGAGCAGTGGGAAAAAATCTGCAAGTGTGTCTGTCCTGAGCAATCGGGTCATACCCTAACTGTGTGTGTGTGTGTGTGCGTGTGCACTCACATTAATAATAGCATCAGTCTGGATGTAGTCCATGTCTGAGTCTTTGATGCCCAGCTCCTTGCCGTCCCTCTGTGCCGTGCTGACGATGCCGGTGGTGACAGTGTTCTGCAGGGCGAAGGGGCTGCCAATGGCAACCACAAACTCCCCTGGCCTCAGATCAGCTGAACGACCGAGAGACAGCACAGGAAGCCTCTTCTGCTCCCACACAGAGGGATGCCGGCACACACAGACATGGCAGATTGATGCGTCAGGTGGAGAGAGACAAGAGGTTGAGTTGCACAGAGAACAGAGAAAAAAGACACAAGTTAGGAATGAGCCTGGAAGAGAGACAGACAGAAAGGAGAAGAATTCAAAACTTACAGAGCTGTCCAAGTATTTCAGATACGGGTGTGAGAATACACACACCAGCGCTGTGTCTGTGAGTCACAGAGCTGCTGTTTATGACAGTATTCCCACTGGCCTTATGAATGTCTCGCAGAAAACTGTCAGTGCTCGGTACAGGCGCGTGTTAAGGATGTGGGCTCTTGTGTAACAGCGTGGAAAACTTTTTGTACATCAGAGCATTTAACAAACATGACATTTGTTCGCATCACTTCAAATAAAGACAAGGGTCAAAGAGCTTAGAATGACAGATGATGTAAAGAGATGAATGAAGGAGCCTGTGTGTGTTCTCTCACCTGAGGATTGACCTTGATTGTGGCGATGTCTGCCTTCATGTCCACGTCTCTGACCATGGCCTCGTACGCGCCCCCATCGTGCAGCTGAACGCGCAGCTGAGGACTCCCTGTCACCGTGCCGGCTGTGGTTACCACGTGAGCATTGGTCACAATCACCCCCGAGTGGGTCACAATGAAGCCAGAGCCACTGGAGAGACGCATGTGGCGGCCGAACAGAGGATGTCTGGAGAGGAGGAGGAGACAGACACTGGTGCTGTCAGTCAGTTCTTTGTCTGGTCGACTCAAGTGGCAGCAACAGCTTAAAACATGCAGACTCCTGCTTTTCAGCCTCACTTCATGCAGGCATACGTGTCCACCCATAATAAACCATAAGAATAAAGAATCCAAACAAACAGCCTTTCTTCTCTTTGTCTCTGCTCTTCATGTTGCTCTGTCTTTTCTACAACACTCCCTCCTTCAGTGGAACATCAGCAGCAGATAAGGAGAAAAGAAACACAACACACACACACACACACACACACACACACACACACACATACTTAAACAACTCAATGTGGACAACGGCAGGAGCTATCTTCTCCACCACGTCAGCGATGAAATTGAACTTGTAGCGAGGGCTCCCAGGGTGCACCAGGGTAACATCTATACTGACATGAAGAACCCACTGTGTTAATACACACACTCACACTAATGCACACCTCTTAATGACTATGGATGCTACTTCACTGTGTGTATTGAAATGGAAATAAAATGGATAACAGATCTATCTATCTATCTATCTACACAGGTAGTAGCTCAGCTGGATAAGTGTGTAGGCCCTATGTGCAATATAAACCAGTATAGCACCGTGTCCATGAGCCTTTCTAGATTCCTGACCACGCATCTCAACTCTTCTCTTCTGAGATCATTTCTTGCAGCCGGCGCGTCCCTACCTGTGTCTGCAGGCGAGCACGCTCCTTTGTGCGCTTGGCTCACCTCCGCTCTTCCCTTCTGTTGAGCTCTGCGGCTGGCTGCCCTCAGCTCACACACATTACCGTACGTTTTCCCGTCGCTTCCACACACCTGATGCTCCGTCTTACACCGGCAGACCCCCCTGGAGCCTCGCCGCCTCCCCGCAGCCAGCAGCGCGCACTCCAGGCCGTCCCCGCAGGGCAGGTCGTTTTTGCGACCGCAGGGGTCTCCCTCGCGCGGAGAGCACACCAGGCAGCAATTACACCGGTCCGGGACGTACCCGCCGGGACAGCTGGGACTCGGACATGAACTGACGTCGCACCGGGAAGCGCACTTGTCAGGACGCACGGCTGCACTGAGGTCGTGCGTAAAGAGAAACGCGGCAGCAAGTAGCAGGAGCTGCATGGTGAGCACTGATGGAGCGGATTTATCCCGACACCGTCATGTTACACAGCCTCTGTCCCAACATCAGACCTCTGGGCCATTCTTTGTGTTGGGGCCTGAAACTGGAAAAAACAAACAAACAAACCAATCCTACACCTGCACTGGCTACGTCACACCTCTCACCTGTGCTGATCTTTGGAAAACAATTAGATGCTGGCTACGTGAGACTCTGCTCTGAGCTCGGAGCAGACTGAGCTCCGGACATCACCCAGTCATCAGAGACTCTCACTGCTCTGTGACTGGACATCACTGAGTCTGGAGCCAGGAGGCGACTCGTCCAACTGCTGTGAGGATGAGGACAATGATGACGAAGGGCACCACCTAATGGACACAAAGACACATAACAACACACAGTTGAGTTGCCTTTGAGCGCAGTGTGACTCTCACTGGCTTGGTAAATATAGACAGAAAAAAAAAACAAGACACGTGACTCTAAATATATTCATGTCATAAACTACAACAAATAACATAAAACTCAGCTGTTAAAATGTTTTATGAACACATTTCTTGAAAGACATTGCAAGTTCTTAGGATCCAGAATGAAGACGTTTTTTCATCTAATGTTCATACACATTGATGCTCTTTTAATAAGCTGCTGTATGTAGCAACAGGTGGATCCCACAGGGAACCCCCATCAATACCTAATGAAATGACACATTTTTTAAAATCAAGAAATACACATATGTGACCTGCTGCTGTTTTTAGTGTGTGTTTGAAGACTGTGCTGCCAATGTACAGTCAGCAGGGGAAGATGAATAAAATGGCTGAGCTCCAGTTTGCTGCTTCAGTGTCCACGTCCTGGTGTTGATCCTGACTCACTGGGACCCTTGAATAGAGGAGAGAGTGTGACATTGTGCATGTTGTTCTTTACTGTGTCAAGTCACAAGGGGACGCCTGCTGCTCACCCTCTGCTTGTGCTGTAAGGGGAGAATGTGCAGCTGAATCACCAGGACACGTCACTCTCTGTCCACGAGAAACCTGCAGCAAAAGACTGTTTAACCAGCTTTACTGAGCACAAGTTCAGGTCCTGTCTCTGTGTCACTCTGCCCATCCAAGCCTCCAAGAAGTCAACAGAAAAAAATAGCTGAAATGAATTCTTTTAGTTGTTTAAATATGAAGCAATATTCAAATCAAGAGTTTCCAGGGGACACATAAAAGTGATGAACGTCTCTGCATTTAGCCATGTTGTGTGTGTTTGCAGTGTGGGTTGTTGAGTCAGTTTGCATGTGTTTTGTTAGGCTGCAGTGAGCTGAGCTGTCAGGGCCACTGTAGGGTTTTAAATGAGATTTCACAGTTACTGATGTGAAAGCACTGGAAAATGAATAATTATCATGGACCTCTGTCATACTGCTGCACAGTGTTATGGAGTGACACAGCTCTCCACGTGGGGGCGGTGTTTGGTAAGGTCATGTGGCACGCAGCTGCTCAGTGCTGACATATTGCAGGATACTTTTTCCGTTTCATTTCCTCTCCAGGTGTGTGCTGTGTGTCTGAAAGCGTGTGTGGGTACTGCCTTTACCTAAACAGTTGAGCGTGTGTGTGTGCGTGTGTGGTGACACTTATCTGCCACACCTCGCTTCTACCGGCGTCATGGCTGGGAGGGACCACATGAGAGGAGTGAGTGTGTGTGTGTGTGTGGGTGGGTGTGCATGTGTTTCGCTTTCATGTGCATGTGGAGATATGTATATGAGGGCAGGTAAATAATGCGCCCACATGTTCGTCAAGGCCTCCACTGAAGCGTCATCAGTGGGAGCTCCAGGATGAGTCGAGTACACGGTTGATACACAGCTGTCATGAAACTGAAAGTCATTTAGAAACAGTGGCAAAAAAAGTTTTCTTGAGAACACTGAACCAGAGGGTGCAACACACAAACATGCATTTCTCTATAGTTTTACTCAAGTTGGATTTCCTGACAATCACATCATCAGTTTTCTCTTTTATCAGATGGTTCTACTGGGTCGATGACAGACAGATGAGCTCAGTGCATGATGCAACTTTGTCTTTGTTTAACAAACACATTTTCATTTTCAAATTCTAGTAAAAGACAGGGCCCAGACCAGTTCATCTATGTTTGACTTCAACAGTTATTAATAACTCTCTCTGCTTGAGGCATCAGACATCCATACTCTCACCAGTTAATCATTAAGTCCAATGACCCTGTCACAGGTGCAACGAAGCACATCTTAATCTTAGCTTAGCTGTGCTGAATGTACCTTTGTCAGTACTGTTGGTAAATGTGCACAGTTATGATACTTACAAACATGTCCTTCTTCACAAACCATCAGTGGTGATTTCTCTGTCAAGTGTAACACGGACCCAATAAAGATTCAAATTTCCAAAATTTTATTTTTCATCTGTTAAATATACAACTTTTCTCATACAATCATTGAATTGGAATAAAAATTTCAAGATGCATACATAAGAAAACACAACAGCATCAAGCAAGTGTGAAATATTGTTGTCTGTTTTGTTTTTCCTCTTCACATAATGTATAATTAAAGGGGAAGGACGAGTCCAGATCCCCCATGCCATGAGGTTCAAGAGAAACCTGCTCACCAGCAATTAAATACATGTCAAACAACAAATACATTCATTGTTACGAGAAAAATCTATTTTTTTTTTATGGCATTCACTCATACTGAAATGTTTAGGAGCAAGAACCTTGTGTAGAAACCGTAAACGGATTACATTCAAGCAATGTGTTTATTCCAAGTCCTCCTCCAAACTGGCTTCAAGTTTCTCTTATTGAGGCTTTTCAATGATCCTTCCACAAAGAAACTAAAGATTTTGGCAGTAGTCAGAGTTGAAGACACTGGGTTTTGTGTTTGTTCAGCAGATGTGGATTTGAAAACAACACTGTGTAAGAGCAGCTCGACCCAGATGTGTGAAACTAGTCAAACACTTCCCGCAGTGCAAGTGCACATCTATATGTGGATAAGTAATCCTACAAGGCAAAAGCAAATGTTTCTGGACGTAATATCCCGGACCAGGGGCAACATCGTCCCGAACATAACTTCATTTTCTGGAGACACCTGTGGAACCAGATTCCCAAACACAACAAGACCACGGTGACTGAGTGTGTGGTTTCTAAGTGCTTGTTCTTTGGCCATTAGCTCCACTACCAGACCTTGCAAGAGACTTCAGTAGATACTTTGGGTGGAAAAAAAAAGCACCTTCCTCTCTGCCTCCTAACAATAAACAAAGTCTACCTCTGTGGAAAAGCCGATTATCCAATCTAGTCACCATGGTAACCACAAAGATCCACAAGGTCTCTAGGAGACACTGGTATGTCAATCTCTCTGCGCTCTCTTCACAAAGCTGTGGAAAGGGCCGAGTTCATCAATAAACGTTCTTCATGTCACTTTCTATCATCACGTCTCTCTCTTCATTTCTTCCTGTGCAGGGACCAATAGGAGCAGTTTCCAGTGTGATGGTCTCATCCTCTCTCTCATTCCATCCTTCCTCGCTTCAGGACAAAATCAGCTGTTGCAGATTGCCACCCCCCCCAACCCACCCCCCCCACCCCAGCTCCCTCATTACCATGAGGAGAAAAAGGGCCGTTTGCAGTGGAAGGTTTGTGTGAAGGCGTTACCCAGTGTGACCACGCGTCCCTGTCCACCTGAGCGGCTGCGCTCCACCACCACCCGGGGCATCTGCACCAGCTGGATGGGACTCTTCCCATCCTTCAGCGCCTGAGTCAGGTTCAAGATCTGTGGACAAACAAGTTTAAAATATAAAAACGGTGCAGTGTAAAGTGAACAGGGTCAATGGTTTACAGGTGTATTGGTTGCATGTCAGAGCATGGGATTACAGGTTACATCCCTGTTTATCCAGAGTTATGTGTAATGATGTGGAATGTCATCAGCCATTAGTGTTAAGTAATGGCTGAAAAGTGTTCTCTAAAGTCACTGTGACCTTTGACCAACATCCAATCAGGTCATCCTTGAATCCATGTGAACGTTTTTACCCAGTGTAAAGAGATTCCCTCAAGAAGCTCCTGGGATATTGTGCTTATGAGAGTAAGAAAAGGCATAAAAGACAAAATCTATGGTAATACTGTCTAGGGGTGCTGTGATTGAACGATGACCCGATCGGCATCGGCCGATTTGCACAGTATCGGAATTGATCGGACTTGTCATTAAGGCCGATCGTATGATGCAAAACGCACAACACATTTAGCGCGACACAATTACAACAGGCTTTAGAGAGTATAATGTTGCACATGGAGCTGTTCATTTATTTTGTATAAAATGTTATTTGTTTTCCCACAGGAGGAGAACATTTAAAGCTGAGCCTCAGCCATGTGGAATATACAATGTCAAGAATAACTTCAATAAATCAATGAATAATTAATGCTACACTATAAAAAGCAAGCTTCAAATTCAAACAGAGGCCGTGTGATCGGTATCGGCGATACTGATTTCAGTGATCGGTGATCGGTGATCGGCCCCATAAACCCTGATCGGAGCGCCCCTAATACTGTCAGATCTCATTCTGTTGATGATGGTTATTCTGCCAAACAACTTTTTTTGCCCAAAAGTCAGGAATTAGGGGGAAAAAACTAAAGCTATTGAATTAACGATCACATTGAACCAAAGAATGAGCTTTTTGTTTAAAAATGAATTCTTTAAATATTTAGTTTTTTAAAACCATAGTGGTTTGGAGCAGTCAGTGAAGCCACTGGCAGCAACAACAACAATGCTCCTAAAGAGGTCAGAGTAAATGCTGCTAAAGCATCACTCAAGTCAGAGCTGAAGAGGATTTCCTCCTTGAAGATGATGGGAAAATGTTTTTGCTCTTGTCTTGACTGGCTTTGACAAGACTTTGTTTTAACAACTGGTTCTTCTGGTAACAAAAGAATGATGGGAAGGATAGAGCATCTAACTGGTTGAAGTTGGCCTGTGATAAACAGTAACACACAGATGGTCCAACCCAACACCCGCCAAGTATTTCTTGAAAGCGCCTGCCCTTTTCCACACAGTTACCTAAGAAACCATCCCAGATGGTTCTGTGTAACCAACCATCTGGTAGGTCAGGTTAAATAATACATAATATCTAACTGACTACTTGTTTCAGCTTTAATGGAAACACAAGGAAGTACCACACAGCCTCAACGACTATTCATCCCAGTGTAATCTTACAAAGCCTTTAACACCCTCAGAGGCACTTAACATACATATACATTACAGCAAGGACCAGAGAGGTAAGAGAAAAGCAGGGGCAGAGGTGGGAAGAGGTGAGGCAGTGAGAGAAGGTGAAGTTCAGATGGATGGTGATGAGGTTACAGATAAAACTTTGACTGACTGTAAGTGGGGCACAAGAAAGAAAGGAGAGCAAGGTAGGATATTAAAGGAAAGAACAAAAAAGGGGACAGGAAGGAGGACAGAGACAAACTGAAAGGAGCAGCACAGTCAAAAATGTTCAGCTTAAAAAAAGAACGCTCACCTGTCCCCTCATAACAGACATCTGTCGCTCAAACATGGTTTTGTCGAAGCCTTTGTCCGTCTGAAAAGAAAGACAGTAACTTGTGTTTGCAGGTGTCCTGTGTCTGCACAATGTACTCTGCTGCTGGACAGATGGTTCTCTCCAGGATTATCAATGTCACTGTCTCTATATAACACAGACAAAAAGAGAGCACAGAAGAGAAAAAGTGTCCTGTACCTTGAACATCTCGTAGAGGTCCTCACAGAGATCCTGGACAAAGTTCATGTCAGAGATTCGGGACAGCACCAGGTCTCTGGTCTCCTGGGAGAAGGCCACTTTTGCCTGGGGGAGCCACGCCCAGTGGAACGGGTCTGATGGGTGGAGGCAACATTATAATACAGTTTGTCAATGCAGTGATTTCAAACATCGTCTGCCTAATTCCCATTTTGGAAATAGTGTGCTCAGATGAAAACACTGACAGCACCCTGATGTGTGTGTGGTAAATATGCAGCTGGAGCCAATGTACTGTAGAAGAATGATAAAAACTGAAGCAGGTGGGAAGAATGAGTCAGGTTATAACTAAAAGGAACAACATCTGCAGACAATTCAACACTGTTGTACTTTTTTGAGGCGTCCAAAAGTCAAACTAATCTGCTGCCTCTACCTTCATATTTAACACGCGGCCATGACAGATCCATGAGCAAAATGTTTAACTATTCCTCTGACTGATAATTATCTTCAGAGGTCTGAACATTTACAGAAATAATGATGTCATTATGATAACATTGTTCTCTTTTAAATTGAGATCTTGTCAGTCTTTTGAGGATTTTATTGACTAAATGACAGAAAAATGAAACAGTCCAGAGTGAAAATCAATACCTGCTGTTCACGTCATTATTAATAATCACTGGCTGTTGACAGGAAATGATTGAAAAAGAACTGTGAGTGAGAAAAGCGACAACATACAGGCTCTCCATTCGTCCGGGTGTTTGAAGGGGAAGGCCAGGCCGTTGTCAATGGCTGCGATCTTGATGCAGGAGTCTGGACAGTTCTCTGGCCACTCTGGGTCCTGAGGAAAGGGGGGTGGAAAAGAAGATCAGAGGACACATCACCACTGAATGATTAATGCCCAGCTACAAATTATTGATCATGGTGCAAAGGGCTGATTAATTGGACAGATAGATGACAACCTTTGCTCATTTATCAATGTGCTGCATTTAATGACTGGTGACAGTAGTCAGATAGTGCTCTGGTTGTTCTATACAGCGAGGTCAGTGAGGTGCTGGTTGGTTCCAGGCCTGTAATATTCAGCCTTCTGTCTGCTCATGAATGGCCCCTGTGTGTGAGTGTGTAACAGAGTGTAAAGTATACAGGAATGTGTGTTTGCTTATGCTTTTGTGTGTGCGTGTCCACTGAGAGAAACCCAAAGTCATTGACCTTGCAGGCCTGAAATGCTCTGAGCTGTGTCTTATGATGGAAATGTATTAACACTGCAGCAGTTGAAGTGCGTGTGGACGTTACCTCACCTTTTGTCCCTCCCCCTCTCCTCCTTCTCCTGGCTTCTCATACTTGATCAACCAGTTGTCATTACCTCTATCTGAGTAGGAGGAAAAAGAGAAAAAGGAAGTCAATAAAAAGTGCAGGGTAATGTTTTATGCACTGATATGAAGCTGAGGGGACAGAGCACAGTAAACAGCCATCATAATTATTGGCTGTAATGACAAGTGCAAATACAGTTTAACAGATGTTAACAAAATTCCTGACAGTCTGAAAATATCAACAAGTGACTGATGCATACCAAAGGCAGCCGGTGACACTGTCAATACATTAAGTCAACGCAAGTCAAACTGTCAACATAGCGTGGGAGCAAAATCTAATTGGTGGCCTGTTAGGCGGTGCTGTGGTGTGTTTAAGTTCAGCAAACACTGCTCAACTGTCAACAGAGACACTCCCTCACCTGTGTTCCTGATAACGTAGTCTAACACCACCAGCCGCTCAAACTGCGACTGCAGCTGCTTCCTGATGTTCTCTGGCAGCGGCTCTGCCTCGAAGCGCCGCAGCCAGTAGTCTGCTTCACGGTAACCCTCCACAAACAGCTGGAAGGAGCCCACCTGGGAACACACATGCACATGTCACATTTTCAGAAACCACTTCTGTATTATAGGGTTCAGTGATCTCACCACAATAGGCTGTTTATTTATATGCGATGTGCGGTGTGGTGCAACATTGTCGTATGTGAAATTGTGATGTAAATGGAACAAAATGTCAGCGGAGCATAACATTTGAAATATGAAGCCAACATCCTCATAGCTGCCTTTTTAACAGTGTCTAACATCAACAAAGATCTCACCCAGAGGACTGCCTCACATAAAAACCAGGCGGCTTCACAGTGCATCCTCACAGGTTTTAGATTATACGCTAAAGTTGGCACTGGAGGTGAGAACAGTGCCTGATATAAGAGATAATGATATCCTGCCACTGTCCGAAAGATTTGAAAGTGAAGATAGCATGTATGCTTCCTCTGACCTAGTTATTTAAATTAACCTGTCTTTCCAGGAAACACAAATATTCAGAATGGCCACAAATTCTGAGAGCAACACTGACACACTAACAACATTCACAGCTACTTAATCACGTTGAGACAGCAGACCAGGTATATGTAAAGATAAAAACAACACTCGACATGAACTAGGCTGATCGAATCAAGAATTTTATATTTGTGCTCGTCTGGGTGCTGACATCAGGACCTGATGGAGGTACCTGTCTGTGTTACCTTGGGTGGCAGTCCCACTCTGTGGAAGCGTCGTCCCACCTTGGGGACTTTCTCTAAAGCGTATTTCTTCCCCCTGGACTTGGCTCTGTCGATGGCGCTGTAATGGAACGTCTCACTGGCCAGATACACCACCTGATGAAGAGGCATTTAACACTGGTTTAGTTGTAAAACAGCTGGATGACCATTTCGGCAGCTAGTAATTAATGAATCCAGTCTGTGGGCAGATTCCTTCAGGTGTTTATGCATTTGCATGAACTCATCTATCTATCCGTGCACACTAATTTTTAAAAACCTTAAAATGTAAGCACAGACATGCCCCGCGAGCCACACCTTGGTTTTTGGCACCACTCCCAGGCCAAGCTTCGTGTCAACCAGTGAAGCAGCAGCCTCTGAGAGGTAACCCTGGTTAGGCAACAAGCAGCCTCGGCCGAAACAACATGGACAGCACAGCTGGAGAGAGAAAAGAGGAAGAACAAGCACAAAGCCTTCAGAAAACTCTTTTGAAAACCAGGTTCACACCGATTCTGTGATTCAGTTTGTTTACAGACAAATAAAATGTGTGGTACGGTTTACCTTGTGAAAATATTTGGTCCATTTGGGGTTCAGGTGACCGTACGGTTCTTCTGACTTTGGTTTGAAAACACCAATGATCTTCTGTAGCAGGAAAAGAGTGATAACATGACTGAACAGAGAGAGATAGAAACAGAACTACAGAAATAACACTTCTACATTTCTGTATGAAAATGGCCAGAAGTTATTAACAGATGTCCAATGCCAGATGGTGCTAACAAGTTAGCGATCAATATCCTTTCCCTGTGGTGGACATTAAACTTGTTAATGTGATGCTAATTGTGTATGCTGGCTATCTGTTATCGATGCAAGCATCACTGGTTGCAATATTCAGCTACTCTCTGCTGCACGCTCTCCTGTGTATGACTCAACTCCTCACTTCCTCTTCACTCTTTTCAGCTATTTCTATTTGACTCTGCATGACAGTGATGCAGAACCCCCTACAGTGAACTAGGAGTCGTACAGCTCTATGCACACTAATCACCAGGAAGAAAAAGTCTACTACTGCATACAGGAAGTGTTCGAGTCTCTTCAGGTTTTTCATTTTAAAATTTAAGTTCAGGCCTCTCCCATTGCCCTTGATCATCTTTAAGATAGTTCTTTACCTTTATGGAGGTCCACCTGTGGGAAAGTAACCATTTCAGCATGTGGCTGCAACTAAAAGTGGTCTAGATACTGTCTGAATGCACTGTAGATGGATTTATAGATACACTTGTGCTGTGCTTGTGCCTTACTAAAAAAAAAAGACTTTTCATACATTTCAACAACTATTCTTAGTCAGTGTTCTGTCCTTCACCCTCCTCATCATCTATCATTGCTGCACTCTCTCCCCAGCTCACCCCTTTTGGGTCTTTGACAAAGTAGCTCCCGCTGGAACCCTGTGAAATCCTCTCTGGAAACACTCCATTCTCGATGGCCTGCTCCGCCCTTTGGATAATATCTGCAAACTCAGGATCATCGGGGAAATGGTTGAAGTCCCCACTGTTAGTACCTAGGATGGGGAGAGCAAATAATATTAAATATAGAAAAAAAGCAATGGATTGGAACTCAGTGCATCATTATGTGGAAACAACATGGTGATGAGCCAGAAATGTAAAGCCCCGATCAGAGATCGCCTCATCACTGAAACCATCTCATCATGGATCATTACTGAAAACAAGGCAGTTCTGTCTCATGTGCTATTGCACTATATAATAAAGAGAATTGTAGCCACACTTACTTCTGGTAGTCAACTTTGGACTATTATGATCACACTTAGTATTGAGCCTGCTTCACACTAGCTACTTGTTGTGTTGTGTTTGCACAGATGAAGTTCCTACCAGATGAATAATGTTAATGTTAGTTTCAAGTTGGAGTTGACAGCAGACTACAAATTGAGTTACAAGTGGGAAAACGGCCATTGAATGTAATGCCCAGCAGTGCAGGCTCTTGGTAGTATTGGAACCAACTCAAGCTGCCATGAGGCGTGGGAAGGTTCAGCCTGGACACGTCTCTAGTCTGTCACATGGTCAACCAACAACCTCACACACTCACGTTCACAACTGTGGACACTTTTCAGAGTCGCCATTTAGCCCTTAGATAACATGCAAACTCCACACAGGGAGGCAAAACCCAGAACCTTGCTGTGATGCGACAGTGCTAACCACTGGTCCACCATGCCGCCCACAATAGAAATACTTTAACACAAATAATGTATATTTAGGCATATCTATATCTTTCTGTTTATTAGTGTGTCATATCTAACACATGATTTCCATGCACTCTCGAAAACCACTCATCCTGTTCATGGTGATGGAAGGTTGGAACTGTTCCTAGCACATGCTGAGAGGAGAGGAGGGATAAAACAGGTGGCTAGTCCATCACAGGGATGGTACACAGCAACACACAAACACATTTAGAATAACCAGTTCACCAAACCTGCATGTCTCTGGACTGTGGCATGAAGACACAGAGAGAAAATATGAACACTCCTCACAGAGAGGCCTCAGCTAGTCAGATCATTTGAACCAAAGATCTTCCTGCTGTGAGGCAACAACGTTCTCTGAGCGACTCTGCCTCAGAAAGCAGCATTCTGTAGACGTGACCGCTCTCTGATAAGTATGGCGCGTTAATTATTCCTGTGAAGAAGGCCCGGTCATATGACAGGAGTCCATATGCTGTCTATCAGTCACACCAAAGTCACAGTGGGATGCAGGGAGAGATGAAGAGACTGACACTGGGAGGGGAGGAGGTGGACAAAGGGACAGGAGGACAGTTAACTGGCCATTTGTCACAGAGAGATAAGGCAAAACAAAGATTGCTTTGAAGTTAATTCACTTGAAGAGGGCAGAGAGAAGCTAATTAAAAAGGAGGAAAAGAGAACAGCAGGATGGAGATGTGAAAACAGTGGACCTGAATCCCCAGAGGAAAATGTATTCACATATAAGGTGTTACCAAGACTAATTCATATCTTTCACTTTACTGGGGGTCCCTGATATTACTCTAGTCATGTCTTTATCCTCTTACTGGTTCATCTTCCAAAAAAACAAAAGCCTCAAAACATCAGCACTGAAATCTCTCTAAAAGCCACAGATTTTGTGCATGAGGTGCACATAATAGGCACAAGTATAAGATATTTTAAGCCAGGCTGTACTTCTGTTTTGTGCTCTATTCGGTACTAGCTCAGGCCAAGTCACACAATACAACTGTTTAAATCATACACCAGAAGTCTACCATGGGGGCCTACATCAAGTCCACCATCAGTGGAACCATGGTAAACTGTTAGTTAATATGAATATGAATACAAATGATTTTATTAGGGAAATTCATTTGTCTGTCAGCTCATCAACCATTTGCAGAAAAATGAAGAGGCCTGATGTCTGAAGGTACAAAGGATCTTCTATATTTCTCTGTCCTGCAGTGAAGAGAGAGGAGCCGTCCACCACCGCTCTTTTCATGGTCCATCAAGGTGTTATGAAGAGGATGATCTGAGTTGTTCAGAATGGCCTCCACCAGCGTGTATCTCTCCACCACATCCTCAGTGAGTCCATCAGGGAGACATGACTGAAGTCAAGTGCCTCAGGATGTTTAGTCTGTATCCTAGCAACGATTTCATGGAGAACTTCACATGGAACTTCAGCAGTAGTCGTTGGTGGGATGTACACAGGTATTGTTTTGATTTGAAAAAATGTCTAGATCTACTTGATGACTGACGGCAGAAAGGACCTACAGCACATCTCCACCTCCAAGCCTTTAACCTCTGCACCACCAGCACAGCAACCATGAGAGCAGCTCCTCATCCAGCTGGAACAGGGAGGCATCCTCCAGACTTGCTCCATC
Organism: Caranx ignobilis; assembly: GCA_021432705.1. Lineage (NCBI taxonomy): Eukaryota > Metazoa > Chordata > Actinopteri > Carangiformes > Carangidae > Caranx > Caranx ignobilis. Next base: position 22,000,590 of record MU269982.1, on the reverse strand, counting down.
TTCAGTGACAGAAGCTCCTCTCCTGAAGAATCTCCTCTCCCCACAGAAGTGTCCATCAGTAGTTGACAAAATACGACAAAAACATACAAAAACACAACAAAATAAAGCAAAGGTTGAGTAAAAACTCAGAGCTACCAGAGTTTGCTGCTCCCAGCTGAAGTGCATGTTCTGGAATGAGCGCATGTTCTGGAATGTAATGGAATAATAGCACACTATGTCGAGGCTGTGGTAACTGAAAGAATCTATAGAGACTTCAAACTTCCTGCTCAGGATTTGGAGGACATGTAAATGTGTATGCTATCTTTGAGACAGTCAGACAGTTGTGATTATGCACCACTCTGCCACAAGATTTGAGGCCATGATGTAACTTTTTGTGGTCTCCACTGAAACTGACTGAGCTTCAAAACCTGCTCCATCTTGACTTTAATATGGAAATAAAACGGAGATGGAGTGTGATAGAGTCCTGCAGGCAGTCTCTGATTTACAGCCAGATTTAATCTGTATGTATGTGTGTGGGGCTAATGTGACAAATATTTTATCTTCATCATTTAATTTTTAACAATAAATTCAATGTGTTTATTCAGCTGTCGTGTTTGATGAAGGATGTGCACTCGCACTGGATTGCACTGTTGATGCAAGTCTATGATAATGCTGGTGTGTAGTGTGACTACAGGAGGCAGAGATCCTCTCTTTTCATTATTCTCAACCTGCAGAAAGCCAGGGAGAAAGTAAATACACATTCATGCTTTCCTGCCTCCCAAATTCCCCCTTCATCAACATCACACTCTGTACTGGACTACAGACTATTTGTGTGCCTGTTTGAGCAGTGGCCTTATCCATATTTAATGTCTGTCTCTCAGCTCTTGGTCAGTTAATGGGCTCAGCAGAGCTCACTCATGGAGGGGGCGCAGCTCACTCTCATCTCCAGAGACCTGCTGACCTGCAGTGCACAGTGTGCAACATGTCACAACACTGTGTTCTGAAAACATGGGCCGCTGCCCCAGCTGTGCCAGCTACAGTCAAAAAAACAACTTTAAATTTTAGTTATTATCATCTCATGTCTCATACACCAGTGCTTTACTGTATTCAAACAAATCAGTCAAGAGTATATCAGATAAAACACACACTGACCGCTGCTTTGGCAACTATGGACTGATGAGAGATGGCTGCTAGAGTGGGTTAATAGTTGAATGCAGCTCCATTGGCTGGATGCATGTAAATTTTACCACTGACCTATAAAACTTCAAGTAATGCTCCAGTCACGTTCAGGGAGATATGCTTAGTAAAGTTTAACTGCCACAATCTAAAAAGGGAGATTGGAGGACATCTCAGTACAACAGCTCTCAGGACTGTGTGACTCCTCATTTGTAATGCAAACTGTGTTGTAACTCTAGATCTTGAGCACTATTATTCTAAAAGGCCACAGGAAATGGGACACTAACACCTGCGTTTTCAGGCTCAGTGTGTCTACCTGTGGCCTAGATATGTGGCTCTGATGGAACATGGTTGAAAATCAGATCTCTGCAGGGAAACACAGAACAATACACAGGTGAAAACGGATGGAAACAAACACTCCAAAATGATGCTGCAGGGAAAAAAAAGGGTGGGGGGGGGGGGTCATGAGAAGGAGAGGTGCTAAATCCAATTAGCAGTTAAGTGAAAATATGTGCTGCTTCCATGGTGACAAGATCATTTCTTCTTTGTTTTCTACAATAACCTTTCCTTTTATAGTCTGAAACAAAGATGGTGTTGTGCAAATGACAACAGATGAGCAATGCCAAAAATACATAGGCAAAAAAACAGATGATAGAACTTCATTCTGTGGCTATGTAAAGACTGGCTGTGCAGACAGAGAAGCATTGACACCTGCTGCACAGGAACTAACACTTATGCAAGAAACTTCAGTACTGCACCATAAGTACGACCAATGGGCCTCCAATGTGACGTCATTTTAAAATGGTTACAGCATTAGCTGCACTCGTGGCTGGACGTGTAGTGTTGATGTCATCAGGTGAAAGTGCCAGCTCAGGTCATTCACGAGTGATAACGTGCAGCTATTACATCAGCTAACTGAAGAAAACAGTCATGGTAGAGACTCCTGCGCAACACAAGACAAATGTCTACAGTCTGATATGAATGTGTGGCTATTTTTAAAAGATCCTGAGTATTCAGTTATTCGTCCTTCTTACAAAACCTGGGGATTTCCATCTCCACCAAGGCAACAAGTTACTGCTTTCTCTCTTGCCATTATCCAAAGTTGCGGATCCCCAATTAGGGGCAGCGACCCTCGAGGGGGTCCCAGTGGGAGGCACAGGTAAAGGGTTGGTATTCCACGGATATTTTGACCGCGTTGCATTCACAGCGAGCTCACCTACCAGTAATGAGCCAGTGTTGTTCTGCAGTGAACCATATGCAACAAAGCATAATGTTCCTCCGGACATATCCTCGCTGAGCATGAGCTCGCTGATCTACCTGCCTATTAATCAGCCACTGTTAATATAATTAGATTTTGATGACCTTGATCCAACACAATTACCTGGAGAGGCCAAGGTGTCTTTATCCGACGACGAGCTGTGTCTGTTCCGCCTGCTCCGCTTCTCTCGTGCGACCCGCGGAGACGACGAGCCTCCTGCTAAGCACGGTAACAACAACGCCTCTTCGCCGGAGCCGTCCGTCTCCAGCTCGGTCAAGACGCTTTCACAAGAGTCCGAAATGCGAACGGCGGCTCCAGGGTTCGCCGCAAGCACCAAGCCCACCGGTTTCCTGTCAAATAATACCTTCGGAGGGTCCGCGGAGTGAAAGTTAGACTCCAGCACACACTCCGCTGTTGCCCCGGCAATCGGTACGGGCTCGGTGGTCTCTGTCTCTGTCGGGTCGCATTCTGACATCATCGTCGCTCAGTTTTTAATACATACAAATACACTAATTTACATCGAGTTCTATTCAGGCTGTCAGCCTTCCATTGAGAAGAAGCCCGAGTACATAAACCCCGAATAAATTAATCGGAAGCAGCTGCTTTCTCTCACCGACATGTCCACATAATCCTTCTACCTTGTCTGTCCTGCTTCCTATGTCGCTCAACACGCATGCGCACCAAAAACAAAACGGTTGGCCAAAGCTGCCTTCAAGTGCTCTTGGAAAGTCCGGACTCCCGGAATCAAATTTGTCCTACCCAACAGATAAGATATTGAAATTACAAAACAAATTCACAAAAATCGAAATTAATCAAAACACAGCAATAATTGGCCAGTTTTAATGTCTACAAAAACAAATAAAGCAACGTAATGGAAATTAGCCTAAATGTGTGAGTCAGCCAGATGAGGATAATTATTAGGCTGTCACTAGCTGGCCTGCTGTGAAACAGCTTCCTCCTTTCGCATGTATGGTGTCTATTTTCAAAGGACCTATTACACTGTAAACAATTCCTGACACTTAGAGCGCTATTCACTAACCCGATCTGACGCCGGGCAGCAGTCGTTTCAGTCTAATCCAGTTTCATAGAATAATAAAATCACCCCATATGTTCGTGCACAGATTTATTTGATGCTTTATTAAGACGAAATGACATCTCTTTGTTTTATCAAGATTTTCACCCAATCTTAGGATAATTTGATAGAATTTTTCAATCATTTAATGTAGATTAAACAAACTAAAGACAGTTCCTTACAGGTACAGTGATGCATTCGCTGGCCATTCGTTCATGTTGCTGCTTGCCTGTCTTGCCAAGTTTAGGGCCACTAGATGTCGACAATGATACACAAATAAAAACGGCTGCAATAACGTTGAATCCCACATACAATGGCCCTCCTATAGATACACACTGTATTTAGTTTTTTTTTTCATTTTGCTGTAAAATTTTCCTTCTCTGCCAATTTTAATTTCTTTCATCAAGCGTCATGATTCTCAACTTCAGTTTAAGGGTAATTTCTTTTCTATCACAAATTACTGCTTTTTTGTGCCACTGAATGGAAAGACAATGATACATTTTACATAGCTCAGTTTTTGTAGTTTGGGCCCAGTGTGGAATAATTCACAGTGAAAACCCTCTGAATTAACTTTGCGGGTTCTAATGCAGTAATTTCCCATTCCTTTATTTTACTTTCCCCTCTCTCTTCTTATCTCCCCTGTGAATAAGTGTGGCCACTCTTCTTTTTATTCTCCTAGTGCATTCAATCACCCAGCACCAGGTCTACCATAACCCTCAGCCCCCTCTCCACCTATAATTCAGCCCTCCACCACCACCCAGCTCTCTAATAAGGGAGTAGCTGAAACACATGCAAATGAGCAGTCAGCCAGCTGGTATCACAGCAGTCATGTGATCTATCAAGGTAGGGGGTTAGGGGGTGAAGGAGACACGGGGGGGGGGGGGGGGGGGGGGGGAGTACAGGGACAGAGGAGGAGGGGGAGGGAGGAAGAAGGAGGGATCTTGAGAGAGATGGACAGGTTCAAAGACATGTTGTAGAGACACCCAGGTATCTCTGCACTAGGTCTTTGCTAAAATAATCCAACCAGTCCTCTTTATCCTTGTCTATCAGCCTTCTCCATAGTGTTTGCTCCTCGGCCTTCTGTGTTCTGTCTGTACCTCTCCACTCCTCAAGGACAAATAGCCTAACTGTCAATCATGTGACGTATAACACTTTACAGAGAAGCACATCAGTGCATCCCTTTTTTTCTCTGTGTGTGTGTGTGTGTGTCAAACCTATGTACTTCACCCACCACTGGATGACAAGCCCCTGCAGCAGTCAAGGCACACTGCAGACACACTCATTGCATGAATGCATGCGCGTGTGCATGTGTGTGTGTGTCTTTGCCTGACTGTGGCACCCAGCAGATTCTGCTGGCACAAGATCTGATTTACTCTGCCAACAGCAACCACCCTCATCCATTCCTGCTTCCTTCCTTCTCCCTCTCCCCCCCTGCTTGATGAGGGAGGGGAGAGGGTCCTATACCTCAGCTCTTTTTGTGTGTGTGTGTTTGTGTGTGCATTGTTGGTGGTTAGAGTATATTTTTGTATGTGAGCGAATATATCCAAGTGTAATGGGCTCTTGATTGCAAACTCTGTAAACTCAAACACACAGACTAAGACAGTCAGCAGGGTTTGATGTTTGAATGTTTAAAAATGTAAAAACAAAACAAAACACTGATTTACAATCTCCACATACAACATGAACTTACATTATAAAGGTGAATAATCACAAACACATTGCATTAAGTGGTCATTACACATTTATAAATATTTAATTTTGTGGAATAATAAATGATAGCCAACTAAAGTTAATAACTCTGTAATTTATATTCATGGATTAGGTCTGTCATTTTGTGGCCAGTAAGCAGGCCCTGTGCATTGGTTTAAGTCAGCACTTGTCCATTTCAGCTCAGTCTGGTTCCTGTGGAGGAGATGCACTCTGCCGTAGTGACACCAGTCACCTGTTACCTGTCAGGAGAGATTCACACAAAGAAAAGAGATCTAGAAATCACGTTTGTGTGTGTATGTATGTGTGTATGTGCATTCTCAGTGGGAAGGCAGTACCTCTTGGACAAAACATCTTCAGGTAGCAATGTGAGCAGTACGGCTTCTCATCATACTGAAATTCAATCAACAGGGCATATTTATATTTGCATTATTAATTGCCTATCTGGTTTATTTATGTAATCACTTTGGGTTTGTACTATTTTTCTTATGCATTTCTTTGTTCCTCGTCCTGATATACCTCAGCATGTTGTCCAGCTGTGAGCTGTCTGTTGCACTTCTGACACTTCAGACACAGAGGATGGTAGTCCCTTCCTAAGGACCTTTTCTTCTCGGCTGGACCAAAGAAAAATGAGGCCATGTTAATGAAAGGAAGAGTGAGATATCTTTAGAAAGAAAGAAAGAAAGAAAGAAAAAAGGGAAATCGTCCAACAGAGGAATCTTGTATCTCCATCTCCACCTTTTCACGTTGTATGTTTATAACATTGTATCTAGATATATTCTTTCAAATGAGCGATAATCAGGTCAGTTGAATAATATTTTATCACCTCGTTTATGAAGAACATGACCATGTGCTTCAAATGTCTGGTTCGGAACATGCAGGTTGTTACTCTCCTCAGTGCAAATAGGCCAGAGAGTGTGGTGTGGGAGGAAAAGAGGTAAGTAGGCCAGGTCACATCAGAGCATTTGAACTTAGCTGACATGAATAGGGAAGGAGAACTAGCAGTAAAAGAACAGCAAAATAGACTTGAAATAGGTGGTTTATGTGCTGTTGTGAATCGAATACTGAGTTCTGACTGTGGGAGAGGACTTAACTAAAAGAGACTGAAGGTAAGGAGGAAACCCAGAGAACAGCACGCAAGCATGTTTGGCTAGACCCACATCCTGTTGTCATCATGGATATGTGCACTTGTGTGCAGTAGAGAGAGAAGCAGAAAGCCAGGGAGAATGTCTTTTTGTTCTCCATTTAAGTCAAACTAGATAACTCTGGTGTTTATATTTGAAGATTTTATAACACACCATGCCTATAAATAAAATAAATTATCATTATGATAGCATAGGATGAGCACATAACAAATGATGTTGCTTTGGCTTAGTTGCATCTATGTTTGTGCACAATATCAAAGCACTGAGTCTGGGCACTTACATAGAGCCATAGTTCGTGTTAGAAAGCCCAGCGTATGAACTATCACTGATAATCATTAATAATATCTTTACCTGTTTCTCACTTCTCTTTTATCTGATTGACATTTTAGTGAAATTATAAGAAAAATCATTATTAAGATATTTTTTGTCTTTACTTTTTCTTATTAAAGCAAATCCGGTGAGTGAAGGCAAAGGATGAAATCAACAGACGTTCAGAGCAAAGATGCCAGGCAGACAGAGGAAGACAAACATCTAGAGTAAAAAAAAATGAAATAGGTCAGACTCACCAAAGTAGACAGGCTTCCCGCAGATTGGACAGTAGCCTACCATGATAGCATATAATTATTTATCATACAGTGTGTGTATGTGGATGCACTTGGGCTAGCAGAGTGAGAAAATATAGGCTACCCTACGAGAGCATACGTGTGAGTATGTGTGAGAGCTGAAAATTGACAGGAAAACCGTTAAACTGAACATATGTCGATGTCTTGTGAAGTCAAAACCAGGATGTGGTGAGTGAGACGTCAGAGGAAGAGAGAAAATGTGATTTGAACTGCAAATGCCATCATCAAAAAAGAGACAGGCAGCGTCTTTAATCAAGCCTTTAAAATGTAAAGTCATATAAATAGACTTTTTTGGTCAGCTTTATATTTGCTTACATCACATGCTTGGGGACCCAGCCCTGACACGGGAAGACAGGGAAAGAAAAAGACACAGAGGGGGTGAGAATAGAATGGACAAAACCCAGCTGTCAGCAGCTCAAATTCCCAGCTATCTCATCTCCTTTCCTGCTCTTTTCACCCTCCTTTCTAGATTAAAAACAAGGAATTGAGCCTCTGAATTGAAAAAGGAAACCTGACACTTGTGCCTTTCTTTCCTTCTTTCTGTCCTTCCTCTCTTTCTCTCTCTCTCTCACACACACACACACACACACACTCTGTCTCTCTTTCCTTGTCACATACTCACACACACATGCACACCCCCGCACCCACTGACTCACACAGATACACACCCAATTACACACACACACACACACACACACACACACACACACACACACCAAAAGGCCGTACTTCTCCTCAATGACATCACATAAAGAGGCTGCAGCCAAAGAGCAGAGGGAGAGGCAGGGTGAGGCTGGGTTGGTTGAGGGACAGACAGGGGCGGGGGGAGGTGTGTGTGTGTGTGGAGGCAGTTATCCCCTCTGGATATGTGATGGAAGCAGACCTGGGGAGGGACAGGGGTGAGGAGAGATGAGCGAGACAAGGATGGAGACAGTAGCCAGACTCAGCTCAGCGGGGACAAAGAAGATGAACTCTGATGAACTTCGCAGAGCAGAACAAGGCACTGAAGTCACAGAAGACAGGCAAACGTCTGTGTGGTTCGATCCCTATCACTGTCAATGGGACTTGTTTCTGCCTTATGAATGACTGAAACACATGTACAGCTGCATGAATTAGAAGGTCAGGACATTATGATGGAGGAAGAACAGTGTTCAGATCCTAAAAAGACCAAAAAAAAAAGACCTACAACTACTTGAAGTGGTCATGATGACAAATGTTCCTTGGTCCTTGTCATTATATCATTTGAATATAATACAAGTACAGTTGTTAGGCCAAATGCAGCATTTTATATTATTTCTGGTTAGTTGTTTCCAAGACTTTAAACAATGATTCAACACACCGCAGTCCATTGACAGGCCAGATAGAGCCTATCGCCTCCAGAGAGAGCTGGACAAAATCTGATAAACTGTCTCAAGTGATGTCACTTGAGTTGGCAGTTAAAAGTTATAAAGTTAGAAGAAAGTGAGCTACCTATAGACCTGCAGTTTCATCTCTGCTTGAGACTGCACTACACCAGCTGCTACTAGCATCACACACTTGAACCTCAAGCTGAACTGTTAGCCCCTGAGTTGTATCATGGGGGCAGGTTTTGACAACGTAGAAGAACATGTAAATTAAGGGAGGACAATACCTATGGTTCTGTTGCATCAGTAATAAGATGTTGAACAGAGGGAAAATGTGAACTTCACGCTCAGCAAAATTTGAACTCTGAATCTTCCTGCTTTGAGGTGTCAGTGCAAAACCACTGCACCACCATGCTGCCCTGAGGCTTCAAGACAAATCAGCACGAAACTAATTTACTCATGAAGATGTCCAAAGATGTCTCAAGAAGAAAAGGCCTAGATTCATAACAATAGATGGCATTTTATAAGCCCCCCCCATGAATAAAAAACCTTGACCTCCTTGATCTAGCTGTCAGATAAAAAAGGAAGTGAGACAGTACAATGTAATGGAATAAAGTACCCTTTGATGGAATTACATCAATGAAGTAAAGTGTATTAAAATAGTACAATAGTACTATTTTAATGGCAGATATACAGTGACATTCACATTCCTGGCAGCATATGTGATGTTTTGAATGGTATTTTCACAGACCTCACACATCACAAATACATCTGCATATCATTTCTGTCGCTGATGAACTTCACACAGCCACAAAATATATGAAGTATTTCATCATTTGCATATTTGCCAGCATCCCTCTCCTGTGTGTCATGCTTTGCAGAGGGATGGAATACCAAGTAGCTATTTCATCTGACCAGCGTTCCCTACAGGATAACCTATCATGTCTCTCCATCAGCATTCATTGTGTGCGGACAGTGCTAGGAGAGTTACATCCTGAATTGTGGGCCCATATGCATACCCAGCTTACAATGTTTTTTGATGCAAATGATGATGTTGTGATTTTAATAGAGTGCAGAGCGAACATACACACAATAAAATCCAAAGGTTTGCGTTATCGAAGGGAGGGTTTCCACAGGTTGAATTCGAGGAAAAATGAAACTGAATTGAGAGAAAAGCAAAAAATGTAAAAAAGAAAGAGGGAGAGGAGCATGGTGGAGGAGAGGCAATGTAATTGTAAAATGGAGAGAGAAAGGAAACAAGAGAAAAGAAGAGAAGAGAGGGGGCGTTAAAACCACATTTCCCACTGGATCTTTTGGTAAGACTGCATTGAGAAAACTGCCAAAACTCTTAACACACACATTCCCGCACAAGCACGCACATATGCATGGTTCACTTCTGCCAAGTCATATGAGATACACCAACACACACTGGATGGAGAGATGTGGGAATATGTGTGTGTGTGTGTGTGTGTGTGTATGTGTGTTTGCGTGTGTGAACAGGATTTATAATAACATTCAGTGAGTGGTGGAAACAGGCAGAGTTCGCAGGAGAGAGAGAAACACTGGCTCCTCTCCTCTGTGTCCTCTGGTGGGTTGGCTCTTGTTGAGGCCAAACCCTCCGACGCCGGCTTTGAGAACTGTGCATGTGCGTGTGTATGAGTATGTGTGTATGTGGGGTGGGTGTGGGGGGTGACAGGAAGAAGCTCAGGAAAGAAAACGGCTGGAAGGATTCCTTCTTCCCACACATACATGCACTCATGATCACATGTGCGTACACATGAACGCACACTCACACACACAAAGAGCCAAAAGGAGCCTTTGGAAGCTTTTTCCCCCCACTCACTCTCACACACCCACTCGTCATCACGTTTCAGTTCTTGGCATCCTCCTTTCTCCTCCAAGCCCAGAATATGACATGGCTTTGGGGTTGCATCTCAGCTGCATACACACAATCAGCTTCACAGCACAAGACATATGGCAAACAAAAGCAAACAGTATTTCAGACATGTGACACGATGAAGATAACCAAAGGACCACATGGTGATTTGCTTTATGATACCTGTTTGAGGTACAGAGGCCTTTTATTTTTCTTCCTCTGATACTTTCTCTTGAGACATTTCTGGGGTGTGTTTTTCCACAAGCCTTTCCCTCTGTGATGGCCATTCTGGAGTCAGACGATCTAAAGGCCATAATCCTCTACTTAGGGTATCAGCGGATGGAAAAGTCAGGAAAATAAATCCTTGTTTTTCACTATTAATCTGGCAAAGCCCTTAAGTCCCCTCATACCTCTATGTAGTGATATGATTATGGCATGGTGACTATAACTACATGATTAGTAGCTGTGAGTGGCTGGGTCAGTCAGATTTCATTATGGGATATTTGGTTGTTTTCTGTGGTGTGTGCAGAAGCAAATGGATGATGATGACGTGCTGGCTTTGAGCTCTTTATGCATTGCCAGTACTCCAAATGGCTAACACACACAGGTCTTGAAATACCACGCACACAAATACACACACACACACACGTACATAAGCAACAGGTACTACCAGGCCATGCCATAAACACCAAGAAGTAAAGTTCTTGCATGGAGCATTTGTTGTTGTGATGCCATCAGCTTCAGGAGCTGCTTAACAACAGAGAGTAAACACCGTGAAGCTAAGAGCTGAGCTACGATTTGCAATCTTGGTGCAGTGGCAGTCAGCACATTCACGGCTCTCAGAAAAGATGCCTGCATTGAGTTTGATGATTGTCTGACTTTTCCACTATTGTCGGCACAGCTTTTATTTGAAATGTCTATTAGATAAGTTGCCTGACATCTAGTAAATCTGGTGCCATCTGCAGGTCACAGCTTTGACTCATTCAGATTTCTACCATTTGGATTGGCACAAATATTGACGCAGACATCCATGACTGCATCAGGATGAATTACAATAAAATAACTTTGGGAGATTTCCTGAATTTTCTCCTTGCTCCATCATTGGATCAACTTTCTAATGAGTAAAATGCCTGCAAAGCTAATGACATTTCCATCTTCCTCTGCCGTGCTTTCTGTTTGCTGCTGATCAGCGAATGTTAGCATGCTGACACAGAAACACAGTCAACATTAGACTATATGTGCTAAACTTTAGTATGTCAGCAATGTGAGCCTGTTAGCAAGCTGCAGTTAGCATGTTGTGCCCATACAGGCTAGCAGAGCTGCTGGCATGGCTGTAGAAGCTTGGTCTGCTCCAGTGGCTATTTCCACTGTGTGATCCATGGTCTGAACATTTTTTACATTTTTTTCGTTACACCAGTAATGGACTGTGGCCACTGGTGGGCCAATCATTACAAATGCATCCTGTGCAGCCAAACATGGTTCAAACCCACAGAACAATAATTTGAAGTTGAGTGGGGTCTGCAATGCTTTTAAAGATACCGGCAAATTTCATGTAAATCTGTGTGAAATGCTTCACAAAATATCTCAAATATTTCCATTTGATTTAGTGATGCAATCATAAAACATGTCTGCCTTGGGTTTAAAATATGCCACTCAGCGTAAACATCATATGGCTTCTGTGAAGACTTGGAACACGCTCATACCTGCAGTGAGACTCTGAGGAATAAGTCAATTTTAACAACGTCAAAGCTACTTGAGAGGAAACAAAGAAAAGAAAACGTATAGTTTAAGGGGATGATGGTTATACGTGGTTTCAAACACCCAGAGTTAACCTCAGTTACTCAGCAGGGTTCTGAGGGTATAGTGCTCAGTTCTTGAGGGTGGACCCACCTATTGTTTAGATCAGCTTAGGGAAACAGAGAGGCAGGCAGAAGGAAAGAACCTAATGTGTTGCTTCTTGCCTGTGCATTCTTGGCATAGCTCTTTGCCCTTTTCATTTTTTGACTGTGATTTTTTTTTCTCCCTTGCTTTAATAGTGAAGCCAAGGGTCCACAGCCAGCCAAGTCCCACCGCTCCAGTCTGGCTAAGCCACAGAAAGCTTGGCTTCCTCTACTCTGTGCTTTCTCTCTCTCATTCTCCATGTATGAATACAGTATGCGTCCCTCTCCCTTTCTCTTTGTATGTTTCTCTGTGTTGCTATGTCTTTTTTGTTTATTTCTTCCTTTCCGTTTTTAATTTTGCTGTCCGTCTGAATTGGTCAATCTGGCTCTTTGTCTCTATTTTTTTTGTCTTGTTCTCTCCTAACAAACACTCACACATACACACAACTCTCTCTATTTCCCTCCTCGTCGTCTGTCACAGCCAGCGGACTGGTTTAGCAGGCGGGGTTCAGCTGGGCTCCACAAACACATGGCTCTCAATCTGCCTTCTTGTGTGTGCTGGAATGGTATTTCTCTTTCTATTCTGCCCAGGCTCTCTATTTAATCTTCTTTTAATTTTACAGTCTTGCTTAAAAATAATTCAAGTATCTCGATATCTCTATGTATGTGCTCAACAGCCACATGGTCGGCCATATGTTTGACTTTTTTTCAGTTAACTTTGTGTCTGGAACAACAAATTTCAACCACTCAGATCACTTGTGATGTCTTTATTGTCAAATATAACCTTCAAAAACATATTGCATAACCATTAGGTAACGCTGAAGGTATTAAAGCCATGACGTGTCATCTAAAATTCAGCTGCTCCTCAGAAGACACTCAGTCTTTCTCAACACAATGTGAGTTTGAATGTATCCGAAAGAGACAGTGTTGGCAATTTGCTCCTCTCTGTCTCTCAAGTGAAATTGAATTATAGATCAAGAACCTCTTGTGCGCACTAAAAACAGAATTCTCCAACTCAAGCAAAGCCCACTCCCTCCTCTACTACACCCATTTCTATCTGATCAGCACCATTCATTCCGCCACTTAGACAGGAATCTAATTAGACCAGAATATCAACATTAAAACACATAGGTGCCCCCCCCCCCCATCTCTCTCTTTGTTTCTGTGCTCTTCCCTACAGCTGGTGAGAGTATGGTTTGTGGCTGCCCCTCCCCCAGCATTTGAACAAGCCAATAAGAGAGCACGTCAGCAAAATACCCCCCCCCCACGCACACACACACCATCCCTCTTTTCCCTTACCACCCCATCCATTCCCAACCCCATCCCCCAGAGCCCTCTCCACACCCCATCCCCCTTTCCTACCACCCCTAACCCACTTACTCATCCTGCCTCCACCCTCCCACTCACCCACGAGACTTCCCCACCCTCTCCACTTTCTCACCCGTGCTCTCTCTCCCTACTTCTCTTCCTCCCCTTTCATCTCACTCTGCTTCCCACTCACCCTTTTTCCTGGACACCCTTTCCTCTAACTCCCTTTCCTACACCCACTCGCCATTTTCCTTATCCCCATCTCTGCTGCTCCCCTTCCTTCCCCCACCTTTCTCCTCTCCTCTCTCTTCCGTGGCCTTATCTTATGAATATCGGTAGCACACTGGGTGAAAAATTGATCCTCCCCGCCTGTCTGTGGACGCTGCCACAGCGCATTAGCCTGTGTGTGAGTGTGTGTAATGTGTGTGTGTGGAGGCTTGCTGCTTGCGGGAGAGAGGAGAGGAGGAGTGAGGGAAGGAGGGTGGGAGGGATATTTGCATATCATCAAAGTAGGGAAAGGGAGTGTAATGAGGAGAGAATGCGTCTGTGTGTGTTGGGTGTGTGTGTGTGTATTAGGGGTGGTGTTGATGTGTTGGGGTTGTGTGTGTATGAAATGAGAGAGCAAGACCAAGGGACTGGGATTCAGGAGGTGAGATGGACTGGGATGGGTGTAGCAGTGTGTGTGTGTGTGTGTCTGGGTATGTGCGTGTGTGTGAAAGAGAAACAAGGCAGACAGACAGAGATCACACATGTTTCCTCTCAGATGCCATCCATCACACCATCTCACACTTGCATATAATATCAACACTACACATAATTTACACTAGTTTCTGTCATACATGCTTCACATACAGGCCAATTCCTTGACCTTTGATATCACATCCCTAAAACACTTACTAAAAAAAAGATATTACGCTTTTTCTAGCTCAACTAAAGATGAAAAAAATACAAGAACTTGACATCTTCCAGCCTATTATGCCATTGCAAGAACACGAGGAGCTAAGCTGGTTTGCCCAAGGATGTAGATACATGCACAAACCTGTTCTGCTGGTGAGAAATGTCTCTTACAAACACACTCACTTCCTTTACCATTGGCGGTCTGAACTGCATTAGACGAATTTATTTCAGGGTAAGGCTACACAAACATTTTTTTTTATGTTTGTTACTATTTTCTTTCTCTGTGTGTTGTTTTCTAGCTACCACGAGATGGTAGCCGATATATCGTTTACAAACACAGCGAATACTTATTTTTAAAGCGAACTTTCGGCTCCAGAGGAAACAGCTGCAATGGGTAGGCTTGGTATTTGTAAATAAATAATTTAAAGCCCCTTTTAGCCTGCCTCTCTGCTATCCACAGCTTCTGATTTAACAGGACATACAATCGATTACCGATCATAAACCAATTCATATCACATGTAAACTCTGAATTTTTCGAACTAAAGGGAATAAAACCCGCCACATTTAATATTTTGAAGTGTCTTTTTCGAGTTTCTTTGGTCTGGGTGGATGAATGGGAAGTGCGTATGGTAATAGCGACTACAAACGCTTTCTTTTATCTGGTATCGACTGGGCAGGCCTGGTGAAATCCGACTTGAGCGTTGACGGTCTGTCACATTTCACGCTGACACCAAGCGAACACTGGGCTCATACACACACACTCATACACTCACGCAGGGCTCACTGTATTATCGACATATCCGCGTCAGAGCACAGTCGTGGAGAGCACATTGAAGGTAAGTTGTTATTTAAAAAAACTACTCAGGGAAGGGTAATAAGACCGGGTTTCAGTGGTAGACTGAGAGGCAGGCTCGTTGCCTAAGATCGCGTTAATTTTAGCCGTGGCTCTTTCTTTGTAATTTTAGATTGACCACTTTTTATCTCTCTGTGAGCTTTGCTGTTTGCCCCCTTCCAGCCGGGAAAACATCACTGGGTCTCCCTAACTCACCGAATTGACACCGAATAAGTTTTTTTCTCACAGCCTTTTTGTTTTATTACTACTAACCAAGAAATTTAAAGGGATTCGAGGCGTGGGTGGCTAGCTACGGGATTTTTCTCTGTGTCGGTCGGTGGAGGAGGAGGGGTTGGTATGGCTTGCCAAGCTAGCGAACGACATTACGCAGACTGGCTAAACAAGTTTAAATGGTTGTTAAAGTGGACAAAGTTGCCTTAAACTCTGTTCAGGAATAAACACGGTCATGACTAAGCGACTGTGTCTAATAACGCGGTTGTTGTATTGTTAGAATAAACATAATACACTGTGTGCTATGCGCACTAATGTTAGCATCCCCCCTAACGTTAGCCTCCTGTGAGCTAGCGAGCCATTGCCGGAGTCGTGTCTCGGTTGTTATGGACCAAATGTGGCTTGTGAGCCACGAGATTGAACGTTACTACCTCGTGAAAGTGGCAGAGGGAAATGTTTATTTAAGTTACCGACCCCCTAGCCCGCAACTGTGTCCACTGAAAACACGATACATTGAAAGTTTCGTAAATCTACAACGTTGTGTAGTCGTTGAACCAGTTTGGACAACCATGCTGTTTAGAAGCGTTACTTTGGCAAACTTGAGGGAAGTAGCCAAGCTAAGTACCAAAGTCACAACTCCCATACTTGTCAAAATAAACGGTGGCGGTTAACGTCAAGTGTTTGTGTAAACAGTTGTATCTGGTGACTGCAGTCTGAACAGAGAATACCCCACAGCTCGTGTTTAACTGCAAGCCACTCTCCAACGTTGTATTTTAAACAGAGTCTAAAAGCTTCTTCTGTGAGAGGAAACGAGAGGAAAACGCAGAAAAAAGCAACAGAGGAAATCCCCGAAAGGAAATGCCAATCGCAGCCGCTGGACAGCCAACGACCCAGGAGCCTAGAGTTTGCCCCCGGCTGCCCTCCACCCCGGAGCCTGTCCCTAAAGGGGCTGATTTATTTGACGAGGCGGGGGCGGCGGAGTCGGCGGAGCGAACAGAGTACGGGGGCGCAGAGGGGGGCAGAGGACTCGGCGGCTATAGTTACAGCCAGAGCGGCGCTAGGGGCTTTGTACAGCCCGGATTCACCAACGGCTCTCCGCCGCAGTCCCCAGCCGCGTCCTCATCTTTTCTCTTCCACCCCCTTCACCCCCACCAAATGGCCATGGAGCCCCCAAGGACTCGATCGCGTTCTCGATCTGGATATTACCAGCAGTTTGGTGGCGGGAATGGCACTGGAATTACCAGCAGCGGAGTCATGGGATCTAACCATCACCACCAGCAGCAACAGCAACTGCATCCCCAGCAGCACGGTGCCGGTTGCGCACCGCTTGGATCTCACAGCAATCACCCGGAGAACCAGCAACGAGCCCCTGGAAGCAACGTGTCTCCCGGCATTCAGAGGCTATCTTCGGTTCCAGGAGCGCACCGTATCCCGGCAGCAGGTAAATATCCCTACTCGTCATTGACACTGTGTATGTGGTTGTGTACCCTCGACCAAGAGAGATGGAGGAATCACACGTGTTATAGACTTTTCTCTTCTCATACACACCAGGCAGAAGTGACAGAAGTCCAGGGCATTAGTATTTTAGTTTGTTTTTTAGAGGCAAAATCAAACAGGGAGGATTCTGGTGGGCGGTGGGGGTGTTGTACTGTAATCAGACAGGGTATTTCATGTGCTTGCCATGGAGCTGCAGAGTCTATGTGGTGAACAGTTAACTGATACAGTATGTAAATGAACAACAGCAGTCTGTGGTGTGGACTAGGGAAGCCTATAACTTATTGATCTGCTGTGCCTTCTTAGTTACTCTGTGTATCTTAAGGTACCATGGCATGTCTATTTTAAGTCAATCCCACAAATATTGATGTAGCTAGGTAACAAGCTTCCTAGTGTTTATTGGCTAATTTCTTTTTCTTTGGCCCATTCTTTTTTCTAAAACTCTCATAGGTAGTTGGAGTAATTCAGATAAACCATAATGCTTCGACTCTCTGCCCAGGCAGTGCAAAGTTGTGAACAAGAAGAATATAGGCACTTCTATTTTTGTAGTGACACTCGTGTTCATTTTAAACACAGCCACAGTGAATGATACTGTTTAAGATACATACACTATGTTCAAATCATGGTATTGTAAGTCTTCACTTGGTATAAGAGAATCAGCCAAATGGCATGTGTCATTTTACACAGAAAAGTATGGCCATGGCCTCCACAATAACAGGTATTCAGCCTACCTGGGGATGTATGGGCCTCGTCAGCTTCAGATGGTGGGGACCTCTCTACTAGTATCTACCTGGCTAAGCCATGCTTTGGTATTTGTGCTTCACTGCGAATCAAACTTAGCATGTGCATGGACTGGTGCTGGGTGTAGAATACATGTGAGGGCACCCTTGCACAGCGAATGCAGTGCAGTGAACCACATAACACAGAAACAGCACAGCTAGAGTTTCACATTCAGCGAGGCTATGGAAAAGCTTTTCTCTTAGCACACCTAATAAGCTTCTCAGGTTAGAAAAATGTTTGGTGGTTAGTGGTCTCTTGTAGTGCTTCGGGGGATATTATAAAGGGTCATTTTCAAATGAATAAACTGAAAAGCTAAAGTAAAGACTTTATTGGATTTTTGTACACATTTATTTGCATGTACACATTTTTAAAGTTAAGTATACATTTTTTTTTAAATTATTTGCAACAAAGAACAGTTAAATGAAAGAAGGCATTCTTATTGTTTCTTATCTAGCACCTCTAGTTGGTTCTGCAGAGAAAAGACTGACTACCCATACTGATCTGATTCTGCATCTTGGAATAAGTTGTCATGAACTCAGGAGACTAACCACCCAGTCATCCCTCCTATTGAGCAACTCCTGTGTTACAGACAGACTAATCCTGGAATGCACAGACATAGTCGCTGGGTTAGGTGTAGTGACTAAGCTATCTTCTTTGTTTTTTTGTTTTCCTTTTGGATAAGCGTATTGTTGAAATAAGCCAGTTTGTATGTTAAAGAGCAGCATGATATTCTCCCAGTCCAGATTCCCCTTATACAGCACCAAAACTCTCAGCTGTGTTTAGATCAAATGAAAGGGAAATGTACCCTTTTTTACAAGGCGTCTACGTGTATGTGCGAGAGGCTGAGCAGCTTCAGAGACTGGATCTACCTGTCTGGCAGAGTGAAAGTAAGAAAAAAACAAAACAAAACAGCTGAACACATGTGAAACAAAGGTCCCCTCTGGACTCCCAGCAATGTGTGTATTATATGTCTAGCTTTGTGTAGGCTTGCTGGGTTACTGGGAAATCAAGCTCAATATTTCCTTTTATGTTTGTAATAAAGTCAAAAACTTAAGAACTAAGACAAACGATTTAACAGTCAATAAAAATGCAGACCGGGTTACACAGTAGCAGTGCTGCACCACACAAGTTGAACGAGCTATCATCGAAGTTTAGTGGTGTGCTGTGACCTGTGACCCATACTCTGTCATTGTAGCTTGGCTATGACATGTAGGATAGCACAAATCAATGGACAGAATGACTGCATTTCCATCCAAAAGGATTTCGATCCAGAGGGGGAGGTACCAGCCACGGATTCTGTAGGTGCTCACTTATCTAGACTAATTTCTGATTTTAATAAGATCTGGGATGCACAGCACTTAGAAAAACAGCATTTATAAGAATACAGATTTTTTTCTATGTGGAGGTGGAGGGGGAAAAAAGTCACATCAATGCAGAACTACATGTTCATAAAAAATACTGTATTTTGTTTGGTATCAGTGAAGCTACAATAAAACAAAGCAGTGGCTTTCTTTAAGGATAAAAAATAATACAATTGCTCTATTTTTGAGTAATGTTTACATTGCTGCCTTGGGCAAAGAAAACCTTAAGGCTAATTTATAGTTGAATGTTCTCTTACACAAGTGAAGCAGCTGGCTAGCTGGACTTTTTCCAAGACTACACCTTTTATTAGACCCTCTTTCCACTCCAAGAATGGGTCCTGTTTGTTGATAGAGGTTGAGAGAGGAGGGAGAGATACTTAGTCCATTCTTCCTATGCAAGTCACCTGCATTGGGCATGAAAGCTAATGATATCCCATACTCTTCAACCCCTTCCTCTGTCTCCTCTCCTATGAGTGTGTTCTACCTCTTTTTGCCCCCTTTCCCCCTTTGTGCCTCAGTCTTTCATGCCTGTTTCATACTGTTGCATTCACACTTTTCTTTCATCTTCATCATTCTTTGTCATACACTTTTCACATGACTTTGCCCACCATGTCTCACCATGGCTGTTGAGAGCTCATGTCTAAAAAGTTCAGACTGAAGGTGCAAAAGAGAAGCACAAAAATGTAGCAGTGCTTGAACAAAAGAATGCCCTAAAATGCTTTAAACTGGTGTCACATTGGTCCAAGTGGATTAAAACATCCTCTGTAGCAGTTGATATCCTATCCAGATTCTGACCCACCTCTGTCACAGCCTGTACTCTCATAGCCACATTCATTTCTCCCCCCTCTTTGGACCAGTCTACCCTTTCTGTACCCCTCCAGTCCATTTTCTCTGGCCTCCTCCCTCGCATTTGTCTAATGGAGGGATCGGTTTAATGGATTGCCCAAAGCAGCAGAGGGGCAGACGCTCTTGCCACTCTACCTTTACCCCTCCACTTCTATCCTCTCCATCCTTCTGTCTGCAGCAGAAGTGGAAACATAAACATGCACTCTGTTTTTTCCCTCGCCTTTGTCTTGTCGCCCAGGCAACCCCCTCCGTTTTGAAGAGAAACTCTTTCACTTGGATTGACCAAGTAGCAGGGGTTCCCTGTTACTCCGTTACTCCGAGCAAACAACAAAGCAGTTGCTTTGGTCAGTTAGGGGTGATCCTGGGAGGCAGAGGAAAGTGACCCCCAAATTAGCTCTAAGGGGAGGACTGGTTTGGAAAAAGATGCATTTCCGAGAGGGATTTGGAGCAGGAATGCCAAAGGTTACTAAGAAATCCTCAGTAACAAAAGTTAGTCTAGAAAGAATAGTGAGTTCAGAATCTTAACTGGACAAGAGGAGGAATAGAAAGTATTTCCAAAAGAAGTCATAGTTTGGATTAGGTTGTCACATGTGGTGGTGTAGTATAGGAAGACAGTGGATGAGATCTAGGGAGGTCATTCTCAAACCTAAGATGTAAGAGAGATGGTGAGGCTGAAGCACAGGAGAAAGGGCAGCAAAAGGAGGAGGTGAACAAGTTTTATGGGATGGGGCTGCCTTTGGAAGAGAAACAGGGTGTGTGTGTGTATTATCGTAGGCAAAACACAGAGAGGAAGCATGCCTCAGAGGAAGCAGTTGAGTGTGTGACCTAAGAGGAGGCAAGGATATTGACTTGACTGGAAAGAGACCGATGAAAACTACTGGCTGGCAGCAGATGGGAGCACGAGGAGGTGAGTGTATGATTGAAGCCTAGTCCAGAGCCAGTAAATTAGTGGGTGAAGATAAAGGTATGTGTGAGGAATGAATTAATGTTGAGTGATTTCAAGAAAAGGGAAGGGGTGGGGGTGGGGTGATGCTTATCCACCCTGCTCTTCGAATGTTGGTCCCCTGTCCCTGTTGATCTAACTGGGCATGTCCACCAGGTGTGGCTCAGTAGTGTCATGAGTGCAAACCCATGTTTTCAGTGTCCACTGGATGTAGGTCAGGAGTGTGTCCTCAGGCAGCTATATGTGTTGCTCTGTAGCTGTCTCTCACTGACTGGACTGTGAGTGTCACATTACCTTCTTTTTATCATGTCAAAACCATGTTTGTATAGCAATGTAATAAAAAGGTACAGTAAAGTTGCTGGCTGTCACCAACTACAGATGACACAGCTACTGCTATTTCTTTTTGTCACTGTTTGTATGTCAACCTGCAGTAACTTTTGTAGCAATTCAGTGTCTCAACAGTTTGTTAGCATCTTCAGTTTTTGCTTGTTATTTCAACACAACCCCTGCCTGTGTCCTTCCCTACTTCCTCCTCTTGTTGTCCTCTTTCTGCCTCGGTTGTAGCTGTTATGCAAAGCAAGTTGACACTGCACATATACATGGAGTGACTACAGCACTGCAAGTCTGCATGTTGAGGTCGTAACTAAGTTTGTTTTGGGTGTTCTGTAGTCATGTAGTTGTCAGAAAACGCCCTTTAAAAAAACTTCTCTTGCAGCATAATCCACTTCTCATCTGTCCACACACACAAACTGAGTGTCTACCAGTCATAATTTCGCCATCATGTTGCTTAATATGCTACTAATATACTAAAATATACTCTATCATGGAGGCAATTCAAGCATCCAATCCAAGCAATTTTCATCATAAACAAAGAAACAATAAGATAAACAGCAGAGATGTGTTCTCAAACAGCCCGTGTTTAGTGGCACCTGCTTTACGATAGTCATACTGTTTGTGCGTCTTCACTCTGGTATTTCCTTCGTCTCAACAAACTACCACCTACAATTTTTAACATAATACAACACTGTGGTACAATATCTGTAACCAATGAGTGAGGTGCACTGGTTGTACTACTACTGTTAATAATTATCATAACAAACTTAATTTATTTCAGCACTTCTCTTAACAAGACACCAAACAAGTTAATTTCTTATCAACCATTTCCATTTAGTTCCTCAGACTGTAGTTTAAATGACTTTAATGGCCAGTTTGTGGTTGCAGTGTTGAGATTTATGATGGAGGGAGGGAATTAAGAGAGACATCTGTCTCCGACTTTCTGTCCTTGACTTTTTCTCAACCAGCACCGTGTCTCTCAGCTGGTTTCTGTCTTTAATTGGGGGAGGGGGAGATTGAGGGAGGACATACGGAGGAGTGAGACAGAGTAAGGAGTGTGAAAGTGTGGGTTAGTTGCATGTAGTGTGTGTGCTGACTGTGTGTTTGTGCGCACACCTTGTTTACTTGCTGCTGGGTGGGCTGTGAGCAGAAACAGAACTGTCAGAGTCATGCGTACATACAAAATGACATCACTGCACTGAGAAGACAGAAGTTGACAGAGGTAAAAGCAACAGAGCAAAGGTAGATGGCACATGAGGTAAAATGTTTAGTAGGTTCACACTGACATACACTGAAACATCAACCAGTTAGGAATAAGAAATCGACCAATAGAACAGACAGTAGACAGCATAGAGCTATGGAGCTGTTGTTGGCAGTGAGAATGTATAGGCCTTGCAATGCAGTCAGACGGGTATCATCTGTTGGCTGTAGGTGCAGCGTCTCTGACAGCTTACTAAATACAAGTTGCTTTAAAAGTTCTCCTCGGAATTAAAAGTAGCTTTTTGAATGATTTATTTTTTGATGTGTTACTGATGTGTCTGCAGTGTCTGCCACCATGTTAGAATTAGCAACTGTGTCTTGCATCTCTTGCTGCACAGCTTCTCAGCTCTGTGACCAAAAATATAACAACAAAATCACAAGATGAATTGGGTACATTTTAAAAGTTGCCAAAGACTGCCCTGGCTACTGCCTTTTAAGAAAGACATGTATGGGTTTTGTAAAGAAAGAAGGGGAATTATTTACATATTCCTTCCAGATATGTTTTTGTAGTAGGGCTTCTTTGAAAGAAAGGTTTACCAAATGATTTGCACCAGATTAGATTATATGATGTTAATCACATTAATTTGGTGACTTGTATTGGGACGTAAAAAAATTCAAGAGTCAAAACTCATAACATGCTTTTACGAAATGATTGGTTAGGCATGGGCATGAGGAGGTTGTGGGTAGCTGTTCCTCACATCTTCAGAATCTCAAGTCCACATCTGGTGCATCTGCAGTGCAGTTAAGAAAGGACACAGTATCATTACAGTTATCTTCTGGTTGATTTTACTTTATATACTGTGCAGAGTTCCAAACAGGTTTGCTTTTTGCTTCCTTATATTTCCAGTACATCTTCATTTTGGTCAAAGTAATGTTGAGGTCTGTACACAGAATAATTTCATATTCAAGTACATTAAATGCAAACACCTGCGTGTGTTCACAGACTGGGCGTTTTAAGCAGTTTTTTAGACTTCAGGGGGAAAGTGCAGGATGGAGCAACCTCAAGAGCTGCAGCAGTAACAGAGGAGAAAGAAAGATAATGAGAAAGATAATGAGGAAGGAGAGAACAATAAATAGATGGAAGGGACAATGAAGCGGGAGAGGGGTAGAGTTGTTCCTGTTTCTATAGGCACACACACTCGCCATCAGGTCTGTGTGATGCAGTGTTAGGCAGGTAATAGCTGGGCAGGCGTTACATGCCCGCCTATTTTAAGCCCATATGCCAGCTTGTTACTCGACTCTGCTTTGTGCCAGGGTGTGAATTGTGCTGTGACATATGTGCAGGAGGCGGGGTGATGTAAGAGGTGTGCATGTTCCTGTTACGCTTATGCTTGACTGAAATCGCCTTAACTTTGTGTATATGTTATGTAAATTGGTACAAGTCTGCAGCGGTCAACAAGGTCTCTGTCAGTGTTCCCATTTGTAACAATTGAGCTGGTGATTTATTTAGTAAGACTGTCACTTATCTGTCATCTTATCTTTCCAACCACCAGCCTTTCTATTCACCCACTTTGCTCTGTGTTTTTCTGCTCCCACTCAAGGGAAGGGGGAGTTTAATGGAGAAAAACCGCAAAAAAGAGGAGAGAGGGTGATGGAGATCATGGACAGAGATGGTGTGATAGGGAAAGCAAGGAAATGTGGATGCTGTGAGATAAAGCAGCAGGAATATATGGGAGAGAGACAGGCCGGCTGATAGGGAAATAGATTGGTGGCAGGCAAGGATGGTGATGAAGTGATGGAGAGTGTGAGGAGGAGGAGGATGTGTGAGGAGGGTGTCTGAGCTGAGTGCGGGGGAAGGGGGGTTAGAAAGGGAGGGAGAGGTGGAGGAAATGGATAGAAATAGCTGATGCACTCTGAGGCTTACAGAAAATCAATAGCAGTCAAGAGGGGAAGCCACAACCCCCCGCCCTTCTCCCCCTCTCCCTCTCTGACTGCTCTCTCACCCTCCACTCCTCCACTCTTTATCTTCTCCCGTCTCCCTTTCCCCCCTCAGTGCTCTCACCCCTTTAATGTACATTTCCAACCTTGTCCTCTTCTTCTGCACCTCCACTTTGCCCTCTTCTCGTCCCCTGCATTTCGCTCCTTCATAACCCCTCTTCTTTCTCACCTCCTAATATTGTTGCAGCATTCTTGTCTTTCCCTTTTTACTTCTTCAGGCTGCTGCATGCTTTAGATGAAATGGCTTGGATCATGCTTCATAATTTTTTATTTTTCTCTACTTTCCAAACAAAACAAAACAGCTGAAGTCAATAACAGTTTTCCCCTGTCACTGGAAAGGTGTGGACGGTTGGAAAGAGATGGTTTAATTTGTTCTGTTTATACCTCATCTTTAGTTATGCAAGTATCATTTGCTTAACCCTTTCTCCATATTCAGCTTTTACTACATTTGTACCCCTTCACACCTTTTTTCATTTACATTCACTCAGGAAAGGTTGATTAGGCAGAGCAGAATTCAGCTTTTTCTGTTGTTTTTTCTTGGGTATATTTACCAGGCTTGACAGTTTGACCATTTCACTTGCATTTACAACTAAAAATACACGTGTGAACTGAAAAATATGTTCAGAAGCATGTTTGTGAAGTAAAGAGGTATTTAAAAAAAACAGTCCAAGCAGCCACCCCCTTTTTTTAAACAAAAAAGTTGAAATTACTCCACTAATTACTAAACCAGTGTTGTCCAAAGGGCCCTCTCTGCACCCTTTTTCTCTTTCTGACTAACATATTCATTATCGCAGAGTTCATGCTGTCACACAGTTAAAAGTAGTTTCAAGCATAAATAATTACATAACCAAATACAGTTTTAAACGCAAGTAATTAATGACCTACTGTACATTTTGTGTTCAAATAAATCAAATCGTGTTGCTTGTAAATGTTTCCTTGTATCGACTCATTAAGGAAAAAGTTATTGTTTGATCGATTTTTATTATAGCCCTGAATTTATGTTTTCCAACTCTACCATCTTGGCAGCAAGCCCTAATTGATGTAGTCAAATGTGAGCTTTGACATTACTTATGCCACTCGTTACATATGTCACCCTTTTGTTGTTGTTTCCATTAGGCTTTTCGCTGATCTGATTGGCTATATCGGATCAGCCAATATTCTGCATTTTATGCACTTTGTGAGATCGGCCGTAATGTCATAATTCCCCAGTCTGATCAATGACATCATTGTCGTGTTGAAACTTTTCGCAAATGCTCCTATTGCATAGATTGCAGATGCCTTGTGTTTTATCTGTCTCATTTACTCCGAAGAAGTTCCACGGCACCGGCATGTTTAAGCTGCATTTCCACTGCGAGAGTTCCTGGTAAAGAGAAGGGGGTTTAAACCTTAGAGATACCATCCTCTCACTTGGCCCTCTCAACTGCCATGTCTTTCCAAACCAGGACCGGCCGGACTCTTGAGGCGACGTGCAACAGTTTCTATCATCGCAATATAATCGTTGGGCAGCCATTTTTTTACTGCTCTTGATGTTGTTGTTTTTCCGGGGCTATAGACGCCACACATCTCATTGGTTTAAATGTGTTTTTATGTCTCTGTGGTGTTTATGTTTTGAGCTCTGTCACTATGTGATGGACAATAAAGTTTTTGAGTTTTGAATCATTAGATGTCAGATACAAACAAACATGTCAGTGGTGTGGTACTTCTTCAAAGTGAATGAGACAGATCAAACACAAGTTATAAACAAGTTATTTAAATGGACATATTGCTCCCTCAAGTGATCGGATCATGATCGGTTATCGGTTTATTTAAACTCACTGATCGGTGATTGGCCCCAGAAATCCTCATTGTGTAAAGCCTAGTTTCCATCCTACTCTTACTCTCTAACTCTCTTACTTAAAAAACATATTATTCCATATTTGGCTGGTTAATACTACAGGAAGAAATTAATGTAATAATAATCTCCAACAGAATGCAATCTGTTGTCATTTGTTATTCTAGCCATGGTCATAGCATTCATATGAAATCAATTCATACTTCATGATAGTATTTCATTTTCCTGCCAAGAATTATTTTCTACTGCTGAGATTGTCAAGATCAACATCTGATTTGTCATGACCTGTGACTACTTTCTGTTCATATTCACAGTCCTTTCTATAATGGATACTATCTGTCATACATTTTGACAAAGTTCACTTAAAGAGAAAATCTGCATAGTCCAGCCTCTTAGTGTATACCAACAGGATACATCTTTTGATATTAAGGCTACATGTACGAGATGCAGAATTATGTTTCCAGTTGTGATGGAAATTTCAGGTAACACATGTCTCTGTTACTCATTAAACTCATTATGTCAGTTTTCTTACTCTTTTTGCTGTTTTTCACTGCAACGCTGGCATCAACTCCAGTGTATGTGTTCAGTGTCTTTCTAGAAGCCTGTGTGTGAATACATGCTCTGCTCTGAGCTACTAGTCACAGTGTGTTCATGCAGGCAGTCCGACTCTGGTTCTTGCATGTCTCACTGCTCTGCAGCTCTCTGTTCTGCTTCTTGAGCTCTGCTCATGCCTTGAGGTCCAGCTCTCACTTATCTTCTGTTTGCTCAAGAATTTGTCTAAGACTATACTAACATGCAAACAATATTAATCCGTATGAATCTCAACACAGGCCCAGTCTCAGCAGGGTAAAGGTGATTCAACAAAATGCTGTTCTCTGCAAGAATGCCTGGTCTGTCATACATGAGAAAATCTTCCACATTACCATGTTTTAAATTTCATAACACTACTAAATCACACACACTGAAATTCACACTGCAATGCGATGATTCAACTTTCCTTGTGCTGTGTGCAGCCTGTGATAGACCAACAGGGGACATGATGTCACCCAGACATTTTAAACCTGTTCTGTGGCTTCTCTATAGAGTGACTCTGTCTGAATGATTCGTCTCTGACTCAATTTACCGGACTCTGACAATGTGCAAGTGAGACTATATTGGGGGGGGGGGGCTGGATTTTTGCTATTGTGATCAGTGAATGAGTGTCGTACAGAAAAGTGCTATGGAGCCGGCAAGTCCCATGAATGCTTCGCCACTACTCTGTCCCAAATCAACTCTATGAAAATAGCCTGTTAGCTGGATTTTGACTACACTAATATAAGCTTTACTTGCCCCAACCTTTTCAATCCATTTATTTTGCCAGCTCTGGGGATTCGGGTATGAGAGGAAAAGCTTTTTTAAGGATTGAGGAATTCAGTTGTGAAAACCTCACTCTGTCTGCCTCTTCTTTCTCTTTCTCTCCCCCTCTCTTCTTTGTTGTCAATCAGAGCTCTTTTTCAAAGACGGAGGCTGTGAGCAGGAAAAATCCCACAAACAAACAGCCGAGAGGTGAAAAATACTCTTTTAAAAGACTGTTTTGCATCTATTCCCTTCTTGTTTAGCTTCCTTCATTCTCTATGGTAAAGGTAGCCTTGTCTGAAGTGCCCTTGGGAGCGCTTACCCTTGGAGTGTATACCACTGCCACCATCTGTGGTGAGGACGTCCCCAGCTAAAGATGTGCCCATGACAAGGGGAAAAACAAACGCCAGAATAAATAGAAAAGACAATAAAAAGATGAAAGGATTGTGGAAAAACAAAAGAGTAAAAGTCTTAGCCATAATACGAGCGGCGGTATCATCAGAAAGCTTCTCTAATCCTGGATTACTGTGTTTATTTTGTGTGTGTGTGTGCGCACACTCGCCTTACTGCCTCTGATCTGAGACAAGAATATACCATATGTGTTTCAGTCACTTTTGTGCTGTACACATGGTCAGCGCCCCTCATCACACAAACATGTTGTCATTGTTTTCTGTTGTTGTGTGTTAAATCCAAGTTGCAGCAGAGCAACAACAACAAAAGGATTAAATGTAGGGGAAATGAAGAGGCCGCAATGCCCAGGTATAATGCTGCTATTAATTTCAACAAAAGATATTGCCAACATGCATTGTAAAGTAATACACAACAGTAAATAATTAACTATCTATTATAATTAATAATAGAATCAAACCTGGACATACTGGACACATAAGACTTTGAGTGTAAGGCTGTGTACAAATTATTATATTCATGTGTAAATATTGTAAAAATGTAGTAAAATAGGATTAATCCACACATTTCATTACAATTACAGGCAGTGTTGTGTTACTGGTGGTAAATGAAGGTGAAAATCTCAATGTTTTCATATGGTCTCTCAGTTTTAGTATTGTTTGTATGATATCCCTGCTCTTACAGCTTTAGTTCAGAGATCTAATGGAACTTAATACTGATCTGATGAGCAAAATCTTGTATTATAAGAGAGAGGTATAAGAATGCGGAACATTTAATAAACATGAATTGTCTCAATGTCTGACCTGATCTGCTTTGTCCCATTTGTTTAGGAGCCTCTGGTGGATCCTACCACTGCCACCCAGACCACGCATACGGAGAGGAGAGTGATAAGGTAAGCCGTCACACACTAATGTTGAGTTCACGCTTAACATAGGACATAATATCGTCTCTCAGCTTAAGGTTGGGTGAATCAGTGACACACACACACACACACACACACACACCCAGGAACAGACAAGATCCTGGTAGTGTGTACACAATATAAATGCTGTGTGTGAATTGCATCTTTTCCCAGTGAATTCCTAGTTGTCCAAGAGAAGACGAAGCTGAACTGAAGCCTGTAAACATGGTTGGGATTCAGCGTTCAGTGCGTTTATTATCATGAATGCTTGTAATGCATAGGGGTGGGAATCACCAGAGGCCCTGTGATGCGATATTATCACAATACTTTTACTTTGCAATTGCGACATGTGGCAATTTATTAGCTTTTTTCAACTGCAAATGATGTCTCCAGATGAAAACATTGTTAGCATCTGTTTTTTCTAGTAAGATAAACTTCTTTGTCTGTTCTTGATACTTGGCATCTGTATATCGATACAATATTGCCATAATGCCAAAATATGGCCAAAATATCAAGATACTACACTGTATTGATATTTTCCCCCAACCCTAGTAACGGATAACTTTGACCCATTGTGAGCTTTAATGGAATACATAATGTGCTTTTAGTCTTGTCCAATAAAAAGCAGATCTTCTTCAGTACAGCTTTTTAATTAGTTACAAAGAAGTGCAGAAACAATAGGAATTATAAATGAATTTAACATATTAACACCTTGATCCATAACATACGTCTTCAGTGTTTTGTTGTTGAAGGCACCTTTTGAATGATTTCTGATAATTTTATAATTTTCTACAGTTTCTTGGCTGAAATAATAAAATGAAAATCTTTTAAAATGACAGTTTTCTCTACAACCACTTGTCTTTGTTAGGAGCTTCAGCTCTGATAAAAATGCTTGTTGTGTAAATGATTGATGAACTGAAGAGCTTCCTTGAGAAACTCAAACACAGCACAGTTTGCAAATATGAGCTCTGCGTTTTGTTTCTCAAACGCTGAAGTGTGTTCCTAAATTGTACAATTTGAAATGGCCTGTAGCAAGCGTGCCCTCTGTGAAACACAAGGATGCAGTAATGTTCAGTTCATCAGTTGTTCAAGCATGTTCCTGAGCAGTTGTGATCACATTTCACCATCAAGTCCATGATCACACGCCATTCAGCACCTGTTTAGTTTTTCTTCATTTACCCTATATTAAATTATTAGATTTTTACAGCCTGTTGTAGTTTTAGTGTTTTTTTATTTAGCAGATTTTAATATTCTGTTGCAATTCAGACAGTCACTGTAGATGTAAATTTTAATGTGTTTTCAAAGTACATAGGAGCTTTTGAATAATCAGCTCATGGCCATGGTTGTGAAAACTTTAGTAGCGTATTACTGGATGTTATATATGATCCTGACAACCATCATGTCATCATGAACATAGATTTCTTTTCTGCTGAGGGTTTGTTAGGAACCACAGAGTTAAATTTATTAATCTACCAAGACTTCATCTATAGCGGGGAAAAATAACCTATATTTCAAACATTTTTTCTGGTCATTTCAACAATACTGCTATGTCAGTGATGGCAGTATCATGAGAAGTGTTCTTCACTTCTGATGGTGATGATTATTTCCTGAAGGCCCGTGTTAAAAGCAGATGAAATAAAGGAGAGGAAGGGAGGCAGGTTGCTGTGGAAGGTGTTGCAGAAAGCTTGAAGGGAGAGAGGGGAAAGAGAGAAGGAGGCAAGGCCAAAAACAGGGAGGGGGTATTGCTAATGATTTCACCTCCAGCTGTGGGACTTGGTTGGAGGGAGTGAAGGGGAGAGGTGGGGAAGGAGCGACGGAGGGAGGGGAAGGAAGGGAGGAACAGTGGCAGAGGAAACAAAATGGGCTTTGAAATCTTGTTGATGGAAAGAAAATAAGTGGGGGAGGGAGAAGTGTTTGAGTGTGAGTGGATGGAAGCATGTCTGCAAATATTAATGAATCTGTAAAAGCAAATGACCATATTTTCTCAGTGTGCACATTCATGCCCAGTTTCTGGTGCATCCATGCTGGAAAAGGAGGAGGCTGGGTACAGTTGTGTTTCTCAGGTTTGTGTTAGTATGCACTCTGGGATTTTCTTTATTTTGGTTCTCAGCAATGACAGCGAAGCCACAACAGCTGCTGGCCACAGTTACTGTGTGTGTGCAAGTGGATGCATGCATTTCCCAAATGTGGACATAGTGAAATAGAACGTGGTAGGGTGTGTCTGCACTCATGCTTCAGGATGTCTGCTCAGCCTGATGTGTGCTCTCAGTGTATGTGGACAGAGTGAAAGGGGATGGGAGGGTGTGTGTATGTATGTGTGGTTGGTCTCTACACTGCAGAGTGTGCTGTAATATCAGCCACAGAGCAGTCGGCAGTGTTTCTGGGCCACGCTGGGAGTCACTGTGTGTATCTGTTTGTATGTGTTGAGCTTAAAATCAGCATGCGTTTTTTTTCCTCCATACATTCTGGCTTTTTGTTGAAACTTGTTTGGAGCAGACAGACGTGTGTGTGTGTGTGTTCACAACATGCTCTATTAAAACATAAGGCCACATTATGGCACATGGCTTGAGGACACACAAATGCACAGTTCTTTGTCTGACACCGCTCCCTTTCCACTAACACGGGTAGACAGGCCCATCAAACTTTCATACTAATGGGCAATAGTCTGCATGTGTTGAGACAGACTGTATGTGTGTGTGTGTGTGTGTGTGTGTGTGTTCTGTTCTGTCTAAGAACTTCTTGTCTTGTCCCCTCAGATTTCAGGCTGGGGTCTCGGACAGGACAGACACACAGAGGAGTAAGGGGGAGGGAACAAGAGGAAGGGGACTGTGGAGGGATTCAGCTTATCTGATGGAAGGAAAGGGGGGGTGGTGTTGATGAGGAGGGGGTGTGGTTGGGGGGGTGGGGAGGAGAGAAATGTCAGGGTTGGGGTGGAGGAGGCTGGCTTAGATATGAAAATGGGCACAGTAGATGTCCCAAGGGTTTTGGGGTTGGGGCTAGACTGGTAGAGAGGTTGTGGGGTGCCGGGCTGGAAGAGAGGGGGTTGAGGTGGAGACGATCAGAGGGAGTGGGTGGGGGATAGCTCTGGTGTCCTCGATCCTATACAGAGATGGGCCTAGGCAGTTTTTGTGCTCCATATTAACTGATAAAATGGACCCTAGAAACATTTCAGCTTTCTTTCTTTCTTTCTTTCTTTCTTTCTTTCTTTCTTTCTTTCTTTCTTTCTTTCTTCTTCCTTTGAAAAAAGTCATGCTTGTACATGCCAAATCTTTTGTACGTGACTCAATGAACTTGGCCATTTGATGTCTTTATTTCATTAACTGTTCACGAGCTGTGTGGTAGCTCATGCCAGGTTATCCAAATTCATAAGAATAGCATATGTACATTTTTGGTCAGGATAGATTTGACTGCGTGTCTTTGAAGAAAGCTCACACTTAACCTGAGGAAAAGAGCGAGTCAGTGAGGGATGTATTCAGATGTAATAAGGCTTTGAAGGGATCGTTAGCTGCTCGCTGACACACCAGTCATGTTTGACCCAAATGTTCAGCCATGGTAATTTACATGGCTTATGAAATACAGACAGACACACTCAAAACTGTGGTGTGTAACCCTCACTGCGACCCAAATTTCTTCTGTCATGTAGGGTCTGGTGTGCCCCAAGGCTCCACCAAGCTTCTCCCCTCTCTCATGTCTGCCTGTTTTACACACTGACTCTACTCGTGCTTCTCTTATTCTTTCAAATCCTGTCCTATCATTTACTCTGCTCCATTGAAGACTAACTGAAGTCATTGTTTTTATTTGTCTTTCCCATATAAGCTCCTCAGGCTCAGGTCACATCAAGTGCTATGAGTGAGTGTCATAAAGCCATTAGGACACAGTGTGTTTGGCCTGACAATCAAAATACATTCTGTTCAGGTTTGTTGGAACAGCAGAGTCTGTCTCTAAAGAGCTCCAGAAGGTATTGTTCTTGAAAGAACAATATGAAGAACCCACACGGTGGCAGCTGCCCATGTGTGAATGTGAATTTGCATGTCTGCAGGCGTTTCCATAACTCTGTGTGTGTGTGTGTGTGAGTGTGTGAGTGTGTGTGAGAGAGAGAGAGAGTGAGTGTGTGTTTCTGCTGCCTGCTCTCCAGCTGTTTCCTGTTAGCTATCACACTGCTCTCAAGGTTGCTGAGCTGTGTGTGTGTATGTGTGTGTGTGTGTGTTAAAAGTCACAGCCGCTGAGTCATTTTTATCACACTTTAACAACGTGTCTACCCCACAAAGAGGGGAGGTGGAAGCAAGGATCAAGTAAGTAGAGGGAAAAATTTGTTGAGATGGTAACCATGAAGAAGTGTGTGTGTTCACGGCTCCTTAAGGAACCTGTGTTCTTCAGAGCACAGCTAAGGTCTGCATAAGGATGAATGACTAAGAACTGACACACGAGTGTGTGTTCTTGCCTCATCAAGTGACAAGTGTGAGAGTCACTGCTTGACTGTAAGTGAGGTGAGTCACAGATGATTTGATAGGTCTGAATCAAGAGAAAATGATGACTGCTTAGTCAGTCTCAACCTGGGTGAGTATATGCTCAGCTATGTCACTAGTTTTGTGTGTTTCACTGGCTGTTTTGACTCAAAGTATTTGCCTAGCTATCCAGTGGAGGGTGTGTACATATGACTCGCACATGGGCCTGTGAGAGCTTGTCTTGTGTTTGCATTTCCTTGCAACGAGAGGAAGTGACTTTGAACCCTCTGGGCCTCACAGCGCTGGTGGTGTAATATGCTGTCTTTCTCTCTCACACGCACACACACTTGCCTACAAAATGCACATAAGCATACACTCACTCTGGATCATACAGGAAATGCCACGAGTCACAAAGGAACTCGTGTCTATGCAGTAGTATGGATTCTAGGCCAGAGGGAATGTCAAGCATGGTAAAATTGATTTATTTGATACGAGTGCAATGGGTCACTAACCACAATACCCATCCCCTCTCCCACCCTCCTCTCTTTTCCTTTCTTTCCTCCCATATATTCTACCCCTCCCTCTCCAGAGTGAGGAAAGCCCCAGTCCAAAGCGCCAGAGGCTGTCCAGTCAGTCCGTCTTGGAGCAACTAACCTCATCCGCCCCCCCACCATCCACCCCATCCCCCCCCATCCGTCCCTGGGAGTCAGGACCCCCAAGTCGGAGGCCACCTCACCCTCACACACACTACCACCAGGAAAGATGCGTCACTCCTGCGCGGCACAGACGCAGGTAACTCAATTTCTTGGTTTTTACACTTAGTTTCACAGAGATATCTTCTTGAATGTCCCAGTTATAAAATTGCTCACTGCCTGTTTCCACCTGTAGCCCACCAGCAAGGCGTCAGCGTGGCCGCCTCTCAAGACCTACCCGCCACTTGCCTCCACATCACCACCCCTCCACCCAAGGCCCTGCACCCCGTCTGTCGCCGTCAGACCTCCAGGATGAAAACTACCACCACAACCCTCATTCCTCCACACTCCAGACATATCCAGCACACACACCCAGCACGTACGGTCAGCCCCCCCTGCTGGTGGTGGCAGTGGCGCAAGTGCAGAGGAGCCCCGAGCCTTCCACCCCCCTACCTTGTCGCCACGGCTACTGCATCCAGCTGCTCACCACCACCATCACCTCCATCATCAGCAACAACATGCAGCACAACAGCAGCAAGGAGCCATGGTCATGGACCTGCATGAACAGGTTAGTCTGCTGCAAATGTCAAATTTTGCGCAGTGCTTGCAAACATTGCAAGTGTGTTTCTGTGTGATTCAATTCAAGATTCAATATTCAGACTACTTGATTGTCCATTAAACTTGCATATAATGAAAATTTGTCTTTGGCACAGAGTACAAAAAAATACACACATTATACAAAACAATAGACAAGAACAGAACAGTACATTTGTGTTTGTGTGAGACTGTGTATCAAATGTGTTGTGATTTCTCCTCAGCTGCAGCAGGGCAGTGTACCAGTCTCTTACACAGTGACCCCAGTCCCTCCTCACGGTCTTGCAGCACCTTTGTGTAGTGGTCAACACCTTCCTCCTACCTGCTCCTCGCAACAGCAGGTCCCCACCTGCAGTGTGGTCTTCAGCACTGGACAACACTACCACCCGGTGAGAACACAACTATGAAATACACTTTGTGCTCAACTATTTCTCTTGCTGCTTAACCAAAGAAAAATGGAAAGTGCTTGAGGGAAAGAGGGTAAAAAGTAGCAATTACCAACAGTGTCCTCCTGCTTGAAAGCTATTGGCTGCCACCTTGTGGCAAGACTCTGCACAACTCAGTATCCACAGTGAGAAAATGTGCATTTAAGATCATTCTCTTTTCTCTTTTTCCCATCATGCTCCTCTTCACACTCTTCCAGATGCTGCAGGCATGTTCAATGCAACATTTGCCAGTGCCCTATGCCTTTCCCTCACTGCTGTCCAGTGACCCACAGTTCCTGCTTCCTCCTCCACCTCACATTTCTCACCACCCGCCCCACCTCCCAACACCCGGACAGTTCCTGCCTTTCCAGACACAACAGCCTCGATCGGTATGTGTATGAATGTATTTGGATTAAATTACAGTATTCTCTAATGCATGGTGTATCAGTGGCAAACAGAACCAGCAAAGTGGTAACTCAGTTGAACTAGTTTTCTTGGGAGATAAGTAAACAGGATTCAAAGACATTACATTTGCATCTCACAGCACCAACACAGTGAAATAATAAAGAATACATTTGCCTGCTAAGCTGGAATAGCACCATGACATCTGTTACTTCCTGTATGAAAGTTTTCCCTTACAGTGGTATATTATGTTGGCAGTAGTGGACATCTAGCATATAAATAGCATAAACCAGCAAACATAGATCTAACTGTGGAAGTCTACTGTCCTGATTTTGTCAAACTGTACTACACAGTAAAAACAATAGCAGACGTCTTCATCTCAGCTCTTGTCACACGTTAACAGTGTTTACTGTTGTAATGATCAATAATGTAGTGTGTTTCTTCTAAGCCATTACAGACAATTGAGAATGAGGTTGAGCTTTTGGGGGAGCAGATTTCAGTGGGTGGAGGCTTCAGCTACGCTCACCACCACCACCATCATCATCACCACCAGCCTCCCTCCAGCCTGCCGCCCTCCACGCCACTCCAGTTCCTCTCGCATCATGACCCCCTGTCGCAGGAACTCTTTACAGTGGTGAGTTACTTTGTTAAAATGTTTGCTTGTTTTGACTTTGTATAGTGTAATAACTCGGAGTAATGAATTGATTTTCTTCTCTCTGTCACTGCTTCTTACAGCCCTACCCCCATTTTATGCATCGCCGATTCACAAGCCGGCGTTACCGCTCCCAGCAGGCTGTTCCCCCATCACCCTACCACCCCAGCTTCCTGCCTTACTTCCTGTAAGTGTCTCTCACTTCCTCAGGTTTATGTTGAAACCACACAGGTGATTTTGCTCTCTATCTATGCCCAAGAGAGACAACCAGCAATCTCCAAAACTCATGCTCCTTGTCTTCAACCACTTACCACAGGTCCATGCTTCCCGTGCCACCAAACGTGGCTCCTACCATCAGTCTAGAGTTGGATGTGGATGACGGAGAGGTGGAGAACTATGAGGTGCGTCAAACTGCTGATACACAACATGTCCTCTTGACAAAGACACCATGAAATCAACATAAATCATGTCCATCTCTCCAAGTGCTTTTAGTTTTCATAGATGTTTTCACACCGTGTCTGCTGTAAACTTTGCCCTTTAAGCATTTGCTTTTCTGTGTGAAACCTTTAGGCCCTGTTGAACCTCGCAGAGCGTCTAGGAGAGGCCAAGCCCCGTGGCCTAACCAAGGCAGATATAGAACAGCTTCCATCATACAGGTTCAACCCCAACAACCATCAGTCTGAGCAAACACTGTGAGTACTTATCTGCCTTTTAAAATGTGTGTGGCGAGGAGTTTTTGTTACGGGCAGTTGTAGTTTGACAGCGTAATTTTAGAATGTCAAGCTGATGTTGAATGGAACCAACCTTGCTTTGTCTTACAGGTGTGTAGTATGCATGTGTGACTTCGAATCTCGCCAGCTTCTAAGGGTCCTCCCCTGTAATCACGAATTCCACGCCAAATGTGTGGACAAGTGGCTCAAGGTGAGTGAGGACAACTGCACGACTTTATATTTATCAGCTGTTCCTGCCGGGTCACATCAAAAAATGACCAAGAGAAATTCATCCACATCTTGTGAAATGTGTTTCTACAGACTTGGTGATGTAATGACTACTCACTTGGCTTTTTAGCAAGTGGATGGTGAATGTGATAATGAGCTGGGGATGAGCTAGCATTAGTCAGAAACCAGTCATCTTTGAGCTGCCTTTCTTGTATCAGTGATCAGCCTTGTATAATCTCTGGTATTTTGTTGTAAGGACATCATTTAAACTAAGTTAGTAGAAAGTTAGCATGCACATTAACTGGACAATAAGGTCACAGTTCACTGTCTAATCCAATCCATTGCCTTCTTCCAATCCATTACCTTCTTGTGCAGTAGATTTTATATAAGGGGTGTGATAAAACTTAATAGAGCAACACCACTAATATCCTTTGTTTTAGAATGTGTTGTGAATGTTTGTTCAATCAGATGTTGGCACTGTCAAAATTACTATTAGACCAGTACTAGTGTGGCTTTATATTACCTTGCCACTGTTCAGTGATGTTAACTCATTGCTTTACTTAACTCCCACATTGAAAGTGCAAATGCTGTGATGCAGCTTTTAATCTGAAGACTTGGTGTCCATGATATATTGACCTTTTTAGTTGTGTGTGTTTAAATGTGTACCTTTTCACGTTCTTATTTTTCATTACTTCCAGGCTAACCGGACCTGTCCTATCTGTCGAGCCGATGCCTCTGAGGTCCAGCGGGACTCTGAGTGAACTCTGACTCATACAGGCACCCAATGCCCACACTTCCTGCCTCCCTCTGCCTCCCTTCTGAATGCACAAACCAACCAGTGAACTTATCTCCTTCTCTAAAACACCACAGGCACAAGTTCTGCCACTTATCTGGGACCAGTGCTCTTTAATCCGCCACTCTTACCCACCAGGACAGTGATCAGTGATTCTCACCTGGGATCAGCAGGGGTGTGGAAACTTCCTGCTGACTCCTGCTCATTTAATTTGCTGGACTTCCTTGGCACTCTGTTTTGGACTACTACTCTGCCTTCTGCTCATCGTTCCTGCTTTTTATGAAAAAAAAAAAATGTATGTATGTATGTATTTATGTATATACATACATACATACATACATATATATATGTTTTAGTGTAACAGTACTAACAAACCCTGTGGGAGAATTGGCAGTCCAAAGATTCTATTTTGATTTCATTGTTTTTAGTCTGATTACAATTAAGCATTCACATCTTGGCTAGCAGAGACATTTTGGTCATAACTGCAGTTGAACCGAATCAGTCCATGTGTATCCATTCCTTAATGTGAGCGCAGTCTGTGTGGGGTGAAACAAAGATACTGTACACTGTGTGTCAAAGAGCAAGCTACTTTGGAACACTGAAAAATATGCTTTATTTTCTTTCGATGCATGTGTGCGTGTATGCGTGTGTGTGTGTGTATGTGCACTTGCGTGTGTTACTCTTCCTGTGGTATTTATACAGTTCATGTGGTACAATGCATTTACTAAGTCCCAAATTCATTTTTTTCCCACTTCAGACTGGTTTTAACATTTGTGGCCAAACTTAGGACCAGGAAGTCCTCTAGGGAAGTTAACAGTGCTGTGTTATGTCTCTTTGTGTTTTCTGCCACACATCACCTACACAACCTAGGTTCCATCCACATTGTTCTTGTCTGAAAGGAGTAAAAGCTGAAGGCTTTTGAGACACTTTTTTTGTCATTGTGTATTTTTTAACCACAATGAAACAAACCAGAGCTTTTCGTCTCTGTTTCATCATATCCACTCAGCTCTCCTCAAAGGCTCATTATGTACATGCAGCCTAAAGGGCTGACCAGGTGGATGCAAAACGCTCATCAAAAAAAGTCTCCAAAACATGCTCAGTGTACTAGCTTTCTTATAGGAATAAGGCCTTTGAGGACATGTGTCTGTATCTGTCTTGGTTCACAAGCAGGTCTGTGTGTTGGCGTATGCAGACGCAATGTTTTCTCCATCGCTGACAGGGAACAAGTTTAAAGAGACTTATAAGGTCACAGCTAAATCTTATGTTTCACCAGACGCCGGATCCGACACTTCAGCACTTTAATACATAGATTTAAGACCTGCTCACTCTCTTTTCTTAGTGAACAAACCACTGATCAGTTTCACTTAGTGTGTGTATGTGAACAAAGATTTTGAATGCATCACAAACATTCTAGCTTCTCGTACCTACAGTACCCCGATGTGTCAACGCTTTTACGTATGCACTGCACATCTGTTCTGTTTTGCCTCCGTTCCTTAACAAACAGCAACAGCTTTTATCTCTGTAAAGCCTATGTCAGCGTGTCATAATGTAACTCCAAGAAGGTCACGTCATGCACAGAGCAGGAATATTCATGTAATTTATCACTATTTATCACAAAAGGTTTGTTGTGTCAAGATGACAGCCTAACATAGGACTTAGAGAGATTGTGTTGACAAAAGGTGGGTTTGGAAAGTTCAGCCAGGCACCTGCAGTTTTACATCTGAGATGCCTTTTTTTTTTAATAAAAACAAAAAAAACAAAAAAAAAAACTTAATTTCCCAGGTACAGTTTGTATCTGTCCTCTGTCACCACATCAGACCAATACATTTGTTTTTAACCTGTCAGTCAACCAAGCCTGTCAGTGTCCAGGAAGAACGTTTATTTTATAAGACTCCTCTCCAGTGTTGTCAATGTATAAAGTTATGTAAAATCCATGGGAATGTTGGGAAATTTCATTTCTGTCATCTTTTTTTTTCTCCTATGGGGTCAAAGGTCATATTTGTGACTGTATGCATCCATTTTGTGTCTTAGGAATGTTTTTGTGTTGGACAGTTTTCTGTTGCTTGGTACACTAGCAATTACCTCAGTCCCACTATTTATGTCTTTTCAGAAAATGGCGCAACCAGTATGATTAGTGCTTATTGAGTCATTTTGCTAATGTTTTCCATGCAAGTTGTTGGGTTGTTTGAATTTTTTTTTTCCTTTAAACTCTATGAAACTCTATTATTAAAATAGTGTCATAGTAGTTTCATCATGTATTATATCTGTAACCAAAATCATTTGAAGGCTTGTTATGATAATGAAATTTTTAACAAACATTTGTACATTTT
Source organism: Caranx ignobilis (assembly GCA_021432705.1). NCBI lineage: Eukaryota > Metazoa > Chordata > Actinopteri > Carangiformes > Carangidae > Caranx > Caranx ignobilis. The sequence continues at coordinate 21,960,562 of MU269982.1, read as the reverse complement.
GTATGAGAGTTATTACTAGTAATACTTTATTAAGTAGTGCAATGATTTTTTTAATCCCTTACCCCATCTTTTGGATTTCAAAAGCTGGTTCAATAATAAATGTATAACATCCTCTTCTAAAGCATTGTGTTTTCTTTCTCCTGTCTGTCAGTTTGTAAAATCTAATCATAGAGTTTCTTTTCCACTGAGGTCCGCAGCACAGATCAGTGATGTGTTTCAAAGACGAACCACTCGGTGGCAGTGTAATCTTGTTATCAGCGAGGCCTGGGTTCTTTCACCTTGAGCTGCACAGGCTCAATGTCATCTATTTACTTCCCACCTTTGCACTTTCTGTCTTGATCTGTTAATGTCAAGTGCTGACAACATTTGCCTGAAGTTGCCCATGCAGCACATTTTTATACATCACATAATTTAAACACTTAAATCAGAGAAAGTCAAAGTTTCAGGCATGTGGAAAGAGTGGAAAGGGCTGTCCTGCCAGAAAACCAGCTGCCAGATAGGTGGAGACAATTACATTTCTACCTGTTTTAACTCTATGTTTCTGAATGCCACCTGTCTGTGAGTATAGATAGAAAACAGCACATCAAAGACTGATTTTGATAACTTTATTATAAGCTTAATTTAAGGCACTTTTCAGAGCTGGTATTAAGAGCCATCTCAGGTGATAAGTAGAAGTAACCAACCATTCTGTACCGTGCAAAGCAGACCTCAGTTTGTCCCCTTAAAGTGTTCATCACTGCCTCCACGCTTACATGATCATTTATCATTGTCTAGGTAAAAACAGTCAAATATCTCTGGAGCTGATGTGTCAGTGGGTGAGACTGATGAATTTAATGTTAACTTAGAGATATGAGTTGAGGAGTTGTCCCTGTAAATTACTTATGCTCTAAAATGTAAGAATGCTCTTAATCACTGTATGTGGATTCATGTTTCACTTGATCTGATCTTTTTGTGGTGGTGATATAGTAGATACTGAAATGATACTGGGTCCCTAAAAAAGCCATTTCAGATGCAGCTGATTAAACAACCAACAAGTGACTGTCTGAGGACTGTAGACGTTCCTGTCAGATTGCTGTTCACAACATCCTCTCAGACACCTCAGGCTGTCTCCCTTTGTTTCCAACCTTGCTGTTGTCCTCTGCAGTCCTGCCCTCGTCTCGTATGTGCTCCATTATGTTCCTGTTTTCCAAGCTCAAGTGAAGGGAAAGAACAAGTAGTGACTCAACCTTCATCTCATTGGTACTTTAACATGATGGAGTGTCACTTGGAAGTAGCACCACACACTTTGGACTTGAACTGTACTTACCCTGCGATGCAATGTAGAGAGGCTTGTAATGTTGGTTCACTGGCTCTGTAAAAGTCACTGCACACCACTGGAACTTAGTGAGAACTTTATGTGCTAACTTAGAAATGGATTTATAGCAGTTCAAACCCAATTGGCCACCCAGACCCCAAGTTCATTGCATGCTCATTAGCTTAGTGTAATTTAAAAGATGTTAACTGTGTTTGTAAATTTACCAATTGGTATTATCAAGACATTAGGTTGGCTCTGGCATTATTACTTGAGGCTTGACTTAACTTGAGGCCTGTCAAAATGAGTCCATGTTTATTTGTGCTTAATCAAATCACTACACAGCTGAACCAGGATTATATAATACTCCAACGCAGGGATACTGTTCTCAGTGCACAAAGAAGGGAAGGAACAGTGGGCTAGGTGGAGGACCCATCTGCTTATTTTTTACCACAGGGCCCCGCAGTTGGTTAATGAACTAGCATGACTCATAAGGAGGAAGCAATGAAACACTGATGCACCAATGCACATATGTTTAGTGCCTCAATATTTGTCATTATTACTTCTTGATTTGTCACTTTAAAACCATGATGTGCCTTAAACTGATATATGGCTGCAGTATAATTAGGACCTTCTGTTTCAGCAGCAGGTTTGCATCATTACTGCCATCTAGTGGCAAAAATTATAAGCTAATGGACTCATGATAAGGATGCATTTTACATAATATTTGCTTTTCCAGGGTCAGCTTGACTTCAGTGAGATATTAAGGTAGCAATTGTGAAGTTTGGATGAATTTCCACCTTAGTGCCCCAAGAGTGCAAGTTCACAAATGTTTGAGTGTGTGTATCAACTTCTCCATCATGTATCACACACAGATCCGGACTGACAAGTTCAGCTGAGTCACTGTCTAATGTTTGACTGGACTGATTTGGAGAAAAGTGTTTGTTTGATTGATTGTTTGAAAGAGATCCAACTTTCTCTCAAGATGGCTCAGTGAGGTGGTAGGTGTTGTTTACACCGAGAGTCATCTAATCCACCTAAACTGGGTGAAACACGGCCAGAACACCAGGAAATGTGATCAGATACACAGAGAAAGCTGTGCCAGTAAAACAGATTAATGAATGAATATAAATCTCATCTGATGCAAATTTAAATGTGGCTGCCTGCCTTTCGTAGATACGCCTGCTACTGGAGCTGAGGTCATCCAGCTTCCCCTTCACAGCTGACAGCTTTCAACATTACCCCGACAATCATGTGAAAAGTGTTTGTATGACAAATAATCGGTGACCGAGTGATGGGAAGTAGTGCAGGATAAAATCTACAGGCTGTATATAACATTAGATACTGTAAATAGATTGTTCAACCCACTGCCATGGTTATATTGAATTCATGTTACCATTTTGTTTGACCTTTTATTTACATCAGTCCTCTTTGTGCAAATGTAATGACCATATTCATACTGTGCTACAAAACAGATCTACACTATGTGATGTTTGTGTTCATGTCCAAGTTTTTTTTTTTAAATAATTCCATTAACCTGACAGGTGAAGAATGAAAAATAGAGAAAATGAACTTAGCAGGATGTGACTGAAGCCTGAAGCCAGAATGGAAATAATAGCTTTTGTGTTGACATGATATGATACAGCTTCTACTGAATTGATCCCCTCGGGTCTGTTGCTTTCTGCCTGAATACAATCATCAGGTACAGTATGTGGTACAGTATGTGGAGGAGAGTGCTGCATTTCACTAGGCTTCAGTCCTGTGCCACCTGCTTCTTCCTCTGTACAGTGGTTTATTTTGCCCCATCCCACTTCTCCAACCATTGCTCTCCCATTTATCTTTCCTCTTGCCCTCAGCCTGGTATTTTGCTGGATGTCAGTCAACTGCCTCTGGTTTATTCCCCTGTATGAACAGACTTGACATTACCACTCATGCGTCTGTAGTGACTCAGGATCTTGGGCTCTGATTTTTTTTTCTTCAAACTATTATTCAAAGCTTGGCTTCTACTGAAAAAAAATAGTCCATGTGTCCAGGGTGTCCACCCTCAGCCATACGTTGCTTATCTGATTTGACTGAATATTTATCTACAGTCCTTTAGTCTACTTGAGAATGAGTGAAAAAAAGTAAGGATTCAACATGCAGCAGATCTCTCCAGTGTGGAGTTTGAGTTCCATAAGAGAATTGTATTACTGACTGCATGTCTCTGTCTCTGTTGCTTTCATTTTGACTCCTTTTTTTATTTTGTTCTTTATTTTCTATTATCATTTCCATTTTTTATTCCTATTGTAAATTAATTGTGGTTTAATTTTCACAGTGATATGTTTGCAAGACATTGATCAATAAAGTTTTGAGATGATATACACTTTATCTATCATGAATAAATCACATCATCACAATCATTTCATGAGAAGAGGCACCTTTATGTGCAACAATGTATATATACACCAATATGTAACATCACAAGTGGACACCAGCTGAGACATGTGAGATGAAACCTCTTCAGGTGTCCAAAAAAAATCAGTAGCCTCATTGTTTTTACCTTATCTGAGTTCTAAACATGTCACATTTGACCTCTCACATGTATTCGAACTTTTGCTATATGAGGATCAAGTATGGAAGAGACTGATCATTTATTAGATACTGTCACAGGAAAATTAAGAACTTTGTTAATCTCTCTTCACACATGCACTTAATTGAGTATTCTGGGACATTTTTGCCCCATTTTCATTGTGAAGATGGTTGTGATACAGATCATTATATGATTATATGTGCATCTAAAACCCCTGGGGCACCAGGCTGCTGCAGAAAGATTTTTAAAGATGTATAATTGTGTTAGACACCAATGCACTGATAGTCTCTGAGTTTAGAAGGGTTTAATTTTTCAGCTATGTGAAAAGGAAGTGTTTTTCCCAGTGTCCTGTTAGTCACCTGGTATTCATCTGTATAATGTTAAGATCAGATAAGATAAGATGCCTTTATTGTCACTGCATTAAAATACAATAAAATTGCAACTGCCCATCACAGTGGTATTTCAGCATACACACATACAATCATTGCACATCATAAAACAGAAAACCCTTTTCAACATAAAACAAGAATAGTGTGTACAACATGGTGCAATAGTGCAAATGAGCAACTATACATACAGCTAGCAAAGTGTTCCCATGTATATTTATGTATTTGTATGTGTTCTGTCTGTGAAAGTGAAAACAAACAGTGAGAAAAAGTGAACAAATCTAAAGACCAGGCAAAAAGGACTTCTACTCCAGTTTGACTTTCCAATTATAACAAACCTTTAACAAACCTCCACTGGAGCTGTCCATTGGCTAACATCAGCACACCCACTCAGGTGGGACTGTATCTGTATGTCTATGAATGAGAAGGGAGGTGGTTTTCTACAGGCTCAGCAATCTTTCTGGCGTGCACACTCAGCAGACCTTATCTGGATAAATAAAGACTTAAAGCACACGAGTGTGGAGCCCCAACAGTGTGACCCCCCTGCGCTGTGTAATATGTTGATATATGTGTCCCACCATGTGCTGTAGTTCTTTCCTGACTGTAAACATATAAATATGGCAGGTAGGACCTTGGCGCTTTTCTTCAGCAGCCTGAACCTGCCTGTACGAGACAGAGGCGGTGATGGAGCGGCAGACTTACAGAGGGAGGACGCTGTGAAATACCTTAAGCTGTGGCGCTCTTGTGCCAGTTAACTTGACCGAGGCAGACACACACTTCCATTACAGGAGATTGAAATCTCCACTGGGCCGTGTAAGGGATAAATGTGTTAGTTATATGGCCTGGACTGTGAGGGATTTACACACATGCTAAACCCATCAATAACGCCAGAGCAGTAAATCTCCCTCCAGTTTTTGTTTTGACATTATTATTGCTGTTTTAGAGGATTATCTTGGGGGTGTACGTGTGAGGTGGGGGCTTGTATTCACACAATCTGCATCAAAAATAACTGAGAAAGAAAAAAGTCAATTATCAGCTCATAACTGGTAATATATGTTCCTGTCTCCATTAATGATTTTAAAACATTTGAAAATACAAACATGTTTTATTGCATCTCAGAAAAGACACATATATTGAGAAGGCATCCAGGTCCCATCCAGGCTTATGTCTGTTAGCCCCTGAATCTGCGATGGATTATTCATGAGAGACAAGCTGAAATATCTAAAAGAGGTGCAGTCTGCTCATGTCTTTTACTCTTCATTGCTTTCACACCCGTCTTTTCTCCGTTTTCACTGTGACTTCTTTGGCAGAGTGGCCCTGCGACACGACTCTCCTCTTACCGCGCTGGCATATCATAGCCACATGCACCCGCACCAGTACAACTGTTAAAAATACTCTGTGTGAGCTCACAAATATAAAAGCAACCCACACATGTATGCAGCAGGAATGAGTATTCTATATAGAGCCTCTGAGGTAGAGAATGTGGGAGAGGGAGATGAGCAGCAGATGGCAGGTCTCACAGGATAAACAGAGCAAGTCACAAATAGCCTCACAGATCACATCCATGTTATAATGTCAAGAAACAAGACTGACATTTACATTAACAGTTATTCTCCAGACATTAGACACGACACGTGCTGAAGGTGAATAAAGGAAACAAATCTTGTTGTTATGACTTCAAATCTCTTCTCCCCTCAGAACTGTTTGTGATGTTTGACTGTCACTACTAGTGTGTGCTGATGAGGGAAGGTTTCATCTCACTTTAACACGTGCACATGTGAACAGGAGGCCAGTCGTACAAATGGATGTGTAAACTTGAACCTCTAGCATACATACCCTGAGAGCTGCATTTTTCAGCAGAAGAAGAACCAGTTGTCAGTTCAAAGTTCTTCAACAGTTCATGTCTGCAGGTGAATTTCCAGATGTTGGTGATCTGACTTTTTCCAGATGTAATCCAGTGACTGTGGGACCTAACAACTTTTATAACTACTTTTTACACCACACACAATACACAGAGCCAACTAACACTGTGATGTAAGGAACTAAAATGAAACAACACAGTGTGATGTAATGTAATACACACTGCAGCATACACACTGTTATCAAATATCCGTAACTACCCAGTCTACACATACAAGAACAAACCACTTTTTGTAGGTACCATTATAAGCAGCAGGCACTCTGTTTGACAGCCTGTTCCACTGATCATGATGCTGATGCTCAAACTAAGCTTGGACAAACCTGTGTCTTAATAATCAGCTTAAAGCAGCCAGTGCTGATTATGATGAGTGTTATGTAAATGTGAGAGTAATAACAGGTGAGTCAGGTGTGTTTCTGTTTCAGGCGTCTGGCGTCTTTCTCTTCAAAGCATCACTGGCAGAACAGAGGCCAGTACGGACCGGCTGCTGAACATCAGTCCAAGTCCGCGACGCGCGTGTTTCCCACTCAAGGGGCTCAAACCGTACACACACCCCTCCTCTCCACAACTCCGCTCTCCTCCTCTTCCTCCTCCTCCTCCTGCTGCTGTAGCTGCTTCTCCTCCGCTCTGTGTGAGTTTCATGGGAAACAGCTCTCTGTTGAGGACATTAACTGGAACAGTATAGTTACCCCGAGGAAGGAGCGACGCGCCGCGGAGGTGCACCCTGAACTTTGAGTTGCGCCACTTTCTTTTACGCACCAGAACTTGTGTGCGCTTTGTGGGGAGAGAGCAAACTCAGCGCAGGTGAGCACTGCTGCTTTCACCCGGAGATTTTAGAAGCTGAGCGAGATCTTGTCTTTTTCTCCTGGACAACATCAACATCAGCTCGCGCTCTTTTGAAACAGTTGGATTTGGATGCAGAGCGTTCTAACTGCTGGTTAGTGACCGAGGCGGAGGCGCACCATGAGCAGCCCGGCTCCTGGGGTACTACGCTGTAAAATCAACGACCAACATGTTGTCTCTGGTGAATAAACATTTCCTACAAATAAGCTCTTTATTATAGCTGTATTTAAGCGGCTCGAGATTTCAACAACTGAGCGGACAACTGGAAGTGAAGGGCTCGGCTGCTGTGACACCACCGGGTCTGTGCGCTGAATCTGCTTTCTCTTCTGTGGAGGATCATCCGGGAAAAAGTAGGGAGTTTGTCCAGGGAAGAAGAGAGGAGATGACTACCAACACTCTGCTCTTATTCTTCATCCTCTTTCTCACTAGTAAGTTGCTTAACATCCCTCATGTTTCTATAAGACAAGTGTGAAAATATAGTTAGAATAAAAGTTTTCTCCTCATATTCTTTGTTAACTTTGAATCAGTTTCTGTGATGAAGACATCAGTATCAATCCAGCCTCTCTCTCTCTCTCTCTCACACACACACACACACACACTGACCCTTTTCTTTGACAGTCACGTGCAGCTGAGACAACAGTAAATTAGACTTTAAACTTGACCTTTAATCAGATTATGCACTTTGTTACAACTCCTCTTTGCTTGACTGGCTGAAGGAACTGGTCTTACAGCTATTAATTGTGACGCCACTCACCTAGAAGTTCTTTGCAATGTAAGAACAGGTGTTGAAATTGTTTAGTATCTGAAATATTGTTCTTTAGCTGGGTAATTTTAAAGAAAACTTGAAGTTGTCATAGTCCTTAATATTACACATGCAGTCTTATTATTCATTTGACCATTTTACACAGAGGCACACATCTTTAGTGGCAGATATCTCATGAGCTGTCATTTGTATTCTATATCCACACTGATTATAAATCATCACTTGATCAAAAATGTGAAAAGAGCATCCCTCCAAAAAAAAAAAAAAAAAGTCAAAGAAACAGACTCAGAGAACCACCATGTTTCCCCAAACGAGGGGATGTGGTACATCTTTGTTGTGTCTCTGAGTTTTCGAATCAAAAGTAGACACAATGCTGCTCACAACAACTTTCAGCTCAGAGACTCGGTGGGTTTTAAATCTGTGTGATGTCCATACTCTGAAAATACTTGTAAGTAACAGCAGATGGGTTCTTTGAATAATTTACAGAGGGCTATTTTGTCTACCACAAAGAGAAACCTGTCTAGTGTCTTTTAGGCTGAACACCTCAAAATGGGAACTTCCTTTTTCTAACCTGAGCCTGTGTTTCATGGACTGTTGAGTTTTCCATCCTTTGCCCATGAAATAAAGCTTGTGGACCAGGCTATAGCCTTAGCTTGCTGGGCTTAAAAAAAACAAAACAAAAAAAAAAAAAAAAAAAACTAAAAAAACTAAATCAGGAGCATTGCTGTTCATATCTGCTCTGCAGAATTAGCTGGACACTGACAGAGATCAGGTATGACAGCGAACATAGTCAAGAATTATGCTGCAGCATCCATCAAGGCAAAGATACCCTCAAGTACAGGTCTAAATTATTTAAATGATGTAATACACCAAGAGGGCACATAGCACTTCTCTGTGTCTTCCGCCATGTTGTTTTGAGTGTTTGTGTTTCCCTGAAGGCCTGTCGGTCTGACCAGGCTCTGCACTGTGCTATGATGGTTGGCTCCACTCCTCAGTGACAGCCTGATCATTTTCACTTGAACTGCTGAAACACAAAGAAGAGAGCCTACACATTACATTAGTTTTTTTTTTTTTTTAATACAGTGGTGTATCACTGAGAACTACACTGTACAACAATGCAAGAACATCTGTACAAATCAGATTTGTATGAATCAGACAAATTACTGAGCTTTACAAGCAGTGGATTCAAACCTACACATCCTGGATAGGTGTTTCACCTTGGTTCGTATTTATGATAAGCTTAGCTAAACATAGAGGGTGATCGGTGTTCAGTCTCCACTAACTTTCAATAATAAAGCAAATAAGCATATGAGACTAGCTCTAGTCTACCAAACTACTAAATAAGAGGTTGTAGACATTATCATTTTCTTTGTGGGTCCCATCCCAGTATCAGCCATGACAAAAATATAATGATGAAATTGATTTTGGTTTTTACTTGCTAGTGTAGCCACAACTCAATGCTAATTTATAGCCTCGTCAAATGTGCTGTCTCCACCAGTCTGAGTGTCGTACATCGCTTCATCGTCCAGTGACTGACCCGTCCACTGCCCCAGAAGGTAAAGAGCTACACTATTTAGAAATAACTTATCTTCCCACTGATGGCCTCATTTGCTGTTGTAGGCATAGAGACATCAGCAGAAATGTAAAACGTTCCTTGTCTAAAGAGGTAAACATAAATCAAACCACAAGTTGGAAATGTAATGGTGGTGACACTGAGTCATGAGGCAGAAGAGTAGTTTGTTTATTGATTAACATCAGCTCTCTGTGTTGTGCTCATGTGTAAACATTTGTTGTCACAGAGAGCCAATGTGAAACTTCAGAGGCTTTTTGTCGAGGGATCAGAATGACAGTGACTTGACGGTGACTTGAATTAGCCAGAAAAAAAAAAAATTAAAAATCCTGTTCCAACGCTTAACCCAAGGCTAAATCATTTACTGGCTAATTAGCGAATGAGCAATCCAACCTGGTTGTGAGTGCAGACATTGATATCTGCCAATTAATGTGAACATATAATATTAGGAGTGTGTAAAAAAACAAAACAACAAGAACTCTCAGGTTCTATAGTCAGCAAGTTACAGTATCTGTCCTCCAAAAGGCTCCAACACCACTAACACAAACTACTTAGTGTGTTAATACATATATACAACATATTACACTGTAATCTTATCTAATCTAATGAATTACCACTCGTGTTCTTAAAAGAGGACATGTTGCTGAACTGTGGCCACTTCAGATTAAATCAGCCTTCAATTTCACCAACATCCTTCTGTTACATTAACATGTTCCCCAGCTTCTCATTTAATGAGACATCATGTGTCCTCAGGTTAAAATAATCTGCAGACTGGAGAGTTTTCATTCAGCTCTAATAGAGTCTCTTCCTCCTCTCCCCTTCCAAACCGCTGAAAACATCAGTGTTAACTGTGACATGAAAACATGAAGCAGCAGGGTGCTGCTGATGGGAGAACATCTATGCTCAGTCAGCCTTCCCCGCATGTAATCTTACAAAAACAGACAATTCATGTGGCAGACAGGGGGTGAAGCAGTCCAGATATTAAACGCTCTCTGCGCTGTTGTCAGTTTGTTTGACAATGTAGACATAATGGCTGCGGAAGCCAAGAGAGTGGGTCAAAAGCATTTTGCTTCTGACTTATTCATACAATCACTTTTACATAACCAATAATTTAGGGCTGAGGTAACACAAAGCTTCAGGGATCCTCTCACAGGGATAGATGCATGACTGCATTTTTGTTTGTTCTCTTGCTCTGAAACCCTGCAGTAAAGCGTGAGACTGCAAAATGCACACACACAAAGACACAGACACACACAGAGACACAGACACACACACACACACACACACAACATTACTGAGCACACATGATTCAGCCTTAATACCCTTTGGTAAATTGACTTCATTTACAGCCAACTTGTTTATTGTTCATCATTCATGATGACACCACTGGACTGAAAACATACTGTGGCAGAGAGAATATCAAGCTCGGAGCTGCAACCACACATAGGCTGTGGTGACATTTTTGTATTCAGAATAGCACCAAAAGGAAATTGCACAACCTGCTATTGGACAAACACGTGGCCTTTATTTAATTAGGAAATTTATGGTTGGCTTACTGACATTGTTCCTTCCCAACAGAGCAGTAGAAGTACATTTTAAAAGCATATATTCTGCACATGTGCCTTTCTTGTAGGCAGCAGGGCAGAGAACGCTGAGGAGCGGCTGGTGAACTACCTGTTGGGTCCAGAGCGCTACAACAAACTGATCCGACCAGCTGTCAATAAGAGCCAGCAGGTCACCATCTCCATACAGGTGTCTCTGTCTCAGCTTATCAGTGTAGTAAGTGTATTTAAATACCCAAACATACACATTCACATACATACAGTATTCAAAATCAGATCAATATGCATAAACAACCCTTGGATCCCTGGGACTTGGACACCAGCAGGTATTGTTAATAAATGATATATCCACCATTTAATGACAATTAGATGTGATGACAACTGACTGTGTTTGTTAGCAGACATAAGAATTGTATATGAGCTGGACCACAGTGCACAAATGACACCTGTGCAAATCTCCCACCCACACAGAGTTCACCCTGGGACCTTTTTTGTTTTGCTTTGTTTTGTTTTGTTTTGTCACCTAGACCCGACAACTTGGATTCACATCTTTAAAAGCCTCTAGCAAGTCTTGTCCAGTTTACTTATTAAAGTCCCTGAGTATACTGGGTCATCCTGCACATGCAGTTTTCCTTTAAAAATTGCAACATATTCCTGCATTACCTTGTAACAAACTCATGTGGGAACATTATACACCTGCTTATCTGGTGTTGTGATCTTCAACCCAACGGAGACAGTATCACAGTGATGCTTGATAATGACTTGTTTGAAAAAAGCTCCAACTACACAGTCTAATTGATTTACTTAAGCTTTTATAGTTATTGTGCTATACCTGCATCACTACAGTAACTTGGCCTGGTCTCCCTATAGCTTTGTGGATATTTTAAAAGCACTGAATAAATATTACATTATTATGTTGTATAATAAAAACATTATAATAATGCATCATCCTGCTAGAGTATAAAAAGATACAGGTTAGAGGCACTGGTGGGTGGCTGTCTGTTGCCTGCAGGTGTGGAATGGTCTGAATCTGTTTGTCTGTCTCTTTGAGTTAGCCCTGTGACAGACAGGTGACCTGTCCTGGGTGTGTGCAACACCCCTGCAGTCTGTCCCTCTCTGTGGAATACACACTAACTTCACCTCATGGAAAGTCATTTCCAAAATGGATAGGTATATATTTGTTGAATGTCTGGTTTATCCATGAACTCTTTGAATGAACATGCTTTAATTCACTGGAGCAAAAGGCTTTCCATGGCTGTGGCAGACCGGTGTGCCAACAAACAAGATGTAAACACACTATAGAGGTATCAGAGGAAACATCCATTACACTCAAGTCTTCACCTTGTTTAGAGGTGTAGTTGGTGCTGGACATATTTAGTCACATTACAGTACTAATTGTTACTCAGTCAAACTCTGTCAAAATTGCTTTCCAGCAACTCTGAACCCATCACACACATTCTCTGTTTCACACTTGGAAGCAGACAGTGTGTGTAGACAGTGTGGTTTAACACCTTGATTTAACAGCCAGCCCATGGTTTGAGGGTATTTACCAGACACAGGTGGGAGGAAGTCATGTGAATGCAAACCACAAATCCCAAGTTTTACTCCTCAGTTAAGTCTCAAGTAAACTCAGCAAAGGAAAAGACAAATCATCTACAAGATTCTGATGATCAACCCAGTCTCCACATTTACATCAGATAACCGTTACAGTCATAAATCATACTGACAGTACTGATTTATTTGTGTAGAGTCTGGATCTGTGACCAAGCCAACCACTGCTGCAATTATTATAAGTGTATATTGTTATATATTTCCAGTCTTATTATTATCATTATTATTATTATTGTTGCCTCTGCCAAATGAAAAAATCCTGGATCCAGTTCTGGATTGGATCCACACCAAGACAGATGAGTTCTTTCCTGGCCCAGGCTACATCTGTCCTCCAGCTTGATTACAAATCTGTCCAGTGCTTTTTGTGTAATCCTTGTGAAAAATACACACACAAAAATAGCTATGTGGTGGACATAATTATAATAATGAGGCTAAATATACCTAATGTTTGTTGTAGTGGCTTCCTTATGCACTGGCCTCTGTTCATCTGTTGCATCCCACTGGGTATCCAACACATTGGAAATAACCCTGTCATTGACCCTTCAAAAACTAAATGTAACTGTTCAACATCTAAAAAAAATAACATACACAACTAAAGTCCAAGCAGGGCCTCCCCTGGCCAAATTGGGGCCCTAAGCAGAATTTTACATTTTAAAATTCAGCTATGCATGTGTTGTCACATTTCAACTTGTGTTGCTCTCTTGCCTTGTACTGACTTGGTGCAATTCAATTGCTTAATTTGTGTGTATTGCTCAAAATGCTGCCCATTGAGGCCTTACGCACAGTGCTGCCATGAGTCCGAGACTCTAGTCTTCGTATTTGTGACTCTGGCCTAACCTGGAGTCACATGACTCAAGCCCCCTACCTCTGGTAATCATAAATCATGAACAACTAGCTTGATGTTTGTTAGTTTGCTAACCTGCTAAGGAGACACAACATGTGGGCTAAATGTTAAAACTTCGAAGGTCATGTGACCCCTGTAAACCACATTCCTCACACCTCTGCACCAAGCTATCAGCTATAGGTAGCAACCAAACTCTCCCATCAACACACACGTATATCAATTTAGATGATTATAATCACATTACTGTGACATGTTGCAAAGTTATACACGACTTCACAAGACAACTTAACTCAAATGCCCTGTGAAGCATTTCACTGTATGTAACATCTGAAATAACTCCACACTCCAACTGAGGCTGCAGCTTCTATATTTTTCCTCTTCCTTTCTACCACACATAATTACTTAGAGTGGACACAAAACTGCAGTTCAGCTCTTTACTGAGTCTGACTTTTTGACATTTATAAGGTGTTGTAAGGTAGACTATGTAGTCTTGCCCCAAACTCTTTGTGATATTGTGTCCACCTCCTAAAGGCACACTTTGATATTTGGGTCTTTTCTTTAGTGAGTCTTGCTAAAACCACCACCACTACACTACATTATGACAACTCTACTGTTGAGTGCAATTACACACAATACACAATGCCCAATGAGCCTGACTGGTGTTTTCTTGCAGAATGAACGAGAGCAAATCATGACCACCAACTTATGGCTGTTTCAGGTACAGTACAGTCTTTATCACTGCTGATTTCACTGTGTACAATTTGTAAAGTATGTGAGGGTGTTTGTCAGGAATGGTGTTTGTGAATTCTCTCTGCACAGGAGTGGAATGACTACAGGCTTAGATGGGACCCAGAAAAGTATGAAGGCATCAAGAAACTACGAATACCATCAAAACACATATGGCTTCCTGATATAGTGCTCTACAACAAGTACGTACATGTCGCCCACAAAGAGAGGACCAATTTTTCAGTGTTTGATTTAAACGATTAGGCAAGGAAAGGCAGTTTTATTTGTATAGCCCATTTTTACAAAGAGTTTGTCTCAAAGGGCTTTACACAGCATTATGACAACATCCTCTGCCCTTAGACCCTCACATCAACTGAGGAAAAACTCCCAAGAAAACCCTTTAACAGGGAAAAATGGAGAAACCTCAGGGTGAGCAACAGAGGAGGGATCCCTCACCCAGGACGGGCAGATGTGCAATAGTGTAATGAAAAATATGAATACATTAATAGCCTGTGTGTGTGATCTTGTCTTAATGCATTATATTGTGCTATTAATGGAATTTCAGTGTATCATTTAACAGTATTATGAGGTTTGCAGACATTACCATCCAGGCTTTACAAGAGGAAAATCTATGGCTAAAATAAGCCTGTTCTTTCTTTATGGGATAATGTTCTGCATTTTCTCCTTTAAGGGAGGTGCAGGGGATTAGTGAATAATCTGTTAATTATCACTTCAGCCAATCATGAAGGAACATTTACGCTTGTCTGATTATTAATCACTGCCATAAAGGGGTAAACGGTCTTCAGAGTTCAGATGTTTTTAAAGGAACCATGTGATATTTTGTGAAATAGACTTACTCACTTTCTTGATGAGAGTTAGATGAGAAGATTCAATATGCAGCCAGAGCAAGGAAATCTTTAGCTTAGCTTAGCACAATAAATGGAAGTGGTACTAGCTAGCTGGTTGTATCCAGCTACAGCAGCTCATTGATTAACACACTGAGTTGTAGCTAAGTTACTGTTCCTAATGATCTTCTCATAAATTCATTGTAAAGTTTATTACAGGTAATCTTTAATCTTACATCTTCTCCAAACACAGTGCTGACGGTGTCTACGAGGTCTCCTTTTATTGCAATGCTGTAGTCTCCAACACAGGGGACATTTTTTGGCTCCCCCCAGCAATCTACAAGTCGGCCTGTGCTATCGAGGTGCAGAACTTCCCGTTCGACCAGCAGAACTGCACCCTCAAGTTCCGCTCCTGGACCTACGACCACACAGAGGTGGACCTGATCCTCACCAGTGACTTTGCCAGTCGTGATGATTTCACACCCAGTGGAGAGTGGGACATTGTATCACTCCCAGCACGCAAAAATGAGGACCCCAATGACATCACCTACCTGGATATCACCTATGATTTTGTGATTAAGAGGAAGCCCCTTTTTTATACCATTAACCTGATCATTCCGTGCGTGCTGATCACATCGCTGGCCATCCTGGTTTTCTACCTGCCATCAGACTGTGGGGAGAAGATGACGCTGTGCATCTCGGTTCTGCTGGCCCTCACTGTGTTCCTGCTGCTGATATCAAAGATAGTGCCACCCACCTCTCTGGCAGTGCCACTCATCGGTCAGTCATGTTTGTTTGTCTTTGTGTACCTGTGTGTAGAGTGGAGGAAATCAGAAAATTAGTGTACGACGGCATTTGTGCAAATTCAAGAATTAGAAAAAAATCAGAAACCAAAAATAAGTCAATGTCTTTAACCAAGACTGCTCTTTGCTTTTGTTGAACATGTTATAAGCAATAAGAGCAGTGTGATTAAAGCCAGAAGAAGTATTTATTCCATTACCCGGCCTTTTATCTCTCATTCCATAACTCTCTCTTAGGTAAATACCTGATGTTCACCATGGTGCTGGTCACTTTCTCCATTGTCAGCACCGTCTGCGTCCTCAATCTGCACCACCGCTCCCCATCCACCCACCATATGCCCGACTGGGTCAAACGTCTCTTCTTAGTCCAACTGCCCACGTTCCTCCTCATGAGGCGTCCAGGCTCCTCCAACGTCCGCGATAAACTCCGTCGGAAGTACGCCAACCGGGGTAACATAGGGAAAAACATCTCCCAGAGCTGCACAGATAAGAAGCAGTACTCCAACATCAGGCTCGGCGGCATCCGAACAGACTCTGACTCTATCTATGTGAACGAGGACTTGGCCCACAAGTTTTGCTGGAGGGTGGGAGACATCCCTGATGGGGGTGGTGGATTTTCGGACTTCCGCCGTCCTTTGGCTGTTCAGTGGGATGCAGATCTAGAGGAGGCAGTGGACGGAGTGAGATACATTGCTGAACACATGAAAACAGAAGATGATGATGAAGGGGTGAGAAGATAAAAAAAAAAAAAAATCTGGATCAAAGAATGGAAAAAAAGTTGAATTTATTATTGCGTGAAATGAGGAAAGATAAGACACACAAAAGCAGATTACGGAGATGGAAGATGACAAAGATGCAATAGGGAGGAATGAGAAGATTAGAGGAAAATGAAGAGGTTATCAGGGCAGGGTGAGACATGGAACAGGCCATGTCCTAAATCATTTGGTATTTGCTTTTGTTCCCTTGTGGTGTTATTCCTTTTCCTGAAAATATCAGATATCCTCAGATAACCCCACATGCACTTACTCCATATTTGAGGCCCTTCCCTTCTACACTTGGCCCAAAATTCCCCCACTTGATAAATATTACAAACTAGTTTTGCAGTTGTAATTACTCATGGCAGGTGTTTCAGAGCTCCCTCTCAGTATCGACCAGCTGCAGTGGAGTTGAAAAAATAACCTGATACACATTCAGTATCCTGGATCATCTAGAGGCTTCGTTACCACAGCCATACAAATCCCATACACACATACTTTTATAGTGTTAGCAACCTGTTATAGTTAAACTTTTTGTTTTGGCTCCAGATCATAGAGGACTGGAAATATGTGGCCATGGTGATAGACCGTCTGTTCCTGTGGATCTTCATCCTGGTGTGTGTGGTGGGAACACTGGGGCTGTTTATGCAGCCGCTGTTCCAGAGCTATAACACCCCCACTGCTGATGACGCTGAGTGAGTAACACACTAAAGCACACAGTTACATATATCGTGACACAATTAAGAACTTGACATGGTCTCTTACATAAATATCTAAGATTTGGAAAAAGAAAAGACTTCGTTTTACACAAACATTTTGTACCTCTAGCCAAAGTGTAGTGAGCACCCGCTGCCTGCACCTCTTGACTTAATCAGTCACTCACTTATGTATCTGAGAGCACAAGTTTTAATTGTGAAGCAGAGGTGCAACTGAATCATACAGAGCAGTGTGATTTGTTTTGATATTTCATTTCCTTGCTGAAATAAAATGTTTCAACTTCAGCTTTTACTCTTAGACCTTTCAAACAAAGAGATTTGATCTTCCCGAACCTACTGTCTATAATAGGTGTGTAGCTCTTTTACTTTAAATGAACTAGGTACTAGAGTAACAACTAATGTATTTGTATACAAATGCCAAAGTTTAGATATGTCATGTTTTCACTTACATTTACAACAATGTGTGTTTCTTTCCATAGGTATGGAGATTTCTAAATCTCATGGGAACTTAAACAGAAAAGCTACACTGGCTCTAATCTGACTCTGCTGGTTGGACATCACTAGCCTCATCAATGCAGCCAGATGCACTGGTTTGCATCAGTGGACCTCAAACAAGAACACTTTTTTTCCTACTGCATGGTTTTTATTTTTGCTGGAATGTGCATCAGCAGCAGCTCCAGCCTTGTCACAGGCATGACAACCTGAATATACAAACCAATTAATTTCTATGGAGATGATATCATCATCAAGCAAAAGCAATGCCTGTGCACAGTTTTCTTAAACAGTTGCAGAGTATTTCCCCCAATGTGGAAGTGTCACAGTACAGAACAGGGCAAACCACATCCACTGCAGTGATGAAAAGGTTCTTATTCTTTAAGACCACAAGGCCTGCCCTTCTCTGTACTGTCATTAATGTGACTAATAAGACTAATAAGACTAATAAGACATTATGCCAGTTGTTCATGTTGGTAAAGTACAATGGACCATATTTTCTCTGTCTCTCCACTTCTCCAACCAAACTCTGTTATTACAAAGTGCAGATTCTTTGTCTGATCCACCTTGTCTCTTCATAAAAATATTAATGCACCATCTCTCTCATCTCATCTTTTTCTTGTTCTGCTTCAGAGCTTTGTGCCTCATCTCCACCATCTATCTCCCCCAGCCGCGTGCTGTAACCCGTTAATGCGTTGTCTCATTTTGAAGAATGTGTATTCTTCTCTTGCTTCCTCTTTCTGTCTCTTTCCAGCACTTGCTTTGTTATTCTCTTGTTTTCTCTGAAGACCGCTCAAAGAAAACTTGTGCTAAAATGAGAAATGACAAAATGGACTTAAAAGATGGAAGAGGTCTTGTAAACATGAATGAAATTCAAACAGCTGTGACAAACTGATCCCTTAGCAGTACATATATATGTTTACATATGCACCGACACACTTTTCTTTTAATACCCCATCAGCTTTTGAAAGAAAAAGTTGAACTCTGCCTCCATGTACAGTAGTGTATACCTCTCTGACAGGTTTTGGCCCTCACTTTTACAACTGCCTTAAACTGTTGCTGAATATCCTGATGATGATCAAGTAAGATAAAAGTGAACCGTAGCAGCACCAGTCTATATACATATTATTAATGAACTTCACGCTGTCTGTACTCTAATGCAATATGTTGAATAAAAAGGCTGTGAATTTTAGGTTTTTTGTTGACCATTTCTCTCTTTGTTCTTTTTAGGACGGGCTCTTCTCACTGCAGACATGTTGCAGTGAGAGAAGCGCAGAGTCACAGATGTAAATGATAAAATCAATGATTTAATGTTTTGCTTTTAGGGCCCTGGTGTTGCTATTATGAAACATTAGACCTCTTTCTCAGGCTAATTTTGTTCATTATTTACACAACTATTTGTGGCACTTTTTCTACATACAATTATTCAGCACTGTGAATGCTTTCCAGGAGAGACTGACTATATTTGGCCATTCAGATTGCAGTGCATCGTAGTTTTTTTTCTAGCCTAACATGGTCTTTCATACAGAATGAGGAATTTGTGCACAGATTTTATTCACACTTTCTCAAACACATCTTTGCAAATTTCAAATATTGTTTGTTTGAAAATCACTTCACAAGCCTGGGCTCTGTCTGTGTTTGTACAGGATGTGATTCGGCTGTGTGTCCAAATGTACTGAAAACTGAGAGTAGAAGTTCTGAATGCAAATACAGATGAAGCACTCACACAGTCATAAATCAGAGGAGGGAGGAGAAAGCAGTTAATGGCTTTAGTGGATGGGATAACTGACACTATGCAAACAATGAGTCTGAGTCCTGACAGTGAGGGATGAAAGAAGGTGTTCAGTGGTGTTCATGTGAAAGGGGGCAGACAGAGTCAGGAGAACGTGACAAAAGTATCTTTATATTTTTCAGACATAATGACATTAATTTGTCATCTGTGGCATGTGTTTCATGTTGATGACCTCAAATACATTTTGAACATTTAATCAAACATTCAAGCATTTGTGTACGTTATGTGTGTGTGAGTGGGCTTGTGCGTGTGTGTGAAGGCTGCTCTGCCAGAGAAAGATTTATCCAGATATACTGTGTATATTGTTGTTTTGTCATTGATGGCATTGATGAGATAAAATCAGTTCTCTCTCTCTCTCTCTCTCTCACACACACACACGCACGCACACACACACACACACACACACACACACACACACACACACACACACAGACTCGAGTTAAAGTTCTTTTTAAGCCTTAGCTCTGGTCACTGGATCTACATGAAGTGGAAAAAGATTGAGTCTACATGCAGGGTCACATCTTGTTAATGGACGTTCAGGGTCTATGTGTGTATGTGTTTGTATGAGAGAGCCTCCTTCCTAAGCCTGACAAAAGAGGAAATGTGTTCAACAGCACTAATGTGCTTTTGTTCCACTGAGAGTATATTAGTACAGACCATGCTCTCTCTCTCTCTCTCTCTCTCTTTCTCACTGTGTGTGTGTGTGTTTGCAAGTGCATATGCCCCAATTTGTGAACTCCATCTGCTGACAGAAAGGTATTATCAGGTGAAAATAACATCACCTTCCAACTGTCAGCAGCCTGTGAAGACAGAGCACACTGTTACTTTTTATGTAGTATTGCATGAATGAACACGCACATGTAATAGACTATGATATGATTTAACAGGCCCAAATCTTTCATCTCAGCAAAAGTGAAGCACTGATACCTGAAGTCAGCAAATCTGCAAAAATACTGTGGGGCCCTGCCATGGTGGACTGCTATTGACAAAACACATATTTCATGAATGCGCATGCTGAATGCGTGTGTGTGTGTGAGAGAGAGAGAGACAGAGAGAGAGAGTGTAATATTTTCCGCATGCCCCACCCTATCAATATGAGGTCGACTGGAGCATAAAGGTGACAGATGTGATGCTGGTGTGTCTGGGGGAAAAGCAGGACAGAGCAGGACAGCTGTCACACTGTGGTATCACAAAAAACAAAACAAAACAGGATATCTTTGAATTTGTATATTTCATACATGTAAACCAACATTATTACACAATACTTATCGCTAAAAATAGCAAGCAGTTGTAATTGTTGGTTAAAAGTCAAGGACACATAATTATAGCAAATTTATACATTATAAAATAGAATAAATAAAAGAATAAATGTGTAATAACACAATGAGTGATTACAGTAATCTAATGCATACATGGATAAAATCATTACAAACACCAAATAAAGATGTGTTATTGCTCTTACAGACAGACTTACAGTTTACTTACCGTCTACCATTTACCTACAGTCTGAAGTGTAATTTTCACCTGTAAATGCAGTAAGTTTAGAACAGAAGAACCATGAGGCCAAAATGCATGTGAATCATGTGAAAGGTAATACTTTATTGTTTGTAAAGATGTGCAATGTGCAAAATTTGCATTTGACTACAACACAACTCAAATGTGGTATTTTAGTATGTTTTGGTTTTTAACAACCACCAGTGGGTTATACTACTTTATGTGAAGCAATTGCTTTGCTAAATACGTCTCTGTGCAGCATCAAGGAATCTAATGTTTGGTGTAATGAGCCTTTATAGTTTTTTTTTTTCTGCAATGAAACTCTTTAAATGAAATGTGCTTTAACACTATAATGTAAATTACTAGAGACATATTGAAGCATCTGGATGGCTAATAAACGTTTTGGACCCATTCAAAACTGAGTTGGTCCAGGTTTGTTCTTATTGGGCAGCAAAAATCTATCTACACACTGGAGTCATTCAGAAAAGCTGTGAAAGGAAAAGTTGCCTTTTTCTGATGGATAGAAAGTAAGGAGAAGGCATCATTAAGTCTTCTGCTCTGTGATGCTCACTTTCTTCCCTCAACGCTTCGAGAGTGAATCTTTATGGGGAGGCTGCCAATTTGTAGTAGAAAAGCGAACGAAAACAAGCACATCTGCCATCTGCAGACCCAGGGCCAGATACAGCAGAAAGAATACATGAATGTAGGTGGTGGTGGGGGGGGCAGTAACCTTGCAGTAGAGAGCTGGCTCGGATAAACAGTCACTCAGTTTCTCTCATTCTAGATACTCTAACTGATCTAATGAGTCTCAGCTTCTCTGTAGCGACTAGACTAACACTTAAATGTTTACTACACCAGAACACATTCAGAACCTGCAAACTGTGACCTGGTGTAAATGTTAGATTACACTGTTTAAGTGGTAAAACTAAGTTATCACTATAAGTACAACTTCTGGCCTTGCAAAAAGCAACATAATCAGTGACAGTTCAAATGTGTGGGTGGTTAAATCAGAACAATATCAACAGACAGAACTTTTGGGAATGATTCATTTCAAAGGTAGTTTATCATGTGATTTTGTGTTATAATATTTATATGACATGAATGAACTTTTTGTACTTACCTGTTTAAAACGTAACTTCAAAAATAAGATGAGTTACTGTTTGCCTCCTGCACCTGAAACAGCACATTTCCATGACAGTGCTTTGTAACTCATCTTGCTCCATCTCTCCTCTCAGTGTCACCCTCCTCCACCCACACCCTGACCTCATCCCACCTCTGTTGGCAGAGCCGGCCCCCAGCTGCCCCAAAGCACTGATAATTTAAGTGGACCCAGCTTTTCAGATCAGCAGTTTTTGTCCACACACACGTGTTCACACTAAGCCTTTCGTCCATTAGTCACAGCGCAGTGACTGAAGTAACGGCCATGGCTGCCAGTGAATATCCAACAAATCTGACAGCGCCAGTGACCAGTTCTGTGAAAACTCAAATTTCTGGTATATGTAAAATATTCACATCTAAATTACTCAGTCGAAAAAAAAGAAGAAGCTGAGGTGGATGTTTGAGGTTTTCAACAATCCTGGTTAGTGATTGTTGTTAATCGTGAGCTTTGGCCATTGTTTTGTTTACAGGGGGTTATAATAGGTCCTCTGAGTAGTGTTGTGTCTTAAACAGAGAGTGCAGGCTACTGTGAGTCACTGTTGCAAAGTGACAAGATGGGCTTGTTAGCATCCAAACTTCAGCAGGAGGAAGACATGGTAGGAACAGGAGTTAACATTGGAGTTTGATGCTTTTAGGCAGCAAGGTTAATGCTAATGCTACGTAGCAAAAGCAAAACTAATAATGTTTTCAAGGTGGATATTTTTTCCACTTATCAAACATGACCTGATGCCTCAAACAGCAGAACAACCAGCAGATTTATATTTACGCCCGGCAACAGTTGCCACGTCTGCCTTGTGGTGGTAAATCTGGCACCCTGCTCTGCTGAAGTTTCTTAAGGTTGTTCTCCTAAATAAGCAGGGTCTGTCAGGCAGCCCAGTAGCTGTCCAGTGGGCTTGTTCTGCTCCATCTACTTGCAGTGGTGCCTGAGGGCAGAAACATTACTGCTCCTTCACACACACTCCACCAAACCTGGACATGTGCCTAATTCCATTTCTACAGCCTTTTCCCTCTTTTGCTTTCTCTCTCTTCTCTTTATAAACCTTCATTCCTCTCCTTCCTTCCTCCATATCCTCCCGTTATTCCCTTTTCTCTCCATTTCTGTGCTTAGACTCCCCCCAAATCCATTTTCAGTCTTTTGTATATTGCTTGTGGCGTCATGGGAACTCAAAATACACTAGTGATAAACCCAATTATCTGTCCTTCTTCACGCTACACACCCAAATAGCTTAGAACATGGGACAGGCTGTGTGCCAACTACCACTGTTTGTGTGCCCGCACCTGTGTGTTCTGCTATTCAGTGCATTTTTTCACTGTTCACCAGTGTGGAGCAACAGATCAGCTGATCGCAGCTCAGAGGTTGAAATAGCAGAAACGGTTAGAATCAGTTGCTTTGAAATAAGTGCTGTATGTGCACAGTTGTACCACTGCAGCAGCTGTCCATTCCCAGATGACCCTGCAGTATCAAACCTTCCGAGGTTTCACTCTGTCTTTGTGGATCCACGAGATATCGGCCGCAAAGCATGATGGCTTAAGTCAGTCTGTCCCACTGGATAACCCACTTTCAGTGTCACACAATATTTGATTGCTCTGCATCAGCTAGTTTGTGTGTGTGTGTGTGTTAGTTGGATATGAATAAAGTGGACACCGGCACAGAAACACTGCACTAAGAAATAAATTCAAGATGATAAACAAGAGGCCAACTTTTCTGTAATGGAAACAAATGTCAGAGCAAACTGAATTTTTAAAAGATTCTATTGGTTCAGTCTGCAAACCACTGATGTACTGTTGTTGGCAGCTAGGTTTTAATTTTGGCTTTTGAGATGACTTGGGTTACCCACCCCATGTAAAACCATCTCCAGTGTTGACAGTACATTTGGGCTCTAATTATACCCCCCCGTTCCCTTCTGCCACCGCAGCGATGAATAAAAGATCTGCTGCTCTGCCGACAGTAATGAGCGCGATGCTCTTAGACAGCTCTTATGATGTACTAACAGAGGTTTTGAGCATGTTTAAGTATTCCTCCTGCCTTTGCCTCAAGTATGTATGAGTGTCAGATACTCCTTCCCTCACGATCACAAGCTGTAACAGTCAAAGTTTTGCCTGCCACATTCATACCCATCAGTTTACAGTCATTGGCTTGCAGTTGCCAGCAGTTCTCAGTGATTTACCACCAGCCATGTACAGGGACACTCTTTTATGCCAGAGATCTTGGGGGTTTGAATATAATTTGAGGCAAAAATTGGTGTCCCAAATTCGATCTGTTACAATTAGACCCTTGATGAGCTAACCTATTTTTTGGACTACATGTAACAGCCTTTATGACATTTTACTGTCCCAGCGGAAAGTAGTTCTGCAACACTAGCAAAAAACCATGGCAACATGAATGTGTGTGTTTTTCACTTTGTGTGTTCACTTTTTGCTCTGGTGTAAAATATGATACCTGGTGCTGACATACATCATTCCTATGTAGGTCTATATAATACACACTGCATAAACAGTACACTTGCATTGTAGAGCTATAGAGGTGTAGGTCTGTGTCAGCAGAGTCAATCAAATTATTGCTTTCCTTAATCAGATGAAAGAACATGTGTGTGTGTGCTTGTGCACGTGCACACACACACACATGCTCTTCCACCTGTGTTAATCTGTATATGTGCATTAAGCTGATAATCCTTCATTCAAAAACAAGATTTCTGCACCTTATGCAATATTATAAAGACCTGACCATATTATAATGTTAACATAAGCCTCTCTGCCTTGTCCCACTATTTCAGGAGAGACTAATTGGAGAAATCTGAAGGAAAAAGGAATTTATAGTAAACTCAAGCAGGAAGTGGGTCACCATGGAAAACAGTTTTTAAGTAACATGCTGGTACTGGTGGTGGCTCACATCCAGATGGATGGATGGATGGATGGATAGTTTATTCATCCTCAAGGATAAATTTCATTGTCAAGCAGCTCAAGTATAGTCACAGTTAAAGGTCAATAGGTCAGTCCTGCAGTCCTGTTGCTGTAGCTACTTCTCTAACCTGCCACAAAGTTGTGCAGAGAGTGGTTGGTGCTGTGGTAGACATCTTGCTTCTTACCCAGTCCTGTGTGAGTCCAGACTCCTGACAATCACAGTTCTAGTGGTTTTAACCAATGTCCATTCTCCCATTGTTCAGGTCAGACAAGGTATTGTACTGTACTAGTAGATTGCATGAGAATAAGCTGCTGAGGCTCAGAGACAGCAAGAGATGGTGCTTGAAGACACACAGGAGAAGATAGTCTTCCTGACTTAACCTCCACTCAGCTTCTTCAATAACAACTGTTACATAGAGAGATAATTACTAAATGTAAATGTATTAACAACAAATATGGCAAGATGAATTTAATAGTATTATTTTGATTTTGTTTTATTCCTGTCATCATACTGGAGACTGCATGTTTTTTGTATTAGACAACACTGCTAGAATGATGTGCAAACTTAAAGATTAGGGAAGCCACAGGACCAAATACTTATAGAGACCTGAAATAAAATGCAGTAACCTGTGTCAGTACCTGAAGCTCTTCAACAGAGTTGATTTCTCATGTCCTCCAGCAGCAGAAGCACCAGCCCCGTAAACACCATATTGATTTTGAGATTCTGTTTCTGGCTTTCAAGTCACTTCATAGCCTGTCACCTCTGAAACTCTCTACTGATCTACATCCCATCTGCACACCTGCCCATACTCTTAGATCATCCTCCGTGCATGAATCTCACTGTACCTCCTGCCCAGCTGACTTCTTTGGGGTTTGAACTTCAGTTGCACTGACCATCACATATGGACATCTGTAATATTAACTCTCTCCCTACCTGCCAAACACATTTCTTCAGAATTGCCTCTTCTGCTTGATTCCACACAATCACATTTTAATTCATTCTCACTTATTTTATTTTAAAAGGTGCTTTTCAAAATTTCCATTCTGTCACAGTTCAGTAAAAACCTTGTCAAAGGAGAGTCAAGAGTCAAAGAAAATTTTAGGTACAGCTTTAACCTTTTCATGCATGAATTATTAAACATCATGGTATTTTTTTAAATGCTTGTTCTTATTCCAAAACAAGTATAAAATCATAGCAATGTTTTTTTTCAATACATGTCATTTTGAAGGAGTTGTGTCTCTGTCCACTGTAATAGACACTATTTATGGCATAAAAGTTTTTGTTTTTTTCCCCCCTATGGAACTCAGTGTCGTACAACAAAAACATGTGTTTTGATATATTATATATGAACACAATAAATATTGTAAATATTGTATATTCAACAAAACTATTTCCCTGAAATTCTATCAAAATGTAAAGAAAGCACAAAAAAGCTTGACTCCATCTATAGGTCTCACTGGCAGTGCACAGTGTCCACTGGAGCGGACAGATCTATTTTCAGTCATAAAAAGACAATTACAATAAAAATCATAATTTAAAAGTATTCCTTACATCTTCTCTAGATGAAAATCTGATGGATGCCATTTTGAATTTCTGATACAATACCTTAAAATGGCAAAAACATGCAAAGATAATAATCATATGGGACTGTAGACAAGCATTTGAGAGAGCTCCACCTGACAGCTGGAACATGATACTACAACCTAAATAGTTGAAAATGGCTTCCAAATTTCTGTCCACTGTAGTGGACAGAAATGTGATTCATTACATATATTTGTTCATATTTGGACAAAGATTGTTTCTCTTTTTTTCAGTTGTATGCTTATTATATTGTTTGATCAGCCAGGTGTGTTGAAATACTACAACAGATCTCGTTTTGAGAGTGGACCATTGTTTTCTCACTCTGACTGATGTGACTGGCAGGCCTGCACCTCAGGAAAATCATTCTGCTCTTTCCATATTGCATCCCTGACCTCTTTACACTACCTGTCTGTCCTGGTATTTCTCCTCTCACCAGATAAGGAGGACATGATATCCACCTCCCTGCCTCCTGGAAGCTTCCAGAAGCTGCTGATCACCTCCGCTCCATTAACCCCACCTCAGTGAGACAATCATGCCAGGGAGAGTAAAAAAAAGGGGGCCATCCAGATTTCATTACTTGGGGTTGAAAATAAAAGCACTTCTCTCGGGGTCAGAAGATGTGGTGAAGATATGTGGATGTGAATAATTCAGGATGGTCTAAAAGTTCCAGCGAGGGAGATGGATATTTTTATGTGTTGTGTTTCACTTAAGGCAGAAAGATGGCACCAGTGTACATTGTATGAATGAGAGCAGGTACAGAGGGGAAAGTATGCTCAAGGTGAAAGCACAGGAAGAGGAACTGAAGGAACAAAGGGAGAGGAAAAGGAGGGCAGAAAGTAGCTGAAGCAAATTGGTGTGTTGTTGGCATGGCAACTGAAAGGAGTGTAAGTGAGAATAGAGAGATGGTGCTATGGAGAGAAAAGATGACACTAATGGCTTTTGGACTCGGTGAATCCAGCTTTTACAAAAAACATAAATTAAACATAGCCCAGGGCAGAGCGGCGGAAAAAGCTATGGTGCGTCACACTAAACAGTCCTGGCAGAAACATTGATTCTCACCTAGTTCCTCCTCTAAACCGCTTTACTAATAAGGCTGTCGAAGACAAGCATGTCATGACGCCACACTGTGAGCGCAGCCCTTGTCAGATGGTGACACCAGCAACAGCAAAAACACATTATCCTCGTTGTGCTTATTCTGTTTTTCCTCATCTGTCATTTTGATGCGGTGCTTGTCTGCGGGGATTAGACTCGGTAAAGCCCCTCCAACAGCCCAGAACGGAGGAGAAGAAGAAATGCACAATGTTGTGATGGTTGTGCTTGTGTTGAAATGAGGGGATACTGTTTGTTGTGACAACTCACAGACAATGTTGAGAGGGTTGTTTGTGTTTACGCAGGGTGGCACCATGTCTAGGAAAGTCATTCGTGTTCCACTGGCCACTGACCACCCGAGCAATATTCAAACATATTACAATACTTCATATATTATTCAGTTTGTTTTACTAATTGTTTGTTGTTTGTATCTACGTTTCAAAGTGTGGTAAAGTATCTAAACAATGCATTATGCAGATAGAAATATGACAAACAAAATTCATTAAGTGTAATTACACCACTGTTTTCTTCCCTGACCCTTCCACCATTTCCCACTTAAACTGTTTACATAGTTATTGCCACTATTAATTGACAAATAATAAATTTTTTAGAGTTTGGTTAGAGGTATTTGAGTGATAGTAGTAATTTCATATTTTAGAAAATGCACTAGTCCAATAGTGATATACTGATATGACAATGTCTCTGTTTGAATAAGGAGAGGGGAGGAGGTGGTTTTACATGTCAATGACCAGTGGTCCATTATGTCATAATCTGCCAGTGTTACTAGGAAGAATTAAAGGAATATTAAGGCATGAAATACTTAGCATTACTTATTTAAAAGTGAGATGTGATCAAAATCAAAATGTCCACATTTATTTTGAGAAACCAAACTGTTATTTTTATTTCGTCAATATGTGTGTGTGTTGAGTAAAGAGGCAAAATTCTCTCTCTCTCTCACACACACACACACACACACCATCCTCCAGTTGTGTGTCACACCCCCTCTCACGGCTCGCTGACAGGTTTTGACTCGGTTCAGCACAGCTCGGCTCGACTGAGCATCCCCTCCCTAATTGCTTTGTTTGATTACGTCAAACCAAGCGTGGAAATCGCGTGCTAAAATTAAACTTAATCAGCGCGATCCGGGGGCTGGTGAACAGGCACCTGGGGAGCTCCTGGCGAGGCAGGGACGATGTTCGGGAGCAGACAAACTTTTGCTCCTCAGCGCAGCGCAGTGCTGCAGTTTAGTGGCTGGAAAAGATACAACACGCTGCGCGGTCTGTGTCTGGTTTAGCCGCGCAAACACTGTGGAAGAGCGCAAATATCTGGATTTACAACCACATGTCTCAGAAATATTCTAATATTGTGATCTCATGGTGTCAGAATGTTGCTAATGTGCGAAAAGTCCTTAGATACAAAGTGAAACCGTGAGTTCAGCACCACAGACAACTCACTGTCGCTGTCCGTGGTTCTGAAACCATCACTTCCTCATGCGTCTGAATCAGCTGGAAACCTGTCAGCGGAGCAACTACAGATGATATGTATACTCATGATTGATTATTTGACATACTTCGTTTCTACGAAATAAAAAAGTAAAATAAACCCACTCGACGCCGGGTGCAACACCGGCCTGTAGTTTGTAGACAATAGTCCAATTTAGTTCATTTATGTTCTTCTCGTGCGAGCCAGAAATGATGAGAGAGAGTGTTGGGGCGGTTTTCCCTCCCCGCGTTTGGAGTCCGTGTGGCTGCGCCAGAGGGGAGCTCTGCGCTCATAGGGGAGGGACGAGCCAAGTCAAGTTCGGATCTCATCAGGAAGGAGCGCACCGGCAGAGCGAGACAGTGGGCACCAGGGGAGAGACGCACGTTTTCCTGCCATTTATCCCCCTCATCGACTAAACAGACAAGAGTTCCTCCAGAAAAAAGTGAACAGGATCCCCAAACGACACGAGGGAGACATGCAGCCGGCGGCGAGATGGACTTTGGTGCTTCTTCTCCTGGTTTTGATAACGCAGGGTGAGTAGGCTGTATCCCAGACGTAGCTGGTTCTGTACAAATGATACTCCATGAGATACAGAAGTAATTTTAGGTCGTTGGGTTTAAGGATACAGAGTGAGAGTTGCGCATCAGTGTCTGGACAGGTGACACCACGGAGGGGTTCTGTTATTTTCCTGTGACGCTTTTCAGTAAGTTTGTCTTGTTCTTGCAGATGTGAGAAGTCTGCCACAAAGTAGCGTCCAGCGCGTAAAATCCACAGACGCGCTTCGGTTTTGAAAGGTCGTGCATTGACAGTCTCATAACTTTTCTCGGCTTTATTGCTTTGCGGAAACCGTTAGAAGATCTGGATCCATATGAATTTAGAGATTCCCCCTCGACGTGACGCGAAATAAACCTCATCTCGACTCGGTCTTGTGTTAACTAGGCCACTGAAATGAAATGCTGAATTTTGATGAATGCTAATTTTGTTTTGAGGCACGACAGATTGAGTTTGTTTACAGGATGTGTTTCCCCCCGTTTCTCTGGCTGGTGCCGGAGTTTGTAGACTGTAAGAGGCCCGTGCCTACATTGTTTTATTCCGAGGGCAGATAGGAGGTTTTTAGTCAGCGGGGATTGGCCGCCTGTGGGCTATCGATAAAAACAAAAAACAAAAAAGCCTTTCTCCTGCAAAAGGCGTCTTTGGGTTAGTCTGATAACTTTACTTAGTTTTTCTCTCATGGTACGACAGAAAAGTTGTCTTAAGTTGTCATAGTGTCTGTCATTGCATTTGTCTGTGATGAGATAGAAGTACATTTCCAGAGATTCAGAGAGGATATGTAACACAGCTCTGTCTGTAGACCTTCGTTAGTTGACATGGATTGGATCAAGTGGGAAGGAAGGAGAGAAGAGTCAGGAAGCAGGAAAGGAAGGGAGGAAGGATTTGTTATTACTGAAATGCACTCAGCAACTTAATCACTGGCCGCAGCTGAGGCGCAGAGCCCGGCTCTGACCCGGAGCCACCGGAGTGATGTAGATGCAGAGACCGTAATTATGCTGCGGCATTTCAAAGCATTAACGTAAACATTTGCCCTCAGGGCACAAATAGTAGCAATCTGATTCATGCAAGGTGGCAGATAGGCTCTCATATGGTTTATCAGCCTCTACACACATCCTTACTCCATGCATGACCCTCTTGGCTGGGAGGCGCTCTGTGAAAATGAGAGAAGAGAGAGAGAGAGAGAGAGAGAGAGAGAGAGAGAGAGAGAGAGAGAGAGAGAGAGAGAGAGAGAGAGAGACACAGAGAGAGAGAGAGAGAGAAGTTTGTTCCTAAATCATTTTGAATGCTTGTGGAACGGCGCGCGGGGGTCGAGGTTGGGTATGGGGGTGGTGCACGTGGCAGCTGGTTATCTTGGTAAGTTGTGTCAGATACCTTCAAAAAAATGTACTCTGATGCAGATGAGTGTACATGCGACAATGTTCAGAGTAGTAGGCCCTTTATGTTACATTTTCAGATGTGTGTGAATCATAGCAAATTCCTGCAGTGCACACGTTTCAGAATCTTTGATTCACACATACAATAAATATCCTAGTGTTAAAACTGTTCATTTACAAAAACTTGTGAATAGATAGGTTTTGTATTAAGTACTGGTCAGATTACAAACTTCAATTTGGCATGAACATATTACATGGAAGAATTTGTAGTTATATTTATGTTCAGGCATTCAGAGCACTCATTACTGTTGAATTGTAATCTTGATTTAATAAAGACAATGTCTCAACAAACAAAGATCCTTGATGTGGTGAGGTGTCTAACTCAGGCACTGATGTCGGAGCCTCATGCTTTGTCCGTCTGGGCCTCTCCCCCTGTTACATCTGTGCTGTTTAGCATGTCACACTGACTGAAATAGAAGAAATGTTAGGTGTTGCCACTTCTCACTTAGAAGTTAACATTGGATTAATTGCCCAACCTGACACACACTAGTGACAGCTCTCTACATTTCACTTTCACAGAGGCTTCACCAACACATGACCCTGACCCCTGTGAGCAATGCATTGACTTCATATTCTATAGGTGTGATCTCTGGCCTCACAGCTCAAGGGTCACTCTGACTGTATGGATATGCACGGTCAGCCAATAGAAACCATTAAAATGCACTATAAATACATGAAACAGTCAACTGCAAACAGTAAACTGTATGTGCACATTGTTACAGTATATTTTGCTTCTGGTGATTTCAAAACGTGCTCCAGCTAATGTGTGACTTCAGCCTGTGGGTACAGTCTATTCACAATGGTGTCCCCTGTGTTTAAACAGAGACTGCTTTCTTAATGTATTTGAATGCATGACTGATGATCCGATCAGTGAACTGTGGTGATGAGTGTGTGTGTGTGTGTGTGTGTGTGTGTGTGTAGCTGTGTGGTAACAAGGCTTATATCACAGTAACATTTATAGAGCAGAGCACAGAGCAAAGGGGGCGTGGCTAAATGCAAACTGACTCACAGATAAATGTGTTGAGATCACCTCACACTGCAGCATTCCCCTCACAAAGCTGTAATCATCTGTCTTCATGAACATTCAACATGTTTACAACATTTCGCACTCACACTGTGTTTATATATTTGGTTTAACATTAGACAGTAATTTTCCAAAGAATACACATCAATGAAGCCTAAATTTCTCACTACGCTCTGTATTGTCCAAAGTGACATTTTAAAAATCCCTGAGTGTACTAAGTGCCTAATTCAGGATCTGTTTTCCAGCAAAATGTTGATTTCTTTTTTAGAATGACAACATTGTTGAGATATCAGACTATAAATGATTCTCTCATGTGAAACATATTCAGATTCATGCAACCCACTTTTTAGTGTGCATGGCTCGAGGGAAAGGATGTGCAATTTCTATTTGATCTGCTCGTTTTGAAGGTGAAAAAAGTTAATTTGAAAAAGAATGAAAATGTGTGGGTCCACAGATCCGTGTGCAGTCTCGTGTGAATGTCACATGGCTTTTAATAGAGCCATATTGGACCTTTTATTAGGCTCTATCTGCGAGGAAAAAAGACAGAAAGAAAAGAGAGAAATAAATGACAAAGTTCTTTGCAGGTTTTGACAGAATAAACACACACACACACACACACACACACACACACACACACACTCTTCTCTGGCTCTTTGCACCTGTCTCCCTCCTTCCTGTGCCTCCACCACACTCTTTCTCGCTCACAGATCTCTCAGGTTCTGTTGCTGTCATCATCTTTCTACTTCCTCTTTCTCAGTTTTATCTCCGTCCTTTCCGCTGTCTCTCTCCCCCTCTTTAGTTTCTCTCTCCCATTTAATCTCTGTCAGTTGGATTCAGCTCATTTCATCTTAGCTTCCCTGGTCCAAAAAGAAAACAAACAGTACCAGCTGAGCAGCTCACAACAAGGCAATTACCCCTCTATGCAGTGTTTACCATATAAGCATGGTGTGTAATAGAGATGGAAAAGTAAAGACACTTTTTCTCTCATCCTGTCTCCATTTCTGTCTTTCACACACTCTCCTCTAAAAGCATTTGCATGCTCAGGGGAGAATGAAGGCTAAATGGCTCTTACAGTATCCTCTCAAACAGCCCATAAAATGGTCTCTTCTTCTGCATCACTCATTATCTGTCCTCCCCCCACCACCTCCACCCCATTTCCCTTCATACTCACTCTCCATCATCGTCCTGAGTGACAGACATCTCAGACAATGTTTTAGCAGAATGCAAGTTGGCCCCCAACCCTCATGTCTTGGGTGCATTAAGTATCTCATGGGATGTATGTTATATAAGTCACCAGCTCTCTTAGTGACTTGAGCACATGTAGTCCCTCTTCACTGTGCCATAAACTGTAGCAGTCTTTTTTTTTTTAATTTTGTAAAAGAAAAAAAAAACCTCAGTGGGTAACGAGAGGTGCTTTGAGGTCAATGCTAAGCATGTTTACACAGTTACAGTGGCAATGTCGGAGTCGTTCACCAATAGAATCAGTTGTGACTTTATTTATCCAAACGTATGCTTGTTGAGAGGTTAAGAGGATTTAATGTGAAATATTGAAATGATATCCAGGCAGTGCAGTTTGTGATATTTTATTTGTGATTTACAGATCATAATTCAGAGATAGAGATAGATTCCACTACATAAAGCGTGTTACTTTCACCACAGACAGTATCAGTTTTAAAGCAGAGTCTCGTCATGTCATTTTGAACATAGTTGGCCTGAGCTGTAACATCACTGATGCCTGGTATTTGTTCCCGCCACTTATAATTTATATTTATATTTATTTATAATTATTAACAAATGGTCAAATTAATTAATATATACTTTGTGAGATGGTTGGAAATTTCATCCAGGAAATGCTTCCACACAGTAAGAGCATAATCTGTAACCTTACAAGTTAATGTAGGTGAGCTAGTAATGAATATGTCTGGCCTCGAGAGAGAGAGAGAGAGATGTTGGTTTTAAGTCGGACATACTGACGAGTGTTGCTCACACCACAATAGAAAAGTACAGTGCGATCTTCTATCCAGTATCCCTCCATTTTCACAGCATCATATACTGCATACCTACATTGATCTGACACATGGGGAAAATCCAGAGGTGACTTGGTGTGCTTAGTTACAGTGAGACATGACTGGAGAATCGCTGGAGGCATGGTTCAGTGGTCTGTCAATTCACATTTACCTGGTCACAGTATTTGCTTGTGGATAGTTAGATTCGTTTTGATAGAGATTCATTTCAAACTCGTCACTAATTCCATTTATCTATGCATCATGTTACATGCAGTTTTCACCATGCATCATACTGAGTACCATCATACTGAGACTAATTTCACTCTGTATACTCTCCACCACTATAATCTCTAACCTGTTAATCTTTATGTGGTGTACTAGCCTTTTATGTTAACATGAGTAAGTTGAAAACAGTGGAGTGGGACTGGTAGAGTAATAGTCTGAAACATGTGGAGAGAGAGGGAGCATTATAATTCCAGATGAAGGTGGGTAGAACCTGTGCTCATAATTGGTCCTTTTATAAATCCCAATGTGAAATGCATCTGACCATGTCGAATACAATGTACACGTGTGTGTGTGTGTGTGTGTGTGTGTGCGTGTGTGTGTGAGAGAGAGAGAGAGAGAGAAAGAGTGTGTGTAAGAGAGAGAGATGCAGGATCCTGTTTTCATCAAAGGCCTGCTTTAGTCAGTGGACATGTTTGTAATTATACTAACATGTAGATGAAGCACTGTGACAGTTTCATTCCACCCTTCCTCTGCCTCTGTTCTTTTATCTTTTTATTAAAGCTACTTTCTTCATTCCTTCTTTTCTCTCGTCTTCTACTCTATTTCCTGTGTTTGTCCAAATTAGTCAAAAAAAAAACAAACAAAAAAAAACATACTGATTTCATAACTGTGTATTGAAACGTTTTGTCAAACACAGATCAGATGCAAAGTGTTCAGTAAGAGGCTTCCTTTAAACTGTATTTAGCATAGCATTAGCACATACTAGGCAGCAACCAGACAGAGGGCTATGAAGTCTGGATTCACATAATCTTCTGAGTGACATCTTAAGACGGCTTTGCCTTCAGTCTCCTCTCCTCTCCCTCTCCTCTCCTCTCCTCTCCTCTCCTCTCCTCTCCTCTCCTCTCCTCTCCTCTCCCAGTTGTTTTTTTTTTTTTTTTTAAGATTATTATTCTTGTGGTCTCCAGAGGCCTGTCACCAAGAGTTCAGCACCAGCTGGGGTGGTTTCTGGTGTCATTGTTGCCGGCATGAGGAGGGTTATCTCTTGCCTTTAAGGGAGGGATGTTGATGTAATAGGGTCAGCAATGTTTCTTCACTGGGATTTCAAGGCCTTCTCCAAATAAGTTCATTTTAATTAAGAGATTTTCCTCACCTCTACCCAAAACTTTGGCTTTCTTATTCAAATGAGGAAAGTATTTTAAAAGATTTTAGGTGGAAATAATGAAACCATGTACTTCAAAAATCTGCAGGTTTCTTTGAGGTGATACATGCTCTTCAAAGGTCTTCTGAATGGTAGACACCTTTGCTTTTCTTCCTTGCATCTTTTACATTCCCTCGCTTTTCCTCCATCCTCCATCAGCCTCTTTTCTATCCAACAACCTGAGAGCTGCCCAGCAGAGTAAAATGTGGTATCGATCCAGGCACTTGTAGAGGAGAACAACTGGGGTCTCTGTGTGATTCACTTCTGAGAGAACTATGAGGACTTGAAGTGAAAAGAGTGAGCGACCATGTTAAAGTGCAGGAGAGGTCACTGCAGTGGCTCAAGACATCAAGCCAACAACTGTGGGGAATTTTCAACTCATCTTTTCGATACTTCACTTTGAAAACTTAGAGTTATGGTATATTTAGCTAGTGCTACATTAGCATCAACACTTGGTTTATTTACCAGTCTAGACTGTCTCAAGTGGTGGAAAGCAACCCTTCACTTCTTTTCTTCTACTGAGGTCAGCATGCTAAGCAGCCAGCCCTGTAGCATCTAGTCTGCCCTCAGGAAGTAGCACTGCTCTCGTGTTGTAAACAGAACTGACTGAAGCTCTTGACAAGAAGTAAACATCTAATGATGCCTCACAGTTATGATCCTAAAGTCCTGTCCTACTAGATTTAGCAGTGGCCCCCAGCACTTCTTCAGTCATTTATCAGAAATACAACAAAGGTAATTTCAGTGTGTCATGGTGTATGAGTATTATCAGACTTTGAACTGTATTCAGTGAGTATGACCAGTCAGTCAGTCTGATGGTGATAGTGTAAATGTTTAATTTGTTACAGCTCTGATGATGTTAGGTGAAATAAAGAAAATGTTGAGATTAACATGAGTGGGATAAGATAAGAAACAGCAACATCATTTTCTAGTCTAAGTTGATTTCAGCACAAACAATTCAGACTAAAAAGACATTCAGAATGTGCAGAATGTGAACAATTTAGTAAAAAGTGTTTACCAGTGGAGTTTCATTAAAAACAAAATGACAGGTCTGATTTGCATGATAACAGAAATCCATAGCATCATTTCCATTACACTGCACTGAGGATGTGCATCAAATGAATGGTAAATGTCTTCAGGCTGCTGCCTACAATAGCTGTGCGTTGTCCAATAGGTGGATATGCTGACACTGTACTTCAGACGTTTCAAGGTTTCTTTATGCATAATCACTACCTAAGGTCCTTCATATTTTGGGTAAGCATACAGCACAGTCTAGTTAAACACATGTCTATATTTAGATATATTATAATAATCGTGTTCTTAAACAGGATGAACCAGCACAGCTGCACACCTACTTGTATATATTTATCAATAGTCAAGAGAGGAGACAAGGACAAGCTTGTCACTGTGATTTATCTCTATTTAGATATTACATTTTATTTCAGCTTAGATGAGATTCTACTCCAGGATGTTTACCACCTGTCCATGATGCTTCCTAAATAAGCAGACACTGTGACGCTTGTGCTTTTAAAGTGATGCTCCACTCAAAGCTTCGTTTGCTCCTGCTTGATGAACTGCAGCAGTGGTCAACCAATGGTTTCTAGTTAGGACAATATTCAGATTGTGCTGAAGCAAGCTTAATCCACTGGGCTGAAACACTCCACAGAGCTCACAGCCCATTTCATGCATTTAGCCATAACCTTGACAAAACAGACCTATAATGTAATATATGTGTTGTTGCATTTGTAAAGCACATATCACAGAGATAAATGGATGCATGGCAGTGATGCATAATGATACTGATGCGGGTCTGCTGGAAATGTGATTGTATGAGAAAAAAGAAACATCTTCAGCTTCCACAGAGAACAATTCAGTGGCGCTGAAATTTACTAGAATAGTAGATTAGATGGGACTCATTTGACTTGGATTTTGTAGTTTCAAAATACTAAATAACAAAAACTGCTCTGCAGTAGTTGGGAATCCTAAATTACAAGTTTAACGTATGCAGTCGTAGAATCTCAGGGAACAATGGTGATAAATGGCAAGCGACAGGGTGAAAATCTATCAGTAAATCCAAGTCTAGAGGGCAGGTGATGGGTTTGTGCACAAGACATGATGACAATGGTCTCATGGGTAACTGACCTAAATGGATATAATGAAAAGGAGAGATTGAAAGATGTCATGTCACTCAGCTTAGTGTCAAAGGTCAGCGTGTGGCATATGTGTCGTCCGATGAGCTTTTATCTGTGTCGTATTCCCATAAATAGAAAAATAAATTTGAGAGTGTAAGAAAAGTAAGAAGATTATTTATGGTGTAACCGTATCAATCACACAGAGAAACACTGAAATGTTATCTCATGTCAAAGACTTGTTCAAAGTGGACTCTGATGATCTAAGCAGAGAAGCTATGATCTAAAAAGGCTTCTTTATAGACTATTCATCAAATATCATAAAACCTTCATTCCGCACACTCAAAGGACTTACTGATGTGATGCTGCATCAAAATCGGAGGAGGCTGATGATGATTTTTCTCTCATTTTCTCATTAATGATATTTGTAGCATGACTTGAGTTGATTAGAATTGGCTCAGATGACTGTGGATGACTCAAACAGGCCTGTAACACTTCTTCTTCCTTTCAAATCCCTCATTCAGTCTCATTTGCCCAGTCACTGATCACTCTGTCCCTTTCCTCTTTGTCTCTGGCCCCTCAGAGTGCTACACATCTAAGGCAGAGGACCGCCTGTTCAGGAAGCTGTTCAGAAGATATAACCAGTTCATCAGACCAGTGGAGAATGTCTCTGACCCTGTCACTGTGGAGTTTGAGGTTTCCATCTCACAGCTGGTTAAAGTTGTAAGCACACACACACACACACACACAAATACACACACCACACACAGACTGAAATTAAGGCTCATTTCAACATTACTGTATGTGACAGGCATTTCATACACTTCTGGGTGTCATGTTGTAAAAGTTCATATGGATTAAGGTGAATGTATCTAAGATGTTTTATTAGTTGCATCCTCTAAACTGTAAGTGAGTCTGTGAGAACTGCACGATGTGCTCCCATGAGAATCTTTGTCATGTTTCCTTCCACCTTCTGATACAGAGAGGCTAAAAGATAAGCTGCGGAACGAGACGAGTGAAAGCGAGAAGAGAATACAGTCTTTTTTTAGTCCTTTTAGTTTCACGGATTCCAAAAATGTCTCACAGTCTCGTTATGCACCACTGTTTCGCTTTGGTGATGTTAAGTTTTGCGCGGATGGGGGGTGGGGGTGATGGGCGGTGGTGGGGGAAGCTGGGTTGGGGGGGTTGCTGCACATCCCCCAGTGAAAAGAGGTTTTCAGCTCAGAATGGAAATCCTCAGATTAAGAGAAAATTGCCTGCAGGGGCCCTTTTAGACTGGACTGATATGTAGCTATATCTGCTTGCTCAGCAAGGTGAGATTAATCTAAAGGTGAGTGTGTGGATGTGCATGCATGGGCCTGGGTGCACTCACCATGTGTCACCATGAGTGTGTCTGTGCACACACTGAATGTGTCACCGTGAGTGTGTCTGTGCGCACATTTACTGTTTGAATATAGTGTACGGCATGTGGCAGGATGCATCTGTGTATGTGCTTCATGTGGAATCCTGAGAATCACAGGGCTGCAAATCACAAGTGAGGTCATAAAGCACCATACACTGGAAGTGACATCTGTAACCTCTCTCCATCTATTATTAACTTACTCATCATCATAACCTTTTCAGTCAATCAGCAGCACCTTTAGACGAAGGACAGAATTCCATATCTTTTAGAAAAGTAGTAGTCCTGAGTTTTTTGTTTTTTTTTTAAGACCACACACTCTCTCTCTTAGCTCCTCCTCTTTTCTGTGTCACCACAGGATGAGGTGAATCAGATCATGGAGACAAACTTATGGCTCAGACATGTAAGTATGGACACAAACAGACATGTACACACACACACACACACACACACACACACACACACACACACACACACACACACACACACACACACACACACACACACACACACACACACACACACACACACACACACATGCAGACAGACAGGATGTATTAAGTATTTCATTGACCCAGTCCTGTCACAGGATCTGTGGAGACAGAGGTAAGTGAAGCCTGAGGATGGGTCATGTGTGTTAGCACATATCTATACATACTAAGCAGACTTAGCTTCTCTCTCTCACGGTGTCTGTGTGTGTAAATGGGGAAAAGAGAGTAAACAGGGAAATAAGGAAATCACAGATATACACTGACATGCAAGCAGCTGGTGATTAATGTTAGTATTATGGTTGGTCACGTTCTGCCTCTGAGCAGATCTATAGCCGTGGACCCTGAACTCCTGACCTCACACAGACAGCTATCAGCCTTCTCCCCCTTTGCCTTACCAACAGCTACCTCTTTTTCTTGTTGTCTTCATTTTCACCCACTTTCAGTCCGTATTTGTATTACCGAAAAGAAAAAAATGACTATAAACATTATAGACTCCAATGATTTAAATCACAGATTAATTGCACCACATGGTGGAACTGCAGTTGGATGCTGATGCGATTCAGTGGTGGATAAGATGATTCTGTGATCTCTGAGCTCTCCAATTAAAATGCATTAAATGGCCTGTACAGGATGATCTCATTTGTTGTTTGTAATGGCTTAGCTGTTTATTTATAACAAGGCATCACTAATGAGAAGCTGTGTCAACACCACAGTCACTCATAAAGACTTTGAATCACAGCCAGTGGGTTTACAGTGAAAGCCACTAGAGATGAATTTTTTGTATCTGTTCTGCAGAAACACTGCAGGGGATTCCTTCTGTAACAGTGTTTCTAAATGTGTTCACTTTATGCTCCTTATAGCCACGCTCCATTGCCTACTTTTATGTTAGGGATGAGACAACTTCCTTTTAAATGGTGCAAATACTGTACAACTGTGCACTCTCTTCCTCTCTCTGCTGGATATTGAAATGACTGTGAGTATGGGCAGTGGACTTCATGCTTTGATAGAGTACACTTTTTAATTAATGAATGAAGTGAGTTGACCAGGTAACTGGTGATATCAACAAGAAATTAAATATCAAATACAAAAAGGCATATTTCTACCAAAATTAAATGAATGAGTTGGCAGTTATGTAACTGCAAAACAATGTAATGTAATGAATTTAATGGAATATTTTTTCATACTATATTTACCTGATCTGCATGTCAGTCAGTGCATGGGTAAGATCAGCAGTTATGACTTGTTACTCTGTTTCTCAGCAGAGATTCAGACCAACACTGTGGAGTCAGATCATCTCTATATTAAAAAATAATTTAATTTAATAGATAGGAAGGGTAAAATATTGGATTGAAGATAGTGCACTGTAATATGCTTAATATAACCACAATGACATAACAATGCATTGAGGAAGTGAAATTAGCAGAATTTGCGTTCAGTTGTTTCAGCCACTCTCTCGCAACTAAAAGAATTATTATACTCACAAATGTAATGTTTGTCTCAAAACAAAACAAAATAAAAGCATATATGTCTATATGTTTATATAGATATATAAATAGATATAATGAGATATGCACTTTGACCTATAGCATCTCCAGATAATGTAAAGTGCCTGGATAAATAAATGGAAAACCAGTGCAGCATGAAGTGGTTAATTAAACAGCTCCCAGGTCATAACTGGGTATTAATCCGCCTTGCTAATGAATGAATTCATCTTGAATGACATGCAAATAGCCAAGACTAATGGATCCACGGCTCATGAAATGTTACCTGCAGGTATTTTGACAGAATAGCAAATGAATGCACTCATCTTTCATCTCTTCCATTGAGCTATTTACTCATACACTCCCCCTCTCTCTGAACTGCTCCTTATACAAATATGACTATTGTATTATTTGCTTACAAAATACTACTACTACATTGTGACTCCGTTCCCAGAAGGAATTGCATAAAAAAATACACTCAATTTTTAGTGCACAGACAGTGGAAGTGCTTGAGTGCTCGGTGAAAGTCATGTTTCTGTCTATAAGCACTTCTTTTTTACACCAAAATCCGTATTTGGATCCACTATAAAACATCAAAGGGAGCTCTTCCTGCAGTATAAATATGTATTTCAAAATATTCCCATAAAAGAAGATGTCTCCAGTGACTGATACTGCGTGTGGTGTACAATGCAAAACACAAAACAGATGGTTGACTTTACAGTATATGCTTAAATGCTTTTCTCTCCTCTTTAAGATTTGGAACGACTACAAGCTGAGATGGACGCCGGCTGAGTTTGACGGGATTGAGTTCATCAGAGTTCCATCAAACAAGATTTGGAGACCTGACATTGTGCTCTACAACAAGTGAGGCTGTCACCATTATCATCAGCTCGAACAGCATCATCATTGCAGTTCACTCAGATACTTAAAAGTAGTAAGGTTTATGTTTCCATGGTTGTGGCTGTGAAAATCATGAATAATGGGATTGGGAATGAATGAACAGGAACCAAGGCCAAAATAGAATAATACTACAGCACCACAAAAACAAGCTCTTAGGGTGGGTGGCTATGCAAACAAAGAGTCACATACAGTACCAGACTCTCTGTATCTTGTATCCTTCCAACTGTCAGCACAGTTTCCTTAAACCCAGACTGACATCTCTCTCTGACCGTAAAGCTGCACCATTATCATTATTCTTTAATAATTGCAATGGGTGACTATATGAATGTGCAAGGCATCACTCACAGAGATAAGCAGCCTACTATGTGTGTGTGTGTGTGTGTGTGTGTGTGTGTGTATGAGAACTTGTTATTAATACTATCAACATCATCAAAATAGACCAAAGTAAAAAAAAACTTAATGAAACACATTTGTCTTTTATGCAACACTGTCAGACTAATAATGTTTAATAAATATGCTAACATGATGATGTCTATTGTTCAGGGTAATGTGCTCTATTCTCCCACTTTAATTCATTAACTGTGGACTCATTTCTCTCTCTCTTTACAGTAGTGAAGCATGATGTTAATCTAAGGCAGAGCTGTATCTCAGTTCTGTGTAATGTAGTTCCATTGTGCTGTCATTTAATTTCAGTGCCCCCTTTCCTACCACCATGACCTCATCTCTTTATCTTCTCCCCTCTTTTGTGCCCCTCGCTTCCATTGTCTCCACACCTCCCCTCTCATTGTTTGATGTCTCTGCCTTCCTCTAACCTTTGTGTCCTCTTCAACACCCACATATACTTTGGTGTCGTATCTTTTCATATCTTCTCTGCCATGGGAATTCGTTTGCTTGATTATACATACATACACACATCACATGCAGCGCTGTAGGTGATTTCCTTGTGGAGGACAAGACCAAAGCTCTACTGAAGTTTGATGGTACCATCACCTGGGTTCCTCCAGCTATTTTCAAATCTTCCTGTCCCATGGACATCACCTACTTCCCCTTTGACTATCAAAACTGCTCCATGAAGTTTGGCTCCTGGACGTATGACAAAGCA
The DNA here is from genome assembly GCA_021432705.1 of Caranx ignobilis. Taxonomy (NCBI): domain Eukaryota; kingdom Metazoa; phylum Chordata; class Actinopteri; order Carangiformes; family Carangidae; genus Caranx; species Caranx ignobilis. The sequence goes on along the minus strand of MU269982.1, from coordinate 21,917,436 downwards.
AAGATTGACCTGGTACTTATTGGGTCCAAGGTCAGTACAGTAGTAGAACAGCAGTGCTGTCTGTGTCACTATGTCCAAATTATTACCTGTCAACAATTTATCTATTTCATCATGTTCCTCTCTGTCCTGCAGGTACATGTATTTAGGGCTCATCTTTGGTTTTTGTTAAGAGATTTTCATTTATTTTACACATAGTGTTTTACTAATAATGGACAGCTCGACTCAAGTCTATGAACATGACTAGAATGTCCTTCATAGCTCTGGAGGAAACTATATGCTATGTCAGATCTCTTCAAAATGGTGGGATTTAGGCAGAGTAAGTTTAATAACTAATGCAAATGAGCTGCGTTAGGGGAGGCATAGGATCCATGTTTTTGAAGCTTAATTCTCTTAACTTAACTCCATTTTTCGCTGTTCTTCTTTTTGCCTTCTAGTTGTATGAACAGAACACTGAATTGCTAAACAATCCCTTAAAGTACATTTTATCAGTGTGTCTTTTGAATTTAAATCCAGCAAAAAAGCCTGTAATTCAACTTTCTTTTAGTTTCAACCATTTTGTTTTTTTCACTCACTAAGAGGAAAACCTGTGGCTTTTCCTCATCACCTCCTGTTACTCTGAGATTTTCTGAGCTGTAAAAAGCAATAACAAGATGACCTCATTTATTGTAAACTACAGTGATCAGCATCTTCTTGCAGCAACAAGTTTTGGGTGCATGTGGACATGATATCCAGGTGACAATTGGTTTTAATTCTCAAAAATTATTTTGATAAGGAAAAAAATGTATAAACCAAAACCCTGAGCCTTATATGCATCATATTGACAAATATAGTCCATTTAAGAGATTGTAAGTTCACCCTGACTGTTGTATAGTGTTGCATCATTACATGGTTTGATTTGAAGATATTTTCCATCCTCCAGGTGAACCTGAAAGACTTCTGGGAGAGCGGCGAGTGGGAAATCATTGATGCTCCAGGCTACAAACATGATATTAAGTACAACTGCTGTGAGGAGATCTACCCAGACATCACCTACTCCTTTTACATCCGGCGCCTACCACTCTTCTACACCATCAACCTCATCATCCCCTGCCTCCTCATCTCTTTCCTCACAGTGCTGGTTTTCTATCTCCCGTCTGACTGTGGAGAGAAGGTCACGCTCTGTATCTCCGTCCTGCTCTCCCTCACTGTGTTCCTACTCGTTATCACCGAGACCATTCCCTCCACGTCGCTGGTCATCCCGCTCATTGGAGAGTACCTGCTCTTCACAATGATCTTTGTCACACTCAGCATTGTCATTACTGTGTTTGTGCTGAATGTACACTACCGCACGCCAATGACCCACACTATGCCGGGCTGGGTGCGCTCTGTGTTCCTCAAAGTGCTGCCAAGGATTATGTTGATGCGGAGACCGATTGATGAAGACAGCAAAGCTGGGGGGCTGGACAGCAGTGGGGAGGCAGGAGGAGCTGGAGGGGGAGGAGGAGGCGGAGGAGGGAAAGGAGGGAGGAAACGGAAGAATAGTTTGATGCAGGTTGGTGAAGCTCTAACCACTGTAAATCACACAGTAGCACACAAGCCTACACCTCCACTCAGCCAGAAATCAGGAGTAATAACCACTTCATGGACAGTTCAGACAGACAACAGTTTCTTTATGAAGGTAAATATCCTCAAAGAATATGTGAGGGGACAAAACCCTTAGGAACCCACACTGTGGCTCTGAGGCTCTGTGCACAACACAAAGGGAAAGTGTGGTGTGGTGTGGGTTTATTAACATGTGACAAAATGTTAAGAATTAAATGAAGGTTAAAAGATCATATCAATCAAAGTCAAAGTTGAAAGTGACTGGGGCACTCCAGTGGCTCATCCCGCAGAGCGCAGCGCATGTAGGCACCGTCCTGTAGTGGCCTGAGTTTGAATCCCTCTCCCCTGATCTTCTGTCTCTAATACTGTCCTGTCTCAAAAGCCCAAAAATATATCTGGAAAAATAAAGTGACTGAACCAAAGGGGTTTCCCCATTTTGAAAGGCCCCTGCTGGTATGAGGTTCTGCAACAGATCACATACAAAGACTTTAACTCCGTTGTGAAAGATTAATTCTGTCTCTAAGAAGTTGTGTCTTCTGATAAGGCTTAAGTTTATTATTGAAAAGAAACACCCATCAGTATTAGAGGCAGGCTTTAACTAGAACACAGCAGTCTGGACTTCCTGGTCAATACAGGTAAATATATATTTCATTGAGAATGTGGGATGATTCCTGCTCAGCGTCAGTGATACCTGGCTGTGGCTCGATATAAAATCTAATCAGTTAAATATGTCTAGCTGTGGGATCTCAGGCAGTCACTGTGACTTTTCTTTCTATAATGCTTTAACACACTGAGCCTGTTTCTAACCATACAGTAACTTGTCTGATCACAAAACAGACTTTTCAGCTCTGAAAAAGCCTTCAGATCTGATACTTGGTTTCTGTAGCTACATCCAGGTGAATCCACTTACACCCTTTTCTCGTTTAGCGACCAGTTTCACTGAGGAAGCATACTGTAGGGATCCCACACTAGCTGGAAAAAAAAGGAAGAAAAAAAAAAACACTAAGGTGAACTATGTCTGTGGTCCTCAGCAGGTAGGAGGAGGCTCCCTCAACTGTCTGGAGTTTGGGGATAGTAATCTCTCCTCCATGGAGGGCTGTACTGGGAAGAAATGCCCATGCCCCTGCCAACATGGGAAGGAAACCCCAGAGACGCCAGATATGAGCAAGATGACATGTCAGCTGGGTCCACAGAGCATCAATACAGTGGTGGCCTTCTCTGTGGTTTCACCTGAGATCAAACAGGCCATCGAGAGCGTCAAGTACATCGCCGAGAACATGAGGAGCCGCAACAAGGCCAAAGAGGTGAGTCATTCTTATTTTCACTTTAACTGGAGCAACTGTTGTTTTCACACATCCTCAAACATTTGCAGACAACTGAAGCAAAATAAGAAGATAAACCTGCTGACACCAGGCAGGGTGCAAATAGCCTGTGACACAGTCCAGCCAGAAACTAGGTTTTGGCCTTCAGGTGGTGAAAATTCAGGTCGACTCAGAAGGAGACAAATGACCCATGCAGTCATTTAGGTTGGAGGGGGTGATAATTAATAATTGGCCTTTTTAGTAGCATTTTGATGACTCACAACAGGAAAATCACAGGTGTAGAGGTAATTTATATAATTAATGATGCCTCTGTTCCAGTAAGTGACCCAGAGACAATCCCATGAGCAACATCTGACTGTAAAATTACAACCAAGACTGTCTTGGATCAGTTTTTGATGCAACTGAACAAGCTGATCCTTGAACGACGTAAAACACAACAATGTATGACCAGTCTTTTTTACTTGAAGTCTAATCTGTTTTGAATTATTTTAGGCAACAGTGTTTGAAAATAAGGAAAGGAGGGAAATATTAAATATTCCAGTGTTTCAGTGTTTCTAAACTTTGCATAAATCTCCAGTCACTCCCAGGAAGTACACACGCAAAAAATGTGGTCTTTGCATAATGTATTCATGCAAAAATACTCTATGCCGTGTTGGCCTGTGAGAGCCCTGCTGTGATTCCATGCAGCAGAGCTCAACCTGCTCCATCAGTTAACAATAATGTAAGTTAGAGCCGAATAAGTTTAGATTTGAGTGGAGAGCTCTCCCTCTCCCTTGTCTCTCTGCCAGATATAAATACAGTGGGTGAAATCTCCCAGAGGAGAGAAGCAGCCTTTGATATGCAAAACTCACGGCTCAATCAGCTTTGTCAAAACGCCTGTCACTTCTTTTGACGCTGTGGTTTGAATGTGATTATCATAATTATTTCCTTCTGTGTAAATTATGTATCAATTTTCTGTTGGCTTACAAGACATTTTCAGCTCTGTTCTCTCTCCCTCTTCTTCTCTGTCTTTCCCTCTTTCTATCTTTGCTGGATAATCCTCATCTCACCCCATCGAATCCCACACCCTCACACCTCCTGAGATTTTGCGTTGCACGTTTTTCTCTCGCTGTTTCACTGTCTCACCTTTCCTCACATGCATTTCAAAAGAGTCTCTTTTCAAGTTTCATCTTTCATTTGGCACAACTGACACTTTCCTCTGTCTTCTCACACTTTTTTTTGTTTTGTTTTGTCCCCTTCCTTACTCACAGGTGGAAGATGACTGGAAGTACGTTGCCATGGTGATTGATAGAATCTTCCTGTGGGTGTTTGTGACCGTGTGTGTCCTGGGAACCATGGGTCTCTTCCTCCAGCCGCTTTTTGGCTTCGTCTCATAACCGCTGACCAGTCAGGGTTGTCTGCTGCCCTGTATCGACCAATCCTGAATAAGTGACTAACTCTCAGTTCTCAGTTTGACAAATCAGAAAACTAAGTTTGGTGTCCTAAAGAACTATTTGGTGTGCTGGATTTGCTTCTCGCCTTTTGCAGAAAGCAGGGAAGTTGAAGAGGATGGTTTGAAGGCTGGATGGTAAACTGTGTGAGAGACACTAAAGTTGTAAGCCTTCATCTGTTGCTTAAGGCTTCTTATTTCACTGAAAGAAAAAATCATTACCATAGAAAATAAAAATGGATAATCTTCATAGAAAGTAAGTGGATAATCCACTAGTTACACTCTTTCCTTTCAACAATCATTCAATAGGCTTTAACGAAATGTACTTTCTCATGATTATATACTGGTAAAGGTATTTCAGATTTGATTGGTCTGGCCACAGTGGAATCAGTAGAATATACATAATTAAAATTAAACTAAAACTTCATTACACTGAAAATTAATTGCAGTAGAGTCAAATGGTGACTTGGTGGTCACTGCTGATATGCTAGTAAAGCTGCCGTTAGTGTTAGTTGGGGGCTAGATGGGGTTTTACATTCCATCCTGACTGGATTTATCTGCTGCCTCATTGAGCTAATTGGAAGGACTGACTGAATTATCAATCAGTCAGTTCATCAAAATAGATAGCCACAGTTACAAGTAACAACAATTCAAGTAACAAATTCAAGTAGTTTTGAGTCACCACTCCACTATCCACAAAGGTCAGTGAGGATTACTATATAGCAAGTTCAATGCATGATGACATGAATTGTTTAGCCATCGGCTGTGCACCACTTTTCACAATGCATTGTTGGATACTAGTCCATCATGTAGGGTATAACAATTCTCTCTATACTTTTGATCAGCACTTCAAAATGACAAACTCTCAATAGTCTCAGTATGATCTATTGGTTTTAGTTACAACTGCTTTATTGTCAGCAAGCTTTCACTTGGTGTGGCTGTCTCACAGAGAGTGCGATGAGCTGGACAACATGTTCAGTCCAGAGATTAAACAGAAACAGAGGGTGGTTACCGCAGCCTGTCCTGCAACAGAGAGCTGCTGTCATGACATCATGTGTGGGCTGGCATCTGCTCCAGAAGCTTCAGTGCTATTCACCATAACACTTGCTTTCAATCAGGTTAAACAAATAGTTTGTTACTTTGAGAAATTATGATTATTTTTGGACACAGAAAAACATACAGCTAACATGATCCCATCACTACAGACTACAGTGACAGTAGTGTAGGTACAGTATTAGCTCTTAGCTGTTGTTTAGCTGTTGTTGTATAAGAAACATGTAACTCTAACTGTCTAGACACAATCTGCCAGTTTACTCAGAGGCTCCTCTTCTTTGGTTAGCTTTACCATTTAGCCCATAAAACTACTGGCTCATAGGAAATAGTGTTTATTAAACACTATTAGATTCTTCAAAAAAACTGCTGCACTTTCTTAGTGCATGATGCAAGCCTGTGTCTTACCTGTGTTAAACCTGGATTTTTAGTGAGTAGCATACAGTGGTCAATTTACAATGGTTGGTGTGATTTAGAATGAGGTTTTCCTACTTCAGCAACATAACTCATGTCTCTATACAAAGCAATTACTGTGATTTGGCTTTTACCTCCATGTATATCTACTGCCAATCTAACATGTTGTCTCTCCAGATATTATTTTAAATCCTAGTAACTCTTATATGATAAAAATAGATGTCAAAAGTCACATTCAGGTGGTAACATGATTTTGAAAAATAACATATTTGAGCCTTATAATTCAGTGTTTGATTTTTGCTTCATTGGAAATGGAAACTACAGCACAGCTGGGATCAAAACTTAGCACATCCAGTAGTCCTTCGGGACTGGAACCTGAACATCCAGCAGATGTGAGTGAACTGGGAACTTTACACATCCAGTAGACATGATAGGACCTCTGTACCACACTGAACTCTACCCTACAGCAGCTAGTTTAGTCTCCCCCTATTGAACTGAGTGATGACTGTCATACCCACTCCCCAGTCTGATTCATCAAGCTGCTCACTGTCAGAGCCAGTTGTGCTCATTGCTTCTTTGTGTCATTTCCAATTAGAGTTCTGATTTCTGCCGCACTTGGCAACGCTTTTAACAAATAAGGGCAGGCTGTTCTTCTTTTTTGAAATGAGATACTATGTGTTTATAAATGCTCTCTCTGATTAATGTTCCACAAGGTAATTGGTTGGCCTGGTAAATATTGGATTAAATGATACTTGATTAGTTGCTCCTGAAATAGCATCACATTTATTAATTCATGAGAGGATTCTATCATCCAATTCCATGGTTATTAATTTCATCTTTTTTTCTTGTCACTTTTGATTAAGTTTACTATTAAGAGCAAACATGCACTGCAAGAAACATGCATGACATACATCTTGATTGCTTTGACCACAAATATGTTGTCCTCCGATTACAGCCCTACACTGAATTAATTCATTTGATTTCATTGATCCCCTCCCTCTCTGCTTATGTCTGTTATGTTTGATTGCATCCATTATGTAAAATTTCTTCTGAAGGACGCAAACATGTTTGTACAAATGATCTCTGCTGAACGGAAAATAAATGCAATATTTCTTCAAATACAGTGACAGCATTTGCTTGTAGAGGGTTTAAAATGTCTTGATAAAAAAGATTGCTTGGTTGTGAATGACACACATATTTTATATGCACACATACACACTGACACAAAAGGATTGCTTTGATTTTTTGTTGTTGCCATTATTCACAGAGCAGCCACCAGAGGTGAATTAGGCCTTGTGTAACAACTTATAATTAAAATGCTGACATTTTAGTGCTATTCAGACATAATTTTAGTGTTGAGATAAAATACATCATTATACATGACACTACCGTATAATCACATTTATATATCACAGGGCTAATCACCCTGCTGTCATGTACATGTAGAAAGATAACTTGCAGTTGTTACAGGTTCTAATGAGTCAACGATACTTAGATATGTGTATTGTCCAACAAAATACTTTTTACAACTGCACTACCTCTTGTTTCAGAGAATGTACATTGTGTATTATGTAATACTTAGTCTTCATAGAGTTTCTGTCCTCCTTTTTATCTCCTATAGTTTGGGACCATTTGGCAGTAAAACAGACTTCATGGAAAGGCATCCATATATTTCTGTGTACTTTTGGTATGAGGCCTGTAGTCCATAGTCTGCTCTAAGTCCCATAGTTTCAGTTAAGGGGCAGTTAGAACATTACAATGAAATTTTAGACAATGGTGTCCTTCCATTTTTGTGGCAATATTTTTAGGTGACAGTGTCCTCACTTCCAACATCGTGTGACAATAACCTAAAATTAGAGCAGGAACACATTTGTAAAATGAGTATCACAACTCATATTTGAAGGGCTGGTTAATAGTAATGTTATTTATGCAAGGTAATAAATAAACAGCAAATGAACAATTTTAAGTATTCTAATACGAAAAATCAATAGCTGCTACTTCCTATTCTGACCCTGCCCTTGTCAGGTCATTGTTATCACCCAATATTAATGCCTAATCTCACTAATGTCCCGGCTGAATGGGAGCAAATCCCCCCGGTTCAATAATCTTGTGGGAATCCATCCTAAATAAGTTGACTGTTGTGTAGCACCAGATTAATGTCTGTGGCTTTGGAATGAGATGTTAAATTATTACTAATGGGTGTTACTGGTAGGTGTCCGAATACCTCAGGACCAACAGTAGGCCTATATATCTGATGAGGAATTTCTGCCACCTGGATGGTTTTGAAGTGTAAATTTATTTGATAGTAATGAGTATATTTATGTGTAAGTGTGAGAATGTCAACCATGAGAGAGCAAATGCATGCATACTGTACAGTATACACCCATCCATTACCCTGACCTTCACACACTTTATGAATGTCTCATTGGATCCCTGTGTTGGCAGTCAATATTGAAGATCTCTAACACAATATGTGAATATGTGAATCTAATTCAGGCAAGACCTACACAACACACACACACACACACACAAAGAAACACACATGGAGGATATCAGAGAGCACTTCGAGACACTGGATAATCTCTTCTATGAAAAGTTATGGTGTCCCCAGAGCATGAAGAAATGACTATTGCCCAGAGGCTGGAGAGGCCTCGGTGATGCAGCAACAGAGCCACAGAGTGAGGACACAGCTAACAGGCATATGAGACTGGTCCAGAAGAGAACTGTACATGCTGAGCTGGACAAAACGCTACATTACACAACTAATTGTTGCCCAGTAGACATAGACTGAGTGATAGAAGGCTTTTTCAGTTTTTATATTCTGCTGACCCAGAAACACTGGCAATATCACCAGTGATTGGTTGGATTAGGCTTCAAAGATTTATGGTAATATTGTCTCAAGAACATATAGTAACTGTGCAGTTGTTTTAAGCCTCAGGATCCCATGTTGGTCTGTCTGACAGAAATTATTAGGACGTGTGAGTTCATTTGTTATGAATATGGGTGAGTAAGAACTGACAAAAAGCTGTACAAATTTCAGACAGTAGACACTGAGCACTTGTTCAGTGCAACAACAGATGCATTTTTAGTTTCCACTATACAGGAGCAGCCTTTGTATCTTAAAATGCATAGTTAATAGATACTTTGTTTGTAAGATAACTGTCTCAGACTGAAGGGATTATGCAGAAGATTAATGGCTTCAATTATGTTCAGACAAAATAGCCTGAAATGCCCCTGCATTCACACAAACTGCACTCTGAGTTTTTTTTTTCTAACTAATGTGAGAGACAGGATCGAGGGAAATGTTGATGATGCAGATGATGTTATAAATCCAACACCAACATTAATGAGTGTGTCTACATGCCTGTTAGGATCCTAAAATACAAACTATTCACTGTTTCTCCTCAGGTCCTGTTGCTGTTACTCGGAAAAGAACTGTGATGCTTACATATGTTGAAGTGACAATTTAAAATGGCCTAAGAAAATGTCCCCGGTCCTCTCCAGCACCAGTCAGTGTGTTCGTCTTCAACTGCTGAGCACTCTCTGTGGGTCACAACGGACGTGTGAGGATGCAGCAAAGTCAGTGTTTTTTGCATACGAATACGAATATGAATATTAATTACTTTATTATGACATGGACGACATGCAGGGTTCAGACAACTGGTTCATTGTATAAGCATAATTACTGTGGTACGAATAACTCGTTTACTCTGTTTTTCATATGGTGATCAAGGCCTCAGTATGAAACAGAGAGGAGACTGTGCTGTGCACAGCGTACTCAGCAGGCTATAGATAAGCCACAGTGAGTTTTATGCACATACAGTAGTCCAGATTCTCTCATATCAGTAGTTCAGCTCACTTAGAGTATAAATGTAGACTGGTGGCTCCTGCAGCATCACAGTTACTCTTCATTTCTTCTGTTCAGTCAATAAGGAAACAATAGACAGAAAATATGTAATCATACGAAACCTCATGCTCACAAAGTCCTAACTTTTTTTTTTTTTTTAAGTATATTTTTTGGGCATTTTTGCCTTTATTGGATAGCACAGTGTAGAGAGACAGGAAATGGGGAGGCAGAGAGAGGGGGAATGACATGCAGTAAAGGGCACCCAATGCAGGATTCGAACCAGGGCCGACTGCAGCAAGGACTATAGCCTCTGCATATGGGGCGCCTGCTTAACCCACTGCACCAGGGGGCGCCCTGCAAAGTCCTAAATTTTGATTACAATTCACATTCAAATCTCTGTCCTCTCACTGCACAAAAACACAAAGGAAATCAAAAGATTGCAGAACTATCCTGACATTTTCCTTTTATCTTTTCTTTCCTTTCCTTTCTTTTTTTTCAAACAAAATTTGGCCACAGGGAGCCTGCAATGAGAGCAACATGGCAGCACTGGAAAACAAGTTTGGACAAGCCACACAAAGGTGAGATCTCTGCTCCATTTTCAAATTGTACTGAGGATATAGTTTTTGGTGTGACCAGTTGTGACGGAGCGGCTCCGTCAGACTGCACACAGCGTGCAGAGACACTCTCTCTCTACCCCCCCCCCCACCCCCCCCACACACACACCTACTTTCCTCCATTCAGTCCTTTATTAATCTTGCCAAAAAAAACCCTCCCCTCCTGTCTCTGTAGCGCGACCAAGGGTGTACATTTGGTAGTCATAGGCATCTATTTATACTTAGCTCCTGTCTCTGCACTGCATCTCACCCACTGTGTGTATGTTTTTTTTTTTTTTGTTTGTTTGTTTGTTTGTTTTTTGATCACGTGAGTGGTATTCCCATGGTTTGGTTATAATATTATTTTTTCCCCTTAACAACTTCTATGTACAGAAGGAAAAAGTCCACTGAAATTGATATGATTAAAATATCATTCACATTTTGGTTGAACTTATAAGGATGAAAACTATGTGTTAAATGTAAGGACTTGATGTATATATTTTTGTGTATATATCAAGCTCACTGGGAGGAGCTATATCTTTAAAAGGGACTGCCTGTCCGCCAGTAAAACAAAGAAGAGAAGTGGTGGTGTAGCTGCAGAGGAGGAACCATGAGTCCACATGTGAGCTGTCGGAGAACTTTTTTCAGCACCTTGGGAGATTGGCACAATAAATCACAACAAAAGTAGAGATGGCGAGATGAAGCTTCATGAAGCATTGAAGCTTTTCATCAAATTGGTTCACTCAAGATCAAAGCTTCTTTAGGCTTCATTTGCTCTACTAAGCCATCTACTGGACAAAGAGAATGAAACAGGTAAAATTATTACAGTGAGCCTACTTTCTGAATTGAATGAAACTACTTTCAGTGATGTCACTAAATATATGATGCACTTACATTAATGAGATTTAAACCTTCACTTTTTGAAATCACAAAGGTTGTAAGGGATTGTGGAAATAATAAAGTAAGTGAACATGATTTTGTGACTTGGGGAAACACTTTTAATCATTTGAGTTTTGTTTGCATGCGTTTCACTGTCCCATATATATATCAAATGGCCCACCAAATCACAAACTACGTCCTGAACCTGTCATGTGGAATGACCCGCTGGTGGGGCTAGCTTTGGACATCATCACATACACCACTAAAACAAGCTTCGATGCGCACTTTGCAAAAACACTTACTGGATTAATCGATACATGCTCAGAGGCCTTGGCACGGCAAGACCCATCACTAGACAAAAGAGACTTTTTGAATATGCCATGGATTTCCCCAACTCTACCCTAACTGTCTGCAGTCATGACCATGTTTCACAATGGAATTGTTTACGTTTACCCGCTATCTTTTAGCTTCCACCACATTACTGGTATAATGATCCATCTGATCTCATCATGGTTGACCTTCTCTTCCTGGGCTCACACATTGATTTTCCTCTCAGGGAGCATGTGCTGAGCAAAACCAGAGGTGCTTTTTGGACTCTGTGACGTAGATATTGAGTCATCTCACCAGAGCGTGTCAATAATCCCTGCTTTGTAGCTGCCAGGGGTTTTATGTGCTCCGTCGCTTGATTTCCCAAATTGTATCCAAGTGTGCAATTTGATTTAGATTTAATTCATAACAATTTTAGCTCTATGCTTAAAGGCAGAAAAAACATGGAGAAATGAAAAACACTAATGGAGCAGCGTAAAAAGGGGACTATGAATTGCCATCCTGCAATAGGAGGCTCTTAGTAACGGAGGTCAAATGAAATTGGGATGTCAAGCTGAATTGGAATTACATTGTATGGTGTGATTCATGTTCTATTTTTCTCTGGGATTTGCAAAAAGGAATGGAGCTCAATCCTAATAGGAAACATTATCATATGTAATACAAATTTACATCAGAGTCCCTCTAGAAAATTGCCTTTCTCTGCCGTACTGGCATATTAAATCATGTCATATACTTTATGAAAAGCCAAGTTGTGAAAATGGATGACGCAAAGCAACCTTGTGCTTGGTTTAGTGTGGCTGGTGTAATATTTATACACTTAATTAGTTTTTCTTGCTGCCACGACCGCCAAGGATTTATGATGTATCTGAAGAATTCTATTTGAGGAGGAGTTTGCAGTGGGAGAGGAAGAGATGATCTGTGATAAAAAGAAGTGAGAGAGATGTTGAAAATTATGTTAAATATCCCAGTTTTAACATTTTCATAAGACATGTATTCAGATGGTTGGCTTCAAAATGTTATTATCTAGCTTTGTTGCTCTCAGAGATTGCTCAAACTGATATTGCACCAGAGATAGAGAGTAAAACAGCTCAGTATCATGTTTGGATTCATTTTGTAAAATGGTATTAAATGTTATAGGAGTCCAAGAAATACAGAGGGATCCCATTCATTCAAAAACAAATATATTTTAGTTGCATTTAAGTCTATTACAGTCAACTCACACACACACACACGCACGCACGCACGCACGCACACACACACACAAACACACACAGGAACTATAGACAGACAAGATAAAAATGCACAACAAGCCAACATCCACTTCTCTTTTATTAAAGCTATTGGAGGACATGTGTATTAAACATGTGTGCTGACTTTATTATTGATACTGACAACTTTGCAAAGGTGTAAGTATGTGTTGAAACCCATACCTAACTTTTTTCTGTATTGACTTTCTGTACTGACTCCTTTTTTGAGAAATCCGTTAGCTTGTGGGATACTGGAGGTGGAAGAGGTAGAGAGGAAAAGAAGAAAGACATAGATGTGGTCCACTGCAGCAGAGAGGTGTTTCTTTGATGGCTGGTGGAGGCAGGAAATCACAGGATTTAATGTTCAATGTTAAACTGAGCAACTCTCCCAGGCACACTTCAGACAGAACAGTAGGAGGGAGATGTACAACAACACTGCATACCAGGGACAGTATTATGATTTTACTGCAAAAAAAAAAAAAACTATATTTAGTTACATTGCTTCCAAAAGAGCCCAACATTATATACAATATGATACATTACAAATACAAAACCCATTAACTCCTGAAAAAGATTCATATTTTAGGTTTGTTTGAAATCCATATTTTCCTATTAACTGACTACATATAATTTTAAAAGTGATGCTATTGAAAATCCAGAGATTAGGAAACTGGCCTGCAAACATCTCCCTGGTCAGTCTTGTTTCCCCCCAAATCATACATACACATTTTTTTTGTTTGTTTTTATTACCAAAGGGGTCAACTAAAGCTAAACCCACTGCACGTTCTTTGAAGTTGTTGTCCTTACATCTACATGTGAGTCTGTACTGTAGATGAGTCATTGAATGTAGCTGTGTCTAACAGCCTGCATGTCAGCCTGCCTTTTACATCTACATCTCCATGCTTTTAGTGTGCCACTCCAAGAATAACCAACTGGTGGAGGGGTTGGTTTATGTCCGTGATCTTGGGTTGTCAGGGGAATGAGCCCTCAGAAAGGTATCTCAGGGGCCAGGGTTAGACCAAGAACTTAATAGAAAGAATATATCTCATCTGGAAGGGAAATGACTTGGGATCCCACAGACGGAGCTGGAAAACATTGTCAAAATGAAAGGTCGACTACTTTTCTTGACTTGTTGTCACCACCACTCAACCCACACACAACTGGCATATGAGTGATTCAGGTCACTTGCTTTCACCATTTGGCCAACAAGACGGAGGGGAGGGTGGGGTGAATTATTTGGGTGTACGTCACAGTTACCTTACACACAAAGCTCTTTTTGGTTTTGCAGAGAAAGTTTGATTCTTCGAGTACAGTATGTACATGTACATGCAGTGACAGGACATTTCTTTTCATGTGTGAATTTGTCCGTGAACAACCTCATGGGTGCAGTACTGCAAAATTCAGCATTATTGCCATCAAGCCAGACAAGCTGCCTGAAACTGACAAGGAAGAGATGCCTCTTAATAATTCATGAAAATTGTGTGGCCCTCAGTGGAGCTGTGAGTTGTTGTGAGTTACAGGGCTGCAGCTCTAGACCATAGGGCAAGTGAGAAGTGAGAAATTAAGCCACGTATACCACAATCCAAAAACATGAACGATTCATGATTGACATGATGATTTACGTGATGGCTTTCCTAACATCACATAATTTTATATGTCTCAAGACAACACAAGGCATCAAAAATACTGAATTCAGAACTTAAATTACATCCAATAATAAACAGTATGTGTGTGAAGCATAAAAAACAGGAGGTTCTACAGGAAAAAAAACAAACATACACGTAAAACTGTTGCAATGATGAAAAAATACTGGTTGAATGAATGGACTACATTTTATATACATTCGGAAGTAGACATTCTTGTCTGAAACCTTCATTAAACATAACATTACAGTGACTGTGTGCTGGGAAAATCAAAGCAGTTTAGCATCAATATAGTAACTGGTCCATCCTGCTCATTTATTAAAGTGCTCTCTCTGCTGGCTTGATATCACTGCTACCAAAAGGGCATTCAAGGGAAGTCATGCGATCCACAGTGTGATCTGACACTGGACAACTGGGATGACATATCCATCCTGCCTACCACGTGCGGTGGCACAAACTGCTCTGAGAGCACTGTGACATCATAATGGATCTTTAATGACCCACTCATTAGACATCTCAGAAGACCCCTCTCTAACAGCTCTTTGGAGAACAGGAGTGGGTGGCAAGAGAAACCTTTTCATAGTAACGGCCGGATCTTCTCCCCCTCTGAGATTTACCAGGCACGGTGACATAGATCAAGACCTGATTCCGCAAAAGTATTCCTCATAACTGCTCTACTACCATATTGGAACAAATATTGTTAATACTAGATATTTAATTTGAATTCCCAGTGTGGCAAAAGATTTAGTTGTGGGTAAATTGGCCTAATATGAACCTGTTTGTGGCAGGTATGCAAGACTTTTAAGAATCTGTACAAATCAAAGCATTTGTTTCTATTTCCAGTGTGCTTGCAGTAATACCACAAGTGCAGCGTGTGTGTCTGTGTGTGTGTGTGTGTGTGTAAGCATATTAGAGAGAAAAAAAAATTCCATATTAGGGCAGGCTGGGTGAATCATTATTCTTTGATAGCTGCCACAGCTATACCCCCAGGACACTGCACAAGCTTCAAATACTGGTCTGTTCCACGGTGGTATTATACAGTAGATTACAGGGTGTGTGTCTTTGGTGTGTGTGTGTGTGTTTGTGTGTGTGAGAGAGAGAGAGAGAGAAAGAGAGAGAGAGAGGAACTGAGCGATGGAGAGGGGGACACAGGGAGAGACAGACTGCTATGTGGGCTATGTGGTGACAGAGACAGTACAGACCCAAGAACACTACTTTAAATGTATTATCTTTGCAACACATTAATGCAAAGATTTTGAGTATGTGTGTTTTGGTGCATGTGTTTGTGCATGTGATTGCACGATATGAGTATGCATTGTGTGTGCATGTGTGTGTGTGTGTGTGTGTGTTTGTGTGTGTATGTGTGTGTTGTTGCACTGAGCAGAGGGAGCCTGATTGAGTCATACCTTTAATTTCAGTCCAGAACATTTTTGTGACAACTGCAATGATAGAGAAACACAAAGTGTGTACATACATGTGTGTGTGTGTGTGTGTGAATGCAGACGGTGCATGCGTGCAAGTATCAAGGTATGTGGTGTCCACGAGTACAGACAGTGAGTCGCACTGACTCAGATCTCTGTCTCTCTCTCTCAAAAATTTTTGTGACAGCTTCAGTGGAAAGGAGGCAGAGAGGAAGAGTGGAAATGACAGACTTGGTTTCACTTAAGCCAACTCCTGTCCCTTCATTTAGAGTGCGAGTGTGCACGTACATACTGAGGCCGCACTTATGCGTTCTTGTGCTACATCTGATTTTCAGTGAAAGGTCCTTTCGCTGTCTTCAGACAACAAACAAAATGTCTGACAAACAAATGTCAGTTTGGCTCTAGACGTGTGACTGCACACAGCAGAGCTGATGTCGCATGAGTGGCAGATTAAATGAAGCAGCAATTTTGACTATTAATAGCTTCACTTCTGTGGCATATATTCACACAAACTTCAAAACACTTTGTCATCAGGGCTCACCTCCCATTTGGTGTTAATGATCTGATTATGATTAGAGTTAGGTTGGCTGTGCACTGAATTTACTTTGCATTTGTTTTGGTACTGAAGTATGTATTTCTGTATTTATCTATTTCTGTGTTTACTTCCTGTATCACATGAAAACTTAGTTGGAGATGTAACAGAAACATAGACTTATTCTAAATTGGACATATTAAAATGTATTGTGGCCGGAGCACGGCTCACTCCTCCTCAAAGCGGGGCGCTGTGTCTTTTTGGTGCATTGATTAATGGGCGGGGAGTGCACCTCTATATAGGAGCCTGGTACCACCTGGCACTGCCCCTCTCTCTTCCTGTTCCGCTCGCCCTTGGTGGTGGCTGTGGCCTGGTGTGGCGGGGCCAGTGCTGTCATGGTGTGACTGTGCTGGCGTTGGAGCGTCCTTCTTTTGTCAGCTGTAAAGACGCACGCTATCTTTTGTAGCGCACAGGTAAGGCGCAGTAATGCGCACCGCTGCCTTTTCTGTCCACTCACACGCCGAGTGTGTTTTGTGACACGGTTGATCTCGCTGCAGTGTGGCAGACTGCTGGTGCCATGGGGCTGTGTTGCCCCACTGGGAAGCCTTCTGGGTGTGGTGGTAACGTCTTCACGTGGTAAATTGGCGTTGTCTGCTCTTCTACTTTTAGTCTGTTGTTCTGCTTCCAGCTGATTGTATTGTCCTGTGCTGTTGTCCTAGAATTCGCCCTCCTGGCGCTCCATGACATTAAGCCAGTGAGGCCCAAAACACCACTAAAGCCATCGTCTACTGGACCCACTGCTCTTTTGGCTCTTTGGCTCTCCCGAGCTGTGATGGAGCAGTGATACCACAGGCTGTTGGTGTCGGGGCTTTGTGCGGTCCTGGAATTCTTTTGTTTTATTAATTACTCTTGTGATGTGAATAGGACTTATTTTGTATTCATTTTGTGAATTCTGTTAACGTCCATTTGCTTACCTTCTGTTTTTTTGTGTTTGTTTCTTTATTATTTAACATATATTGCTTTTTGTGTGTGTGTGTGCATGTGTGTGTATTAAACAGCTGTATGAAACTGGAAGGCCTGTTTTACATTTTCCCGTTTCTTTGAGAACAGGTGCTGTGGGCCGAGGTGGTGACCCAATTCCTGGTGGTGGTCTTTTCTTCACAAACCCCCTTGAGTGTGTGTATGCATGCAGTGCCACGGGTGTTTTTGGTTAGTTTACTCCGCCCTTGATTTGAGTTTGGGCCGCCATATGAGCCCCAGCCCTGTTCACCCCTTCATTCTGGCCCCAGTTTAAGTATTAGTCAGTCGATGTTAATTTGACACATTTCCTGGATTAATTGTAAAATAAAATTGTCTTTATACTTTTTGAATACGTCTCTGCCGGTGGTAATTTTCGAACCTGTGGCTGCCTGTCTAATAGTAACGGTATTGAAATATTTTTCTCTAAACATTTAAATATCTCCTGGGGCGAAACCCCCCAGGTGGCGTTGTTGGTGTCAACCCCTTTCTCACCCCTCCTCATGCCACAATCTTGGCGTTGTTGGCAGGATCACCACAATTAAAGAGGCAGAGACGTCTTTCTTTTTTGTTATTGAAATTTAATATTTTTCTTTCCTTTTTTTCTCCTTTTTCCCATTGATAGCCAGTAACCGTGCAGTTGTAGAGCCAAAACAGCAGTGTCCAGTCCAGTGTTCAATTTTTCATACTATCTTGGGTAGTTTTTTTTTTTTTTAGGCAACATGGACGAGGAGATGCAGCAGCTCCGGGAGTTGCTGTTGCAGCGTAAGGCGGACAGCGAGCGACTCCGCCAGGAGCGTGCTGCTTCCCCAGGGGGCCCTGGTGGGGCCGCTTCAGCCTCCTCTGGTCATGCTCCTGCTGCCAGCGATCACTTGGAAGGAGAGGCAAAAGAGATCAAGTTTCGCTCTTGTGAGGAACAGAGAGATCCAGCGAGGACTCTTGCCATCTTAAGGGAGCTTTGTGGGTGTAGCCAGTCATACGTCACCCTGCAGCAGGCTTTTGTTTCTCGGCACCAACAGGAAGGTGAAACATTGCAGGAGTTCTCATTAGCCCTTATGGCTTTAACCCTTTAAAACCCACTGCTGTCGCCGTTACAGTACACATTACGGTACTGCCACTACCGTAATGTACTATATATCACTGCTTTCAGTTTCAGTCGAATTACGTCGATCGCACAAACGGTCGAGGAGTTACGGTACTTTGACATGTTCATGTCCCTTTCTGTCGCCAGAGACAGTAGTGGGTTTTAAAGGGTTAATGGCACAGATTGAGTGACAGGCACCTGATGGAATTCCCAATGCTGATGTTCTTCTTAGGGATCAGTTCATAGAGCATGTCCTTGACAGCTCCCTCTGTTGGGAGCTCAAGCAGCTAGTTTGTCGCCAGCCCACCATCACCCTAGTGGAATTGCATAGTGAAGCAATTAGATGGGAGAGGGAAGGTCTTCCAGGTGGCACTAGGGGTCGCAGCTCTTCACTGCCAACAGCTTATGGCCTCCAACATGGAGTGCAGGGCCGTCTTCACCAAGTCCCTCAGTCCACTCCCCAAGAACCAGGATTGGGAGCCATAATGGATCTCTTTAAGCGTCAGCATTAGCAACTGAATCAGCTTGCCAGGACGGTAGCTTCTCTGCAGGTTCCTCCTCCATTGGGCCCAGTGTCCCATTCTGGCCCTGTAATTTGTAGGAGGCCATTTTACCCATGAGTGCAATGGTCAGCGGGCTCCTCCTCGCTGGCATGCAAACTCGCTCCTTGTTTTCTACCCACCTGTCAGGTTCCCTCATTCTTCCCAGCAGACGGGAACCTGAAGCCCGCTGAGCTGCCAATCCACAGCTCAGTTGGGGAGTCCATAGGCTCATCACTAGGTGCGGCACTAGGTGTTGGTTATTTGGAACTCGATGTGGAGCTGTGTGGCAAGGTGGTGCCCTGCAGCGGAATTCTTGTGGTGAAAGACCCCCCTGGTCCTTCATCCTCTGTCCCTGGAATCCTGGGGATGAACATAATCCGCAGATGCTATCAAGAGCTTTTTGGCATATTTGGGTCCTCCCTGTTTGAGTCACCCTCTGTGTCAGGGGCGCTGGGTCCAGTCGTGGTCACCCTCCAGAAGTGCCACCAGTCTTCAGCCCAGTTCACCTCGAGCCCTACTGGTGAAGTTAGGATCCGAAGCAAGCGGGTGGTGCTTATACCTGGTGGAGTGGTGAAGCTGGTCACTGGTACCTGTCCAGAACAGCTTGCTAGCCAGAGCGTTTTATTGGAGCCTCCTGAGTTGGGGTTGCCAGCTGGGCTGTTGGCTTCCCCATGCCTGTTAAAGGTTATTAGTGGTACTGTGTGTGTGCCAGTCATCAATGTCAGAGAAGTGAAGGTTCTCCTTTACCCCTGGACCAGTCTTGGTGTCTTGAATGCTGCTTAGGTTGTCAGCTTGCCTGCGGGGGTGACAGAGGTGGGGTCAGCTGTGGCCTCCCAGGCAGCCACCCCCTCAGTCCTCAATAGGATAGGGTTGTTGGATCTATCAGCCTTAACCGAGCAAGAACAGGCCAGGGTGAGGTCGTTGCTGGACAGGTATGGCTCAGTCTTTGCGGCTAACGATGGGGATTTGGGGTGCACTGATCTCATTTCACTTGATATATACCTCTGCTCGATGACGTCCCTGTACGGCAGAGGTATCGCCACATCCCTCCCTCAGAGTACGAGGCGGTGAAGACACACATTAACCAGCTTCTTGAGTCAGAAGTCATCTGTGAGAGCAGTAGTTCCTATGCGTCCTCCATCGTTTTGGTGAGGAAGAAGGACGGAGGCTTGCGGCTGTGTGTGGATTACCGGCTCCTCAACAGCAAGACCAGAAAGGATGCCTTCCCACTGCCTCCTATTGAGGAAAGCTTGGACGCACTTTCAGGGGGCCGCTGGTTTTCTACCCTCAACCTGGCCAGTGGGTACAGGGGTCAGTTCCTGCTGCTTTACCTCGACGACATCATCATCTTTTCATCTTCCGTTGAGCAACACCTGCAGTGGCTGGAGATGGTGCTCGGACGGCTCCAGAGGGAGGACCTTAAGGCCAAAGCAGAGAAGTGTGCATTTTTCCAACAGCAAGTGTCATACTTGGGACATGTCATTTCGAGCCAAAGAGTTTCTACAAATTGAGGCTGTGGCTAGCTGGCAGCGTCCCCATCACCTCTCAGAGTTGCATTCCTTTTTGGGTTTCGCTAGCTACTATCAGCGCTTTGTTGATGGCTTTGCCAAGCTGTCCAAGCCCTTACATTGGTTGGTAGCCGATCTTGCTGGTACTAAGTCAAAAAAAGGGTCAGGTCAAGCACTGGGGGCTTCATGGACGCCTTTTCGCAGCACCTTTATACTTGAAACAGATGCCAGCTATAATGGGCTTGATGCTATACTTTCGCAGGAGATGGATAGTGGCGTGAGACCGGTGGCTTATGCCAGCAGGGGTCTCCGACCCACCACATATGTCCAACTACAGCTCTATGAAGCTAGAATTTCTTGTGCTCAAGTGGGCCATGACGGAGAAGTTTTGGGAGTATTTGTTGGGGCACAAATGTGTCATGTACACAGACAATAACCCGTTGAGCCACCTTCAGTCTGCTAAACTTGGAGCTGCAGAGCATAGGTGGGCTGCTGAGCTTGCTGTCTTCGATCTTGAAATCAAATACCGGTCTGGGCACAGCAACAGGAACACTGATGCACTGTCATGACAGTATGTACCTGACCCCCATTTGGCCCATCCACCTTTGCCTGGCAATTTGGTCCCTGGCAGCATTCAGCAAAACTCACAGCCGGGCCCTGTTGTGTCTGCCATTCAGTCTTTGGTCTCCATTCTTCCATCCCATTCTGCATCTGATCTTCACTGTATGCAGGAGGACGACCCTCTGCTGAAGGTGTTGGTTTTTTGGCATCGTGGGTCCCTTCCCATCTCTGCTGAGAGGCGGCAGCTTTCTCAGCCGGCACTTGAACTTTTGTGCCAATGGGACCGCCTGGTTGAGGAAGATGGTGTGCTTTTCCACCGGGTCTTTCGTTCTGATGGCGGGGAAGTGGTCCTTCAACTTGTCTTGCCTGCTGTGCTCAAGCAGGAAACTGTATCAGCTCCATCAGGAGCATGGTCGCCAGGGCATAGAGAGGACCACTGAGCTGGTCCGACAACATTGCTACTGGCCAGGGATGTCTTCGGATATAAAGAACTGGATCCAGCAGTGTGAGCATTGCCAAGTAGTGAAAGAGTCAGGGCAGGTTCCACGTAGTCATATGGGTCACCTGCTGGCATCCCGGCCAAATGAGATCTTGGCCCTTGATTTCACACTGCTTGAGCCATCTTGGAATGGCCTTGATAACGTTTTGGTTTTGACTGATGTGTTCAGTAAATTCACAGTGGCTATCCCCACCCGGGATTAACAGGTCTCAACAGTGGTGCAGGTTTTGGTCTCTGACTGGTTCTACAAGTTTGGCGTTCCAAGTCGCCTGCACTCGGAGCAAGGCAGAAGTTTTGAGAGTTCTTTGATTTACAAGCTCTGTGCTTCGTACGGTGTTGCCAAGTCCCGTACTACGCCTTACCATCCAGCAGGTAATGGTCAACCGAACCCTCCATAAACTTCTGTGTACGTTGCCAGTTTCCTGGAAACGGGACTGGGCTTCTTGTCTGTCACAAGTGCTCTTTTGCTGCAACACCATGCCACATCAGAGAACTGGTGAGTCACAGTTTTATTAATTACTCTTGTAATATAAATAGGATTTATTTTGTATTCATTTTGTGAATTCTGTTAACATCCATTTACTTACCTTTTTGTTTTTTTGTGTTTGTTTAGTTCCATTGTTTTGTTGTTTGTTTCTTTATTATTTAACGTATATTGCTTTTGGTGTGTATGTGTATTAAACAGCTGTATGGAACTGGAAGGCCTGTTTTACATTTTCTTTGTGAACAGGTGCTGTGGGCCGAGGTGGTGACCCAATTCCTAGTGGTGGTCTTTTCTTCACGAACGCCCTTGAGTGTGTGTATGCATGCAGTGCCATGGGTGTTTTTGGTTAGTTTACTCCTCCCTTGATTTGAATTTGGGCCGCCATATGAGCCCCAGCCCTGTTCACCCCTTCATTCTGGCCCCAGTTTAAGTATTAGTAAGCCAACGTTAATTTGACGCATTTCCTGGATTAATTGTAAAATAAAATTGTCTTGTCTCTGGTCTTGTCTACTTTTTGAATATGTCTCTGCCAGTGGTAATTTTCGAACCTGTGGCTGCTTGTCTAATAGTAACGGTGTTGAAATATTTTTCTCTAAACATTTAACCATCTCCTGGGGCGAAACTCCCCAGGTGGTGATGTTGGTGGCAACCCCTCTCCCACCCCTCCTCATGCCACAGTATTAATAATCGACACCTTTAATGTTTTAGTGGGCAGATTAGGTCTGCATGCCTGGATGTCCTTCTATAATCCAGGAGCACAAAACAAGCAAATTACAACAGTTTAAAACATTATGTCCCTGTGGCAGCTGGTTTGGCAAATAACAGGTCATTTAGTAAACTAGTCGCTCTGCAATGGGCCACCTCTGTCCTCAAGGTGAGCCACATTGGTAATTAGTAATGACCAATTTCTAACTGATAAAGAGAGAAGAACAGAGAAATCCAACGTTCCAGTAAACTGCAAATTAGAAACTGAGCTGGTTGCTGCAGCTGGACAGCAGAGACACAGCTGCTGATATGAACACACACAAATGCTTCTTTGGACATCAGCTGCCTCGCTCATCATTCTGAGATTCACCTTCAGCTCAGTTCAGTTTTTATAAGATATACTGTAGTGTTAGATTGTCAGTGCACTGTATTTTTCATCCTTACATGCTGTGCAATCATGCCACCATCTTGAGGTTTTCACTGACATCAACATCTGCAAGACATTGGAATCTTTTCCATGTCAGTCATCTCATCCTCATATGAGCAATGCAGCATCACACGTGTGGTTAATATTGGAGCGAGTCTCCAGGGACTTCATGGAAGTCAATATGATAATCCCTGTGTGTATGTGTGATTGTGTTCCTTCTCTCTGTCCCTCATGCCTTTAAGCAAGAACTGGTGCATTAATGAAATCAACAACATGTCCTCTCTCTCTTTGCTTCTCACCATCCCTCTCAGTGCATGCTTCACCCTCCTCTCCTCCTCCCTCTGTGGCCCAGCATTATCTGGGCAGCGCGCCCGACAGGATCTTCCTTGCTTTTCCGTATCATTGATAATCGACCGGCTCGGGGAATGGAGGAGCAGAATGGCAGAGCGAATGCTACCCTGCCACTGCAGCTGCTCCTAGCTGCCACAGCAACTGGGGCAGAAAATCAGACTTATCGCTTTGTCATAATCAGCAGCAGATCGCGGTTTCCCATTTCTCCGACCCTCTGTGTCTCTCTGCCTACTTTCTGTTGTTTTTTTTTTAATCTGTGCTGTGATCCTCAATTGATGACTTGATCTTCATGATTTTGCACAGTCTGTTTTTTCTTTTCCCAGCTTGTGTGTTCACACATGTGCATGTACAAACATTGTTAGTTCCTACACAGAGCTCTTTGCCCTGAACCTTCCATTAGCACTGTGGAAGTTAGTAAGCATCTCCTCTTGGGAGTCTAACAGTGAAAGTAGAGCACCAGTGGTATGGAGAGCTTGTTATCGTGCTCCTTCACATACCTGCTCTGCCTCATACATTCCACACACTGTCTGGCAAAACAGGTAATTTCTGCTCTGCCCTCTCAATGCTCTGATTGGTTGTTGTGGCTGATAAGTCTGAAGTGACCATACTCACAATTAACTGCCATTAAAATATGCAACTTATACACAGTGTTTTGGATCTAAACAATTCCCTTTGAAATCCTAATTACTGTGATTTGTTGCCATCACTGTCTCTCCGAGATGATCCAGCTGAAGGAGGGAGGTTCAGCTTCATTCTCCTCAATCCTGTTCCTTCTTAGAAATGCTGGTCACTCAGCTCTACTGGAATCACTGAGGAGGTTTCATTATTAACCCCAGCTTATGCTCCGCGTGTGTGCGTGTGTGTGTGTGTGTGTGCACAGCTAATGTGCTCATACAGACACAATAAAATGTGTTTTGCTTTGAGGTGAAGAGAAATTTGAAACCTCAAATTGCTTCATGAAATACAAAAATAAAATAAAGTATTGACAGAAAAAAGTAGAACAGTGGGTGGGAGGAGGGAGTGATAATAATGTGACAAAACATCGATCTGACAAGTGACAGCAGAGGAAGTCTCAGATATTATCTTCTGTGACATAGATTCACGCCATCTCCCTCTAAACTGATTGAAATTTAGTTTCAGTTACAGCTCTCCGGCTAAAACACAGCATTACCAGCACTGTTACCAGCATGTCTGTGTTTCTTTGTGCATAACATATAAATAAAATTTCAGCTATAAACCTCAATCCTCAATCCTGACTTCAAAACAGCCTCATAAATAGATGAATATTGAGACCTTACACATCCTATTCTTGTAAACGTAGATGTACAGGAACACATACTTGGGCTTGTGTACTTATACAGCTACAGGCAAACACTCCTATTGTGATCTGGGTTTACCTTTCTCTTACTGTTTGGATTAAAAAGGTCACTGAACACATACTGGGGCATGACTGTTTCACAGTAGTGGAAAAAAACACAGTTTGATAAAAGAGCACAGAGACATTTGTTAGTTAATGTGTGTGTAGGCAGCCAGGTGTGTGTGGCTTTATGGTTTTGCATTAAGCTCTCGTTTGTCATGGTTGGCTTAAAGGGCAGCAGTAATTCCACAGCGACTGAGTAATCTGACAACATAAAAATGCTGCACTGTGTTGCCATACATTCTCATCTTTAGCAGCTGGGGACAAATACAGGATTCTGGAGAATCACACAGATGTGAAAAGTAGATCCTATGCTGCTGGTTGCTACTCTCTCAATTCAAAATAGAAGAAAAGAAGCTGGAAGCAGACAGATAAAAAGCTATTATGAAGGTGGTGAACGAGAGAAAGAGACGTCACTGCTCTGCCGCAAAATACTCAGGAATTTTGAGAATTTCAACCAAAAAGACGGAACTGCTCATAATTAAAGAACAGATTGCTCTCATCAACCTCCCCTCAGCGCTGATGACCTTAATGTGAACTCATTTTCTGAATTAAAATGGATTGGAATTGGAATGTGAATAATTACTGAAGTAGTCTGCAATTGAAAGACCATCCAGGCTCTACATATCTCTCCACTGCTGGAAAACAAGACGAGTGAAGAACTTGCTGTCAGTTTGTGTGCACTGACACAGAAGTGACAGAGTTTGTTTGGGTGTTAGATAACCAGAGAGGATGCTCCCACTCGATGTGTGTGCATGTTTGTCTGTGTGTGTGTGTGTGTGTGTGTGTGTGTGTCCGTGTGAAAGACAGGTTGGATTCCCCCCCCAGGTGAGTCTTGGCACTGGCAGAGCAGTGATCAGGTGCCCGACTATGACAGCATTTAATGAGAAACACAGAGCCAAGTGACTTTCAAACATGTGATCTGCATGCGTGCGGCTAAGAAGTGTGTGTGTGTGTGTGTGTGTGTGTGTGTGTTCTGATTATGAATGAACCATCAAATTCCATGCATATGTGTGTTTGTGTGTGTCTTTTCGTGTGTGGGTGCAGAATGATTCACCTTGCAGTCCTTCCTGCAGCTGCTCTTAGCTCAAACTTAATTAGGAGTCCGTCTCCTTCACTCGCTCGCCATGAGTTGTTTATTAGTCAACCAACTGCTTATTTGATTGCCTGAATAGATGACACAAAGCAAATGAATCTAAGCTCTCTGCTCCTTGTCAGATGGTCTGGCTGTCGGCCCTTTGCGCCTCCATAAATCGCTCCCATTCTTCACACTCTGTATTTTATCCTTTCACATGGCCAAACAATGCATTTCATATTACACATAAAGTAAACAGTACTGCTTAGCCTGTTGTAAAGCCTGATTGTCTTCATGTAGATCCTACTTTCTCTCCATTACCTGGCGACAGGCCCGAATCGAAACCAGAGGAGATGCATATTTCTCAATTTCCACACAGTGTAGGGAAACCCATGGTGAGATCGATAGCTAGATCACCTCGTCTGCTCGGCTTGTACAGCAGGTAATTAGATGAACCCTGCAACACTGAGTGCTCCACGCTACTTTTATCAGCGAAAGGTGATAGCTGTGGGATAACAATAAGATAGTAGCACAACCACCTCCAGTCTTATGGGTTCTCTTGCATTGGAAATCAGGCTCTAATCAGGGCCCATGATGCCCACACACATTATGGGCTCTAATCAGATTTGGTCTCAGGATGTGATGTGGCAGAGTGTATTCTTCCAGTCATCTGGGATCCTCTTTTCACTCCCCTGCACAGTGTCTTTATGCCATTAGCATGGATTCACTTTTGCTTGAAACATTCTTTGAGCTTGCCTACAATCTCCTGTGGCAACAACAGAGAGTAGGTAGTGTTGGTGTGACGTGGCATGGCATTGCACAACATGTCATGTGTAAGTGAGTGTCTGTGTGTGGCAGAATGAATGAAGCATCAGATTGCACTCTGTTGAGTTATGATAATGTGCAGACTCACTGTCTATAAAACAGTGTGATGGGCCCCTGAGAGGGAACTTACAGGTAACGGCTCCCTGTAAGATGATCTTAAGACATCCATCATAAACTAAAGTGCTTCACGACATCTGTGAGTGTTACTCATCAAGCACAGCAGTCAGCACAGTAGCGCAGTGTGCAGTGTCTTTTGCTCTTCATGTGAATTTTTTGTAACCTGATGAAGTCATCAGTCTTTTTAACATGTGAAGCAAGTGTTTTGAGCTCTTTTCCTGTCTGGCTTATGTCAAAGAGGTGACAATTAAGGAAAATAAAGCTCTCTCCTGGTTGATGAAACTGGAAAGAGAAATACAGGGAGTATAGTGTAGCCTGTGTGGTGGTCAGGGTGACTGGAGTTTTCTTGTTTCCGTGTTTTATTATCCACAACCACGATGTTTATTCATTATGCAAATGTTTTCGTACCTTAACCCTAACCACACCAGAACCACTGCTGCCAGAACTACACATGCATGTAAACAGAACATGTGTACACTTCCTCTTCATAATGATTCATTTTGTCTGACCATGTTTATCATCCGTGATGAAATAGCAGCTTCACCTCACTGAGAGACATGCCCTCACCTCATTGTTTTTTGTTTTAAATCATTATCAACATTATCATTGTTGTTTTGTCTGCCTCACTTGTAACCGCACAATAGCTGCTTGTGTACAATATTCAAATGTAGGCCTTGAATCTACCAAATAACACTACCTAATTAAATAATGAACATGTTGATGAATTGATATCATCATGTCATTGTGGGACATAATGACATATCCTTCATCACATATTGTGTATCAAGCTTGTTTGGGTTTTTTACCAAAAAACTGAAATTGGGCGACGTATTCATTTTTATTCCAGTTCTATCTTATGAATAATTAATTGCTATACTTCGTGTTTTGAACGAATATGTCAGCATTTATTCATATGTGTTTGTTTACCTCTGGATGAGGACCAGATCGTCCTCCCCACTCACTGTCGTCCCTCCATCCTCTGACGGGCCAGCCCTCCTCCGTCCCGCCCTCACATCGACTCCGCTCCGGCGGCATCCATCTCTGCCCCGGACACACACACATCCCTATCGCGCACAGACACATACACACACAGAGAAACACACGTGCACACGGAGAGAGGCTGCTGGGAAAGAGAAGAGGCGACAGAACCGGAGGAAGGAAAGACTGAGAGAAGCTGCTGCTCCACTCGCTGTAGCAGCTCGCGTTTATACCAAGCCACCAACCAACCAGCACGCGACTGCCCTTCATCATTGAAAGTGGAGATCGCAGCAGGGATCCGCCGCAGGTCCCATTGGAAAAGATGCGACCCGCGGGGCAGTGAGGGCAGTGGGACGGTTTGATCCTGGCTGTGGATAGATCCTGACGGTGCTTGCACACGATAAGAGGGAGCATGAAGTTTGCGGTCGCGGTGTTGTGGCTCTGCCTGGTGCTCGGGAAGGCTACTACGCAAGGTAAGGACCACGGCCGTCCTGCACACTGCTACAGAGACGGATGAGAGAGTTTTATCCAGCAGCGATCATACTGTTTGATTCCGGTGTGATTGTACTTTTAATCCTGTGTGAGACAGCAGGACCAAATGACGGGGTCAGGTGAGAGGAGCTCGTTCATGGTTTATTAAAGGACGGGCGCGCAGCGCCCTCCTGGGAGCAGGACAGGCTCAATAACACGCTCCAGCAGAGCGACAATACAACATTTAATCAACACTGAACTAAAAGAGAGGAGAATTCCCTCACATAATAAAACTGTAAATCAGGTTTGCCTCACAGGTTTTGTTGTGAAAAGTGAGGAATAAGATATCATAGCAGAAAAGTACACACTGGTCCAAATTCTTTTTCACAGTGTGTGTGTTGATATCAGCTTACTGTAAGACATTTACACTAATCTTGAGATGGAGAGGCTCTTGGCAGCACATGCTGTAAATCCTGCCTACTGTATAGCTACTGTATATGTATGAGTGTGTGTGTGTGTGTGTGTGTGTGTGTGTGATTGTGTGAGTGTGTGTGTGTGTGAGTGGGGGGTGGGGGGGGTTGAGATGATATGTTTATGAAAATGATTAATCCACCCTCAGTGACCAACTAGCTGTCCCAGGCTCAGTCCACACTTAAACTGACAAGGAAGCACATATTAAACAGACACTAATCTCATTTTGATCAGTACCACCTGCAGGAAGCAGAGTGGACTGAGAACATTCTCTCTCATCAGCTTCACATCTAAGGAGAGAGTGTGCTTCCAGAAATAATGTTTCCTTTCCTTAGTGGCAACAGTTAACATCAGGACCATTTTTTCCATGGTTCAGCACAAAGTAGTTCCAGTGAAGACACAGTGAGGCTCTGATGTGCTGTGTGTGTGTGTGTGTGTAGGCTGGGTACAGTAATGTGGTCACCTGTGGTCATGTCATGATCAGTGTCTTTGAAATTGTGTAAACCATTGTGTGTGTGTGTGTGTGTGTGCGCGCACACACTCTAGATGTAACCATACTCCTTAAGGGTATTTTAGCTGATGGCCCATTGTGAAAAGTCTTGGCTCCCCTTGAGGCACCTGTCCTGTTGCATTGTGGGTTCATCAGATCAGCTAAGCTTGCTTCTGTCTACTGTACCCCAATGTTTGTCCTGTTACTTGCCTCAGACAATGTCCCCGTTCCCCCCCAAAAAAACAAAACCACAATGTTAAACTTAATTTGTGTAAAAAAAAAAAGGTTCCCCTCTGGTTTCCCGGTCATCCTATTACCCCTCTCAGTGGTACATCCCACTGTGGTTCCACAGTGAACAGATGGTGGCGGTCTCAGAGTGATCATACCACTGTGTCACCCGTGGGGTGTTTCAGAAGAGAAGACAGGCTGTTTGTGTGGATGTTGGGTCACCACTGTGTCTCCATCAATCATCAGCAAACTGTACTTTCACTTTCGTATATGCACACATGCTTGGTGTGCACACATGACATACATTGTCCCATGTCGTCCATATGGATACATACACACAGGCACAGGCACAGGCACAAGGACACAGTGCATCACAATTTCCTCACAGGGATTCAGCCCAATACCCCCCCAGCCATCAGACAGTACGATCTAATCAATACTCTCCTCTTCACCTCTGCTCAATCAGCTACACACGCACGCACGCAAACACACACACGCACGCACACACACAGTGGTTCAGCCTTTATCTAAATGAGGCAGCAGGTTCTTGTAGGAGAGTCAATCCCCAACGACTGGTTTGGCTTTTCTGTGTTTTTGTTGATGAGGATCTCGAGGCTGAGCTGCTTCCCGTGGAGATGGTAGATTGGATTCAGCTGGCGTGCACTGATGCCCTGTTACAAACCAACTGCTGCTCAGGGGATCTGATGCAATGGGAGGCAATCTGTCTGAACAAGGCATGTACTTTAAGTTCAGATTCCACAACACTCAAGAGGAAGCAAGATGGGGGAGGAAAGCCAAAACCAAGGGATCAGTCAGGCGCATGACCACACACACACACACACACACACACACACACACACTAAAGCACCTGTATATACATGCACATTTACATGAAAAGAGACACAGTTGTTTGTCTGAATACTCAGCGCCAGTGACAACATTTCACACGTTTAATCATTCCCTAACTCTGTCTGTCATGACAGCAACATCACACCTACAACACTTTCTCATTAGAAATGTCAGTGTGTTGTCCATGTATGTGAATCTGACAACCCTAGACTAAACTACAGCCTGAGCCTAAGGCTGCATTAGATGCTACTGGCATAACACATCTGAATCTCCAACCCAAACTGTCAGTGATGGTAAGTGTTGTGTCAGGGCTGTCCAAGGATGTGGAATAAATACACAATATCTCAGGTTAGGCTGCAATATTTCAATCTTTTTTAGAGGATTTTTCTATTGTGAGTGACTTGATAGACAATATAAAACTGGTGACCTGTGTTTCTCCATGAAAAGACCAAATCAAATCATGTTTTGGTCCTATTAACAAGTAACAACCTGTGTGTCTTTTCTCACCTTACCACCATCCACGCATCCACACTACTCTGGAGTTTTGGAACCTGTAAGTGTCTGTTTTACTGGTATATAGAAACACTGCAGGACCCATAAACTGCCGTTGCCTTTTAGTCTGGATGGATGGAAACTTAGACGTTCAGAGACAATGATAGAGACAACCACAGTCGTTCCCTGATTGGATCTTGACTATCAGTTGTGTAAACAATATGGATAACACATTACATTAATGATCCTGTCTTTGCCACCAGCTGTTGTGCAGTTACATTTTACTTCTACAATGGCCTTCGCTGTTCCTGGTTTGTACAGTTTTGGGTAACTAATCAGCTCCAGCGTAGACGCATTTATACACTAGCTGGTGCATGCCCAGTGTAGGTGAATGGTTAGGCGTGCATGCATGCAATGGCTCCTGATATGGAGTTGATGCTTTGAAATGAAAACATATCAGCATGGCTGTATTTAAGGTGCTACAGCAAAACTAGGAAGATGCTGATTCTTTATTTCTTGACATTAAGAAAAATAATGATAAGCCATGAGTCTCTTGAAAACATCAGATGAAACACATAAAAATAGCTTCAACTTAATTCATTTACGGTATATAGAACCAACAATTGACCAACCAGGTGGCAAGTCAGTTTCATACATTCATACACACCGTTTGTCCTCGCCTCTATTCTAATAATAATTTAACTGCAACCTGATTTAGCCCCTGGAAAAACTGACAACAACATAGTCACAGAATACAAACAAACACAAAAAGAAAATGGGTTGGGGTTGTTATTGTACGACTTGCTTCTCCACCCTAGAGGTGTTAGTTCAGGAAGCTTCAGAGAAATCATGTTTCTCTCTTTGCAATAGTAGCATACACATTACCAATTAATGCATGCAGGGTGCAGGCTGTGAGGGAATGTCCTGCTTAGTTAGACCTTTGTGTTCAGAAACAAGCTGAAATGGAAATTTGTTTTCTCTTCTCTCTCTCTTTCGGTGTCTGTTCTCATTCCCTTTGCCCGAGTTAACTTCTCCTTCAGACCCAACCTCTTCCCTGCCCTCTCACTCTGTCTCTCTCAGACACTGGAGGGAATTGCTTTGGGTCAGTCTGTCTCACTCCTTCCCTTATCAGCTCTTTCCACTCTTCTGCTCCATTCCCCTTGTTTGAGAGGCTGTTGATCCTAACTCTAGTCTCTGTCTATCAGCCTCTGCCGCAGCACCACCACTAGCAGTGCCAAATCTCTCCCTCTTATGTGGACAAATGCTCTGAGCTCTGAGCTGATAGAGCTGCTGAGTTACTGTGGGAGTAGCTCAACTACAAATACCACATAATGCTCTGAGCAACCAGCGCATGCCACTGTCATCTTCATCTTAGTTACACACAGTGAGTAACAGATAAGAGGTTCAGTTTCTTGCTGAAGGACAGTTCAACAGGACATATACTGTAGCCTTTGATGAGCCATCAAAACCAAACATGGAAACTTTCACTAAAGTAGAAGTCATTAAATTGTCCTTGAACAGTGTTTTAGGTGTTTTTTACTGACAGTG
Source organism: Caranx ignobilis (assembly GCA_021432705.1). Classification (NCBI taxonomy): domain Eukaryota; kingdom Metazoa; phylum Chordata; class Actinopteri; order Carangiformes; family Carangidae; genus Caranx; species Caranx ignobilis. The sequence goes on along the minus strand of MU269982.1, from coordinate 21,885,012 downwards.
TTTTTATACTATGCTCCTCTATCATCTCTGGGATTTACCTCTCTGTACCTACTCAGAGGTGTGAACAGACAAGTGAAGTCTAACTGAAGTGAATTACACTGTACACATTTTACTTGCTCTGGAAAACATCACGGTTGTGTTTCTGTAATTGTCTACCTAAGAGACCTGATATCTCCCAGCTGTCTTCACTTTAGCAGTGGCTGGTGAAATGAAAGCACCATTCCTTCATTGTACCGTCTCCTGCTCAGAGTGAGCGTCACTCTTCAACTGACTATTATGTCTTGTGCCTGACTGCACAAAGCGCTCTGAGCTCAGCTCGTCTCCCCTGGACTTTGTTCTGTCTGAGGTGATCATGTCAACATGATCATTTTGTCAGCCTTGGGAGCTTAGATGCATTCACTCGGCCATGACCAGCTGTCAGGTCAGGGTATGTGTGTGTGTGTGCGCGTGTGTGTGTGTGAGAGAGAGAGAGAGAGAGAGACTCTTAAGCCCTGCCTTAATTTTTCCATCCACTTCCTTTCGAGACTCTTGAGAGGTGATTCACTTTGTTCACGCACCACTGTGTCTCTGTATGTTCAAAGTCATGTAACACTGGAAAGAAGATGACATCTGTCTGGGTATTCATCCACATCAATACTGCATGCCTGCCAGTTAACTAGAAATATAGTAAGAGCTACAGCTAACATTGTTTTACATTATCAATGTGATAAAATGTCTGAAAATAATAAAGTCCAATAACATTCACATAGTAAGTCAAATACAAGCCAAAATACTCATGATTTCAATTAACAGTAATGTAAAACTAAGAGAATCAAATCAGCAGATCCTGACAATTTAGTGCCGGAGACAATCAGTGTTTGCTGTTTTAATCTCATGACAATATTGTTCTGTCAGACCACCACATCGGTCCAGACTGAAATATCTTAACAGCTAAATGTATGTGTTGTACGATGTATTGTAATTAAACTGTTTAACAGTTAACAGTTTTTACAGACACTCATGGCACCCAGAGGATGGGTTCCTCAAGCACCACTAGCAGGGCAACATCCACTTCCATAAAGTGCTGAAAGTCATGACTTCCAATAGATGTCTCCTAGTAACTTGGGTGTCCCCTTGACCTTTGATCTAAGAATGCCATGTGGTTGCCATTAGTGGTTTTAAGCAAGACTTCATGGACAACTTCAGGATGGCTAGTCATGAAGTTTGATGCATTCAGAATGAAATGTAGCCCCTTTTATGTTCTCTAAATTGTTCATTTACTACTACCATCAGGTCAAAACTTCCATCGGTCAATACTTTGGTTTCGGGCCAAATACTTGCAAAAGTAATGACATCTCCATCAGCCCAAGGTCTACTTAGAGAAAAGCAAATGTTAGCAAGCTAAAACTCTGAACTAAGATATGAACATGGTCAATATTATTTTTGTTTACAGCTACAACAGTTACTGGATGAATTGACATCTCGTGGTTTTGGGCTATTGATCCATTTTGGCTGCAGACCTGCAGCCTTGTTCCATCTATAAAACACTTGGAGGCAGATTTATGTAACATTTATTGACTAATTTCAGCTCTTATCATATCCACAGCCACACTGTTGTCTTATTCATGAGACTAGATTTACTTCCTATGTGTCTTGTGCCTGTCCCTCCAGCTCAAGAAGATTTTGTGTCTCTGGCTGAGTTGGAGGACTTGTTGTTAAGGAACCTATTCAGAGGTTACCAGAAGTGGGTGCGTCCTGTCCAGCACGCCAATGACACCATCACTGTACGCTTCGGACTCAAGATCTCACAGCTGGTTGATGTGGTAAGGCCACAACACACAGGGAGAACAATCGTCAGGATAATTTTAATTTATATGGATGGAATGGGCCGTGGAGAGAATATAAAGCTCATCCGTGCACCATCCTCATTGCCCCTGTTCAATTATGTTTCTTGACAGCAGGATCAATACCATGTGTTTTAATAAGCCAACAGATCTTGATTTGAGCGTTTACATCTTATTTGTGTGCAGCTCATGAGCTCACTTTACATTTTTAGTAATAGTGACAGAAGACGAGGAGAAGAAGGTGAATCAGGAAAATCAGTTTGGCCTTTGAAAAGTCAATGAAAAGTAAAGTGGTTTTACAGACCTTGTGTTGAGCCATAGCTGGGATTTAAAAAATTCTGAGCTCACCAGTTCCATCAACACACCCTCCACCACCCCAGAAAATTGAGTTGGAACAAAAACCAGACCAGAAGTGATTTTTTTTTCTAAATTAGGCTTAATTATTCAGTCAACTCAACAGCTCAGTTATCTTACTAGCATGAATTATTGTGTTTCCGGTAGGTGAAATGCTGAGGCCTTTAATTACTCATTGATTTAGACCCAAATGTAGTCAAACACAATGTAAATTGAACTCATATTTTTAAATGAGAGCATGTGAAGTCATTCTAAGTTACAAAAAAATGAAATTAGAATAGTGAGAACATGATTGTGGTATTTTCAATGATACTTTGTGAACTGCCCTTGTCAAACATTATGCATTATGTTACTATGAGACAGATGTCAGTGTTTGAACATCCTTGGCACCCTTAAGCAAACTGGAGTCAGACAAGGAGGCTTTTAATGCTTCCATGAGACCAAAACCAGCACAACATCTTAATGAAATTCACTGCCTGAATTTAAGTTTCCCCATTGTTAACACAGTTAATTTAATGGTTGTTATTTTTCTGGAATGAGAAGGGGGAAGCAGTGGAAGGAAGGAAGAAAGGAAAGAGGAAGCCAGGAAGGGAGGAAGGAAGGAGGGAAGGAAGGAAGGAAGGAAGGAAGGAAGGAAAGAGGAAGGAGGGGAGGGAATGAAACTTAAATGAGATTGTACTGTGAGCAGCAGGAGGAAAATACAAATGTGAGAGAGGGTGGTTATCAGGGGAGGTCAGCAGAGGAACTGTAGCACAGGGGACGCATTAGAGACAAAAGTGTGAGAATAAATCAGAAAGAGGGTGAGGAGCCGAGGGATTTAAAGGGAGACAGGAAGGGAGCAAAGAGGAGAGGGAGGCAGAAAGGTTAAAGAGAGGTCCAAAGTGGTCTGTCATAGTGGCAGGCAGAGAATGTAATGTGGCCATCAGGCTGAGAGGAACCAGATCACATTCATTATTTACACAAGGACATACGCACACCCACACAAATGTGTGCCCCCCCCCCATCACCACTGAGGGTCATATTTGACTACACCAGCATTTAATGTTTGTAATCCTGCCATGCAGAAATTACATTTGGTAGGGTGCCATCTTGTGGTATTCTCACTAAACCTCTGTTATATCTCAAAAACAAAAAAAAAGCCTCCTCAGAAACACAGATCAATTCGTACTCACAGAGGATGGGTGTGCAATCAGCTTTGCCTCAGTGCCCGTCGAAGGCAAACAAACCACAAAATCTATCCCATAGATTTTCCTTTTACACCAGTTTTACTTTTTACATTTCTGCAAGGATCTTCCTGCACTCACTTGCAGCCCACTTTGAAAAGAGAAAAAGAATTTCTCCTCCTCCTCTCATTCCTTTTCTTTTTGTGTGTCTCTCAGCTGTTTCTGTAGAGTGAACATCAATACCTCATCCTGGCAAAAGAAGCAGCAGCACATATATTAGTTTTGGCCCTTAGTTTCTCATTTCTGCATCTCTCCCTCATTAAATGGTGCAGACATCCTTCCTAAAGGCACTTAACCCCAGAGCTGTTCCAGTCCACTTCCACTCTGGCAAACAAGAGAAGCAATTAACCCACTTTGAAAAAAAAATCTTTTCTAACTAGGTTTAAGTGCTTTCTTTCATTTCACTCAAATTTTAGTCTCCAGCTTCTGGTTTGCTCCTCACCTCCTCATTAGTCTCTTTTATCATTCGCACTGAGCACCAGAAAGATTTCTAAACACTTAACACAAGTGTCTTTTCTTTTTCCTGCAGGATGAGAAGAACCAGCTGATGACGACTAATGTCTGGCTCTGGCAGGTAAAGATGAACACTACTCATACTGATGGGCCCTGAAAAATGTAGTAAATACTACACAGTTTCATGTAAATGATAAATCCTGTGAAAGTAAATTTCAATTATTTAAATGAGAACAAAGTCAGAGGGTGCGAATCGTGCAACATCATCCAAACATACAAAAGGATTCCCAGAAAATAAGGGCGGCATTTGATCTTCATTAAATCAGTTTCAGATCTGGACAGGTTGTAGATTTTGCCCTGCTTCTGACTTTAACACAAGGGTTTGATAAGCTTCCACCTACCTTTTTAAGATTTGATCAAGAATGAAATGTAAAAGAGAAAGTTTAAAAAAAAAAAAAAAGTCCTCAGTGAGCCTCAACAGAGTTGGTCATTTGTCAGTCAACTGACTTTACATTACTATTGGCTTTTTAAAACATTCAGTGGCTGCTCTGATTGTAGGAACCATTGAGACCTCTGAGGTCATCCATCAAAAGTTTGCAGACCAGTCATGGAAAATCAGCACTGTGGTTTTATGTACCACACACCTGAAACAAACTCTGCTGCTCCAGCTTTTAGTTCTTTCAAATTGAAGTTTAATACTTTCCTACTTGCCTTTAATTAAATTACATTTGGGGCTTTTCAGTCATATCTTGCTGTGCAGCTGCACTGTAAATTTTATTCTTCTGTTTTATTGGGTTCTTGTGTGCTTTATCTACTTTTTAATTTTACATTTTCCTTTTCATATGTGCTGTTTTATACCACCCTGGGTTTGTTTCCATCTTGAATGCCTTTCATGTGCAGCACTTTGAACATTATTGGAAAGTGCCACACAATAAAGAACCCAGCCAGAGTAAATTGATTAACTGAATAAAAAGTTGAATGCAAGATGCACAAACAAGACTGTGGTCATGGCAATAAGCAAACTGAGGACAACCATACAATAAAAAACGCACAGTAGTTTCCATTTGCGGTGTGCAGTTAGTGCAATGGCGCTGTCCATGGTTCTGAAGTGGAAAAGCTGCGTCTGCAACTCTCTTCTAATGATGCTAAAATGCATTGCTATGTATTCATTTTTTAAGGAGTGGGTTGATGTAAAGCTGAAGTGGAATCCTGATGACTACGGAGGTATTACCTCCATTAGAGTTCCCTCAGAGACCATATGGCTGCCTGACATCGTCCTTTATGAAAAGTGAGTTATGCAGCACTCTATCCATTTGTAAACTGAATCAATTTTACTATCTTTATTGCTGTCTGTGCCTCTTTCTGCTTTCTGCCTTACTACCTTCTTCTTTCCCTCCCTTTCACAGTGCAGACGGTCGCTTCGAAGGTTCCCTGATGACCAAAGCCATTGTGCGCTGGGATGGCACCATCACATGGACTCCTCCCGCCAGCTACAAGTCCTCCTGCACCATGGATGTCACCTTCTTCCCTTTCGATCGCCAGAACTGTTCCATGAAGTTCGGCTCCTGGACTTACGATGGAAACATGGTGGACCTGGTCCTGGTGGATCACTACGTGGACCGTAAAGACTTTTTTGATAATGGCGAGTGGGAGATCCTCAATGCCACAGGAGTGAAGGGGAGCAGGAGAGATGGGGTGTATTGGTACCCATTTATCACCTACTCTTTCATTCTCAAGAGGTTGCCCTTGTTCTACACCCTCTTCCTCATCATCCCATGCCTCGGCCTGTCCTTCCTGACAGTGCTGGTGTTTTATTTGCCATCGGATGAAGGAGAAAAACTGTCGCTTTCCACATCTGTGCTGGTGTCACTCACTGTGTTCCTCCTGGTCATAGAGGAAATCATCCCCTCATCCTCAAAGGTTTGTAGCCCAAAGGTTGGTTCTGTTAAGAGCCATGTTCATTTCAGAGTGTTTTACCAAATCCATCCTACTTCTCCCTTTGTATATTTATCCTCATTGTAATCTTAATTGTAGTATGCCCTAATTAACTCAGATCACACCCACTATCAATTACCTGCAGCTGACACTAAATATCAACACAATTAACAGGCCACTGGTTCAGAAGTACCTCGGTCCAACAGGGAACAATTTTCAGAATCACTGACTCAATTCCCAGGCTGAGGGCCTTTCTGGGTGGAGTTTACATATTCTGCCCATGTCTGTGTGGATTCTCTCCTGGTACTTCAGCTTCCTCCCACAGTCCAAAAAACATGCACACTGGGTTGATTGGCCACTCTAAATTGCCCATAGAGCGTGAATGTGAGTGTGTGTTGTTTGTCTTTATATGTGGCCCTGTGATAGACTGGCAACCTGTCCCAGGTATGTTAGCTGGGATTGGCTCAAGCCCCCCCGCCTAAATATGATTTGTAATGTTGCCCCAATCCTCCATATATGCTATCATTTGGCAGAAAATTCGAGGTGAGGCAATACTTACGTGTTAAAATAAAGCTATAAGTGAAGGGTGAAGGAGTTTTCATTCATGTTGTGTGTTTGCACTGTGAGCATGTATAGATATCTCTTCCGCTCTCCTGATAGAGTAGCTGAATTGGAACAACATAAATCATGAAGTCAAGAGTACCTGGTAACTAATAATAACTATTAATAATAGAAATAGGAACAATAATAATAATAAAAATAATAATAAATAATAATAATTTGAACAAGCGAATTGATCTGTGGCTGATCCCTGACAACAAAGAAATACATCAGCTACCACTATCAGCATGAGAAAGACAAGAACTGATTATAGAGCTGATCCTCAGTCAGAGCAGGCATCACTGCACCACTCGTGAACAGTCACCTGAAGCAAAAGACGTGAGTTAGGTTGGTGTGGGCTCTTGAGGTGCTGTGACAAAGAGGGAAAGAAACAGGTGTGGTATTTAAATTCATGACACTGGAGCTACTCAAGATTTCTAACACTGCAGTTCTCATTGTTACTATGGAAAATAAACTTCTGTCTTTTTTTTCTCAGGTGATCCCACTGATTGGAGAATATCTGCTCTTTATCATGATATTTGTCACCTTCTCCATCATCGTTACTGTCTTTGTCATTAACGTCCACCACCGTTCCTCTGCCACCTACCACCCCATGGCTCCCTGGGTAAAGAGCCTCTTCCTTCAGAGACTGCCCAGACTGTTGTGTATGAGGGGTCACACTGACAGGTAACACAGATAACACAGCACCAACTCATCATAGCCTGTACATATTAAAAAACATATTTATGTGACATGATTTGAACATACTACGTACTGTTTTTTTTGTAGATATCACTATCCAGATATTGAGATGCGTAGCCCAGAGCTGAAGCCCCGCAGAGGTGTCGGGAGGAGGGGAGGTCCTGGCCACAGTGGCAGCCAGCAGAGAGGGCCCCTCGGAGGGAAGGAGGACGAGAACCAAGCCTGGCTGGCCATGCTGGAGAAAGCCACAAATTCAGTTCGCTACATCAGCCGTCACATCAGAAAGGAGCACTTCATACGAGAGGTGACAGAGGGCATGGGATGAATGTGTTTGAGTGCATGTGGTAATACATTCCCTTTGAAACTTTTATAGTGGCAGCTCAGTGCTTACTACAGTTTCACTGCTGATTTGTGTCTTATTTGCACTGCACAGTACATGCTCAGTAAGATCGCAGAGCAGTTATCGTATCCTGAATGAAAGATGTTTACACACCACCAAGAATCTGTCTCTCTCTCTTTCTCTGTCTCTGTCTCTCTCTCTCTCTCTCTCTCTCTATCTCTCTGTCTCTCTCTATCTCTCTCTCTATCTCTCTTCCTCACTCTCTCACTCAGGTAGTACAAGACTGGAAATTCGTGGCTCAGGTGTTGGACAGGATTTTCCTTTGGGCCTTCCTCACAGTGTCAATACTGGGAACGGTCCTAATCTTCACTCCTGCTCTGCAGATGTACCTCAGCACACCTTCATGAACACACTCATACTCACATAGTCCTGTTTTCCTGTTCGTCTTTAACTATGATTTATTGATTGAGCCTGATAAAACATTCATAGTGTGTATTTCTGTTGTGGAAACAAGATCCAGCTACAAACTTTTACCTCCCTTCGCTATGGTTTTGCGGCTTGTATTGACTACAGGGAACTGTTGCATTTAAGATGCAACTTGTCATTCTTTGTACAGAGAGCAATAAACAGGTTATGGTAGCGTGTATGATTTGAATATTCATGTTCGTATAACTGTGACATTGTAATTATACATGCTAAACCATGCACAATATCACTTCATGAATAATAAGTTGTTTTGTGTGTCACATGCACCTTGATGTCCAGCCAGATGTATTCTACTGTATGTGCTGTAATGATGATCACAAGAGAAAAGATCTGATGTACACAATCGATTTGCCTGTGTGGTTTTTACACTAATAACAGAAAGGCAACGTGGACCTTTCTGTCTCACAACCCTGATACTCAGTGTCCAGGTTTAGTGACAGGAATGTCAACTCTTGTTAAACTTCAATACTATTACTACAACTTTACATTTCAAAATCAAATAAAGGGGATATTACCTCAGCAGCTGCTTTTTTTACATAATGCCAGTTTAAGGGCACTGAGCTCATAATCTTGTAATTTTAAGGTTCATTCTATTCATGTGCATAATTGTGTTATACAGTAATAGTTGTGCTAATAATATAATGATTATCAATCTTTCAACATTATAAAAAAGGACACAATATTAAACTGGCTGAAATGTGATGGTTGATGGATGAGATACATCAGAGAAATCTGAAAATTCTGTTTCAAGAAGATACATAGATAGTTTTTACTAATAAATTCTAAACATAATGTTCCCAATGGCAACGTGGTGAACCTCAGAAACAGTTGGTGGAGGAAAACACCAAGAACTGAGGCTGAGAGACTGAGGAGAGGCAGCTCCATGTTTCCTCTACCTACCATCACACTGTCATATGCACAATCTCTCTAAGGAGTAAGGAGTTAACTGACTGACCACCATTCAAACAGACCTTCATGGAGGATGGAGGACTGTGTATGCTTATAGATTACAAATGGGATAAATGGGGAATAATTTGGAGTGATTATAATTACCCTGATATGAGCCTGGATCAAGACACCAGGAGGCTGCTGGTAGGTGAAGTGAGCAGATGCTGTAGGACTACTCTGTTGTGTCAAGGAGGCCTAGACCAGACTTAATATTATGACGGGTAAAAAAAACAGAGAGCTGGACATTGAGGTCAATAATGCAAATGATCTGTATTGTTCTTATTTGATAATTCTGCCTGCTGTAACCCCAGTGATGTTGATAACTTAAATATACTTACTGATACCACTGACCCCCCCTTTGGTTACACTGACAAAGGCTGAAGTAGCAGCCAGACAAACTTGAATTAAACCTGGTAAAGCACATTTTTACAGGAGGTCATTTATTCCAAATGCGATAATTTATTGAACTCATAAGCATCATTCACACTGGGCACATATTGATGTTTGTAGTGTGCTAATTTTATTGTTGTATTTTTTTTTTTTTTATGTGTCACAATGATTAAGCCAGATGCTAACTCCATCATCATCATCATCATCATCATTATTAATATTAGTGGTAGTGGTAGTATGGATCACTGGACTGGAACTGTGTTTTCATGTTTTGACTGTAATGTCATAGTCTCACCACTAAATGGCAGCAAACACCAGGATCTACTTGAAAATTGTTCCAGAAATAATGAGGCAATAAAAACATTCTCCTGACTGATTGTGATGTATGAGCACACAAAAACAAATGAGGGTGACAAGATACAGGTACATTGCTTATTAGGACACTGTGGTACAGACATATTTATGCAAAATTACTGTTTTGTGACCAGACATTCACACTAATGATACATTCTCTTCACAGAATCAGTCCAGATGACCAGCTATGTGCTTGAGGGTTAGACATTAGAATGGAGCAGAGCACTGCAGATACACAGGCAGAGCCCAAGGTAAAATCACAGTACATTGTGAGTAGATATGGATACTATGTCAAAATCCAGTTTATATCCAAGCTTTACTGGTTTTGATCCTTCCAAAGGTGAGCTGTCATAGGTCATAGATTTACACTATCTCTACTCAAGTTTCCCTGGGCTGTCTGTCTTTCTAAAGGGCATATCATTGGTTGCAGTTACAAAAGGAAACAGCAGTTCATTCAGCTCCCTGCACAGATTTTCTGGTCATTTACTGTTATAACTTTCTTGTCCAGCCTCCAGGCTTTTGTCACCCACCAAATATTGTTACAAGTGTCTGTTCCTGGTGATATCATAGTGTTTTGTGCTGTGGCCTAGTTTGTTGAATTTGTTCACTGACTTATTAAAAATGGCTGGAATGCTTAAGTGAAAGCCTCTCCTGTGTTTCCCCTGCACTTGAACAGTCTGACCTCAGCCCACTCTTCTATTATTCACAGCTACAGATCTGACTCAGGCAGACAGGTGTGTGTGTGTGTGTTTGTGTGTTTGTGTTTGTGTGTGTGTGTGTGTGTGTGTGTGTGTGTGTGTGTGTGTGTGTGTGTGTGTGTGTGCGAGTGCAAGACAGCATGAGAGTGCATGAGAAGGGCACTGTGTGTGTGTGTGTGTGTGTGTGTGTGTGTGTGGACACTGACAGGCTGTGACAGAGCAGGGTTTGAACCCCTCTGGATTCCACATAAATAAACAAGCTCTCAGGTCTGAGAAAACCTGTGACCATATGTAAGACACCCAAAATATTTCCAAACTCATTTTTTCCAGCAAAAACATTCATGAACATGTTTCAAATGCATATTTCATTCGTAACACATTTTATGAAAAAGAATATACAATAAGAATTTGTATCTACAGAGAGAAAAATGTTCAACTATACTCTACTGTGAGTATACATATACTATGCTACAGTGACAAGAGAATGTGATAAGATGGGCTAGAACTAGTTGGTTAGCATGCTAACTTCAACAGAACAAAAGAACTGCTAGAGATATTTTAAATCAGAGTGAACACCAGCATTGCTGTCCATCCCAGGAGAGAGCTCTTGCTGAGGAAAGGGCTGAACTGAGGGTAAACAGCAGTTAACACTAACATAAGCATAATCATCAAGTAGCTCAGTCAATCCATCCAATCAGATTGCTTCCTCCCTACATCAACAGTTTCTGTGTCTGGCATCTGGTTCACACCTCAGACCTCGCGATAAGTGTTCAGTTTTACTTCATGTCTTAGCTTGTTGTCCTTTATGTTTTAGTCTTGGTGTTGTGTTTATGTGCCCTATGTTACCTTTTTTTTAAAAAAAATGCTTTTATGGATATATCTCACTGCTGCACACCAAATTGCCCCTGACTAATGACTCACTGAACTGATGAAGTCAATGGGGCCACACGAGAAACCTCACCATAACCTTACAAATATCATGTCAACACTGAAAACTTGACCGAAACAATAATGCATCCATCCAGCTGTAGTAGTTTCCTTCTCCTACAGAATAAGTCAGTCCATCTGAGTTACCTTTCACTTGCTATGTTCAAGATGGTATAAACAGAATCCAGCCTGATGTGCTTTTATGTGCCAAGCAGTGCAATTTAAAATCCTGGCCGTGCTTGACAGAGGCCTGTGCTGTAAATACACAATGACAGCTCCTGCTGAGCCACATTCAGAGTACACAATCTCTTCTTGGTTTAGTATTCACTTGGGATGTACATACTATATTTTCAGTCACATTGAAGTACAGCTCCAGTTGCAATGAACAAATAAAAAAAAGGATCACTCCGAGGAATTTCTGGACATATATAAAGACTCAATTTTCAGCTTCGCATCTGTTATCATCGCTGTGATTTGAAGCATCTGGAATAAAAGAGTGAAACACATTTTCCACAAGGTCAGTCTCACATATACAGTCTTACTAATGAGGTACTTATACACTATAGGGCACACACAGGGAAGGGACCCATGCAGCTCTGAGAGGAAATAACTAAAGCAGTAACATGACTCTATCTCCTCTTATATGTGTTATCCTTGACAACATCACCTATACAAACTGTGCACTTGTGCAACTGCGTGTGCGAGTCACTCTCTGACTACATGACTCAAACTGCCAGTAGCACTATAGCACTTTGGAAAGGTTGTTGCCAAGTGCTGAAAAACATGCTCTGTTGCTCACCTCAGTTTTCCTATCTAAACGTGTCATACTTCCTTTCCAAGCAAGCACAGCTCCATTTGAACATGACCTTTAGCTTTCATGTACACCGTTATAAGGATACAATAGATGGTGTGAGTGAGAAGTGTTGGCTAATCCTTCGTTTCTCAGAAAAAAAAGAAAGAAGTGGACAGAGAAGCCAAAGAGGCAAAGCAAAAGGTCACTCAAGAAGAAATAGATTGTTTGCTACTCTGAGAGGATATACTGTGTCACTGGTTACGGATTTTAACACAAGGTTACAGGTCATGTTCTATGAAAATAAATGTATTTAGGGTAAAGGTCACATTACATCATTGCATTCATGAATAGAACACAGTGGGTTTAAAACCTTTGACTCTGAGTTAAGAGGAGTGCTTTTCAAAAAAAAAAAACAAAAAAACTTTTATATGAATAATAAATATTTTTATCAATAAAAAATTACAATGTGATGCATATCAAGAGAATTATCTCCTCCTCCTCCTCTGCTATTTCATTCTGGTTTAAAGTGTTCCTTAGAGTTTTTCAGCCAATTGTTTTGTGAGAAAAAAAAGAAAGAAAAAAAGTTAGATTATTTTATTTAACCCTTTTCCCAGTATCAGTATCATCACAGAGCCAACATATAGAGAGGAACAACACACACACACACACACAACATTCAGATCACTGGGGAATTTAGAGTCTCCACAGTAACCATCGTGCCACCCTAGTGTAGACAAAAACAGCTAAAATGAGAGTCATAAGAATAAGACCTACATTCATAATACACTACTGAAAAAATAAAGTAATTAATTAAAGTAACACTTTGAAAACACATCACATATCAATGGGGGAAAAAAGAAATCATGCTGGATATCACTCCTGATATTGACTGGGTAATGTGTTTGGAACAAAAGGATGCCACATCGTTTGATGGAAATGAAAATTATCAGCCTACAGAGAGGGCTGAATTCAAAGACAGCCTGAAAATCAAAGTGAAAAAATTATGCAGCAGACTAGTCCATTTTGCCAAAAGCAACTCAAACTGGTACTCGGTAGTTTGTATGGCCCTACCTGATAATGTCGGGGCATGCTCCTAATGAGACAATGCCTCCCAGATCTGGACCAGGGCATCACTGAGCTCCTGGACAGTCTGAGGTGCAACCTGGTGGTGTCGGACGGACGAGAACATAATAAACCCAGAGGTGTTCTATTGGATTTAGGTCAGGTGAGTGTGGGGGCCAGGCAGTGGTATCAGTTCCTTCATCTTCCAGGAACTGCCTGCATACTCTTGCCACATAAGGCCAGGCATTGACCAGGAGGAACCTAGGATCCACTGCACCAGCATAGGGTCTGACAATGGGTCCAAGGATTTCATCCCAATACCTAATAACAGTCAAGGTGCCGTTGTCTAGCCTGTAGAAGTCTGTGCATCCTTCCAGGGATATGCCTCCCCAGACCAACACTGACCCACCACCAAACCAGTTATGCTGAATGATGCTGCAGGCAGCATAACATTCTCCACAGCATTTGGTCAGGTTAAGATGAGAACTTGCCAAATGGAGAACTACCAAAACAAACAAACAAACAAACAAACAAACAAACAAACAAAAAAGTCAGAAAAGATGACACACAAAGGTGACACAAACATTTCATGTCTTCTTCTGCAGAAGTTAGCATACTCATCACTCTCTGCTTATGGCCCCAAACCTAAGTGGATGTATTACAAAGTCAATAATGGCTGATGCTCTTGTCAAGCATGAATCACCATAAGCTGTAGAGATCCCTTGATCAAAGGCAGAGAAAACTCCCTGTTACTCCCTGTTAGTCACATCTCCATTCAGTGCTGTGACACAGTACTTTGAGATGAACAGTTGCTGGCAGTTATTCTCTAGTTGACATCATTACACCATTGCAGAAGAGGGTGCAGGGAGATGATTTGAGTAAACTGCTGCGCAGCTACCTGGTATCTTCGTCTGACACTGTGTCATGATTTGTTCACTACTGTTACTAAAACTGTTTTCAATATGTTATACCAACTTTTCCAATTAAGTCAGGTAATTCATTTCGATGTATTGTTTTTGGTGGTTTTCCTTTTTTGATTTTTTTTTAATGCACTTACTGACTGTGGTGGCATGGTGGTAGACACTTGAGAGTGCTCTGGGTTCGATTTCTAGACCTGGGGCCTTTCCAAGTAGGGTTTGCATGTTGTTGTCCTGTGCCTCTGTGGGTTTTCTCCAGGTTCTCCAGCTTCCTCCCACAGTCCAAGGACAGTAGGCTGAGTGGTGACTCTAAGTTAGTCTCGTTATGCCACCCCTTGGAAAGTCTGATCTTTGACTGGTCAGAAATAAAAATAATAAAAATAAAATGATGGTCTTGCACAATGCCAGTGTGTGTAAATGAGGCACAAGAATCCCAAGAAGCAATATACTAGGATTATAGCATGTGATTAGAAAATCATTTCTTCCTACTTGCTTGTAATATTGTAATCCTGCAGACTGATGTTTTTCACTGCTGCACTTTATCTTTGATTCTTCTTAGATATCAGATGCCCAACTGTCATTTGTCCTCCTGGACTTGTGCATGCACATTACATCTTGATAGAACATGATGAAATACACTGAGACATATGCAAAGGCAAACCCTCAGAATAAATCACATGTCCACCTTATGCTTGATGATTCTGCATGATATGTTGTTCATAAGTTTAGGATATTTATGGCCTGGACTGGAGGCTGCTATATGCAGTGTGCTGTATGTTAATGTGTTGTGTATGGTAAAGGGAGGGGGTGGGGTCTCTTTGTTACAGATGACATACATAAACATATACATACTGTACTACACTAAATAAGACAGGTACACACAAAAAAACACACATACAAATCTTTTCTCACAAATACACACACAAACCTGATCCCCGCAGGCTTAGCCAAAAGGATGTTTATTTAATGTGAGCTGATGGCATGTACGACACTGTGTCCAGACTAAAGCCAGAGGGAGATGGGGGGGGGGGGGTTACACACTAAGGCTGAAGCAAACAACAAGGCTGAAGAGTGATAGATAGTGAGAGCCAGAGAAGCGCTGCAGGCGCTCTTGTAATGGTCTGAGGACATCGCTGCATCTGATGCTCACAAGCAAAGCTGCAGAGTCACAGACCGGTGGAAGAAAGGAAACAGAGGGGGAGAAGAGAGGGAAAAGAGAAATAGGTGGAGGAGGAGAGCCAGCAGAGAGGAGGATCAACGGGGGTGGAGGAGCTTATACTGGAGGAGAAAAGATGAAAAAGAACAAAGAAAACTAAAGTGAAAGAATGACTAAGAGGAAGACAGAAGAAGACAGAGTACATTAATAGATGATGTTAATATGAGTGGTATATATGAGTCAGCTAACAGATCAGGAAACAGATCATCTGTGCATCACACCACGCACCAACTTGAAGCTTCTATGTACGTGCTAATGAGGTTGCACACTAACTCCCACACACACCTGCACAGACAATAACACTCCATCTCATGTTAGGATGGTGTGAGATGTGCTGCCCTGAAGATGTTTGTCCCCCTGCTGACAGCTCCACACTGAAGTTCAGGCAAATGTCTGCTTAGAGGTAATTATGTGATGCAATATGTTTTAACAACTTGCCACGTGCAGCAAAATTCACTGCACGGTTGTGTTGATTAATTTAGCATGGACCACTGAATGGTGCATTCAGTGGTCCATGCTAAATTGCATTCATGTAATCATCATCTGCAATGATGCTGTGGAAAATGCTCTGAGCTTATCTTATTTAGTATCCAAGGTCTTGAAATTTGATCATAAACATTGACTAGTAAGCAGCTTATTGAACCATTGTGAAATGTCGAGTGAAAAAGTCTATAATTTTAGATAAAAACAAATTGATGTCACAGAAAACAAAATAACATTGAATGTCCAGGATGTGCAGAGGCTCAGACTGTAAACTTTGGTGTATAATTTGAGGTGAACCAGATTTGTTTACTTACATTCAATACTATTACTACTACTATTAATATTACTTCTGAAGTGTACAGAGACTGTCCACTGTGTAAAAGAGTCAAGACTTTGACTATATATGTTTTGTATATGATGCACCTTTAACCCTCTATGAAGAACTCAGGATTAACACACATTAATCAAATTAAACATTGTAAAATCTCAAAATCAAAAGATTTATTGAACCAAAATTTGGTTTAATGGGAAAAAAAAGGAAAAAAAAAATCAATAACAGCACAAATAAAGTACCTACAGCAAATATATCCAAGTAAAACAAATAAATGCACCCAAAGAGCATTTCACTCAGATCCTCCTGTTAGGAAATTCTTTCACTTCAATGTTTTCTAGTTAAGTGTTTAGAGTGCCATTAACACACATTCACTATAGTGAATCTGTGTTAATGGCACTTTAAACACTTGCACCTTCTCAAAAGGACTCAACAATATCATGATGTAAATGAGCGTCAAATATTAGTGGACCCACTCTCTAACTTCCTGAAAACAACAAAAAAGCTGGCAAAGTCTTGTACCCCACCCCCCCCCCCCCATACCTGATCATGGCTGGGGTGCGTTGGGCCATTAGGGGTGGTGAATCATATATTATTGTTATATATTGTTATATTATCATTATTATATGAGTCAATTATTACATTTCCAAACATCGATTATTTGTGTTTTTTAAATTGTAATACAAACCAGTTCACTTTGTTTTTTTTTACACAGAAGTTGATTCCAAATCTTTACGAGGGAACAAAGCTCATGTATACTTGCTGCCAAGACATGGAAAAGTCATGAAAATTTGTTGGTTAAGATGTATGCAAACCCTGTGCGATGCCTGGACATCCAGAGTCACAGTCTCATATGTGATGGTTCCAGCTCCTAAAGGCGAGCTAATTTCCGTGCTTCAGATGGCAGCTATGGATGATAGCCACACAGGCAACAAAATATCCATGTATTTTTTGATAGACAACATAGCTGTCCTATTGTTATCTTCAAACTCAATATGTGGAGCTAAGCGGACGCTCAGACAGGAAGAGTACTTCTTTAAACATGCCTCTGAGCCTCCTCCCAGTTTTCCCGCCATCCTCCCATGCCCCCTTTCTTCACCTAACTCATCCAATCACAGTCTGCCATGCTCTCTCTCTTATACCAATCAGTCATTAGCTGTCAAATTTAAAAGCGCTCTCTTTCTCTGCTGAGGTTCCTTGACAGGCGTCCATGTTTCCTACCACCACCAGTGTCTAGGCCCGGGGGGAGTTATCTTCTTCAGACGCAAGCTTCATATCTCTAGATCAGTTCACTTAGCTGGTCTACTCCCCGGGGTCTAAGTGCCAAAGATAATTTGTATGCAGAACAAATGTAAATTTCATCTTCAAACGTGTCTCTTGTTATCCTTATTAGTCTATCCTGATTGAACTAGATGGTGTTTGTAGTTCTTAGCCAAATCCTGAAACTCACCCTTCAACCTGAGCTCATTCTAGGCTTTTATCCTATGTATTCCAGCATGTGATGGTGAAATTTTGCACCTTTTCTCATTTTATAGACACTGTGCATATCACATGTCTATCTACTTCCTTGAATCTGTGTCCCCCTGTTCATAAGTTTCTAAATCCACCCCTTGAGGAAAAACAGTGAGACATGATGCTTCTTTGAAAACTCTTGTCACTGTCTGGTTGTCCTTGTAGAAAGAGGACAAGGTTGAGAAGTGTGAAGTGAGTAGGAAAGCACTTGACAGCTGAGGAGACTGACAGTTTGGAAGTACAAAGAAGAGACAATAAAAACTAAAGAGGAGAGATGACTGTTTTATTCTTTGTTTTGTGTATATGTATTGCATCAGTCTCATCCTTCCCATCTGTGGGAGGAGAGGAAGCTGTGATGACAGAGATGGTCACTGTATCTTTGTTGAAGATTTGAAGAGAGATGAAGGTCAGAAAGAAAGAAAGACCAGGATGCCATGCGCAAACGATTTCTCGAATGAAAGATTTAGAGCAAAAGTTTGACAAAGTCGAGGGGGGCGGGGCCTGGATAACTCTGAGGGATCGTGCGTGCGTGTTGAGGTCGTGCGTGCTCATCTCTCCTTTAGTCATCATCCATAAAGCAGATGAGGATGAGCAAACCTTGACGAAGTTGACGGCACTGCGCAGCGGCAGCAGCAGCAGCACGCGGACAGGTGGCTGCAGTCGTCACCGCACGGCGACACGACAGGAAGCACGCGGAGGGCAATGTCTGTTATAAAAATAGTCTGAGAGAGGAGCAGAGCTGAATCAAAAGTGACTTCTGAGGTGGCAGCCGACCCCCCCGTCCCCCCCCCCCCAAAAAAAACACAAGGAGAGAAATCGTGTGTGTATGTGTGAGTGACTCCTCTAGCATCCCAGAGAGAGAGAGAGAGAGAGAGAGAGAGAGAGAGAGAGAGAGAGAGAGAGAGAGCAGCACCAGCAGTCTGACAAAGCTGCGCTCCCTCGAAGTTTGACATCTCCGGCGGGCTACAGAGGGAGTTGTGCTCCGCTGCTGCCATGGAGCCTCGGAAGTGCACTGGATCTGTATTGATTGGAGTTTACCTGTGGGCGACATTCTGCTGTCAAGGTGAGTCACTGATGGAGCCTTCAGTCTGCTCTCTGTCCTCCTCTGTGAGGAGAAGGCAGCGTGGCGCTCCTTTCTCATATGCTTTCTCATTGGAGCATAATTTCCTCAAAGATTTGCTGGGGACATTGAGAGTCGCGCTTCAGATTAGTTCGGCCAGTCGCTGCACATCTGGCGTGTCAGGAACATCTGTATCCACAACTGTAACAGGCGTGCAAAGGAGTTGACTGTAGGACGTGTTTCTCATGATATTTGTAATAATACTCTAAATCATTTGCACTGCAGTTGAATCCTGTTGTATTACTGTACGTTTCCAGCTTGCAACCTGTGGGTCAGTGTGTGTTTGTGTGCTCGCACACCAGTGAGCCTAAGAATCGACATCTGGCCCAGAATAAGGAGGGCGTCCCGGTCATGGTGCACGAAGCCCATTGGGGCCGCTCATCCCCCTCAGTGTAATCTGCAGCTAAAGGATTGTTAAGTGCGTGACAACAGTGGCACAGCACCAGAGGACCTTCACAAAGGGATAAATCTCTGTAATATGTTTGAATCCCTGGTTTACATTTTATGTCTGTAGATGAATGTGGTTTACTTTTGCATCTGGAGTCATGAACTAATGATGGAATTTAACGTTGGCATCTCTGCTCTGACTGGAGGAGAAAGAGAAGCTGCAACATGCAAACAGGTGATGTTAAAACTAAGGAGGCTGCAGTGTGAACTCTCCCAGCCTCACCCTGCAGGCTCCACAGAGGTCTGTACCAGAGCCTCAAGTGCTTTCACTAAGGCACACGGGTGTTCTGTGATCAGGTTTCTTTTTTCAGACAGAGATAGATGTAGTCATACACACACACACACACACACACACACACACTGAAACTGTTGTATAATACTATAATCTGAATCTTCAAGGATAATGTCTGGAGTGTAGCGTGCCAAACAGATGTCTGTCTCCATCATTCCACATTGAAGAGGAGGATTTCTCTTCTTGCAGAGAGCTGCAAAGAACTTTCGTAAAAAATTGTAAAATTATGAAGATGATTCTGAATGTAAAGATGGTTTATTCCATTTAGTTACCGTTGCGCCAACCCTCATTCCCAGACACTGTCACTCCGATTAGTTTCCCAGGGTGCAGTGTGTCACTTAGTCTGGATTGGTTTGCTAATGAGATGCAACTATATTCCCCCTGAAGACGGCAAATAGATTATACTACACCTGCTGTACACCATAAATGTCTTTCTTAAAACATCTTTAAATTGTTGTATATACTTAAACATTTTTTTGCTCTCTCTCTCTCTGTTTCTCTGTCTCTCTCTCTCTTTTTTAGAATAATTATTTCTGCATTTGATTAGGAATGCACATTATGAACAAACATCGTCTCAAAAACAGCTACTCCGTGAATCAGTGAATGTAAATGATTGCAAATGGAAACAAGAGGGATTTAATGAATCATGCATCCAGGGTGGCTCAGACGAACGTCCTTTTCTATTGTTTGTAATTAATTGTAGTTTACTGCAGCCTCTGTCACCATGGCCTCATTTAAGACTCATTTTATACACATCCTGGACTTCTGTATTGTCATTAATCAAGCCTGATTGTTGTGAAACTTTGATGACCTCAACATTTGTTAAGATCAACACTAATAGATGTTTTTATATTCACAATAGGAAAAATGATTATGTGTAATATGGAGATGTCCCCTCAAAGTGACAAGCCAATTTATTATTATTGCTCCACTTTACAGTTTCAGCTCATTGTGTTGATTTTTGGGGCCCACAGCTTTCTTCATGTGGTTCATTCTCACTGCTTTTATCACCAATGTTTCTGTTTTTGGAAAAGCTGTGGTAAAGGCTGCCTCCCCTGCACCAGAGAGCCAGTCAGAGTTAGCAACTGGGGAATGCAGGTGGAGCAGTTGCCTGCTAAGAGACCAGACATACACTTCCTGTCCAGAACAAAGTGGAGCTCAGAAATTCTCAGATTCATCTAGCATTTTATGCCTTTATATGTTATGTTTGTGTGTACACATATTATGGGGGGAGATGAACTGACCGGACCAGATTTTGTTCTGTCTTAAATACTGAATACACTGAGCTTTCACAGAGAGCTGTGTTCTGCTTCATTAAGATTTGATTATAAGCTTTGCCCTGTCATTGATTACACTTAACACACTGGAAACAGCAGAGAAAAAGACACAGGGAGTGTCAAAAATCAAAGTTAAACCAAGTGAACGAGCAGTACTACAGAAAAAAATAAAGGACAGAGACAAAGAAGGTCGGGGGAGGGGGAATATAATACAGGCAGAAGGCATTAGGGCGAAGCAGATAAACTACATGGACAAAGACAAGAAGTATAAAAAAAAGGCCAATATGCTAAGTATTAAATGTCAAATGGTTTTTATCAGGATGTAATTTAACTAACAAGAGGGAGCAGTAATCAGACTTCATGGTCCTTCATATTATCAGCCACTGGTCTTTTAAACAAGCTGTAATTCTCCTTTTCAGCTGTTGTAAATATTGACAATATGTTGCCTCCTCATTTTTGCTGGTTTGTAGCCAGAGTGGTCCTTTTACTGAGTATTTATTGTTCTCCCTTGTGCTTTTCATGTGGACTATCTGTGAACCAAACAGCCTCTTAGGGGATATTAAAGATTGACTCTACCCGAGTCAGTCTTTGCCCTACTGTCCTCAAACATCCCTCTTCGTGTGAAGTTAATATTGCTACAAGCAGCAAGCTGTCTGGGTTTGCCTTCCGGCACTTGAAAGCTCCAATATGTTCAACACTAAGATGGGGAAAGCCCAGATTTTGCTTTGGGGTGTGGATTTGATATAGTTTTTCCACAGCTGCTCTCTACTGTACTCAACCTAGTTCTTATATGGCCTAATGAGAGGTTGAGTTATGTTTTACTGATATGATGTTACATGATGCTTGGTATGTAAGCATGCTGTGATCAGCCAGATAATACACTAATGAAAACACAAGTTAAAGCTGAGAAGAAAAGCCATGGAGACACCCACTGTATGTCCTGTTCATCATCATCATCATCATCAGCTTCTTTACAC
Organism: Caranx ignobilis; assembly: GCA_021432705.1. Taxonomy (NCBI): domain Eukaryota; kingdom Metazoa; phylum Chordata; class Actinopteri; order Carangiformes; family Carangidae; genus Caranx; species Caranx ignobilis. Next base: position 21,863,352 of record MU269982.1, on the reverse strand, counting down.
TCTGCCATGGGAATCTATGCCAGCTCCTAAAGCCATACTGTAAAAGTCAATACATTTGACAGGCTGTGTGGGGACACTCCTGTGAAGTTGTAGCCTATAGACAATCTGTAATCACTTAACATGATATGAGTGCCTTAACATGATGACATCATACTTCCATAGCAGCCCAGGCTCCTACATGGTTGATTACAGCAATGTTTATTATCACATTCCCCCCAAATCCTATAAACTGCTCCCTTACAAGTCCAACTCCAATTTTATGGCTGTAACTTGGGACCTCATGTCAAACCTGTGAGAAGTTTCGACTCAGTGATTTGTCACACCTGTGAGTGTCATTGTCTAAGACAGTAACAAAAATGAGCAACGTCTCGACACCAAGTCTGTAAAAATGATTTTTGAAGGCTGTGCGTGCTTTCAAGGGTGAGCAACTCATAAACTGAATTGCCTGTATGTCTGTTGCGGCCGCATCGCAGTCATAAAAAGAAACCATTTTTATTTCTGTACAGTACTACTGAGCTTTAATGATTGAGGATGAAATGAGACCCCCACTGGGCTCTGAAATGGAAATATGAGAAGACACTAATGCAATGAGAAAGATATATGGTAGCCATTTGAAGTTGATAGATGCCTTCAGGTTATATTGAGGCTCTGTCTGCATTGGTGTGTTCAGTGTTTTCTATTGAGGCTGTGAATCATGTAGGCCTAGCAAAACAGAGACAGCACTGGGTTTATTGCTGAAAACTGAAATCGCTTACAATCTGGGAGATGCAAGGAAAGATAGAAGTGGAAGCGTGGCTTGGCCGTGGAAATCTGGGGCAGGATTCTGTGTGTCAGCTGGGAGCTCGGAGGCTAAGGATGTGGCTGTTTGTGGGGTAAACTACAGAGTATGAATGAGTCTCTTGGATTTTTTTTTTTTTTTTTTTTTTTTGTGAAGTCAACATTTTTAAAAGTAAATATACGTGCAAGTAGTTGGCATTTCTTCTACTTTCTCAACATTTCACATCTTGTAAATGCAAACATTGGCATCTGGGTGTGTAGGGGGAGAGCTGGATTATTATTTGTTTTTAACAAGTTCTTATTTATTATATATATAAGATTTATTCTTCAGGCTATATAGGGCTGCCCTTCCCTAATAGTAAAGACTGTAGGTGCAGTCATACAGTAGGCCTAATATAGTAAAGAAGCAAATACAACATCATCATCAATAATAATTTAGGTTTAGTGCATTAATAATACAGTACAATGTTATTATTATTATGGAAACCAAATTGCTAGATGGATCTTAAATGGATACAGGAAATAACATACAAGTATGCACATGCATACTGTATTCTTTTGTGTCCCTCCTGCACTTGAAAGCAAATGCTGTTGTGCAGTGCAGAATTCAAGTCAAAGTATTATCCATCTGAGTCCCATTTGAAATTCAAAAGTAACGTGCTTGGCACACAGGTTTCCACTGTGATGCTCAGCTGCTCTGATGGCACTGCTGCCTGTGGTTGAGGGAGAGAGAGAGGAGAGAGAGAGAGAGAGAGCAGGTTCTTTTCCTTTTTTGTCTAGTGTCGATTCATCGGAGCAATGCAACTTTCCAATTACTGCCCTCCATGAAACAAAACTGTGTGTTTTGTTTGAAAATAAAATTCAGCCACTGTTGAAGAGTTTTTACTTGTGGTTTGTGGTGCATTTAAGTTTAAAGCATTTACAAGTGGGCTGAGAGAAGTGTTTTAGAAGATGATGAGAAGACCATTTGTACCTATAAAATTAAAGCAGCACTGACTGGCCATATTCGGTTTTTCACTAATACTTACAAAAGTTCACTTTGTTTAGATGTGCAGTGAGCATTATGTTGATTTTTAGCAGCCTGACCACCACAGCTCTACTGCTCTTTCTGTAGAACAGCTCAAATGTTCCCAAGAGGAGAACATCACATGTCAATAAAAACAGTCTTGAGTGGCAGAAAAACAGATAAAACAGATCATTTCAAATGAATGAATTGACAAAACAACATATTAAAGATTCAAGTTATATACACAAATGGCATGAAATGACTTACTTGTAGATGTACTCTCACAGGGCACTTTATTGGTGTTCTTCTATTACATAGGGTTCAAGTCATAGGGTTTCCCATCTGGTGACTGGAGAGGCCATCTTGCTGAAAGTATAGATCACGGACAACTGTGGCCATAAAGAGATGCACATGTTCCACAGCAACACTCACAAATGGTGGCATTTAAACCATGATTGATTTGTACTGAGGGACCTCATTTCATCACACCACTACCATCAGCTAGGACTGTTGGCACAAAGCATGTTGTGTCCATGGATTCATACTGTCAATTCCAAACTCTGACTGGGTTATCTGCTCCTTCAGCAGAAATTCAGTCAGTCCAAGCTTTGTTTTTCAGTCTTCAACTGTCCAGTGGGGACTGATGCAGTCTTCTACTCTTGTAGTCCTTCCACCCCAAGGTTGCAAGTTTCAGAAATACTCACATCAGGCTGTTTGGCACCAAGTCGGAATCACTGAGGTCACTTCTTTTCAAGCTCCTGGCCTGTATGTGGGTGTCTATTAGTTTGTTGTCACATGATTGTCTGACAGCGATCTGTGAGTGTAAAGGGTCACTTGGGGGGGGTTAGTTCTGAGTTACTGTACAGGCTAAGTGTTTGCTACAGATTGCCTGATTGAATGATGAAGTGCAGAAAAATACTGCTCATTCGTTTTTCCGTTTTTCCTTTTAAACTATTCAAACCAACCTCTGAGATTACAGCTAAAATAAGTAAACATTGACTGGATGTTGATCAAACTGTCTTAGAATTTATGAGAAAATGATCTCATTTGTGTTATATGAAAATCCATAAACAGTAAGTACATTGGATGGAAGAATTTAGTTTATTCATTAGCCCATAGCTGCTGCTGCTGCTGCTGCTGCTGCTGCTGCTGCTCACCCATCAAAAGACTCGAGGGAGGCAAAGTGTAAAAGGAGTAGAGGAAGAAAGCAGAGTGACCATTCTCCTGTTTACATTCACCACACTGCAGTAGCTGCCCCCAGGCCTTCACAACATAATGACACAGTAATCCGGTCTTCCTTAAAACCCTTGCGACCTCCTTTAACATGAAGGGCTACACTGTCAGCCAAGTAGACTGGGGCAGTGAAGTAATGTTGACTGAGAGATGAGCTGATGAGTTTTCTGGACTATCTCCTCTGATCTCCCACAACTAACTTGTAATAGCACATTTCTGACAGCCCTTCATCAGCACAGTGGATTGGAGGAGGTCTTTTCTCTCCATTTATTTCAAAACATCATTTAATTATCCGTCCATCTGTCTTTCCCTCTAATCATCTGTTCATTCATATGCTCTATAAACCTCTAGTGCATGGTTCAGCGGCTGTGTACTGCCAGTTGATGCTTGTTTCATTGTTCTTGACTGTAACATAAACAGGATTTGCGAATATCACATTTTTGTGAATTAACCTCACAGAAAGAAAACATTTTGACAATACCAGCAGAAGAATTTAGATATTTGATTGAATCACAATGTTTCAGTCATTTGGTCTATTCAGATATCCAGAGTTTGGGAGGCAGGGACCAATTGTCCTCACATTAATGAACAAATCCATGGAGATTAACATCAGGGTCAGTAGGAAATCGTTCCTCCTCTTCTGACACCTTTGATGAATAATGTTTATCCTGTTGTGATGAGTTTCACTTTCAGATTAAAGCACTATCAATTCACAACAGCAATTGTCCTTGTAATCCTGGAGCCATGCTACGTGGCATGCTTTACAAAAGAAAAAGCATTCATTGGTCTGCAAAACATGCACCTACATTATTTTATAAAAACACATCAAGGAAAGTGTACAACATATCTTCTCTTTAAAGGTGTGAAATAAGGAGTTTAAAAGGTCAACACTGATAGGTGCTGTTAATCAGAGATGCTCTGAGGAGTGATGTCACAGTGAACAGTCAGCTTGAAGTTCAGGTGTGAGTATTTGAGATATTTGAGATTTGATCACTTATTGATCCACATTCAGAGGTCTATGCCAAATACAGCCACATTGCTACCCACCTGACATCCTCTGCTGCCGTCTAATAAGTCCCAACACAGTTTTAAAATGAACTGAAAATATGTGAATGTTTCAAATGGCTATAACCATAATCCCTTAAGGAGCCGTGCGCAGTGCACTGATTTGCTCAACCCTTCCTCGCCACACACACCCTCTCTCTCTCTCTTTTTCACTTACACATACACACACACACAAACACATTGATAATGACCCAGTGTGTTACAGCTAGATTGGCTAAATCAACAACATGCACCTGTTATTTGCATATAGAGCAGTGCAGTGAGATCCAGTCACTCCAGACGCATGTGGAGATGCATGTTAATGCCAGATGCAAACAAGACCACAGTGCAGAACACCAGAAAAAGTAATTGTGAAAATTTTAAGACACTGTCTGATATCTAAATTTGAATCAAAGGTTGTATGTTGATACTGCACAAGCATAGAAAAGCATTAGCCCGCCCTGGATAACAATGTGGGAAAGGAAATGTACAGCACATAGGCATATGGAGAAAACACAACAGAAAAGACATTACGTAAAAAAATGAATTGCTGACATAACGTATCACAGGTAACACTGTAAAGGTAAACATACAGCTCTTCAGAAGCTTCCCCCTGATGCAAACTGAAGCCTAATAACCCAGACAAGCAGACACACTGCCCGAGGACACACTGGAATAACTCATCACAACTAACAGCAGACTGTATGCAGCCACTGCAGTCTACCTGTTATAGTATCAGCTCACTCTGAAAGGAGGTTGTCTGTGTGCTTGTGTCTCCTACTACTGCATGTATTCAGGGTGTCTGACACTAGAATGTTCTGTCTTCTGTTGCACATCGAGGTGACACAAGAGAGCGTTTGGTTTGGAGCAATGTTACTTAAACACATAGTTTGTAACTTCTGCTGCTTGGGCTCTCTCAGTTAAAACAATGATAAAAAGCAGTGACATCATGAAATAACAGTGGATCATGGCACATGACTACACTACTATTGTAAACATCTCATGGTTTGGATTCATTCAGTCAATTGTTGAGGTCTCCTCCTCTCCAAAAAAATGTATGTAGTTATTGTAACTAGTAAACACAGTTTTATGTTTTACATGTAAGTCAGGGTTTTGCCAGAACTATATGGCAGACGTGAGATATGAGGGAAGAGATGGGAGCAGCTGAGACTGCTGTTAACCTTTATTCTGAATGTTCCTCATATGAATAAGATGTTCAGGAGGTTTTTACAGGGGAAGCAGAATTATCCACAGAGATGTCTTCTGCAAAACGAATGAACTGGCTGATTAAAATTCGTAGAAACAGCAAATCAGTCAGTGTGACTTTGACTTACAGACACTCCCCAGCAGACACAGGATGTTTTGGAGTGGCTGGGAGCAGAAAATGTTTAACTTTGTTTCTTCATACAGTAACTTCAGCAGGAGGTTTTTACTTTCAGCTAAATTTTACACAGAGGTGTCATCTTCTCCATGACAAATGGACCAGGGGATTAAAAATGGCAGAAAAAAATGAATAAAGCAAATAATCATTGATTCAGTGATTAATTCTCTAATAACTTGCCCTGATGTCTGATGACTAAAGTCCCACATCTGCTTGAAATTTATAGGCCTTGTTGGAAATGACCCAGGGGTACAAAATATATCTCAGAATAAACTGGATTAAAGTCGATTTGACTTCCACAATGCTAATGTCATTGACGGGTGATCAGACAAAAATGACAGATTTTTGTGAGTTTGATCATTTCACATTTCAGATAATGAAAATACATAACTCAAAAAGGATGTGCTGCTTTCTGCTGCAGCTCTCTGACAGAGCTCCTAAATGCACGGCTTGTTTTGGCGTGACTTGTTTCACTCCATCAGCTCTCAACACTTCAGCTAGTTGACACTCTCACCCATTATGCAGATTCCCCATCATGCCAAGATTTAGGGGTGCCCCATCTGACACTCAACAATCCCCTCACACAAAAACACACAAGCGAGCTGTCTGTTTATTGTCGCCTCATTAACTAATTAGTCATCCACTCAGTCATTGTGACTGCACTCACATCTTGGCTGTCACTCCATAATTGCTGGAATATGCTGAGACAACATCTAACTTGGACAAGGGTCACTGGGGAAATACACACGGAGACCTTTTCTGTTGTGGCTGAGATGAGACACTGAGGGATGAGGGAGTCTTCTGTGGATGCTGTGATGCTGGCAGTCTTGATGGGATACAGCAAGCTACTTTCCAAGTTTCAGTGGGTTGGTGGCTTAAAGCTATTATGTGTAGAATTTCATATGGTTGTAGCATCTACTAAATAATTCCGGTGGCATATTTTTTGTTGAAGAAAAGTGAAACAGTTGGGTGGCTGCTGGCCAAAGGGTTAAGGTGCATACCCCTTCACGCTCTAGTTAGGATGTGAAGGGGTATGTTCCTCTCTCTCTGCCCTTGTTATGTCTGTTTAAACATGATAGACTTTGAATTGTTGTATTGTGGTTGCAATCTACACTTTCAATTTGTCATTCCAAACCTGGGCTGGGGCTCAACCCCGTAGGGCCCAGGCCGGGCACTACCACACACTAGGTTGAAGTAGTCTTGACTAGCCTGTTTTGATTATGCTAATAGAGAAGCCTGGAACAGGAAATGAAATGGGACTGAGGTACTGTAGATTAACACATTTTATTCTGGCTTTGAATGAATAAAAATGTAGTTGCAGTGTTTTACGGGTTTGTCAGGAGCTTGATGATGTGGATTCTCATCCAAATCTATGAAATCACATTCATTACCTCACAGTTCCGCCCTGACTACTATAAGATTCTCCTCACAGCCAAAGGCTTTTTTTAGTTGAATTTTACTCCAAGAGCAGCACTGGTGAAGGAGAAACAATGGAAACAGCGAGGTGCCAAAGAAAAGACATGCTCCCTTCACGACTGACTGGCTTTGCTTTTGCATCAGGGACTGCATCACTGTAATATTCATTCCTGTTAAAGATGGATGATTCATTGTTCAGTGTAAACACTTGATGAGGCCTAATGAATACGGGGAGGACAAAATGAAAGCACAGTCAACACAATTAAAGTTCAATGAGTTAATAATGTGCTCATTACATCCAGCATATCACAACTTAATCAGGATTTCTTGAGGGACTTGGCACCACAAGAACAATGTTGGAAATAATTGCAATAATAGCATTGATTAGATTGCAGGCATTAGTTTGTGAGGGAGATCATTTCCAGTTGGTTTTAATAAACTACTGGGTTGACTGAGCTTTTGTAAATGATGAACAGAAGAATAGAAATTTGTCTGTTCCTCCAACCTTTGTGCTCTCCATACTTTCACTTCTTCAATTATTTCGTCCCCACATGTTACTTGCTCCCCATCCCTTGGACACCTGTGCCTCTGTTTACCTTCACACCCCAATTCCTCTCTTCAAGGGCTCTCTCTCCTCACAAGTGTCCTAACTCTTCTCCCTCCAGGTTGTCGTGGTGGGGTGTACCAGAGGAAGCTCTACCATGATCTCATGGTCAACTACAACCGTCTAGAGAGACCTGTCCAGAACGACTCTGCCCCCATTGTGGTAGATCTTGGTCTCACACTGCTGCAAATCATTGATGTGGTAAGGATGTGTGTGTGTGTGTAGGGGGGTGGGGTGGGGGTGGGGGCTTTCTTTTCTGTTGAAGTGCAGAGAGCTTGAGGACAGAGTCAAGAGGTGAGGGTGTGTGTGGAATTCATTTTGGAAATCAACGCAGTGAGCGAAACAAGTTAAGCTCAGCAGTGTTTGTGAAACTTTTTCACACTGACTTGTTGTGGTGTTTTCATGAAAGGCATTCTGTCTGATTTATCTGCAGTCGTGCATGGAAGTATATATATATATATATATATATATCACTGCTAGAAATTCTCACACAGATTTACTTCCATACTCATGGTAATGCACACACTTTGTAGTTTTTGCATTTCATTTTTCTGTGACAGCAGGAGCACCCAACCCTGTGAGAGTATTTGTCTTTTAAAGAGCAAGCTCTTTATGTCTGTCTTCATCTTATGGCACTATAGCTCTCAGGCCTTTCTTTCATTTAACAACAACATGCAGGGACAGTGTTGAGGTATGCCTTGTTGTTCAGTAGTAGTTGTAGTAGTTTTAGTGGTAATACTTGAACATTTTGAGATGCATGCAGAGTAACTTTTCTGAGGAGGAGGAGATGGTTTACAGCTTTTAATGTGCACATAAGAAGCCACAGCAGTCCAGTGTGATTCCACACAAAGACTAAAATCAAAAGCAAATTTACCTGCAGTGATGTGAAATAATGCGAAGACCTGCATGTCTACAGATGTTAACACCGGAGGGAGTACCAGAGATAACTCAAGATTTTAATGAATTTTCAGTTCATTCATGGACTGAGCTGAACACACACACACACACACAGAGAGAGAGAGAGTAGCAGGTAATTTGGCTGATATCTGTGCAGAGCTATGAAGATGAAAGACAGTATTCTTTAAATACTTTCAACCCTAACACAAGACCTGTTTCTTCTCTGTTTCATGCATAACATGGTTTCTTAAGACACAATCTCCATTCAAAGCATCAGTCCTTATCTGTGTATCCTACATTTTACTCCCACAAACAAAACATAACTGGACAACACACACACATCCCATTTATCTCAATGCAACTATAGTCTCAGTTGTTCGTCACTCTTTTCAAACCGAAGGCTCTCAAATTGACACTTCTGTGGTTTGGGTAAAGTTTCTGTCACATCTCATTTTCTGTTTCCTTCCTTCAGAGTTTGCCACCGCGGTTCGTCGTGTGTTTCCTCCTGCTCCCAATCTCATGCACCTACCCTCACACAAACCCACACATAACCTCTTGCCTGTTAGCCCCACCACATAGCCAGAGCACTCATCCAAAAAACCCAAGCCGACACCCCGTCACATCCCTGAGCCAGCCCTGTCACAAGACGTGTACGTCTCCTCCTGATAACTACATGGTGGTTAAGAGCTGCACGTTGGCCTGCAACATAGGATTCCCATTCTATTATTAATAAGTTGAAGTCTCCTACAGTACATATGAAACAACACTTTAATGTATTCTTTGAGCCTGAAAATCTCAGAAAGGTTCTGGCGTCTCAAAGAGAACATATGGAGGTCTTGAAAGAGGAAATGATGGAGATGATTTTAATTTTAATGTTACAAATAACAAAAGGTGTTTGGAGATTACATTACGTTACGTCACATTACATAAGTATAGTAGTTCATGTTGAGTTAGATGTTTAAGTATTGTTTAGAAAGCAGGCTCATGAATTAGCCATTAATGTTTAGAGACCATAAACAAACATTCATTTGTGACTATATCTTGTTGAATATATTCTGTCTGTGTGTTTTTGTTAACTGCTGTAGACTTGCGGCTGACTCCATACATAATGGATAAACTGGCAAGACCATTTCCATTAATTCTTACTGGGCAGTAGTAAATAATGTAAAGCTGGTTGTGGCCTTTGATTCCTCCATCTGCTCAGAGGTAACTCTCAGACCAGGACAACTGGGACAGGACCAAGAATAATGGCACACACGCACGCATGCGCACGCACACACACACACACACACACACACACACACACAGACTGACAGGCCTGGTCACCAGTCAGCATGAGTCATCCAGTGGTGGAATACAATAAGTTACTTAACTTGATGGCAGTTTTCAACTACACACATTTGACTTCATAATGTTATACAGTTCATTTTAGCATTCATGTGGAGTTGTGTTCTTGGTCACCTTAAGACTGTGTGGCCAGAAACATTCCTACCTAACCGATGCTGGTTCGTGCAAGGTCACTTCCAGTCCTCTGCTTTCAGTCACATTGGTTTCTCTCACCTTGAACATGCAGAGTAGAAGTAGAGAGAAGCTTCTCATTGTGTTCTTGTGTCTCCCCTTCACTCAGATCTGTTGAAAACAAGACAGCATCATATCTTTCACATCCCAATGTTAATGAAGTTTACAAAGTGTTTTCAGGAGGCTGGTGAAAATCAAAGGTGAAAGTACACCAGAGGATTCTGAGATATGATTCATGTGTCCCCTCTTTGCTGTTTGTTGATTCACTATACGTCTGAAACACTGATCCTTTCATCTAGATTGAAAGAAAAAACCATGGGAGACTATCCGATTGTTCCCAACTGGGGATAAAACGCAATAGCAAATGCAGTTCTGAAACAATATATTGTACATATATGTGAAAAAAATGGTGTTGGCCTTGGCCAAATTATGTCAGAGACGTGCATTAAAAAACAGCCGAGGAGCTTTCGCTGAATGCAAGTGTCCATCAATCCCTTGTCAGCCTGTCTAAAACCAATCAGAGCAGATTTATGAGGAGATTAGAGTGTTTATAGTGTGTGTGACAGGGCTGATACTGCCCATTGCAGCTGAGCAAAATCCCACAAAACACCACAAAAGAGAGGTCAGGCACAAAATAGAGCGAAAAAATAACACAGCAACCTCAAAGCTAAGCCAAATCTCCACGACGCATGCTAGATCGAGCACCAAAAAGACAGAAAAACGTCGCTTTGTGAAGCACACAATGGGAACCAGCTTTTTTTTCAGCAGCAGAGAGAGGAGGTTTAGGAGAGGGGAGGATCAGAAAGGACAGGTGGAGATAAGATTGGAGCTTGGAGGGAGTCAGGGAGGTGGTGAGGAGGTGGGGATGAAAGAGGAGCCATGATTGTGTGAGAGTCGATTTTCACTACAAGAAGTAAGAGCAGTGAGTTTGCTTCCCTTGTCACTGATGACAGAGTTTCAGCACTATCAGAAGTTCCTCATTCCTCTTTATAGTAATGATATGGAAAGTTAATTAATTTTATCTATGGTAGGAGTTACTTATATAAATCTAGTTTCTTTTCAGGGGTATTTTGCAGAGTATCTTTAAAAGAATATCATAAGAGGACCATTCAAATTCACTTTAGAGGGAACTGACTTGTGGTGATAACAAACCCTAGTGTAGATAGCATATCCATGTTCCTAACTTCGATTGATCCCTGTCCATGACTTAGGCAGAGGACTGAGTGACAGCACCAGATACAACATTTTCTTAACAGGACAATGATCAGTGTAGTTGATTTAAGTGATGATGATGATGATGATGATGATGATGATGATGACGCCAATCATGATTAGCCTGAAGCTCTCAGGTTTTAAAACCAGCACATGGACCTGTGGGTTCCTGCTTTGTGCATCATGTACAAGTGTGTGATGAGAGTGACGTCCCTCTATCAGTTTCACACTGTTCCACTGATTGACAGCCGGTGGCCATAATATGCCAACAAATTGCAATTACAAAGGCAGACCTCTTAGTGCCTCAAGTATTAAATTAAATGAAACCATCTGATAAGTGTAGAGGGGAAATGTTCCTGTGGTGGAGCTGTTAACAAATCATGCACATCTGCAGGGTGATAAGGCATCAGCACCCTGCTGCTGTGGTCACAAGCCAGAATTTTGGAAACCACCAGTCTGATCTGATCGTTCTACGCCTTGCAATGCATTTTATTAGCTTGTTTTTAATGTTCACTGAAATATTATTCTGAAAAATAAAGTGTAACTGCCTGCGAAATGAATAGTGAAATTAAAATGGAATGACCTAACAAAAATGACTGCTGAGGTATCTCTCCTCACCACAGTCCAGGAATATAAACTCGACATTTTTAAAAGAGAGAGGAAGGAGAATGAGGAAATGTAAACCAAATCTTTGTTTATTTATAAGGGTGTGTTTAACTTCTGATGGATATCAAGCCTTTTTTATGTTGATCACATATAAATGTGATCATTGTATGAACAACTCCTTTCCTTAAAGTTTAAATGTCAAGGTAAAAAGATATACAGTTATTCACAGCTTCAGAGATTTCAGAGAGGTTTAGTTACAGTAAATAAATAACTGGATTAAATGATGAGGATCAATAAAAGTAGCACAATAAAATCAATGCTTCTACAAAAATCATTATTACACAGTTCAAAACTGTGGTTAGCTATTTGCTGAAATATATTCCAAGCTTATGCTGTACATTTGTCCACCACACTTATGTCAATGAGGAGAAAAATATGAAGTATCCCTCAGTATAATGCAGTAAAGGTCAACAGCAGCAGAGCTGCAGTCTCTAAAGTTTCTCAGAGTTTACCCAAGATCTCTCTTTTTGCATTTTTACAAGAACCTGAACTGAGTCTGTGGCGGGCGGGGGGGTTGGGGGTATACGGATGGTCTCAGGTCTAAACTCATCGTACCTTTATTTCCAGAAAAAGGTCTTTTTAAGGACAAATCAGTCTGTCTATCTGGTTTGAGAACTGAGGTGTTCAAATGAATGGTTCTTGTGATTCTGCATGCTTTAGAGCTCACTGTTTTCCTGAAACAGTCAATTGCCTCAGCAGTTAAACTGTTTTGTGCACAGATGAATTCAAATTAAAGACACACACACACACACGCACAATCTGAATGTCTCACAACATAGGAACAAGTCAAATTTGTACTGGGAGCAAAACAAGCAGCATGAAGCGAGTGAGCAGACAGTAAAACTTTGTGATAAGATAGAAAACTACACAGTGGATTAGGTGTCTTGGGATGAGAATAAGAACGAAATAACATGAACAAACTGATTTCATGATACGATCTTACCACAGTAACATTATAAGAAAAGTTTTCATAGGGTGGAGCTGGCACTGTTATTCCAGCAGCAGTCACGGGTGGAAGATAACATGATAAGTCACTCCAGTGATTCTATGAAAATCAAAAAAGGACCAAGTCCATGAAGGAACACAGAGAATAGGAGATGCTTCTGTGACTCGCCACCATTGTCAGGCAGTTTTACACAAAGTTTCAGGGGTGTGAGCGAGGCATACTGGTGTGTATTCTGCATAACACAGTCCACAGAAGTTTATTTCAACCCTCATAACTTTTGGCATTTTTCTTTGAGCCTCTGCTTCTGTCCTCTTTTAGTCTTTTTTCTGGATCTATCTCAGCCTCTGTGCTGACTTTTTTCCATCCTTCTCTCTGCGCTCCCACTTTCTTTGCTCTGACCAATCTGACTAAGAGCCAGCCCTGGTAAACAATATAAAATGCAGCCGCGGCCACTGTAGATTTCTGTTTCCCTGACGCTGCTTTAAATTACTGTAAACTCATCCCTTTTCCTCGAAGAGCCTTTTCCTTTCCGCTCAGTGTCACTGTCTGATTCCGGCACAAATTGCTATTTGACCTTTTTAGTCTTTTATCATTATTGTATTGTTTATGTTTTTTTGGTTTAAAATGGCAAACATGAACTCTGCTGCCTTGAATCACAATACACTCAGGAAAAGGACGAAAATATTAGGTGCATCATTGTGATTCAGAGTTTAGGCCAGCTCCAAGTCGTCTGCTGTGCAGTCCATCTTCATACTGATAATCTCACCTCATGTTTACTATTATTTTATCAGTTTATCTAACCCTACAGATTTTTTCTCTAAAGCCCTGTGTACTGGCTGATGATTGTTTTCTCTTTTTTGTTGTTTCCCAGGATGAAAAGAACCAAGTGTTGATCACGAATGCCTGGCTGCAGCTGGTATGTCTTTTTGTGTGATAATTGTCATTTGGTATATTTTTGGAATGTGTTTTGTGTGCAATGTTTGTGTCCTGTGGGCTCTGCCATCCCTATTTTTCAAAAGGTGTTCACACCTCACTGCTTTTAAAGGCCGGGAGCCAGGTACAATTTACGGCTGCAATTTAAAACCTTTTGTGAAGTTGATAGATCTCTATGAATCTCTAGGGCCTCATGTGACAAAATGTGAAACACAAGCCTGACACTCGGGTTAGCCAGTGTCACAGCAGCTTCAGTGCCTTCAAATGTGTTCTTTCGCTTTTTGACATCAGGTTGTGTCAAAAAGTAAACTTAAGGATGAGTTAGGATTTTGAAATAGTTTATAATAGCATAATATTAATAGCATATTGTAACATTTATTGTCATCATTAACATTATCATGGGATAGGGATGAAAAAATATCAACAGGGCAAGTCATATTTTCAAAGTCAATATCTGTCAAGACATTTCTTAAACAAAGACCTTCACACACACACACACACATACTTAAGGTAATAAGTATGTGCCTCGTAGAAAATATTCAGTTATACAACAAAACACAAATTCAGATTCAGGGGTTCAGGTGTTATTAATGGTACAAAAATCAAATCAAATCAAACACTATGGTACTAGAAAATCATCTACCTCCAGCTGGTTTTGAACCTGTGCTGCTGCCGGTAAAACCCAGACTTTGTTGGTTGTATGCAATCTACCAAGTGAGCTATCAGTTCCCAGACTTCAACAGTTTGTAATGAGAGGCAATGCTGCCCTGACGCTTGCTCACACAAAACAAAATACTGTAGTAAGCTGTGCAAAGCACCATCAGTTTGACTACATGCTTAACAGTCCTATTAGGAACAATGAAAACTGGACATATTCACTAATTATTAACGCCTCCAACCCCGGATGCCCTGGACAGGATGTGAAAAGTGGACATACCCAAGAGGACGTTTGGTCACCCTACCATAAGTGACATGTTGTTTGCATCTCTCAAGCAATACACATCTGGCACAGTACATATGGGGTGAGGAAAGGAACATCATGCTAGCTGTGGAGCACCTACAGCCCATTTTATATCACTTAAGTAGAGAAATCCAGTGCTTGTTGAAAAGCTAAGCCTGGGCAATGCTTGGGGAATGAAGGTTTGGTGTTCAGTCATCAGATTCCTAACAGCATCCACGTCCTGCGATCTAAGTATGTGGAACTAAGCTACTTAGCTCAGGAACAGAACATCTATCTCATTAAAGAGAGTTGAGTGTAAGGTAACGGTACAAGAAATGTGCATTACAATGCTCAGTAGCTTGAGGAAAATGTTATTGGGTCAGTCAGTAGGTACAACAGCCTCATTACCATAGCAGCCACAGTTGGAGTCGCCCATTAAGGATGTCACAGCCCACGCTCAGCTAGGTTGAGCTGGCTGATGAGTGGCTTACAAGTTATGAATGAATCAATTATTCAGGAAGCCACCTCTTTAATACCGGCATCCACTGTGGTGGTGTAATGGCTTAAGAGGGCTTTGCAGATGCAGCAGATTTTGAAGGAGACCTGAGCTACATTAACTGGCTCAGGGACAGTCAGACGGAGAAGGGCCAGATTCACCTCCCCTGCATACAGTAGAGGGGGATTTTAGGATTACAGGTTTATCAGGCAATGAATGTCCCACATCCCAAAGGATAGGATTTTATTTGGTTTCTAACTGTGAGGATTAGGTTTCCTAACAACTGAGTATTACCTTAGTGTCCTCCTCAACAGCCAGCCTGTACTGTATGGCTTAATACGTATCATTATTATTATCACTTAAATCAACAAAAATATTAATTCCACCTGGATCTTACAGTCTTGGTCTTAGATACTATCCTTGCCTCCAGCTGAAAGGAAGAGTTTGTAATATAGAAAATAAATAAATACCAAAGTAATGTATCTATAGAAACGGTGCCTTTTCATATTAACCATGCAGTGCTTTTTAACAGTTTTTGACTGAAACAACTGTCTTCTGAAGATACAGTGAGGTCTGCGGGTTATACAGTGTATCGGGGAACTTCCTGGAGAGTTAGATATATTCTACCTTTGCTGTGAGCTCCCAAAAATAAAACTTCAGTCACTTCCACAGTTTTATGGATGACGGCAGTAACCTCTGAGACACATATACCCAAGAAAACAAAACTGAGCATGGCTCATAGAGGGGTTATTTTTAGAATCCAAATGTAAGTTGCATGAAGAAAAACCTTTTACTGTGAGTAATGAATGAAGAAGAATTCATCACCCAATTAACCTTGTAATTAGTAGTGCTTTGGTGGTTCTGGCTAAGTTTGTTGGGAGGAGGGTGCACGCAAAAACTGATCCAAAACCATTTGCTATATATATATATATATATATATATATATCTTAGTCTGATTTTCAGACAATGCATTTCACACTTTCAATAAGAACCTCGTTGTCTCAAATTAGTGAAACTTGCTTAAATTTCTGTTATGTAACCTCTAACCTATTCTTAGACAGCTGTTACCTTACGTATCCTAGTGTCCTCCTCATCTGTTCCTGTCAAAGTTACTGAGCTGTGATCTGTTCTGTTGGCTGTTAGTTGTGCTTTCCCAGCCAGCAAACATGAAAAGAAGGCTCTCTAGCACCAAACCGCCAAGGCCCAACAGATAACAAGTGTAGTGATTAAGTCATTAGCTGCGTGAATGGAGACATATGTCAGCAGGAGCACTTCAGACGGATGTCTTTGAAGAGAATAGGATTTTTGTGTCGATTGTGAAAGCAGGAGACAGAGTCACATATGCACAGACAGAGTTGAAACAACATGCGCACATACACATGCGTACACAATCCCAGGAGCTCAACCTCACTAACACAGCGGACACATTACACACACAAGTTACATCCACTTGTGCATGTGCAAACACACACACACACACAGACGCAGGAACGGATGTGCCCAATGTACTGTGGCCACATTAGTATGGGGACTGTGTTTGCTCCATAGGGAATGTGCCCTCTGGCTACAACATCTGAGCGCCTCCATCTATATATATGTAGCTTCTATACATATAATGCACACATCAGCTTACACACAGAGGGAAGTCACAGTAACATACACATTTCTATACCATTCCAGAGATCACACTTCCTCTTTCTCCTCATTGTAAGTCATGAAAAGAGGCACAGAGGCAACACATAACACACACTCTGTCTTTGTCCTTTTAAACACTTTGATGGTGGGCTCAGTTAGCCCTTTGCTGAATATGGGCCCAGGCTCTAATGGGAGTGCAGGGGTCAGAGCCAACAACTGTTGGCTTGGAAAGGTGTCACTGCCAGGCTTCATTATCAGAGCTGGAAACAAAGTGTAAGAGCCAGCAGTAGTTGGAAAATGAGCCTGTGTGAAAAGCCAATTTAAGATTTCAAATAGTTAAAGGATGATCATAAAATTATGATCGACCTCAGAGCTCTCCCCATGGTCCTATAAAGATGGCTCTGACACGTTTTGTGTTCTTGTTACCATTATGTGCCAGGATGTATTTTAAGGAACGATGATGCATAGATTATGAATGCAGTGTGCGTATCAGAGCAGAGACACTGTTTAAGTTGTGAAACACGTCTCGCTGTAGGAGCTGTGAAGGTTCTTAATGTGCTGCATTGCCAAACACAACATTAACAACAACAACAGCAGGAACAAATGAGTTTGTGTAGCCAAAAAGCAGACGAGAGTAAAGGAACCTTAAATTTGAAAACTGGCTCCTTTTCTGTCACTTTGTCACTTGACTCTTATAATCTTGTATTTTATCATCATGTGTATCTCCTCATCTCATTGGCTGTTTTTAATTATATAAAATGTTTTGATGACTCTGTCCATTGTCTCTGTTAGTACTGGACAGATATTTACCTCTCATGGAACCCAGAGAACTACCCCGGTGTCCAGAACCTCCGCTTCCCCTCTAACCTGGTATGGGTTCCAGATATCCTCCTCTACAACAGGTAGGTTATGATGACATCCCTCCCTCCTTTCGTTCATTTCCCATCATTCCTCCTTGATGTATGAAATGTTGAAGTATATTCTACATTTCACTTTTCACAAATCACATTTACATCAACCTAATCCCTGTACCACTTCAACAGCTTGTTACAGTTTTTTCTTGTACAATTTTACAATTTATGGGATTGTATAGAGTGAAACCACATTTCTACCTGCCATAGGACACAGACTGGGATCCTCCTATAGCCTTGTGCCCCAAGGTTTGAATCAGCCAAACCCTACAACACAATGCGATGTTTGAAAGGTTTTCAACAAAACAAAAAAAACCTGTCATTCAGGTCACTGGTGTCACCTCCTAAGTAGCCACACTAGAACTGAATTAGGTCTACTTATAGAAATAATCATTCTCACTAATAAGCTGTAAGATAAAGTGTGTCATTAAAATTAACAAAGTAGATAATGGTTTAAACAAACGAACGAACAATCAAACAAAAAAACTTCTTTTCAAGTTCAAACAAAAATGAAGTGATCTGCAAGTGTCATTTGTGTTTGATAATCAAAAAGAAAAATTCTAAGATCACAACAGACTGAAACTGATTGAAATGAATCAATCATTATTGAATCATTATTATATCATTATTATTAGACAACGATTATTAATTAATTCAAATTGCAGTTATTCTGTTGTCAGCTCATTATTCATTGATAAATGGTCCAGTTAAATGTTCACCAACAAAAATATGTGCTAGTATATACATATAAGCTAGTTAAAGCAGGACATGAACTGGTCACTTTATACTGGTTGTGTGCTCTCTGCTCCACAGACATGCAGAATTTCACTGCTCCATGACTGACAGAGACATTTGTTATTCCACCCTTTTTCATTTAAAATTACTCAGAGTAATGGTACTCTCGTGAATTAGAGTGCTTATTTAATAAGTGTATTGACTTTAAGCAGTGGATAAAGAAAGACAAATGATGGAACCCCAGTTTTGCAGTTAATTGTAACAATAGCTACTGGCCACGCACATGCTCAGCACAGTGGTTACTCTGTCACTGCAATGCAATGTTTGTTTTTTTTCTGTTCTCTTCTTTTCTCCTCCCATCCTCTTCTCTTACCACGTCTCCACCAATTTGTTTTCTGTTATACATGGGCAGATACTTTAGATTGCCTGGGCTCTGTTTACCCAATACCACAGTGTATGGACGTAGTCCCCGGATGAAATTTCACACATGGATACTGCCCGATTTAATGAGATGATTGAGCCGATTCCCTGTGGGAGGACATAAAGTATAACTCCCAGGGGCTTTGCATCTGTTGCCTGTTGTAATGGGCAGTGCTGTAAGAGCTGGCCTACTGAGAGCACTGCGCCAACCAGTTGGAAATGTCAAGAGAAAAGCTACGATGAAATGTGTCTGTTCTCAGAAGAATTACTTTAATTTATATGCAGTGTTTGAAACATCATATAATTTCATTATTCAATGTGGCTTTAAAGCAAGATCACACTCGCATTGGGCTCTCTGTGGAGGCATTCATCTGGCTGAGCCCATGTCTTTTCATACCTTTCTCACAGAATGAGTCTTTGATAGAAAGAATGAGATCTAATCTGGCACTTGAACAGAGGTCAGTCTAACAGAACCTCTGTCCAGCCTACTAAGCCATCCTGGCATTCTTCATTATTTTGACAGAGATGAACCTCCTTTGCTTTTCTCCTGTTTCTTGGCCAGTCTGCAGAGATACAAAGAAATCAAGTTGCTTCATGTCTCTGAGATTGATATTCACAGCGTGCTTTGGACCATCTCAGTTTTATACAATTCACTAACCTTCTGAGTGTGCCAGTGAACGACTCAAGTCCTTTGTGTTTTTAGCCTTTTGTGTGGCATCAGTTTAGTCCTCAAACAAAAGCTGCTTTCAGACATTTATTACATCTATTCACAGCTGCCTACATGTTAAACAGGCAGCTTCAAAAACATTTACCCTCTATCAAACAACAGTCAGAATAACA
Organism: Caranx ignobilis; assembly: GCA_021432705.1. Taxonomy (NCBI): domain Eukaryota; kingdom Metazoa; phylum Chordata; class Actinopteri; order Carangiformes; family Carangidae; genus Caranx; species Caranx ignobilis. The sequence goes on along the minus strand of MU269982.1, from coordinate 21,843,742 downwards.
TGACCTCACCTGGCACAAGAACAGATACAGGTCTGATGTGAAAAACAACAAGAGGGTTGTTCTTATAGAACATAGTGTCCAAAGACACTACATGATAGGAAAGACTGGTATGAGAGGAAAACTGGTTTCCTTCAGAAGATTTCATAATTCATATCTTGGAGCTGCAACATTAAGACAGTACACATCTCACTACATTAAAATTCAGTAAAAATCTGATGTGCTAAATTCAAGTAGACTTTCCTTACAGTTTCACACAGCAAAGTGATGGAAGACAGTTCCACCTTAATAAACATAAATCATATTGATGTGCAGTGGAAATGAGAATACCTCAGTGATCTGTGGTGTGGTGGGACTGTTTATGTGACTTAAACAGCTTTTTCATAGTGTTGCTGACTAGAAAAGAGGTTGTTAGATTACTGGCCATTATCAAACTGTCAACAGAGGGTATGTAATGGGCAAGTATGTTGTTAATAATGCATCAATCCTTAACATACCTATGTAGCTCTTTCTTTCTTTTCTTTTCTTTTTTTCACACATTTCACACATTTGTAATGAGGCAATGGCAACACGATCCAAGGCAGAGATGAAATTGATTGATGGCGCTGGCTTTTCAGCCCTACCTTCAAGGTGATTGAGGATTCTTAAATAGGAGGTGGCCAGGATGACGGATTTGCAGCTTAGTTTATGTGGAGAGAGAGGGACAGAGAAAGTGGAAGACAAAGGTAGAGAACAGAGAGAGTTTTGGCTGTGTAACAGGGATGATACAGAACATTAAGCAGCTTACGGTGGGGATCAGCGATCACTAACGATAACGTCAATATAGTCCTGACACAGACCCAAATTGAAACTGACATTCCTTATGCATGCAGTATAAATCATGAGTGAAATCATTCACTTCTGTTTTTATAAAGGAGGGGAGCAAGACAAAAAAGGTGAATAAAAAGAGTGTGTGTGTGTGTATATATATATATATATATGTATGTATGTATAGGGAGCAAGACAAAAAAGGTGAAATATATGTAAATATATGTATAAATATCCTAACAGCCTAACAGTGAGAACACAAGTGCATCTTTGGCCACAGTTAAAGGACCAACTGGCCCTGGCTGTAGGGCACTAGGGCACTGAGGAGGTATTTCCCAATGCTGTTCGACCATCACTTGTGACAGGGTATCTGGCACATCAAAACTTTTCAAGCCTGTGTAGTAAAAGGATAAAGAAACTTCATTAATGTGAATTAGGCTAGTGTGTAGATACAGTGATACATACAATTCATGGATCTGCAAGTCAACCCATACTATTTCACATCTCATCACTACCTGAAGCGACACACAAAACATTGTGCTCAATCTCAATCCTCAGCTTTAGAAAAAACAGATCAAGGTCAACAGGTCAATATAGCACATGAGAACATTATAATACAGGGAGTAGTGTTGATGTGATGTCTTCACTCATGTACTTTCATCACTTGTTGTGTGTGGAGATGAGTGCTATACACCATGAGCCTCAATGAGGAGTGGATGTCCAAAGCGACTCTGCCCTCCATCATGATTGTAAGATTCATTTTGTCTCTTGTTCATGCATGGCCGAGTCCAGTGGTTCCCAACCTTTTTTCCTTGAAGCCCCCCCCGCTTGTGTCGAAGACAAGCCAGGCCCCCCCATCCACAACCCCTGCCTGCACTCATACACACTTTTACTCACAAAAATAAACAGTTGTAGGTTTTTGCTCCTATCCTCTTTGTTTAGACATCATTTTGATCATCCAGTTGGACGTGTTATTGGATTTTTTAATGTTAATATGCACAAATACACTTCTGACCTCAGAACAGACAAAGCTCTGTGGACCCCCTGAAATCTATGATGCCCGGACCTCAGGTTGGGAACCAATGGCCTAGTCTTTAGAACTTCTGGATCAAGCAACCGTGCCTGGGGGTCCCCTTCTTCAGCCAAGCCTGGGAGGGGAGCTTGCATCTGGGCTATGTGAACCCATCCCCTTTAGGGTTGGGTGTAGGGTTCAGGGCCCTGTCAATCAAGTGATGTGTGGAAGCCCTGGTGCCCTGACCTCTGACTGGCCCTGCCAGGAACTGGTTCTGGAGGCATGGGTTGGCAGCTACAGGAAGCACAGGAAGTGGGAAGGTGCTGAAGGTCACAAGCCCCAGGCTGCTATGTTGGAGACTTCTCTGCACAAGAAGAAGGGTGACTATGTGACTGTATGTCTTGGAGAAGAAGGCTCTTGTTGTCAGGTCAGAGAACCTTCACATCTCTAGTAGGTCCAGGAGAGTGCACTGTTGGGGAGCTACAGGTGTATTGTTTTATCATTATGTAGTTAGGACAACTCAGAACAATGTGGACTTTTGATAGTTAGTTTAGTTTAAGGCAGCAGTGTAGTGCAGTGGTTTGCACTGTTGCCCGACAGCAACAAAGGTCTGGGTTTGAACCTGCTGCATTGGGTCTGTGTGGAATTAGTGTGTTTTCTGTGGGTTTCCTCCACAGAGAACACACTTCTAACACAGGTTAGGTCAAATGGCCGACTCTAAATTTCTATTCGGTGTTTATGGGAACATACATGGTCCTCTCCAGGGTGTAGCCTGCTATCTGGGATTGGGTGCAGCAGCCTGGCACCCTCAAAAGGATAACTATCTTATGGGTGGATGTTATTTCACTTTCTGAGTTTCACTTATTCTTATATAGATTGTTATCCAGTCCTTCAGTCTCTCCCAGGTAGCTGAAAATGTGGCATGCTGTGCGATCTAAAAGGTAGACAGCTGTAGGTTCTCTGTGTTCCCATTTCAACCCAGCAACAAACATACACTCTTGTTAGATGAATAATAAAAGAATGCTTTGTCCCACCCCATGCAGGCAAAAGTCTGAATATTTCACCATTTACAGACACTTAGGCAGAGCCTTTGACTTTTCTGTTTTAATTGTGTGTCTTGTGTAAATAATGTAAACCATGTCCAGCTGTTAACATGCAGAGATGGTTTTGCCTGTGCATTCAGACTGCATGGTGATATTTTCTTATCGGCTTTGAAAGCATCTCTTGATGACGGTGTTGTACATACATACATGCATATTGCAGCATGTTTTTACAGGAATTAAATGTAAACGTGTGATGCCATTTCAATGCGCAACTGGGATGAGGATGAGGATATTAAAGCTGTATGTTCTATGTATATGTATTCTGTCAGGGCTTTAAATGAGGGGAAAGACTTTCTGGTTATTTGTATAAGGGAATATAATGCAGGCCTTTGTGAATTTCTCCAGGAGTGAACTTAAAGAAATATGTCTCCATGAGAGGTTTCTCAGTGGTTTCAGCAGGCCAGCCACCTCTACCTCTGCTTATCTCCTGGTGTTTCTCTTCACTACTGTGGAATCATCCTTTTGACAGCATTTATCGCTGTGGAAGAAGAAAGCATGCCATTGTCTTTCAGATTTATTTTTCATTTAAAGGTGATATTAGGTTCTTAGAATCCCATGGTGGACAAAAGGCCTCCATTGGGATTCAATGCATTTGTTGTGCCCTTATCTTTTCCACATGGCATATGACCTTTTGGAAACATGCTCTACTTGGCGATGTGATTAAATTGAGGTTAAGGCTATGCATTAAGAGTTGACAGTGATGCTCATGTGAGCTTGCAATTCATTTAGCCATGGTTCGTATATATGCACGCAAAAGGTTCACTAAACCATTTTGAAAAATCACTTTCTTATCCAGGCACTGACTGAACTTTCACTGAAATGACATCTTTGCATTTGTGTTTTGATAGATGTTTTTGTTTTTAATAGGAAATTAAACCTCCCTCATTTAAAATGCTAATGCCACCCATTTAGTGCACATGCTAGGTAGATGTTTTCCAAATACTATTACAAGACTAAATGCTAATTTAGCTCATTTATTCCCAGCAATGAATAAAAGCAGCAGCAGCAGCTGTTTTAAAGTATTCTCACAACCTCTTTGTTTTCCTACTCAGTGCGCAGTGAAAAGAGTTATTCGATTTAGATTATTGATACAGAAGCTATAAATCTGCATTGGGTAAAGTGTTGTCTTGTTGTATGCCTCCTGGGCTCAGTCCCAGTGCACTAAAATTTATGTTGTACTTCTCCAACAAAAAGACTTGAGGAAGAGTTTCAGCTTCCTCCTCACTTTCTCCCTCTGTAATTGGTAGAAATGTACTAACAGACAGTAACAGATGATGGTGTGAGTCAGACTATTGTCTGGCACTAGATGAGCACTCATTCATTGTTCAAATTGAGCTGCATTTAGTCCATAGTGTACCTCATTCAGTGGTTTCATGGGGGTCACTGCAGATTGAAAGATATGAATAAATACCATACAAAACTAGTTTGGATGAAATGAATGAACACTCTGCCATCATGGGAAGCCTCGTTACAGTTATATTTCCAGTCCAATATGTTTTATGTTGTTTTTTTTTGTTTGTTTGTTTGTTTTTTTTGTTAATTCATCAGCTCCTCTGTTTGTTCCATTATTCAGTGTAAATCCAGGACAGGGCTCATAGGCACACTGGTACTTTGAGCTAAACACTGATGTCAGCTTTCTGATGTGCTCAGAGTGACACTTTTAATATTTGTCATCCTCACCATCTGAGTTCATCATATCACAACATGCTTACAGTCGCTAATTAGCACAAAAAGTATGGACAAGGCTCAGGGGAATGTCATTTGTTTTTCTGGTATTTCAAATTGAAGGTTTAGAGTAGAGGATCAGAAAATGATTACAGTTCACTCTGTGTGGGGTGAAAGTGTGTGTAGCTATCTGTCCAGTAGTAGTTGAGATATTTCACTCAGCAAAATTCTTAGAAAGGTCAGAGGATGAGAGTCAGAGGACTGTGGGTAGAAGGTAATGCACAGATTTCAATAACAGGTTATGGCAGTAAGATTATACACAAAATGATCTTATTTCTTTTTGGGATATGCAAAGTGTTTCTCTTTTTAATGAATACTGAATGAATGTCTGAGGTCTCTTGAAACATGTTTCTCAAAAAACTCTTGTTCAAAGTATTCAGCTAACCAGGATGAAATATTTCTTTTAACGGTGCATCAGCCCTGACTCTCCTTGACAATCATGATAACGACCACGAGGACATCTGTTCTCAGATACGTGCAGCCTTTAGCTTTTTATTCACTGACAGAAAAATACAAATGTAGTAATTTCCCTGAGGCTTATGTTTGTCCTTGTGAGAAATGTGTAATTTTCTGATTATGATGTCTGTTCCTCTGAGTGTACATGATGACTGCCTTTTTGAAGGACGTCTTGATGGCAGACAACTGTTTGTTTATGATGATCAGTTCAATTAAACAGTCTGGCTGGATCCAAACTAATCCCCCTTGTATATGTCTGTCACCTTCATGCTCACCTGCTGTTCATTGTTGCATTTCTCTGCTTTTACCTTTGTACTTTCAACTCTGGCCTGGAACTTCCCTCTCTCCTTTCTCTCTCCTTTGAACTTGACCTTTGAATGCTGCATTTATATTTTAATGCTACTTCCAAATGTTCTTCTCTCCCTGCAGTGCTGACGAGAGGTTCGATGCCACGTTCCATACAAATGTGCTGGTCAATGCTTCAGGATCGTGCCAGTACATCCCACCAGGTGACACATTTCAATATATTCTTGAATATCCTCTTCTCTTTCACTGGATATATCAGCTTCTCTGCTTCTAACAGCGTTGTTTAATCTGAATCATCAGGTTATAATAGTCGACACAAACATCATTCGCAGTGTCATTATAAGTGAGACATTAGCACAGTGTCTACTTTTCCCAGGATGCAGATCTTCAGGGTGAAATGTTTTTGTCATCTGATATACACGTCATCTTATTATGTAGTATTCATCTTCATCTTCTCTTATCATAGGACCGGCCTCATGTTGAGACACTGAAAACTTCTGAATGACGCATGACCTGCATATGCAGCCATCTAATTTGCACTTTCCAGATAATAGTTTTATTGCACACCAAAACCATGGCAACCAGGTTTTGATTATTGCACACCATTAGTGAGGCTGAGCTTACTGCGGCTGAGTCATTTAACTACTTTTGTGTCTTTAGTTTTGTTTTGAATTTGTCAGTGAATCAGGCTGCAGTCTTCCCTGACAAACAGAGTTTAGACTTATGTTGGGATTTTACGCTAATTTGACTGATTGCACTGTGTCACATCAGATATAGTTTTGCTCAAGTGTTTTTGACATGTTTTCCTCCAGTCGGTCTGACTGAAATAACATTGTTAAAGTTATAGTGTCAGAAAAGGTGAAATGCAGAGGTTGATTTTGACTAAAACTAACAATGCAAAGTAACTATTCACAATGCATCAAAATGAATAAATGATTTGGTTTCAGAAGTATCTTCTCCCAACACGTCTCCCCAGGAATCTTAAAGAGCACCTGTTACATTGATGTGCGGTGGTTCCCATTTGACGTGCAGAAGTGTGACCTGAAGTTTGGCTCGTGGACTCACAACGGCTGGCTGCTGGACCTCCAGATGATGGATGTGGACATCTCCACCTACATACCCAATGGAGAGTGGGACCTTGTAGGTAAGAAGAATAAGTGACAGGTAAATTAAGACACATTCAGATGCACAACACCAGTTAAACAAAATAAAAGGAAATCAGCAGCATGACCTGCAAGTCTGTGTGCGTTTTAGCTAAAAGTGGTCTTTTACAGCAAATTAACAATTAACTAGTGAGAGAAAAAAGTTCTAAATTGGCTATTTGATACAGAAAACTAGGTTCAAAAACAGACAGAAATGCCTCTGCATGCTGACATCACATGTAAAGCTTAAATTACTGAGTCATGGTTGTCTGCCTCCACCAACCAGCCAAGTTGCAGGAAATATGGTCAACATGTCAAATACAGCACAGCGTTGTATGGCCAGAGGTGTTTTTGCAGAACATCATGATGTCACATTGAAGTGGAACGTTCATATTAAATGTCATCATTTCTTTAATCTTATTTGACGTTTGCGTTAAATTGTGTCAAACTGAATTTATACATTTTGGAGTTACAGCCAAAAAGTTTTTGTTTAAATCACAGTGACCTTGATCTTTGACTTTTGACGTTCAAACTCTAATCAGTTCATCCTTGAGGCAACATGTGTTTGTGCCAAATTTAAACAAATTCCCTTTGGGCGTCACTGAGATGTTGTGTTCTTGAGAGCGGGACCAACGGACAGATGGACAACCCAAAAATATTTAAGCCTCCGGCCCAGGCTGTCGTCAGTGTGGAGGCTTAGTGAGGTGTGAGGGCTGATGCTGAGATGGATTATAAATACATGTGAGTATCTGTGGGATCTGCCTGAGCATCAAATTGATTCTGGAAGCCTGACAAAGAGTCTGATATAGAGACTTTAAACATCTTCATGTCATATTGCAGGCAGTTAAGACATCCAGTTACTGTGACCCAGCTCTGACAGCAGGTGGTTCAGTAATGTCAGCCTCCTGCTAAGATGCCACTCTCACTGACACCCTCATGTCTATCAGTCCTGCTCAGAGAGTGCTGATACAATTGAGAGTATTACAGCTGTTCAGTGCTGTTTAGCACTCCCTGCTGATGAATCCATAGACTCTGATAGACTTTGATTATATACATTTATTTCATAAAGAAAAATCATCCACTATGTTTCTAGGTAACATATGATGAAGCATGGGCAGTTCCCTGGGCTCTCTCCGGGTTCCTCTGCTTCCTCCCACAGTTCATAGGCATGCACACTGGGTTGACTGGTGACCCTAAATTGTCAGTAGGTGTGAATGTGAGTGTGTGTTGTGGCCCAATGACAGACTGGTGACCTGTTCAGGGTGCACCCTGGCCTCACCGTCTGTCAGCTGGGATTGGCTCTAACCAATCCCAGCTGACAAAGGGCAAGGCCCGGGTACATGTTTCTGCCATCTTTCTGCCAAAACATCTCAAACCATTATTCACTGCTGTGCCACAGGAAGAGGAAACTGTGACCATACTTACAGTTTGAATGTAAGAATGTGTGTACAAAGAGAAATGGGAGGGATGTTCTTGCCAAAGTATGATGTAAAGCATCTATATATGTATGAATTAATTGAGAGGCAAAAACACATGTGATTTGGGTGCTCTCTGAAGAATATACAAAGAAAACTGGGTGCTGTAGGTTATTATGTCTCCAGGTATGCGGGTGCTCTTGAAGGTGAAATGGTTGCCTAAACAAAAGGGTGTAGCTGGGCTCATTTGCACAGAGTTAGAGGGTATATTACAATGGCTTCATTATGTTAGGGTATGTCAAATTAAAATGTATAAAAACCTCCAGTCCCACCTGCCCAAACAATAAATAGATACATAAAGTTTAAACTTTATCTCAGTCACTAAAGTCAGTCAGTATAATCTGGGACATCATAGAATTATGGGACAAAGTGAGAGTGATTCAAATCCTCTCTTTTTTGTTGATAAAGAATGGTTGAAAATAACATTTTTATGATTTCCCACCATATCCAGCAGCTCACTTTGTTATTTCTCGTGTTGCCTTGTTACTTTCTTAGTCCTTGCCTCTCAAACTCTGCCCTTTGTCTGTCTCTTCCCCAGAAACAAAGAAAGAAAGTCAAGTTGATTGACAAGTTAAAAATAAGATATATATCCCTAATCCTAATTGATCCTAAATAAATATCCTGGATACTTCTCTCTTCTCCTCTTTCTTTCTTGTTTACCATCCTTTCTCTGTGTGTGTAAATGAAGAACTCTCATCATCTCCAACCTAATTTTGTGTGTTAATCAGAGGGCAACAGACGAGTTCATATTCACTCACACACACACAAACACACACACACACACACAAAGTCGGTGGCCCCAGCTGGCTGGGGGAATGGAGGGGGAAGCCATGGGTGTGTGTGGTGACAGCTGGCCCAGGGATGGTTCACTTAATTCAGGCACAGCCAGGCAGCGAGCTGGCCAAGAACACACACTGTCCTGGTGCCTCAGAACATACCCATGTCCATGCCAGCGAATACACACACACAGAGACACACACAAACAGGACGGATGTGGCGGTTGCATCTGCAGGTTGGCAATCCATCAAATTAATAGATGGCCTACAACAGCTATTTCTCCTCAGTGTTCAGGTGACACAATTTAAATGAAATGAAATTGAATCTGTACAATTAATGTGAATTGAATTTCCATGGGAATGAGCACAACACACAAACACACACACAAACACACGCACACTCTCTCTGGGCTAAAATCAAGTTTGTTTGTGTGACACCTCATCCCAAAATGAGTTGTGTATTTTGAATATGTTGCTGATTAAGCATCAAGGCTCCATTCAGAATCACTTAACACTGCAGCTGATGCAGACAGCTGTGCAATGATGCCTGAACCATAATCAAATCCATGGCGTTTGATTTTCACTCACCGGTATTTGTTGACAAGTGACTCTCTCACACAGACACACATGAAAACACCGAGTGTGTTGAATTTGATGAAAGTTTAAAAAGTCAACACAAAGTTAACACTAACTCTGGTACACTTTGAAGTGACTGTGCATGTGATCTATCAACTTCCTTCTCACTAACCGTCTTGCAGGATGTTTCCTCAGAATTTTTCATCATTGGCTTTGAACAGAACTAGCTGAAATAATGAGCCCTGGGGTGCTTGTGGCTGATTTGTAATTGTTCTGGGAAGTCTAGTGGGGTAGTTTGATGTCGAAGCAAAATTTAATGGTTGCTAAGTTCATGTCTAAATAAGTCCAAAGATTGTTTGGTATTTATCGTATCAAACTGTTTCTGGACTTATTTTTCCCATTAATTGATACAACTTCCCACAACCCTCTACAGAAACAAACTGCAGCCAGTGAGCCACAGATTCACTTTGTTGTTAAGAAGGGACCTGTCTTTTCACAACAGCATTAAAGTTGCTATAGAAAAACATTATTTAAAAGCACAAAGTTCACGACCTGGGACTTGACAGTGGTCGTCTGTCTAACAATAACCAGAGCTGTGCTTCATTGTGATGTGTGTTGATTCCAATTTTGCTAAAATCTGTTGTCATACACAAGGTGAAACTTTTTATATTAAAAGGTTGCTTCATGTCATCAGTGTATTATGTACGGTATTAGTTTAGAGTGCTTTTGTTGTTTTTCTGGGAAAAGCTGCTTCCCACATACTTCCCAAGACAGTGAATTAATGGTAAAATCCTAATCTTCCCAAAAAGCATCTACTGTAGAAACATTTGTGTGTAGGTTAAGTTTGGAATTTCACCTCTTGATGCACAAAATATAGATTAAACAATCTATTTGAAACAACCTAGCAGTTATGTTAGTTGCTGGTTTAAACTCTGTGGGATAGAGAAGCATTCATCATACACTGACCCCCATTTGTTATTTAATTCAATTTCAGTGATTTAAACTGGTAGCTTTCTGCTCATAAAGCTCCTGTTTTAACCAGATACCACTGCAGACTTCATAGATAATGACAGTTAAGTGCTCCTCTGTGCTAAGCACACTTAACACTTAAGCACATTTGAATCAGTAGCCATAGCTGTGAAGTGGAGGCTTATTTACAGTGTCTTTGAAGTGTATTCAGCCCTGGATACTGGACCTTTATTCCATAACTGTGTGTCTTTGACCTCTGATGATCTCCCCCCACCTCTCCATTTACCCCGCAGGTGTTCCAGCTAAGCGTAATGAGCTGTACTATGACTGCTGTAAAGAACCCTACCCCGATGTGACGTTCACAGTCACCATGCGCCGCAGGACACTTTACTACGGCCTCAACCTGCTCATCCCCTGTGTGCTCATCTCTGGTCTGGCTCTGCTGGTCTTCCTGCTCCCTGCTGACTCGGGAGAGAAGATCTCACTGGGTACAGAGCAGAACACACAGATCAGTACACCCTGCAACCAAACACACACATATACACATTCCCTCACACTAAAACAAAGGGACAATGATTCATGATCAGAATCATACATGCAGACCAAAATGTCTCTCTCCCCAGCCTTGGTGATCTGGCACACCAGGTGCTGACGCATTTGCTAACCCAGCTATTTGTCATCGCTTTATGCTAATCCTGACATTACAGCCGTGAATTAGCATTTATGTTGGATTCTGTTCATTTAGTGGATGAATAAAAGCTTTGTTACAAACGACGCACCTGGACCTGAAAATGCCAGGTTGACTCTAAATGCCATTCATTGAGACAGGGTCAGAGTAAATATATCAGTGTGAGTGTTCCCTCGAGGGAATTATTTGAATATGAATCACAGCTGTTTCCACATCTTTTTGAATCAACCAGCTGCAAGTCATCATTAAAGAGAGGACAAGTCTACGATGAAAGTCTTTTTTTCCTTTGTGTTTCTGTATCTGCTCATCTTTGTCTACTGTCTGTTTTCCCCCAGGCATCACAGTGCTGCTGTCTCTAACAGTGTTCATGTTACTGGTAGCAGAGATCATGCCTGCCACTTCAGACTCTGTTCCTCTGATTGGTAAGACATGTGTCTGCACTAATTACTGCTCATTTTAATGATCCTTTGATTTTGAAAGTGATGGAAAAGAAAGAAAAACAATTACAGTGGGTCCTAAATTAACTAGATTTGAGTATGTGCGTGCTTAATAGCCAATATTGTTTTTGTTAACTGTGTGTGCAGATGAATGTCCTCAATGCAACACACCCAAATGCATGCAACTAATGCTAACTGTTTGGAGCACATTGTTATTTGTGATAGATATAATAATAGTGTGTAAATCAAATGAAAAAAAAACTGATAGGAGTATTTCCTTATCCAGGACTGGATACGGATAGAGAATGTCTGGATGGTAAACATAAAACTATCAGACTTCCGTTTGTGTGATGTAGGGGAAGACCATGCTGGATCTCCTGGATATTTTACAATCTCACTGTGTTAACTAGTTAAGAAAGTAAACTTGCCTACTTTTAAATCAAATTGGCTGGCTTACGAGGTCAAGACATCAGCAACAGGTAAAAGGAGACTCAAGCAGCACAAGCAGCTAAGATGGTGGACTCGCTAACTGTTACTAGCCTCGTGCAGGAGCTTGAAAAACACAGGGAAAGCTTGGCTGCAGAACTTAAAACGTACCTCTACACACCTTTAGAAACCTCCCTCATGCTGATGCAGACATCTCTCAAAACCATTGGTGCTGCACTGGACACTCAAAAGATAACACTATGAAACACCTTGTTAGGGAGTAGTAATTTAGTAATTAATATTAGGAATTTCATTTTATTTTTTTTATTTTATTTTTCCCTTGAATAGAGCCAGTCTAGCTGTTTTCCTCTGTTCTCATTGAGCTATGCCAAGCTAACAAACCAAATGCAACATCCATGCTTTTAATGTAGTGTCATGCAGGATGGGAGAAAGTTATCAAGATAAGAAAATACAAAGAATTGGCCTTCATCAGTCCGGAGTGTGTACAAATATATATAAGCTATGGTGATGCAAAACTGACTACATGAGTGATAAACCTCTAAGGCACACAAAACAATTAGCCTATACTTTAAAACAACCTTTTTTGTGTGAACTTGTGTGTGAACACATTGTGCACAAGTGTAGTTCTTTGACCATCACACTCAGCTGTTCATATTCACTGGACTAGAGGAAGATGCTCCTAAAGCAGATGGTTGCTGTGTGTGTCACTGAGATGCATGATGATGTCTTTTCTTTGTTGAGAGTTTAGCACTACATTCACCCCTGATGTGTAGATGAGAGGTTACTTCATTCATTCCTGCTTGCTATGTTGTCATTAGTTGGCCTGACTGTCCCAGTGCTCCCGACAGACTGCTCCACCTGAGGCTGAACACACACCAGGATTTTTTTTTCAACTGGATTCCAGCTGACCTTCATCCTGACCCTAACTAGATAGTTTACAGTGTGGTTGCTGGGTCAGTGTAGAGCTCTCCTCATTAGCAGACAGACAGTTAGAGGAAAACTGATGAGTACACCAAGAATCATTTACCCAGCAGGCAGTTGGCCTTGATGGGTTGTGCTTTCTGAAGAACAGCTGAATGTACTGCTGAGATATTCACTCCTCATAAATACACTGCAGGGCAGTTTATGCAGGAAAATTTTCATTCTGCGCACAGACTGACAGATATGATGTTGTCGGGAGAGGGGCTGAGCCCAGGAGATTGCTGATGCAGGATGTGAAGATCATGCTAAGGGTACAACACAAAGGGTAGCATTGTATAAGACCATAGTGATAAAGAGCAGAGGAGACAAGGCAGTCGGCCATGAGACAAGAGGGGAGGCTGCAGACAGAGATGATGCTCAGCATCATCTGGAAGCTCAGTGACATAAAACAAAGCCATTAGCAAACTTGCATTTACTGGAGTAGTCATATTAAGACACTGCAGATGGAGCAGAACCGAGAGATCTAATACAAACTAAAAACCTCCTCAGCATTCACAGCATTCGCTCTGACAGGTTTTCACACAGCTGCCATTGTTGTTCGGCAGTACTAGGTGGAAACATATACAAATGATTGGTCCTCCTTCCTGTGAGGTCGCCGCCATCACAGCTGGGTTCAAATGAAAAATGAGGGAAACATCTAATGTTTGTGTGCATTAGGCTGTGTGTGCGAAAGGGCCAGCATGCCTGTCATGTACATGTCATGCATTTTCATTTCTCTGTGGCTTACAGTGCCTTCAAGCCAGAGTGTGCATTTTAGTTGGTTTGTACATTAGAAAACAAAATGTTAGTCACTCTCCATCCAACCCCTGTGGTGTTCTGACCTCAGGTCTGTTGACAGGGATAAACTCCCCACTGAATAACCAACTGACAGTTGGTGCTGCCAAAATATCACGCTCACCTCTCATGTTTCCTTCTCATATGTAGGTAATAATAATAGACACTGGATCATAATACTGTATATAATTCACTCTACACATAATGTCTGTAAATTAATTATGTATATATTGTTTATTACTAACATTTATTATATATAATATCTATACATATACATTTATAGTATTATTCCTCTGGTTTGATTACTGAACAGTTTTCCACTGGGGATTAATTAAGTATTTCCAGTTCTGTTTCTGATGTACATACATGAGCTTTTAATTCAAAACTCACTGTTTGATTTCAGATAACAAGCTATGATTTCTTCTTCTTACACTGTGTTCTTTAAATGTTCTTTTCCTCTTCAGCTCAGTACTTTGCTAGCACCATGATGATTGTGGGCTTGTCTGTGGTGGTAACAGTCCTGGTACTACAGTTCCATCACCATGACCCACATGGAGGGAAGATGCCTAAATGGGTACACTAATGTTTTTATCTGTATATTTAATCTTCATCATAAATAATAATCAAATAACCATGTTCACATATTTGCACAGTTAACTATGAATCAGGGCCATTTGTTGGAGTATTTAGGTGACAGCTCAACACAAAGATTTGACTAAAAGAACCTAAGAGCAGGTGGGTGTGAACACAACACTTAATGGTATCTATTTGTAATTTGCAGTATTTATTAAAATGTTATATTTATTGTAAGGTTGAGTTAGTAAATGTTGGTAGGACACAAAAGCACATTGCTGATCATCACCTACATTAAACTGGACAAAAATCACACTTGCAGAAGTTGCTTCGGTTTTTGTGTTCAATTTTTTTTTACCATTCATCTCTTCATCTGTATTCTAACACAACCTCTCCTGCCTTTCCCACCTCTCTCCTCTGACTCCCTGCCTCCTCTTGCTTCTCTACCCAGGTTCGAGTCATCCTCCTCAACTGGTGTGCTTGGTTCCTCCGCATGAAGAAGCCTGGGGAGGAAAGCAAATCAGCCGTGAGCTCCAGTAGCCCTCCAAACTACAAGTACACCCACCCCTCCCCACACCACACCAGCACCAGCAGCATTCAGATGAGCACCATACCAGGCCAGGCATCCACCCAGTCAACTACCAATGGGAGCATGAACCTGTACTTTGGCTACCACTCAATGGGCACAGACAGCCCCGCTTTCCCACCAAGCACTGACTCGGGCGTGGTGGTGTGTGGTGGTGGTGGAGGAGGAGGAGGCGGTGGTCATCCTAATGGTTCATCCCCACACGACATCCACCACTCAGAACCGACCCGGACTTTGCTTCTGGAGCACGTCCCAGAAATTTCCCACATCCTGGAGGAAGTGCAGTACATTGCGAGGCGCTTCCGAGAGCAGGATGAGGGAGAGGCAATCTGCAGCGAGTGGAAGTTTGCGGCGGCGGTGGTGGATAGGTTATGCCTGGTGGCCTTTTCGCTCTTCTCCATCATCTGCACCTTCACTATTCTCATGTCAGCTCCCAATTTCATTGAGGCTGTGTCCAAAGACTTCACATAAGGCTGACATCCTCCAAAGGAGAGAAGGAGAGGCGGGGCTATGGTAAAAAAAAAAAAAAAAAAAAAAAAAAAAATCCAGACACAAGCAGAACACAAGCCTCCCTGCTTCTGCTGTGTGACCTTCCACAAGACCCAGATGTTTTAAGTGTTACAAGTAACAGTCAAACCAAAACTTTCCCTCCTTCTTCACAAATTTGTCAGTAATGGGGTCATGTGTTTTAACCATTTCAAGACAGCTCTCATAGACTATGCCAGTAGGACGCTGAGGCTGCATACTGTAGTGCACTTTTCACCTATATCCCTGCTGCACCACATCATTTACCTCCCACCACTCAGGCTTCATGTCTCGTCTCTTCCTTTCTTCCTCTTCCAGTTCTTTCTTTTCTGCTCCACTCCCCACTGTAGTCCTTTTGAACTTCTAGAAACATCTCAGTATCTTCAGCTGTCATACACGCAGTTCTGTCAGTAATAAACAGATTTTTTTCCAGGCCTGTATTCTAGTAATGCTAGTGTTTTGTACAAAAATAAATAAATCACTAGCTGTGGTGAGTTGAGGTGATACATTTTCTAGTAAGTGACTTACTCAGTCATATTGATATGTTGACCTGCAGCACTGCATTAATGACTCTTCTTATTTTCAACTCAAGGTGTCCAGATTCAGATTGTTTGTTTTCTCCAACAGCCCGAAACCCAAACAAAACCATCTAGCCTTCACATCTCTAAAACTGGAAACAGTTTGGTCTTTCTCCAAAACTGAACAAAATCATTAACTTATTATGAAAACATTTGCAACTTTTTCCATGTATGCACAGACTGGATAACTCTTTCCTCACCTCTTTGCCATTTATCTTCTATTTTGCCACCAGTCCTTTCATTTTCTTCATGCACAACTCAGACCCAGTTCCTGTATCTATAAGGATGAAAAGTTTTATTATGATGAGTAAAAGTCACACTTAAAGGTGACATAGAAGACATTTAGAGTTTTGCCATTTCTGAGCCAATTTATTGGATGACAAAACTTCAGAATCTCAGGAGGATCTCCAAACAGCCTCATTCTACAGTGCTAGACAGTATAGTGTGATTGGCATACGAAACACTACTTCACAACGCATTTATCTTTGAGAGTAATTCAGTGTTTATCTGACAGTGTTGCTCTATTCAAAGAGAGAGCACAGTTGAAAGACAATACTTGTTCTATGTGAGGGATTTCTATCTGTTCTATCTGAAAGGACATCACCCCGGCGCAGATGCATTTGAAACTAATCTTTTGTAGTGCAGAGTGCTTTGTGTGTTTTACTCTCTGATACTCAGCAAAAAGGCAAACAGTTTCTTCTCTAATCTCCAATAACAACATGCAACATGGATTAGTGGGTGACCTTATGTAAGAGATTTGTGTTAAACCTTGACTCTTATCACCATCTGAGTGTCCTCTCTGATCCTCAGCAGGACAAGGGATGTGTGAATTCCCATTTGTACACAAGCACCTGAACTCACAGACTCGTCCAACTTGACCATATTAAGTGAAGTTTTGAGAGGAAAGGGTGAGGAATGAAGGAGGCAACAAACAGTTCACTGTGTGACTGCTACAGGAATAGTCACTGAAACTGGAGTCATGCTGGTACAGCTAATCGGTGAGGTGAGTACTAATAGCTACCACCCATTGAGTCCAACACTGTACAGCGTGTAAATGTCATATCCTCTTATAATGGACACAGGAAGAGGTGAAGACAATGCTGTTGCTGGTACTTTGTAGTAGTCATTGTAGATGCTTTAATGTGATCAATAATCTCTACAAGTCTAACCTAGGATGCTATATTTTCATTTTGTCTAAAATGTCGCAAATGTGGTCTGTTTTGCAGCAAATGTAGAGACGTCCCTGTTGAACTGTTGCGAGAACAGGTTGACATTTTGGGTTTCTTGCCCAGGGTTAGATGAAACAGAGAATAAATAAAAAGCTACAGCACAAATACCGGGGACACAGGTGAACAAGAATTACCTGAGATGACATAAATCACAACGTGTGGCAAATATGAAGCTACATCCAGCACCTCTGGTCACATGGTTGAGCAATGAGACCGACCATCCAAAACTCCAGGATGTTGTCAACTTTGCACAGAGCCAGGCTAACCAATTAGGCCACATCTCTGTTTACAGTTTAGCCTTGTCTATCTTAGATAGGCTAATGATTAACTTTTTATTAAACAGACCCAAAAATGGTATGAATCGTCAAATCTTACCTTTGGCAAGGAGGCAAATTCCACCAGAAGTCAATCTGTTCCTTAGATACTGGTCAGTTTGTCACTGTGCACTGTAGATTGCAAATTTCAGGGGTCACTGCAGCTGAAAACAGAGAGCTAATAATTCTTGATATGATAGATCAAAGCTGTTTGTTTTGTTCTCAGAATACATGCAAGGTTTATAATTGTCTGCAAAGGTTCATGGAAACTGAAGGGGAGACGGCCACTGTTAACATAATGTGTAATAGGAGTAATGCAAAACCTTGATCTGTGACTCATCCTGGAGAATATGAACACCGGAGATCACAGCTGACATACATTTCAGGGGCCAACAACTGACAGGAGCCACTGATGTAGATATTCTGACCCTTTTCTATTGTTACTTACTGCTGTTGATGTCTGTTCAGTAGATTTCCACAGGAGGAGGAGTCATTGGACAGAAAGAAACTGTAATGAAAACATGAGACAAGAAAAACAATTGAAGCTAAAGCCACACAAGTAAAAAAAAAAAAAAAAAAAGTGAAATTGTGCTAACTAATATTGAAAAGTGACGGTGTGACTGTTTGCTTTTCTCATCCTATCATAGACTTTTCTTTTGTTTTTCTTTAAAATCACCAGTGTAGTATTTTGATCAAATCAAGTGTCTTTTTTCTTTGTGGTCTGTGCCTCTCTGCTGAATATGATTCATTCCCCATTGAAGGATGTACATACATGCTCACTGTACATGACTATTTTGTGAAAAATAAATGAGAAATGTACTGATTGCTGGCATCTGAGTGGCTGACATGCTACTATTCATGCTATAATTCACTAAAAATGCAGATGATGATGCTTTGACTCACCAAAGTTGTCAGACCATCTTCATTCTTCTGTTGAAGCGGCCGACTGCTGCTGCTAACCAGACAAAGAGAGTGATGACAGCTTGTCATTGGACATGTCTGGTGGTTAATCAGAGCATATGATTCTCATATTATCGTTACCATATATGTAAAATGTCAGATCGTCAACAGTCAAGTCAACATTTTGAGAAAATAACTCCACTTTTTCTGGCCAAGAGTTGAATGAACAGACTGGCAAAATTTTGTTTGATTCTTCTCTATTGTGTTTGTGTAGCAAGATATTCAGAAGGCCAGCTACACAGGGTTATAAGGACAAGTTTCAGTCTTCTTTGAAAAGTTGTACTACAAGCACCCAGAGCTGATGGGTTAACCTGAGCTGAGATACAAGAACATGTAACGCAATGTTCAACCAGCAACAGTTCAGCAATATTCATTTCCCAGGAGGAATGAATGACTGAGATAGACCAAGTCAGGGGGGATCCAATCTACTTACTGATATTAGTCAGGACGTTTGGTGGCTTATACACACACGCATACACCCACACCATGGTGCTCAGCAGAGTGATGACATGTTCAAATTGGTCAAATCTAATCTCAGGCTTCACTACACACAGACAGGCAGCTGTTGGTGGCTGGAATTGCACCCCTGTGTGTCACCCCGTACAGATACACACACACAAGTGCGTAGACCTTCCATTTGCTGACAGGGCCAGTCTCCGTGCTCAACCCTTGCCTGCAGACTGTCCCACTGATGCTTCCCTTTTTCCTTGTCCTGAGATGGAGCAGACCACCTGGGTTGTGTGAGAGGAGGAGGGCGGAGGGGGTGGGGGGTTTATGCAATCCTGGTGAATAATGTTTGCTCTGTTTGGTGGCCCTGTTGGTGCCAGGTCAGCTGGAAGAGATCTCGGTGGACTTTGCGCAGTTAGTGTAATGTAAAGACCACACACCTGCACCTCCTGTGAGGTCTATATGGATGCATAGAATGCTCGCCTGCACGCACACACCCTTCTGGTCTTCAGGTGGGGACTGTGTAAGTTCACACAGTACCCACCGTGTGTACTGTCATACCTCACTATGACTGAGCAATCACACAATCTGTAGTCAGCCTCAGATGCTGTTCATTTATCTATGTGCTCTGCATACAAAGCATCAATACAAGCCTGAATCATTATTATTATCTATTCATGCATGCGCTCACCCAGAAGTTGTTATTTATTTGAAAATGTTTTTGGCATAATGGGAATTGTATTTATTTCATCAATATTAATACCATTCAAGCATGTATAATGGAAACAGCTCATTTGATCTTTTCTTCTTATTTCCCAAATGTGGAGCTACTTTAAATTTGATTCCAGGAAATCCTGATACAGTAATAAATGCCTCTCTGGCCAAAACCTTAAAGTAACTGTGGTGAAACCTATAATAACCTACAGGGTCTAATTTGATAAATGCAAACACTCACAGAGCACACATCTTCTGTTCTGTCCAGACACATCTTTCCAGTAAGAGGCCAAGGCAGAGCCAATCTGTCAATCTTTGCTTTTCATCACTATGAGCATGTTGATTAGTATTCTTCCCCCACTGTCCTCCTTCTGGTGTCATCAGCTGTGTGCGATTTATGTCTTTAATCGGTTTTAAATCTCCAACCCCACCCCCATAAAAGTAAAAATCTCAATTTTCCTTTGGACCCATCTGTTGCAGACATCAACCATGTCCTCTTCTCTGACTTAATCTACTGGGATGGAAGTGTGTGTGTGTGTGTGTGTGTGGGGTGGGGGGGGGGGGGGGGATAAAACATTGTTAATCTGGTTTCAGAGTGACTGGAGCATATAATCTCATTTACTCCTTTGCCCCACCTTTCTCCCATTTTAATAAAAGTACAGTATAGTACATTCACAGTTATTCATAGTACATAATCTCGGCTCATAAATGGATTGATTGGGAAAAGAGGTTAATGAAGGAGGTTAGGAGGTCAATAGATGCTGCTGTTGATGATACAAAAGAGGCAAAACAAAATCATGCATTGTGAAGTCATGCATGCTGTCATTGTGTATGCACTAGTTGGAGCAAACTGCACAAAATTGCAAGTGAAATGAATTGAACTGGATAAATGTTTTTCTTCACAATCAAAGAGAAACATTTCAGTGCATGAACTCACTAAAACTCTGATTTCATTACCTGCGAGGATGCGTGTGAAGGTCAGATTAACACATAGAAAGGGCTCACCTCTGCACTGATGTGTCCTGATGACGAGTACTTGAAAGCTGCAGCAAAGCCAGACAACTCATCACCATTTACAGCTTTAGAGAAGCAGCTACACGCGAGGCACTGCATCCACCTGTGCTAGGTCCAGGTACAAAAACAGACTGAGACTAAATTAGTCCAACAACGTGCTTAAAGTCTGTACATGTGGAACAGTGGAGGACAGAGGGACAGGTGGAAGGAAGAAGATAGATACTGGTGATGAATTATAGCAAGAGTCAATGTGAAGCCAAAAAAGACAATGTGGTAATATAACAGTAAACTAGAATTTAGAAGCCCATAAAATCATGGCTTAGTTTAGCATAAGCCTGGAAACAGCCTGGCAAGGCAACAAAATCTGCCTACCAGCACCAGCTTAAAGACACTATGGGACATTATTCCCTTAATAGTGTGGCTCCGTGTTGACAGGTGGTCAGGGATATTCTCATTTGTGTAAAATCTCATTTATACCACAGCTTTTCTCAATGAATAAATTATCTTTCTTTACAGCATTGCAAGAAACTGCAGTTTTTTTCCTGTACTGCTTTTCCCCAGGTTGACATTAAATATAATGTTTTATATGTCCATTCCTTTTGCAGTTAGCAGAGCAATAAGGTGTGGAGAAGGTAGCATGTGTGACAGAGATTGAGTGTGTGTCTGCATCCTGCCCCACCGCTGCAGTGGGTATATTTAATGTGTTTGAAGAGCCATATTTTACGTGTTTGCACTCCATGCCCTAAGGGACACAAATAGGCTGCTGATGTGTGGGGGGGCTGTGGCGGAAACATTTCATCATTTGATGATCATCACTCCTGTCTCAACTCAGCGCACTAAGCTAGCTTATCTTTTTTTTTTGTGAACTATTAACAGCCATGTGTCTGTCCACCTACAGTATCTCCATTCATCCATCTACAGTGTCTATTCTACTGTGCATCCCTTTGTCTTTCCTCTCCCTAAGGCTACATGTGCACTGTAAATTTCAGTAAGCACATTCATCCGATGACTTACTGCATAGTGTGACGGTATCTCAGTATGGGAGTCTAGTATATGGTGTTGACACCACAGAGCCACAATGTTTCATCTTCAGAGATCTGGATGTACTGTGCTGCTCTCATCAAGTGTCAGCAAGATAAGACTTTGTTGCTGTTCATAGGAAGCCGACAGATCAGTGCTAGCAAACTCAAAGATGTTTATTCCACTGTATGTCTGAGTGCACTTTCAGCATAAAACATGCCTTTATAAATAATTACAGAAAAGATACAACAATAATTCAAGGTTGTGCATAGCAATTCAGTTTTCAGTTACATTTAAAATTCCTTCTTGTCCTTGAATAAAAACTTAATCATCCAACTGGCACAAGAGAGCAGATCCTTTTGATACCCAATAGTCACTGGGTCGCTGGGAGGGGAGCATTACCGTCACAACAAAATTAGTTGAGTGACCTGCAGGAAGATAGAAAAAAAGCCTCATGAAGAACTTCAATCAGAAATGACCTCTTCTATTGAGGTCATCTACTGAGAGACATTCTAATGCCCCTTAAAAATGAGCTTCTGTCTGCTGGGTCAGTGTCACAGGTTTCAGTCTGTAATGAGATAGGTCAGAGTCTGGATCCAGTACGTACCAGTGGTGGACAGAGTCCCCGCTCTGGCTGAGGTCTTGTACAGAGGAGCATGGTATAATTCAGGCTCAGGCACATAGTTTTGCTGTGGCTCAAAGTGCACCACCGGCAGCATGGTGTTCATCACTCGAGGTAGTGCGTCCTCAATCACCATGTTTTTATCGTCCCAGCGACTGGCATCCATGAACATGCCGTGTACCAGCACGCCATCCTGTGGCTCTGGTAACTTGTACCCAAAAATCAGATGAAGCAGTGATGAGTTAAAGATACATATTCACACAGTAATCAGCCTGTTTTGTTTAAATTCATCATCGTCCCTTGTGTTTCTTTGATGAGCTATAACACACTGGTGCTTAGGTTCCTTTCCACTCATGAATACTCTCACCCTGTCACTGCACCTGGTTGTATCAACAAAAACACAACTTCTTCTTTGGCTTTTGTAGAATCTTTATACAGCCATGAGCTTTAGGGATTTAATTTTCATTAACAGAGTCACTTATGAAATTCTCATTAAACTCTCAGCAAGAAAGCAAATGAGTCTAGTTCCCGAAATGTCAAACTATTCCAAGAAGGATAAGTTATAGCTCTTGAACTCTAATTAAGTTGAGAAGATATTTGAAAAGTATTTTAAAGTGTGAGAGGAAGAAAACCCACCAGTAATAACTAACCTTAACCGATGTTAAGAGGAGAACATACACTGAATCAGTGTTCAAACACACTGGAGGACAGACTTAAAGGTAGGGTTGGTGATCTTATTCTGGAGCATTATTTACTAAATTGCTTGAAATGCTCTTCACACTACAATTGCAACCAATTAATTAAATGCTTTCTCACAAAAATGAAAAAAGTCAGTCACCTGTGGGACGGACAAACACCATGCAATCATCTTGAACGCCACGTTTAAGTTGATTGGATTGTGATGTGTCAATCAAACTGCCAGCTCTGTCCCTCCCTCCCTCCCTCCTCTACACATACAACAGGTTATGCCACAGAAAAGACAACGCCAGCAATCCAATCAACCACACTGAAGTCCGGTAGGTGGCAATGTAGCTCTACACTGGATGCTGGATGGTTTATTATGATGTTAGGTGTTTTCTTTCACGTGAATGAGTCAAGAGAACAAGCTGGTGGAAAGTTACCGATGCTGCGCAGTAACAAGCCACAGTTTGGGGGAAAGCCCCGCCGCTCACATTGGGTTGCGCTGCGAGGGCCTGAGCAAGCGGTGCGTGGTCCTGCGCTCTGGAGCCATGGCTTCTGAGAGAAGTCTGAGGAAGGGGGCGTGGACTTTTAACTTGTGTATTTTCAAAATGTGGCCTGCTCAAACTGTTTTTCCAGGATCTCCAACCCTACCTTTAATAAAAATGCTTTGTTCTGTCATGACACTTGATGACCCATCAGAAGAAACAAATCCACATACTTCTGCATGACTATAAAGTCACCTCTTTATTTCTAGCCGAAATATCAAAGCTGCTAAGTGAAAACAAATTTTGGTGAAATGGTTGAGAAGGATATGAAGAGCAGGGAATATAAAGTCTGCAGTGAGAATTGGAATTTGAGGTGAGCTGGGAAACGTTCAGATGAGCTTAAGGTCCGCAACGAAGCCACTGAACTGTGTCTACATACTGCTGACTTAAATGTTTCAAGATACTTCTGTTATTAGCCATAATAATCCTATATGATCCTTTATATATGGTATTCAATCAACAAGAGCATCACAGTCGAGACACAACCCGTCCACTCCAGTACCTCAGTATCCATGTCCAGTTCAGCGTTGCTGGGCAGCGTTTGTATGGCCTCACATACTGCTTGCTGGTCCCTGTACACTGGTACCATGTTGAAGCGGAAGTTGAGCTCATCAATGGGTAAATTGTATTCCCTTGCATGATTCTGCAGCACCCCTACCGACCAGAAACCCACATGTCACTATGTTCCTTTGCAAGATGCGTCACATTGATATGGTAGCTAATCTCATCATGTGTACTTGTAAGAATGATCACAGTGACTCTAAGATACACTGTATTACAGCAGCTTTAAAATTGGCCTTACTGCTGAAGTTCTCTAAAACATGGAGGATGTATTGGTACTTGTGTTTTACCTGTCAGAAAGCCCTGAGGGAAGAAAAATCCTGAGATCCAGAAAGATTTAGGTTGACCTTGTGTGATCCAAGTCTGGTAAGAGAGAGGTTGCGAGAGACGAGAGAGGGAGAGATGTAAATAAATTTTAGTATCTTTAAATAGCAAAAGCTTTTTTCATGGTTGTGTTCAGTGTTAAACAAGCCACGGTGCATTACATCTGTCCTGCTACTTATGGGACCTGAAAGTGACTCAGTGACTCAACTTGTACTGGCAGAGTGAGACGGATTCTCTCTCCTGAGGTAGTGAACATGTGCAGTCTGACTCAGCGGCTAGCCGTCATCCCTTTATGAACTAATCCACCTCTCCCCCCGTTTGTCGCTTTTGTGTGTGTATGAGAGTGCGTTTTAGTGATTTTGCAACACACATGTTCAAACCAGTCTTACGGAAGAACAGCTTAAGTCAGGGGTGATGAACCAAAGAAGAGGGTGCATGGGGAAATGAGAGAGTGGGGGGGAGGCAGAGAAAGAGAGAGGGAGAGAGAGAGAGAAATTGTGCCTCAGGGAAGAACACAAAATAATTGTATTATTGGTGTTTTTAACTTAATGTGATAATACACAAAAACATTTTCTCTCATATTTCTACTTATCTTTGATTAACTATGTTCTTTCATGTTTCTTATTCATTCATAATTGTATTATTGGTGTTTTTCACTTAATATGATAATACACAAAAATATTTTCTCTCATGTTTTTACTTATCTTTGATTTACTAGGTTCTTTCATGTTTCTTATTCATTTCTTTCTCTTTATTTCAAACAACCCATTTGCACAATTCAGTGTGTGTTTGTGTGTGAATACCTGGATGAAGGAGGTTCTGAGAGCCAAGTCTCTGACCCAGGAAGCCAGGGTTTTGAGAGAAGGATAGGCAGAGTTGGCCCAGTGGGTAGGGACCTGGTTGTTTAAGAAGCTTGTGTAGGTACGGTCCATCTCTTCTGACATCACCACCAGACCTGCTATGGCCTTCTTCAGAGTGATCAAAGACATCTAGTAAACACAATAAGAACCACACATTAGAGAAAAACAGAAAAGTCTCTAAACAATACACAAATCCAATACTACTATTTGCTGATATACAAACCACTTCTTACCAACACAACTATACTCAAATGATCTATATACAATTCATTCAATAACATGATTTTGTGTGATATCTGTCACCCTCAGCACTCTCAGCAGTTTGTTAAAACGGCCTGCTTCCTGCCCCAACACGGTTGTGAGGGAGTTGAGGCGGCCATTTTCATCTCGCACAAACAGAGCTTCCACTGCTTCATCCATGCTGATACGCTCTGCACACAGAAAGACAGGAAGACAGGTTGAACACAAAACACACTGTTAAGATATTTAATGATGCTACACATTCACAATACTGGACAAATGTATGTGGGCATGTATCTGTGAGCGGTTGACTGTACCAGGTATTCTGTCCAGTATAGATTCAGCCAGCTCACAGACTATGTCATCATTACTTTTAGCTCCATGTTGGGCTGAAGAGCGCAGATTAACATCCAGTATGATGTTGATTAGAGTCTGGGTTTCATGGCGCTATGGAGAGAAACACACACACACACACACACACACACACACAATGTACAGTCCTTATTTACTGACATTTTGCCATTGCTCTCTTCATGGAGTAGAAATGCCTTTATAACTGGCAATAAACCACAGAAGCAACTTCACATTCAATCATAAATATGCCCATTAATAATGACATGTACTGAATAAACTGACATAATCAGCACATCACTCATCAAAACACAAAAACATGTGGTGCAGTGGGTTTAGCGGGCGCCCCATGTGCAGAGGCTATAGTCCTCGCTGCAGTCGGCCCTGGTTCAAATCCCGCATCAGGCGCCATTTGCTGCATGTCATTCTCCCTCTCTCTGCCTCCCCATTTCCTGCCTCTCTACACTGTGCTATCCAATAAAGGCAAAAATGCCCAAAAAATATACTTAAAAAAACAAAACAAAACACAAAAACATAACACATCCATCCATCATCTTCTGCTTCTGTGGCGTTCAGTTGCAGCAGGCTAAGCAGAGGGTTCCAGGCATCCATCTCTCCTACAACACTTTCCAGCTCCTCTAGGGGGGAGATCCCAAGGTGTTCCCAGGTCAGATGGGATGTGTAGTCCCTGCAGCGGGTTCTAGGTCTGCCCCGGGGTCTCCTCCTGGACATGGACATGCCCAGAAGGCATCTTTATCAGATACCTGAACCATCTCAATTGGTTACTTTCAATATGAGGAGCAGCGACTTCACTCAGAGTTCTCTGCAGACCTCCTGTATGGCAGAACCCGTCCAGTCTACAGAAGCCATACCTGCAATATCACCTGTAAATACAGGTCTTTCTGGTCTACGAATAAAGGTCATTCCCTTCCCTTAGGTTACTTGGTCTGGTTGGACTTTTGGTTGATAGATTTTTGGTTTTTTTAAGCTCCTACATGTTCACACTTTTTTTTCAGCATCGTTCCTCACCTGGAAGGCCAGGTTGGCATTTTCATGCATGCCAAAAATCTCAGGATCATCTATGATTGGAAGACTCTCAATATACTTCTTATACTGGTCGAGTTCATCTGACTCCGGGGCGTAGTAGATACCTTAACACATAAAAGAGATGAGGTAATATATATAAATATACTATATAAATACAGTACTTGGGCATGCACTGTAATAATTTAACTTTTGCATTTATGCACATTTTCTGTATGTGTATAGTTGCCCATGTTCTGGATATGTATGAGTGAGAGAGGGGGAGAGCTTGAAATTGAAATGTACCTGAGGAGGAGTAGATGTAACCATGTTCCAGAGTTTTTGGGGAAAATAAGCCTTTGAGGACTGTCCTGAGGCAGCGCTGATCCCAGGCATCTGTCACTCTACCTCCATATGTGATCTCACCTGGGGACACAGACAAAAAGACATAACATAATGTTAAATCAGCTCTATCGGCACAGCACAGCTGTGTAACTTCAAAGTGATTGCTTAAATGACAATTCAACCATTTTCTGTTTGAGCCTGCAGTGCAACCCTGGACTTATTAAAACACAAGTCACAATCAGCATTTATATTTACATTTACTGACTTTTATCCAAGGCAATTTACAGTTGAGAGGCAAAAAACTAAAGGCTGTGTGTAGGAAACTCTGAAGTGTAGTGAGTATGAAGTGAAATATCAAGGTAAAAAGAGACCAGGTGAGGAAGTGTACAGTGGGAGAGGAGGTGCTCTCAGAAAAGATGGGTAGTCAGGAGATTGAAGACAGAGAGGGACAACCCAGCATTTCGCAGATTGTTCCACCATCAGGGAACCACAGATATGAACAGACATGAAAAAAACAATCAAAATAAAATACGAAGTACTAAATATTAAGCATTTGTCACATTTGAATATGAGTGAATGACTATCAAGTAAACAATGTCAGAGTAAAGCAAAGCTGAAGAACGATTTCTAGGATACATTTGTAGAACTACTGACAGATACGTCAGTGGATGTAGTATGAGGCTGCCACTTGTGTTTTTTTTTTTGTTTTGTTTTTTTCTCCTGTCCTTCTCCCCTCTTCTTCTCAGGGCAAGTTGACATTGCAGCTTGTACCTCACACCTAAGACCAAGGACGCAAAGCAGCTATCTTTGATGCCTGCTTTTTTCTCCCTCTCTCAGGGCAAACTATTGACGTACCTATTTATTATTTATTTATCATATTTAATTATGCTATATTTAGCCTTTCATCCCACAGCACGTTTCTGTATGAATTACTTATTAAATGCAATTCATAGAAAAGACAGACAGCAGGTGCACTGGACAGTCTACATAGGAATTATCAAGCTGACAAATCAGACTGAGATCGTAGCTTTACAGTTTTGTCATCACTCACACAGTCATGTAAAAAGCCACAGCTACTAGCCTGTCCTACAGTCACACATTTTCATGTGCCTCTTAAGGGACCAAAGGATGGTTTCAAATTTCAATAGTGGTGTCTCCAGCTCTTCGACACACTCATGTAGTAATACACAGCACAGAGATTTAAACATTAGCAATGACACAAGTATCAGTGAGGGGACAAAACTTGTGAAAAGACAAGCATGGCTGGAAGGTATAGTACATAATACTACGCAGGAAGATAATTCTTAAATTATATTTAACATTTCAACAGTTAAAATCCATACTTTCTGTAAAGAGCCATACAGTTACATAAAACCATAAGCAGAGGAGGGGATAATCAGACGCATCTCTGCTGAAGCTCTTAATAAGCTGCAGGCATGGTAAAGCAGCAGAACAGAAGAACTGCTTCTGAAAGAGGAAAGGCAATATCATGCTTGGTTTGAACCCAAATTCTTTCCCTCATAGTGTGCACATAGCTTTAGCTCACAAGGATTGTAACAATTAAGGATTAAACTAATAACACCGTAGTGTGATAATAACAATGAGAGACATCAATTAGATGTGGCGTACTCCACTGAGACTGAACGCAGCACAATATCATTTGGAGGTGTAATTGAAAACTGGATTAAGGAAATAAATGAACTTGTGATACTAGAGATATGAGGGATTTTGTTAATGAAAGGGATCCTTCCTCTACTTCATATTAACTTTTGAAGATATCTGTTACGTTGGATAAACAACATTAGACTGATGCAATTAAATTCAACTGAAATTTCATTAGTGTCCGTATGGGTACCCAGGATATAGGAAAATAAGATTAACTTTCGTGGCTGAAAAAGGATCATTATTGCAATTATCAGTAAAAATCGACATATGGAAAATGTGATAAAATACACTTAAATGATAAAGCAGGTCCTAATTCTGTTACGATGATAAATTTGTGATGTTAAGTATGATGTGCAAATTGCTAACAATGAAAGCGTAAAACTATGTCAATGTTTCAATTCTAGAAGAAATATATAATATATTAACATATAATATAAATCAGATTTTTCTGTTTAATAATGCCAGGATTTATAAAAGGAGATAAAACCTCAGCTACCAATTTATGAAACACATTTGGCTAAAAGTTTAATTAGTAGTTTAATACAAGTCCAGCATAAATCATTAAAGCTATGATGTTGAAACTGTTTTAGAGCAGGGTTAATCTATGTCTGTATGACTGAGAGGTGTTTTGAATATGGTTTTCTTTTAAACCCACGGTAAAAAGGAACTGCAAAATGTTGGTGAGTGGGAGTTCAATGAGCAAATGGTCATAGCTGCAGGATTGAAATCATGCTACAGAACTGCCCTGCTTCATGTAATCAACAAATATTATGCTTTTATTTGCAGCTGGAAATGTGCATGTTGTTTACACAGCACTGAAATTCTATCGGTACAACACGAGGGCAACACAACAAGCCAACAAGCAAAAATGCTGATAAAGAAAACTGTTTCCATTCATACGTTGGGAAATCTCAATCTCAATCTCTTTTAAATGACGTCATAATTATTTTATGAATCTGTGAGTTATGGCCTAAACATGTGTTTTGTGAGGTCACAGTAAGCTTTTACCTTTAACCACCATTTCTAATCAGTTCATTCTTGACTCCAAATGTACATTCCCGCTGTTGCAACTATTGTAATAAGATTGCAACATGCACAACAATGGACAGACATGGACAACCTGAAAACAAGGCATAAAAGTATATGTATAGACTAACCTGTGTAGGGCTGTACATGCCAGCCTACATGCAGTTAATTTTAATAGCAGGCAGACTTAGGAAGGCTTCCCTACCAGTGATGTAGATGAGAGCGTCCCAAGGGATGATGCTGTCTTTGCAGTAGAGGTTGAGGTTGAGCAGAGCACACTCCCTGTCACTGTCGTTAAATTCATAGCGGATGTTCCAGCCCAGAGGGCCAAACTTCTTTCTCTCCTAAGACAGAGGCACATGAGACATACAAAAATGACAAGCGTTCACCATGCAAACACATACAACAACAAACAAGGAAAACATATCCAGGCACAGAGACCAAAAGTGATCAAGAAGGTATGAGGTTTTGAGAGATGGTGTGTATGTAACCTGGACGATTGCATGGAAAAAACAGATTCCAAAGACCATCTTCCTCCACTGACGTCCCAGAGCGTGGTCTTCAAAGAAACTGTTGGAGATCTCTGTGAAGGCCCGTCGCATGTTGGCTCTTAGGCCTTTGGGAGGCTCATTGGTCACCTGGAAATGATAAAGGAGAGGTGTACAAGGCTTGATGCTGCAGACCACAATACGTCCTGCTCAGGTTGCAAGAGATCCTATAGGGTCTGTGATACTTGCAGCTCTCAGGCCGTTCTCCCTCATGGAAACCTCAGTATAATTCCCGCTCATCAGATTTGTTTCTAGCACTGAAAGCTGGATGATCAACTGACAAAGCCTGACAACTGCAAATCCCTAAATATAGTTCAAATCATAATATAATGAGTGCAAAACGATTTACACAGTTAATTCATATTTTACTGATTACAGCAGTGACTGCATAGTGCATATAGACGATGCATACTAGGAGGTAAACTAAAAAATCACTTACCAATCATTAAATATACCTTACTTTACAAATGAGAGAGAGAGAAAAAAGGTAAGCAAATGGTCCTGATCATGATCTCAGGGTCGCATTCACCATAGGAAAAACAATTAGGGATTATTGTTGCAAATTTTGTCTACCAGTCTAAATGTTTATAGTGTGGAAGAAACCTTGAGACTGATAAGACTCCCTTGCTAACCCTTTGAAAAGAGCCCTAAACATGTCTTCACAAAATATTCTTCTAACAAACAGGAGCTGCGGTGGAATCTTATCTACAGTAAAATCTATTATTCATGAAACTGTTCAGGAGTTTCACAAAAAAAGCATGGGAGAATTGGTAAAGGTAAGAGTGAGGTCACCCACAACAGCTTCACCACCAGAGTCAAGAAATGACCATGATACCAGCTTGATGTTCTTTTAGACAACATGCCATGTATTATAATGCAAACTTCTGGACAGCACAAGGACATTGATGCCTCTTGTGGTTTGGTTTATCCTGTTTGTTTCTCCCACAGATGATTGAAATCCTCCACAGGCACCATAGAGCTCATTTCCATAAGACAAAGAGTACTTTCAGTACTGAAACATCACTGAATCAATGAACCAATGTGAGGCTATTCCTGGATATGAAGTAATGAAGCACCTTACAGAAGCATGGATCCAATTTCGTTGTATTTTAACGCAATGACAATAAAAGGCATTCTGATTTTGAAATGTCATAAAACGTTTCATGAAATAAACATTGTGTTTTTTTCTTAATGATGTAGGAGGAAATGAACTGTGTTTCTGAGGCTGTGGTTTTGTGCCAGATAATGCACAATACACACAGATTCCATATTTCAACTTCCTGATTTCTGACTGACGTCTGGTATTAACAATTTAAAAGAGCTCTTCAACTTTTTAGCAACAAACAGCAGCTGTGGGGAAACCCCGTAACAGCTGAATGTGCAAGTTACAAGAAAAGTGTCTAACCTGTGAATTTACAGATCAGTGAATGGATGACATTTTGGGCCAAGTCAGTTTCTTTTACATAGCCTGTGGAATTAATAGCATGCAAACTTATATAAAAAAAAAAATCCTTCAACATTCCTTGTGTTTCTACATAACTTGGCATTACTGGCTACAGAAACACCACCCGCCTTTTGTTCAAATAATTACAAAGAATGCTGAATGTCACATAAAGCACCAATGAAAGGAAAACAAATTGCATCCATTTTGCCTTTGTACTACTGGTTACTATTAGTCTTTTATCCACACATACATCTATAATGCCACTGTGTTATGCTTCAGTATACTAGCCTCTGGGTTCCTTTGGTAATTAATGAGCTTTCTTTAACCGACTATCTCTAGAACACACAACGGTATTGGATTTAAATATTAATAGTCTTTTGCACGGATAAAATATGTGCAGTATCAACTTAAAGTTTCCCATAGAAGTGTAAGAAATTTTACTCATTATGAACATTTAGAATATTTGCTTTCAATGCATTTATGTTTATACTCTTCATGAAGAATAATGAGAAAGAGCTAGTTGAGTGCACAGAAAGAACACAAACCTATGTAACAAGTAAACTGATTTGAAGTGAATGCAGTTTTAAGCTTGCAGAGTAATCATTAACAGACAATCTTCAAATGAACTGAAGTTAGATTTTTGTGGAAGAGAGAGAGAGAGAGAGATGAGAGTGATAGACAAAGAGCGAGAGAGAGTGTGAGTGTGTGTGTGTGAGTGTGTGTGATTACCTTGACAGCGTTCTGCAGCACTGTAACAGGAAATACTTTGGTGGGCATGGAGCTGAGAAACAAACGGAAATTCTCATGGATTGATGTATCTGCAGAGGAAGAAAATGAACATCATTTACAGGCAAACACAAAGAGAGTAACTTTGTGATCATCTCTCTAAAATGCACACAAATTTTTTTATCATTATGAATGCTGTGAAAAACTATGGAAACATAGACCACAAAGACACCAGTCATTTAGTCATTTCATTACTAAGAAGCTTCAATGTGTTGTGCTACAGTATAGATATCTGCCTGTGTTTTGGGTAACTTTTTTTATTTTTCTTTCATTTTTTTTCACGCGGTGAGATCTCAGCGACCACACGCTAGTGCTGCACAGGACAAGTCACCTGCATTGACAGTAAATTCCAAAAATTAGCCTCCCACATTGCCTCTCTTTGACACCTGTGGACATGTCACATATCCAGAATGTAATAAAGATGCTGCAGAAATGCATGGAACTATCCTGGGGACCAAGGTTTTTGTTGTGTACTCTAACCTATGAGCACCAGAAAGACTGAAATGCATGCGATGTATAGTTAAACACAGTGATCTGATTTGGGGCAGTAATCATTTGCCCCACACTCAAGGTCAATAGTAGCTATTATTTTCAACTGAATATGGTAAATCTGTCACATAAGCTTAATGAAGTTTTGAAAAATGTGTCTTAACCTTTAACTGGATGAGCCTATTGTATAATTAAAATGGGTGTGTTTAACACAATTAAGTTATAAATTTTGATGAGATTTACTGTCAATCCTATACTGGGTAATGTTATTAATAAGTAAACCACTAATTTGATCAAGTTTTAACTTCATTAGCATGTACCCTTAGAGCTGCAGTCTGATTTAGTGCTGTAGCCTTTCATTTTAATGATCCAGTGTAATTTTGTCATTTGTCTCATATTATATTCAAAAGTTTTAGATAGGAACCGTGTTTTATTCCCTGTTAAATGGCATATTTTAAGTGATTAATTCATCATGTCATTCATCATCTTTAAATCTTATTTTCAGGAGCAACTGTACAAAATGTGATGAGAAATGGGACAACCCACAATCATCCCTTGTGTTTCTGTGCTAACGCCACCATACCTGGCTCTGTAAAGGTCTTGATGAGCTCCTCCATGGCTAACATCCAGGACACAGCCAGATGGCAATTCTGCAGAAAGACCCAGTTGCCACTCTTTAGTGCTGCATGGATCATCTTCTCAGCTATAGGCCCTTGGCCTTGACCCAAGGAGATGGACTCAACTCTGAAAGAAATTATGTGGTATGATGATCAGTAAATCCTTTTTTTTACTTTTTTATGTTTGCATGACAAAGCTGGAGGGATTCTAATTCTGTTCTTGGCTCCTGGTAGAATATCACTACTGTAAAATGGTTTACAATCCACCTTCCAGCTACTCTGTGTTTATTTTTTCTTTTTACCTGTCAAGACACCCTCTCTCTTTTGCAAAACGCTGGAAGGCACCCATGGGGTCTGATCCTGTGCTGAGAATGAAAATCAGTGGGGTGGTCGGGGACATGTCATTGTAAAGGTTAGCTAGGTCAATGGGAGGGTTTTCGGCAAACTGCTTCCCCAAGCTGACAATCACAAACTCTGTTGCTGCAAACAACACCTAGAGGGAGAGAAAGGTAGGATAGCACAACAAAGAGGGTGTGACAAAGGAAAAGGTGAGAAAGCACAGTGTCTGGAAACAAAGTGAAACAAAGAATTAGACATAAAAAAAAAATGTATCAGGGGAGTGGGGATGACTGATATCGTGGGCACATCATTTAAAATGTGGACAGAGCATCTCCTCAGAGATGGAAACACTTCATTTTCCAAGGGTGTAAAGGGTAGAAAAAATGTTTTAGCATAGTCCTGCAATAAGCAAAATCTTTTGGGGGGTAAAAAAAAAAAAAAATCAGGTATCACTAGAAACACCATTCTTCTGCTTTGAAATTGTTCCTCCAGCGAATCTGGAAACAAACAAACAATTTCCAAACTCTATAGAGAATGATATGGGCACACCTTCTCCTCCATGAAGCTCTTGATAAGGATTAACTTCTGGAAGGCACCAAGCCTCTCATTCCAGTAACCTCTGACGCTGTCTTTCTTCACCTCTTTGGACACTTGCAGAGGAGGTAACTCTGACACATAGTCTTCCCATGTCTCTGGATTAAAAGATGCTTGAAACCGTCCTAAAAAAAAGAGACAACATTTTAATGCTACAGAAATCTGAGGGAATTTCTGAGATTTGTCTAGTATAGATTTTCAAAATTGTGCTACATAATTGATGGAAGAATGATTAGAATAGTGAAGCCTGACCATGAGAAATGTTGCCTTCTATCAAACATTGAAACAATTTCTTATATCTAACAAACACCATTAAATATACTGTAATGACTGTTGCTGGATCTGACAGAATAACAAAGAGTTTGAGTTACCCAGGTTGATGTGGATATGGGTTCTTGTGATTTCCTTGGAGATGCCCTTGAAGCAAGGCAGTGCGTCCTCCAGCTCACAACATGTCTGCCAGTAAAAATCACTTAGCCATGGCACATCTGGCCGCTCTGCATAGTCCTGGAAGATAGGGAAATACAAAAGGGGAACATTACAACAATAAAGGGGAGAGATGGGAAAGAGGTGGAGGACACCCTTGAATAGAGAAGCACCACCGAAGAATAAAATCATGACTATAAAAGGGTAAAGGCTAAAGTGAATATCATGCCCAGGAAGGTAAACACTACAGAGGAGATATGGAAATTTGAAAAGCACCCCAAATTAGCAAGAGAAGCATATACGAAAGATGTGTTCAAGCCACAATACAAAAGAGAGGACAGGGGTGAAGGAGACAGCATTAGCATGAGGATCAGGATGGCTGGCAGGCAACACCTCCAGCCTAACTGATGCCATATAAAAGAGAGTGGGTGGAAATGGTGGGTGAAAACAGGAATAAACCCTTGGGTAGCACGCATTGATCTCTATTGTGGTGTCAAAAATGTCTAAATTTGTCAATAAAAGCAGAGCTAAATCTCAAAGGTCTTTCAATTCATTACTCTCCTCAATGTTTTCCTTTATTTACTGCCTAAATCAATAGTGCCTCAGCTGCATGCCCCTCTGCCTGGCTGAGGTTTGAGAGAGAAGATAAGAATAGAGAAATAGAGATATAGAGATAAAGAGAAAAGAGCAAAAACCATTGAAATAGATGCAAGGTACAATATTCTATCTGATCTCATTTAGCCCGTCTGAAGGAGTCCAGAAGGATCTTATATCTGACGTCAGGCATTGGAATTTTGCACTGGTTGCTCAAGAAAGGTTTGTATGTTACAGGTATGTATGAACAGCTGAGAAACAGAGATACTCTTATTTCCTTATCTCCTGTTCACAGAAATATTATTTTTGTCAACCTCCCCAGAGAGACTTACTCATATGTTCCTTTGTCTTCTGTCTGTGTTTTTATCAGTGTCAGTGTTCCTCAGTAACAAGACGGGCCAAGAGATATAGACAGCCTGATTGTCACTTTGTGGCAATAAACTTTTTGTCTGTCAATTCTATCGCACCAGTCGGAGGAGAGAGTGAAAATATTGCCTACAGGCAAACTTGGAGGGCTTTTCGGGGGGGAAATAAAATGACACCTTGTTTATTTGTAGTTATGTGGATCCTGCCAACAAACTGTGACAAATTTCTCTATTTTCCTGTGATTATTAGAATACCTGGAAGCCAAAAAAGATTAAACAAATAACATCGTTGCATTTTTAATTTAGAATTCATGACACACTTAAAAACAATCCATTATCTCCCTACCCCAGCAGACAGTTAACCCCTTTGCTTATCATTTGTTTCAGTGTATGTGGTCAATGTTATTATTGACAGTTGGCCATGTTGGTATATTTAAAAGATAATAGCTGACTGGATGTAGCCCAACTATTTAGCCCAATAACTTTTCTTAAACCTGTTGCAACAAATATGTATAAATTCACATTATATCTTATGCAGTGGCACTGCTAGGCTATAACTTAATACTAAATTCACATAGTGACTTAGCTACAATGTACTGTAGGGTTAATAACGCTAAAAAAGAAATAAAAAAGAAATAAATTATTTACAGTTTACACATTATCCAAGCGATGTAAGGTGTTCAGAAAAAAGTATCCATACAACAGCTTTCTGCTTCAGCATTTTCACCAGGAGCACAATGCTTGTGGCAGATGACTGTTGACTATAGTGACAGGCACAGTCATGTGCTGTCTGAAAGATGATACACCATGATTACACCACTTGGTTGATTGTAACAGAAACTAGTAACTGTTAGGATGTTGACATTGACTAAAATCTTTTGTTGTTTGATGTTTTCATCATTTATCAATATATTTATTTGATAATGTCAACATCACCTTAGTGAGATTAAAGATGTACAAACAGCATGACAAAAAATACTTCTAATCTAATCTAATACACTACCACTATTCATGAAGTTGTATAAAATTTTCATGATGTTATAATTTACTTACTGTAACTATAATTGCCTTGTCCTGTTTTAAACAATAAATATTGTGTATGTGTCCAAGGCAAATTTCCTCGGGGATAAAGTCGATCTTATATTATTGTGATATCAGCCTGAATTTTGTGATTTGATTTCACACCTCACCTTTTCCAAGGAAGCAGCTCCTCTAAGAAAGTAGAGCCATTCCCCATCGGAAATTTCACCACGCTGCCTCATGATCTCTATGCACAACATGAAACTGTAGATGAGCTTGTGCTGCTCAAAGAGGCCACGTGACACATTGATGTAGGAATTAAGCAAGATCTGATCCAGCAGGATCTGGAGACGCTCTTCCAACACATTGCTTTTCTCTGACGTCTCAATGGTGGAGTTAAAAACCTAAGAATGGGGAAACAGAGGAATAATTCTGTTACATGGGTGCTTGAAGTCTTTTCATTGTGTTTTCTTTCTGAGACTAGAAGTACTGCCTTGCTGTTGTGTATTTTTACGAACAAATTGTACTAAGGATGGCCACAATTCCACAATGGGATTCATGTACAATTGTGCAAAATGTTAACATGTGTAAACATAACGCCTCAAGCCACGTATTTCACCAGCGTAAAGACTGGTTACTCTTACTCTGTCTCACCTGTTTGAAGTACTTGAGTGAGAACTGATACATTGGATCGATCTCAGAGAGACTGGCAATGACAAAGTACAGGACAGAGCCTCGGGTGGCCATGGGCCTGTAGCACTCCCTTGCAGAGTTGATCTTTAGCTCAGTAGCCTCTGCCTCCTCCAAACGGTGCTTAATTGCCTCGGACGTCACCTGAGGTAACAGCAAGGACACAGGTTAGGTTTTGATTTTTGGCAGGGACAAAATTTCTCAGATAAACAATACAACATACCGTAAAATTCGGAATAAGTCGCACTGGTATATAAGTTGCAGCCTATTTTTCAGGGTCTCAAAGTGGGAAAACAAGGGTTTCTATTGCTATTTGTTGATAAAAATGTTACACAACTCTACACACACAACTTCATTTTAAATTAAAAAAGAAAAAAGAGATCATGGGATAATTTGAACACTGTACATTTAGCACCATATCGTGTATTTAGCGTTTATTAGCGTTCCAGCACGACCTGTCCATGCACATGTGTGTGCACGCGCGACCGACCAGCAGGAGGCAGGGCTGACTGACAGAGATGAGAGATGGTGAAACACTGTTAACAATGTTATTTTCTGTGAGAGACGATGGCAGAACCAAACAAGTCTGGTGGGAGATACAGGACGCATTATAGTTTACACTTGTGTTTGTGTGGTTTGGCCGATCAGATCACAATCCGTCCTCAATGCGTCTTGGGTGTGTTCTGTTGTCAGGCATTATCTGACTGCAGTCTGATCACTGGTGTATAGGTCACACCGGTGTATAACCCGCACTGAACTTTTTAGATGAAAAAAAAGGGGGAAAAAGTGCGACTTATACACCAAATTTTACGGTACATAATACTACACTCTCTCTTCTTTCTCATTCATAAGCACATATGCGCTTACACACACCCACATTGACCCGCATGACTCTGCAGAGTTTACTTGAACATGTGTTGGCTGACATACCATGTCTGAAAGTGGATGTGTATAATAATTTGTTCACTGATTTTAACATGAAAATACATTGATAAAATCCTGTATGAGGTGTAATGTTTAACACAGTAATGCTCAATCTCATCTTTAAATCACGTTTAAAAAACTGTTCTTGTAATATCCTTCATTCAGCTCATGGAGGTTGCCAGATTGCTTGTCTATATCCTGGTCTTTCACTCCTTAATGAAATAATTGACATTTTGAAGAAAGAACATGGACCTGCTGCATAGACCTTACTGGAAACAGAGGGGAGTTAAAATGACAGAATTGTCTGTTATGGGTAAAAGCATGGAAAGGTGATGGTAATGATGATAATTACTTAATACATGACAATTCAGCAACGTTGGTTATAGTCATGTCCTTGGTGCTTATGGGTGAAAAAGGATAAAGAGTGCATCAACAAGCAGGTGGCAAAAAGAGGAAAATTCCAAACAAAAGAAGAAATTCTCAGTATATATCAAATTCAATATCCTAACAGTAAAGAACAAGACAAACATCTACATTTTGTTTGCCTTGTTCCACATTTACCTTTGACTCCTGGAGAGTCTGAACAAGCTCTTCATTATCTAGTATATTCCCCTCAGAGGTGAAGAGAAGCTTAAGGATGCGGTCTTCAATGTCTTTCAGCTGATTGCGGTCAGCATTGATGCGCACAATCAGCTGATTCCTCTGTTCCTCAAGATGTGGACTCTCCAGACCTACGACATCACTGAGGAGGAAGATCGTTGGAGAGAAAAAAATGTGGGAGCAAGAAAAAAAAATCAAATTAGAAAAGTAAAAAACAAATATCAGCTCAAAAAGGCAGAGAACATGGTCAAACTACAACTGCAAAGTGCAAGTAATTGTACTGAGGTAAAGAAAGAGTTACAAAGTGGTTTTAAAAGTGAATCACATGGTTTGGATGGGATGCAGTTATTTTTCATGTATGTCTATGTACCTAAGCAGTTGGTCTTCCAAGCCTGACTTGGTCACAGTGAAATTAATGATGGTAACTTTGATACAGACCTGAAACAGACACCCACACACATATCAAAAAGTGAAACAATCAAAAATAAACAGGATATATTTGTCAGTGATTGACAGCCATCATTACTCATTCACAGAGCTCCACTTCAACATGTGCACTTAACACTTGTTCCTCCTCAAAACCATTTAAACAACCAAATTGGATTTTTTTATTTCTTTGAATCCTTTGTGTATTTGACAGTTAATATCCAACCTGGAGATTTAAACACAGTTGACCAGTGCTTTATGTTGTCTGGTCCGCCTCACCCACTGCTTATTAGAATAAATAATGAAATAAAAGCTTTCTCCCCCAGTAAGACAGTTGTAGACAGCTGGGCTGCAATAGTAGGAGGCTTCAACATAGAATCTGTGTTACTGCATCATGCTGTAGCTGTCCCTTAACCATGGCCACTTGAATTTTCCGGTTACTCTGCTACTACAGCACAAGGATACATTCCACAAAATGTGTATTTTTTCTCAAGCCTCCACATTTTGACCTGATATTGTGCCTCTCATGCACAATGGCTTGTGTCAGCTGTGTGTGCTGTCCTTACCTCTGGCAGGTAGTGGGGGTTGGCCATCTTAGTAGTCATATATAACCTGAAGTTTTTGTCATAGTCAACATCTGAGTCTCCAAGTCGGATCAGTGTTCGTCCACCAGCCACAAATGTCTGCTTCAACAGGATGGGCTCCAGTGCTGGATCAAGTGTCTCCTTCAACTATTCACACACAGAACAAGAATACAAGAATATACAACGAAGTGTCAAATAAATATATAACAAAGTTATTAAAGTAGAACTTTAAGATACTTTTTGAATAAGCATTTTTAAATATGACATAGGTGGTGTGTCCTTA
Organism: Caranx ignobilis; assembly: GCA_021432705.1. Classification (NCBI taxonomy): domain Eukaryota; kingdom Metazoa; phylum Chordata; class Actinopteri; order Carangiformes; family Carangidae; genus Caranx; species Caranx ignobilis. The sequence continues at coordinate 21,803,139 of MU269982.1, read as the reverse complement.
CCTCCTCTAGTAGTACAGGCAAGCCCATGCGTATGGCATTTTCTAAAGTGCGAAGAAAGCTTGGGTCTGTTAGCTTGATCACCTTTAGTCCATGCTTGGCCTCCTTGGAGCGGATCCATCGGTTGGCCTGAGAGTAACAGAAATAACCTTTATCAAATATGATGAAAGGATGACCTCTTTGCTGTGCATGTTTATAAGTCTGGGTGAGCTGATCTGTGTCCTTTCTATGTGGGGAAGCTGGACACTGTGTGTGGGTCCTGGGGCAGGGATCTATCTGTGACTTTGTCTCTGACTATTTCTGACAGGAAGTTCTATTTTGAGAGGTTTCTGTTCTTTGTGCTTGTTTGCAGCTGTGTTACCAGTATTTTAAAATGACATCCCAATAAATACTCAGATGAGAATCTATTTCATAAAATGTTAAGTACTTGGGTGTATCTAGGGTGAAACTCTGGTTAGAATAAATGGATGAAAAGTCTTTTGGAGAAATAAATTTAACATCAAAACATCAGTCCTGACAGATGCTGGACCAGAGCTGGGTTCATTCTGGTTTCTTGGTCACCTGATCCTGGGGGTCAATCATAAGAGGCCAGCGGCGGCCCTCAGTCACCAGGATCCCATTTTCTGTGGACACAGTGTCACGGGGCAGCCCTTCTGTGTTCCACTGGCGGATGATGAATGGGTCACCCAAAATGTTGATCAGGCTGAAGCTGTTACTGATGGGAATGTTCAGCTCCTGGCACTGTGTCATCCACTGGTCAATCAGCTGGGGACAGGGAGCAAGATGCATTTATTATTTCAGATGGTTTTTGTTTTGCTTGAAAGATTTCAGATTAATTATAAACTTCTTGCTTTTTTGTAAACTTCACCTCAATTTTGGTTATCCATTTACTTTGTGTTTTAATATTGTAGATAGAGGTCCAGTTCAATAACATTACTATAATAGGAATTACATTTCACATAAGAGACATAAATACAGTAATAAGATGATTGGGCCCAGTTTGTTTTTTTTGTAGTGCACTGTACCACTTCAACGTGTGGCACTCTACAGAATGCAGTAGACCTAAAGCTCTCAACTGCACTACATCACACCACCTACCATCTGTCTATACTGGGAAGTGAATGCTCCATAATAGGCTACACAGGCAGCAGCAATGAAGACATTTCCCACGACGTTGATGATCTCTTGCTCAAACAGGGCAACACTTTCCTGCCAGCGTATTTGCTCATCACCCAGAGCAGAAGTTAGCTTCCCGGCCCGGGTCAATCGAGCCTGTGTTAAAGCCATGGTTTTAACTGAGGAGGGAAAAGGGTCACAAGGACAGAAACAAAAAGAATATTAGCTTGCAATAAGGAAAAACAACCTTCCCTCTGTAGATAATGCAACCTGCTTGAATACTGAGAGACAGTAGAAAGGGCACACACTACACTACACAACAGGATCAATTCCCATAGATATACAGTACAACACACAGGTAGAATGATTTAATTGGTAACATATAAATAGTGCAGGCCTCACCCAAATTCTCCTTCTCGTTTAAACTGTTGTCAAACTGCTCCTCTAAAATGCTGATCTCATTCTCCACCTCCTGAAGCTTTTGTTGCTTCTCCCTCAGGGTCTCCATAGTCATATCCAGCTCTTTCTGCATGAATTGTTATAGAAGGAGAAAACGATGGAGTGCAACATCATTTATACAGCATTGCGACTATGATATATGTGGAGCAATCTTGGGTGGAAGAAAAAATGGCAGCAGTGCCATTTTAAAGCAAGACGATTAAAGCTGGGGTAGACAGGACTTTTCTTCTCCCACTCAGCTATCGTAAGGAAAGGTCTGTGTGTTTTGGGGAATCACAGTGTTTCTCTACATCTCTGTATGCAGCAGCCTGAAAAGCCTACAGCTCCCAGTGTCTTTGAACAATCAAATCCATTCTGGTCTGGGGGTTCCTGGGAGGACAGAGTAGGGCCTCCCGACAGAGAAGGCCCTACTCTGTCCTCCCGATTTGTTAGGACAGGCCGACCCTTCAACCAATCAGGAACCCCCAGACCAGAATAGATTTGATTGGTCAAAGACACCGGGAGCTGTAGTTTGTTTTCAAAACCAATCCTGCCAACCCCAGCTTTAAGTCATAACAATAAAACAGTGATTTGTGTATGACCTATATGGGGTAAAACATATATTCATACTGGACTTTAGGGTACTGACCTGTGCTTTGGCCAGATTTTCTCTCTTAGGGCCAACTTCTTTGAGAACTCTGCTGTAAAGATCCATGGCTCTGACCCACATACACATGGATTTGCAAGCTCTGGATACCTTCTCCACCTAAGAGCAGGACAATAATGAAGCATTACATCCAGCAACAGGTATTGAAAGACATTATACGATGTTCCATAATTCAACACATAGCTCAATTCTGTGGCAAGTGTATGACTAAAATGGAATAATCGAAACTTAAGCAGTTAGCAGTTCCCGTTTCCATTACAACTCTGAAAATGTTCATAACTGACAAAGTGTTTGAACTACAATTTCACCATCTGTTTACTCTAAGCCCTACTCCAAAAAATCAGGTTATAGGACATGAAATCCAAACAAACCTTCTCAGGTATGAAATCAGGGTTTTTGATGTATTTTTGCAGTTTCGACAGGACCTGAGGCTTGATATTGTCCTTATCATAGTCTGTCAGACGCCTGAGGAAATTGGCATCTCCCAGTAATTGCTTGGCGCTGGTCCAGTCAGGTCTGCACGGAAAAGGCATGATTAAAAAAACAAAAAACAGGAAACTAAGAAAAAATATGATGTTCACTAAATTTCAGTGTCATTGTAACCACCATTGAAACCTATCCCTGAATAGATAACTGCTAGTACTGCATACAATATGCAATAGTATTTTCAAATAACCGAGAAAAATGCTGTATAAGATACCCATAATTGTCACAAAACATGTAATATAACTCAATGCATCCTACCCAAGAATACAAAGACCAATCTATTCAATCGATCTCTAGATGTATAACACATTCATTTTAATGTTGTGTTTCACAGTATTAGCAGCAAGTGAAAGTTTTACATTGTGTCAATGTGCTCTGGGCAGAACAGTGGGTGGTAAAAAGTAGGACAGGACACAAGGTTGGTCTTATTGTGGTGATGCACTGCAGCAGATTATGACTGGTGATATCTAAAAGACAGCAGGGTGCCAAGTCATGGGATGGAAAGGCAATCCCCCTGAATGTTGATTAAAAAAATATATGGGATTAAAATAGGCCTAAATCTCCGACATTTGGCAGATACATTGTTAAACAACAAAGACAGAGAAGATTATGATAATAATGATAATGACCATTTTTAAAATGACTGAAATAGTGCTGATGATTTCTATGCAAAACATGTCAACACAATTAATATTAACCACTAAGATCAATAGGATATATATATATATATATATATTTATATATATTATATATATATATACTTATTTATTTATTTGAATAAATATAATATTAGGATATCTGGTACAAGAGGCGCAGACATAACAGTTAATAACACTGACTTGCAGTTGAGCAGGATGCAGACTGCTTCCATGACAGTCATAACCAGGTCTGGGGGTTTGGTGAACACCTTGATCTCAGAAATGTCAGCCTTGTCGAGAGAATTAAGAGCCTGATTGGCACCCTCCAGAGCTGGCAAAGCCTCATCCAGGTCCCTCTGGGCATCATCAGCTATGGCCTGTGTTTCCTCAGCTTTGAACTTGGCTAAAGCCTCATCCTCTTGCACTATTTCACGCACCTGTGGCAAGGATGAATTTTTGTATTATGCAAGTGGAATACACTATAGAAATGTCAAAGGGGTAGAGGTCTTGCCTTATGTGCTCATCTTATTTCATAACTTTTTCTAAAGATTTATTTTAAGGTTTGACACATTACTACTATATCTGTTTCTCTCTCTCACACAACAGACCTTGTCAGCACTTTTCTGGTCGACAGCTAGTTTCTGCATGAGGGCATCGACATCAATGGACTTTTGTTTCAGGATTGGCTCCAGAGCAGACAGATCCACTTTCATTTTGTCCACCAGGTCATTGGTCTCCAGCAGTTTGGTCAGACCATTCTTCACCCGATCCCTGGCCTATTCATGAACACAACCACAAACATATGCCCTGTATTATATATAGGCTATGTCCCAAATCAGGACCACATCGTTCAAAGGCTGCATTTGAAGAGCGACTGTGTCACAGTGGTGTGACTATGCTGTCCCACTTTGAGGGCTCCTTTAAATGTGCCTGACAAATGTGGCTTTATTTTCTGGCAATGAAGGATCAAACAGGCGGATCCTTTGGGGCCCTACCTATCCCAAGACTCAAAGACTGAAAGTGAAAAACAGCAGCAGAGAGCCACCAGTTAATGTCAGTACTGGATTTCAGCTCAGCTTGGCAGGTAATAGCACAGCTGTTAAACCAAGGACCATCACAATGCAGTGGTAACAGCTGGCAGAGATGGTGGTGCATAGCCCTTCTGGTCCAGGAAGGCTACAACGATGACATCCTTGACTGCATCCCCTGAAGAATGTGAACCATGAATTATGGCACAGCTATTGCACACCTGTTGACATAATCCATAAAATACGCCAAAATGCATTTCAGAAGCAGGCATGGTCACAAAGAAGTTCAAAGTCTTTCTTTCAAAACAGACAACTTATCACTTGCACTGGCAATAGCTCATGGACTGTGATGGTTCAACGTACAGAGATCAACTGCTGTTTCTTCACGTTTAGCATGCCCAGATAGAGGTTTATGAGCTCCAGGTAGGACGTAGGTGTGGTGTAGTATCGGCGTCTCAGCTCTGAGTAGAAACGCTCAGCCATGTCAGTGACACTGACATGTATCTCCACGCACATGGCTGAGAAGCTCTGCTTCAGCTCCACACTGCCAAAGTCCACATTCTGGAAGAAGTCCTGGGAGACAGAGAGCAGCGCCTCACGAGGCCACTGGGCACCAGAAGGAGCAAGGAAAGAGAGTTGAGTTGAGATTCAGAGCAGCATTAAAAAGGCACTAACATTATACAGAACATAGTTATGGAGAGATTCAACCAAGATGTAAAATACTGCTACTGCCTCCACTACTACAGTTAAAACAGGAGTTGAAACGAAAACTCATCATGCAAAAAAAAAAGACAAATATAATGATTTGAATTGAAAATGATAAAAATTCAATAAGCAAGTGGAAAGAAATTACATTTTGAGTTTACAGTACAGTAAGTGTGACGAGCAGCAGCATGGTGGGAATGTAATGCAGATGAGCATACCTGCACAAACCAATCAATGGTGCAGCAGCTGACTAATGAAGGGAACATTCGACAACGGGACCTGAAGGCATCACCCACTGGACTCATACACAGCACTATGTGTAACTTCTTCCGTACATGAGAAATGAAATACTGGAACACCTGAAGGCATGACACACACACACACACATGCAAATGCAGAGAAGGTTCTGTAACTCTGAGGTTTAGTCAAAGTAAGCAAAGAACTAGGATTATGTTTTCTTGCAGCTCACATTAGGACACTGACTTTAACTGGCAGCTCCTGCCCAGAGTCTATGACTTCTTTGGCCTACATGCTTGTTGTGTCTGAGATATTATGTAAGTTCTTAATTACCCTTAAGCCACCTGCACTTCTTACTGCAGTTTTTATATTAGTGAGCTCATGATTTAATTCAGCACCCTAAATGTTACAGGGGCATATGTGGTGTTGTTTGTGCTGGTCCATTCAAATCTCTGTGTTGCCACTGGTGACAGTAAATTGGCCTCAGACCCTTTCAGTTGTGGGTGCCCTCAGGGATCAGTCCTCCCTAATAGGTTGTTCCCCCGTTTCCATTTTTTTTCTGTAAAGCTGACCTCACTGTCTTCTGACTGTAGCTGCACATGTTTGGTATAGAATAGTAGGATCAATCATCTCAGCTAATTCTTTTCAAGAAAGAAAATAACCACATTTAACCAACTGTCAGACTGTCCTTTTAAGTGCATAATAAGTTTTACCCTTGAGCAAAACGCTGTCCTTTTGGGAATCAGATTAGAATTAGAAAAATACATTCTCTAGACATCTGCATAACTTAGATTAAAAATATCAGTCTGGACAGTCATTTTTTGTGCTCTTCCAAATGTTTTGAGGAAATATGAAAGATTGTTTTAATTAACTTGGTAGTTCATATAAAACAAATTATATCAATAAAAGTTAGAAAATGAAGCTGGTACAAGAAATACAAGAAATATCACTAACAAGCAGAGAAGCAATTTTCCACCTCCATCACCTTCATCAAATTCATCTGTTTGTGGCAAATACACTGATGAGGCATAACATTCTGAGCACTGACAGGTGAAGTAAATAACACTGAATAACACTTCATCATGGCACCTGTTGGGGGGGATATATTAGGCAGTAATTGAACATTCTGTCCTCAAATTTGATGTGTTATAAGCAGGAAAAATGGACAGTGTAAGGATTTGATCCAGTTTGACAAGGATGACTGGGTCAGAGCATCTGAACAACTGCAGCTCTTGTGGGCTGTTCCTGGTCTGCAGTGGTCAGGATCTATCAAAAGTGGTCCAAGGAAGGAACAGAGGTGAACTGCCCACACAGATCATTGATACATGTGGGGAGAGAAGGCTGGCCTGTGTGGTCCCATCCAACAGACCAGCTACTGTTGCTCAAACTGCTGAAGAAGTTCATGCTGGTTCTGATAGAAAGTTGCCAGAGCACACAGTGCATTATAATTTGTTGTGTATTTGGCAGCAAAAGGGACCAACACAATATTAGGCAGGTGGTCAGAATATTATGCCTGATCAGTTTATAGACTGAACTGCCTCTTTACTACCTGAATACGTTACTGTATCTGTACATACCTCATCCCTGTTTTCCTCACTAATTCCTGCCTCTTTGGCTTTAGGGCGAGTGGCAGCCAGTACTTGTTCCAACTCATCTTTCTCAAAAAGGTTGGGCACCTCGCCAGAGTTCAGCATGTTATTGATGTCCTCCAAAAATTCCTCCACCACAATCTACAACAGGCAAGAGAAAGTTGCAATAATTACACCAGGATGTACAAATAGAAAAGTAATTCTCTTGTCCTCTTTTGACATCAGTCTCCTTTCATACCTGGGTGTCTGTAAACAGGAAGACCATATCTTTGCCCTCCAAACCAGCCATCTTGTAGAGTCTCCTCAAGTCCTCATGGAAGCTGTCATAGTTGTAGCCTCGGCTCAGCTCAATCTCGAAGCAGTGGTACCCACACATGTGAGCTGCTAACCGAGTGAGTGACTGTTTGCCTGTTCCTCCCACCCCTACCAGCAAGGAATTGCCTCTCTCTTGGCGAATCATGCGGGCAATCCTGTAGGATGAGAGACAACATCGATGACAACAAGAAAAAAAGAAATGTTCTGTTTACCCACAGCAAGCTGTATATTCTGACTATTTTCATCACAACAACAGCAATATGTGCTACGGTGGCTCTCCTATGGGTTTGGACCACATACACCAGACTTGCTCCCAGTTGACATCAGTAAGTCTTGGCCCTCCATGACTCTGTCTTTGGTTTCCTGCTTGTTCTTTCTTAGGCACTAACCACTGCATACTGGGAATAACCAACATGACCAACCATTTTGAAGGTACTCTAGCCTTGTGGGCTTCACATCACAATTTGTCCCATGTCAAAGTGGCTCACACCATTGTAATTGTCCATTTTTCTGATTCCAATAAATCATTGTATTCCATCCCTTGATAGGTGCCATTGCAACAAGATAATTTACATTATTTACTTGAATTGCCAAAGTTTTTACTGTGTATGTGGCAGAAAAACAGTGTTATTGTACAAATGCAAATGCAAATACAAATGCGTCAAATGTGAGAAACTCAGTGGTGCAAGGATGCATGTACACACCTGGAGACATGCTCAATGGCATCCTGGAAGAAAACCAGTTTTGTCTTCTTGGAAAAGGTCATGTTGTAATCATCGAGGTACTCCTGAAGGACAGCCTGAATTTTATTCATGTCTGTCAGGTCCTCATACAGACGATCCTCTTTTTCTGCATCAACCTACAAGGGTTTATGAGAAGGAATGAATAAAAGTTGTGAGGTATTTGTGTAAAAACTATGAAATCAAATGTTTTCTGAACTTGTCAAACACTTTCTTTATGAAGATCTGACCTTGATGAAGTCTCCAAATATGATAGGCTGAGTCATTAAGTATGATGGCTCCAAATTAATGCTAAAATATCTGCCTAGGAGAAAAGAAAGAATAGAGCTCAAAAGAGGAGTGTTCTTTGACTAGTAATAAGTAGTGTACTGTGTATGATTCAAACAGTTTGTGTATTTAAAACATGAGAGCTGTCACCCACTGGCTATCTCACAGATGATGTTGTTGAAATACATCTTGTCTTGGCTGTTAATGAGTCGATCATGGAACACTCGCTGACACTCATGGCAGAAGAGACGGAAGATCTGGTTCTTATCTCTCACTTGACTTGATTCACACTGCAATATGCCTGAAAATAAAGAGAGCAAAATATCTACAGAAAAGAGCATTTGTGGATTTTTCTTTGATATCAGTATGCAATTACTGCAATAACATAAGCACAATGTGATGAAAAAAGAGATGATAAAAATTCCTCAAATAAAATGTAAAAGAATGCCACAATATGCTGTTGACAAAAGATGGGAGGAGGGGGCACTGGTTTATTAACCCTCATCATCAGTGTTGTATATAATGCGCACTGTGTTTGAGTAATGCGCTTAGTCTATGTTGAACAAGCAGCGTGGAGAAAACAGTAGTAGAAGCCACTTCTGTTCATCTTCATGCTCTGATGATGCCTGCTGGCAAGGAGGAGGGAGGGACAGACGGAAAGGAGGCAGTGAGGGGTGTTGGTGCAGACAATTTGGAGGCATGAGGCTGAGATAGAGCTTCTTAGTGTTGGTAATGTGGCTTAAAGAGATACACGTATCTTGTGCTCTGGATGGTAAGAGTTGTGGAACAAAGATTTACACTTCTCTGTATCCATGAGGCTCTTTCAGCAAACCCAAAGTTGGGTATGTGCTGTTGTACACACAAGATATGTTGCACACACTTTATACCAGAGCTTCCTGTGTTTCAATTTTTATGCACCTTTTCCTTTATCTCATGTTTATGTTTACCTATTCCTCCAAAACATATTTGAAACTCAACCAAATGCAAATATTGTAGATGTTTGCTTTCTGTTGGGGCTGTCATTCTGCTGTGTACAGCAATGGAACAACTCAGGGCCATTAGTTGATAGCAACAGAAAATGTCCTTTGTCCTGGACATCAAATGAGTTCTGTGTCTGTGCTACAAACAATTTGCATGATTGTGTCTCACCTTGGACACACTTGGAGAGGTCCCTGAGATTAAATACATAGTGGGACTTTGCTGGAGTGGGCAGCAGATCCACACTTAAGCGGTTGTATATCTCCACAGCTGCATTCACAATCTGTCCAGCACAGTCCTTCACTGCTTGGGAAAACTCACTGAGGAAACCGTTCAGGATGGCCTGGAGGAAGGATGGGGAGGAAAAGAGTTTGTATCAAGCATGAAAGAAGAAATTAAGTGTGACTTCAGAAAATTTAAGCAGTGGCAGAAATGAGGATATGAGACAGTGAAAGAGCATGAGTGAGATATGATAGAGCTTTAAAGCTGTAAAAAGTGGATGTGACTACTCATTTAGAGTAATAATTTTTTTGACATTGACTGTGAGTCTGTCTGTTGTATGTGAGTGTGTAGATGCATGTGTTTATCCTGACAGTGAAGATCTGTTTGAGGCTCTGCTCTGATGGTGTGGGCAGACACAGTATGGTGAAGTGGCGGATGAATCGGGGGGTCACAGGGTTGCGTCCTCCTCCTGGAGGAGCACACGCTGCTGCAATGGTCATTTCCTGCAGGAAAGGAGAAAAAAAACTCATTCTAGTTTCAGATTGCATTCTTTTTTCATCCATAATTATATAAGACATTATTGTGATGTCTATTTACAGGGCAAAAGTAACATTATATGAGGTCTCTATAACCTTGAACCTTGAGTCCAAGAGAATGGTTGTACTAAGTCTTAGTGGAGTTCTTGAGATACTGTGTTCATGGGGTCAATATCATGTTTTGTGAGGGCACCATGACCTTGACCTTTGACCTTCAGATACTAATCTAATCAGTTCATGTTCATGTTGAGTCCCAAGTAATGTTTGTGGCAAATTTTAGGAAGTTTAATAGGTTCCATTAAAGTGTTACTAAGACAATTAAATGGGATGATGGACTGATAGACAACCCAAAAACAACATAACTTTGAGGCACAAAATGTCAAAGGAGAAAATATACACGTTTCCCATATGAAAAGTCATCAGCTGTCTCCAGTGCTAAGCTGCAAAATTATTACTGCTATTTTGAAGCCTGTCCTTCCATTATCAGTATCACTGAAACCTAAAAAGCAACACCTAATACCGTAGTCCTTAAATATAGGGAACCACTTGCTCTTCAGTGAAATCACAAACAAGACTGCATGAATGTACTGTAAATGTGTTAAGTAGTCTCTCTGTGGTGAACTGTGTTATCACTCAAGATTAATCTTAGCACACAGGCCTGGTTTCTGATTTTGTTCAGTCGAGCCAAACAAGTACATATCTGCATACCAACACACATACAGCACATGCACTAAACTATGATACAAGACATCACATCCTGTCCACAGGTCACATAAAATGTATGGTTAATGCAAGACTATCCCTGCAGTTGCAGAAGACAAATATGGGTCGGCAAAAATGTTAATAGCAGCAAAAACTCACAGGCACACAAGATGAATGTCTTTCTCATACAAATGGACAGCATTCATTATTCTCACTAGAAGGCAAATTAAGCTGATGCTGACTGAGTAAAAACAAAAACTAAAGAATATTTTTTCCACTTAACAGAAAGCCTCCAACAGACCTTTGGCATTACAAAATTCGGTTTACAAATCATAGTTGTTTGCAGTTCTCTAGAGTAAGAAAACAATAAATGTATTGATTTTATCACCTGCAGCTTCTGCATGACTGGAAAAAAGAAGAAACAGATAGACTGTTCTATCTAAGGTGCTTTTCAGTAACTCCTCAACTGTCTTGTTTGCCAGATGCATGTTCTGTGTTTAATTTGTGTAAACAGAAAAAAAGACCTTGAAGCTTACAAGAATTAATCAGACTGCATGCAGTGCCTGTGAAGATCATCTGCTCTGAATAACTACTGAAGGCTGTATTTACTTGTCTGTTTTACTGATGTATACAAGGGACAAACATATCTGTAGGAAACTGCAAAAATAGCCACCCGTGGAACTTCAGCAGTCAAAATCAGCTCAATACACATACATTGTCATGACAAATAAGAGACACAATTTGTGCATTTATACCTGGATCTTCTTCCAGAAGAATTTAGCTCTGTCATAGAAGCCAGAAAAATCTTGGAACTGTCGCAGGAGCTCTATTGGGGGCTGAGAGCCATAACTGTCCAGTTTAGGCATGTTCAAGTCATCAACAAAGACCACTAATTTCTTGTTACCAGGAGCACCTGCAGGAACAAGGAAAAAAATATGAGACTGGGTGCAAAGGATTAACAGATTTAAGACTGACAGTGAAATAAATTGCCAAAATGTTGATTTGTAGGTGGACTGGAGAAGTGAGAAGTGAACAGAAGAAAGTTAATGAACAGAATTACCAGTGTTGCATGTTTTGGCTCATTTATACATGACTGAGGTCCTTTTTTTAGTTTTGGGATTTCCTACATGATAGCATGTGACAAATTGCACAGTGGTGTAACTGTGAGCCAAAACTATTTCAGCCATTGTTAACTGGTGTGTTGCTGTAGCGTGAAATGATGGGAGCCTGCTAGAAAAAAAAGCATTATAAGCTATTATTTGATCTGGATGTTAGCCCTAGAAGATGCATAGTAAACAAGCATGGGTGCAGTGGTAGCTTTGGCTTTAAAAATGGTTCAACTGGGCCATCTTATGTTGACTGTATATAGTACTTTTAATAGTCCCTGCTGTCTACTACAGTGGTATGCAGATAGTGTGTACCAGCAGCAAGTCAGCAGTAATGGATCATATGCATGACCAGGTGTACTTCTTTGATTTTCTGGGGTTACATGTATATTGTCTCAAAGCTGTTATCCTACCCAGGATATTTTTCCTCTTTTTCTCCAGTTTGGACTCAATGATCTCCTGTATGCATGCAGAGGAGGTCTGAGCGGAGAAGGTGATGTAGACAGGAAGGTATCCTGCCTTTGCCTGGATACTATTAAGAAGTCCACGAGCCACCACCGACTGTAAGGGATAGACACACAAAATTTATTTGATAACCCTGATACCTATAGCCTCATGTTTATCATGTTTACATGAGCTGTGAGTACCAAAGCTCAACAATCAGTCATCATGGATTTAGTATGTATTGTTGATATTAATTTCAATTTAAAACATTTTCCCTGATATCCTTCCATATATATTTCCACATTTTAAATTTAGAAATAGTACATGTACATGTTTTGTAGTCCCTGATAACCTGTAGACTATCTAACTCCAAAACATGAGGAGTCACCACCCACTTTTGTGACTTGACAGCAAGTTCCACAGAGAGAGTGGCTATACCTATACATAAGGATGGAGTGTCTGTGTGTCCATGGATCACAGATGAGCTATCATTTGTCACTACTTCAAAACTGCAACAGAAGTGACAGTGTACTACTGCATTTGAACTGTATAGGAAACCTCACCTTGCCTACTCCAGTGTCGCCAGTGAAGAGTACAGAACGTTGCACAGACAACAGTTTCTCCATCAGGTATCCGTAGCGGACAGTGTCAGTGGTGGGAACCAGTATTTCAAAAAACGGCTGTTCTTTGCTGTATTTAAATGAAGGGATTATCATCTCCCATGATGCCAAACGCTTGTGGTTAAAGTTCATGTACATGTCCCACAGGGTGTCACACTTTGGAAGCTATGCAGGACAGAAGAATGCAAATGAATTAAAATACTCATACTTGAAATAAAACTCTATGAGGTGTGTAAAAAAAATCAACTGACATTATGGAAAATCATTGTATTTTGTTGTTGATTGCTTTTGATTGTACTTGTAGGTTTCCTTCTGACATGTGACTGGTATATGAATTCCATATTTGGAAGGGTGTAAGATGGTCCAGATGACAGTCTGCCTTCATTCACCATTTAGACACTTGCTCATTCCAACTTCAGCTAAGTAAGCCATGTTCCAAGCCTACTGAGTTTTTATCTCTGTCAGTCAGACATTTCTTCAATCATCTGCCTCTACTGCCAGAGAAGTCAAACCTCTCAAACAATTAATTTCCCATTTCCTGCTGGCATCTTGTTGTGCTGAAGGGCTCATAATATCATTCTCTACCCTATTTCACCTAAAGGTCTGAACCTCATCCTTCACAAATAAAAAAAAATTCCCATCATTCTGTAACCAATGACTCATAATTATCTAAAGTTGGCAAGATGATAATATGCAATGAACTTTTATACCCTTGGCAAATAAGTTTATTTATATCTGATTTACCTTTCCAAAATGTTCTTTGTAATACCACTGAGGGTATTACTAAAAAGTATAATATGGATGCGCTTTCTTAATGTCTTCATTTTGTGTGACTGATATCATATAAGAGCATAATCTCCTTTCAGATTAGCTGTGCTACACTGAGACACATCCAGTGTCAAGAGTACTTTAGTGTAATATGTAATATGTATGAGCTAACCTTCAGGCCTTTTCACATATTTGATGGTAATACCAGAAAATGTGCAGAAAAATGGATTTGACACTCAGTTATATGACTGAGAGACAAGATTTTCTTTGAGTGGAAGCGAAGAGCTATAACAGAAAACCTGGAATATGAGACATTGTGTCGGTATCTACTGTATGTGTGTTATTAAAATATATGGTGTCTGCAAAGCTCTGATATTGTGCAAAAACCTGTCATGCAGTTTATCTATTTCTGTATATATCTTTCTCTGGATGGGTGTGCACATAAATACCTTAGTGTTGTTGTTTTCAACCTGCTCTCTGACAAAGGTCTCAAAAGCCTCCTGGTGAGAGCCGGTCAGGTTGCCGCCTACTGCCCATAGGTAGCAAAATATGAAGGTCTGACATAACACTTGGTTCAGCTGCTTGGAATCCTGACACCAACACAAACACAAAGGAGAAGTGTAAGTAAGCTTGTTCATGGAGTAATATCATGGTTCAAAATACTGTACACACACATTGTTCACACAGTATCCTGTTGTCAAGTATTGTATGTTTTTGCAGCATCCACTAATCTATAGGGTTTTAGTGGAAGTGGATATTGTGCAAAACTGCAATGAACTGCACTAATAGATTGTGCGACATCATCTGAAACAGACTAAAGTGGCTGTGATTTTTTTTTTTTTTTTTTTGTTTAAAATACCATTTTGAGGTCTGGTCCTCCTTCGCCAAGCAACAGTGCCTCCATCAGGAAACACAGAGTGGTGACTTTACTGATATCCACCTGGTGGATCACCTGAGTACAATGGTTCACCACAAACTGGAGACCCCTCTCTACATAGTACTCAAACATCTCCAGCAAGTATTTACGCACTGGGTCCGGAAGCTGGAGGGACAGCACAGATTGACAGAAGAGAGAGTTGATATTATATCACTGTAGACAAAAAAGATGGTAGGATTATGCATTGACCTTTGTGAATACCCTTTTTTCTTTAGTCAAATAACCTTCACAGGTACCCAAGCTGTTGGTTTTAACAGCTGGACTGGGCAGAGGACAATAAAGAGTTACAATAAATATGGGGTATGCTCTCCCTTTACTGGAGACACAGCGTGTGACAGACTCCCTCAGTTAAAACAGCTAAGAGGAAATCAATACAAAAGTAATTCAAGACTAATTGACTAACTCTAACAACTCCAAAAAGTGTAATCAAAGTTATCCCTAACAAAGTAAAATACAAACCTTAAACTAAGAAAAGCTGTAACAGAGCACTCATTGTTACAAAGGTAATGGGAGGAAGAAAATGATAACTTCAGCAACAAATTATTTACACATAATCAGAATCATACACTGTCTACAGAGTGAAAATACATTAGGCAGTGATATACAACAAGAGGGAGAAAGGTATGAGTTTATAGGAGATGACCCACTCTCACTTTTGTACTGAGTCATCCTAAAAGACTCAGGGCTGATGTTGCCCGCTATGAACTTTGATGTGATGTGCTGTCATCAAAGTTTATGCTGATGCTGAAGTTCTACCACTTCTAATATCTGAAAAAGAACACTCCCATTCATATACTAGTGCTCACAGAGTCAGGAGAAGTCAGCCACAGTTACACTTAAAGTGAATACAAGAGTAAAGATGGGAGCTGACGAAACAGTAGTCAGTGATATAAAGTGTTCCAGTGAAAATTAATATTTATACCAAGGGTGTATAACTATGACCTGACAGAAAATCTGGTCTGTGAGACTAGGTTGCATGCCTCTATTACAATGAGCAACTATTAGCCAACATTTCTGAAACTGTGTGTACACTGTGTTAAAACCTATACTAAAGCAGAGATACAGTATGTGCCACCTTAGCCCCTAGACCCGTAGCCCAGGTCTGGACAAAGGGCATCCACTTCAGCTCATCAGGATCAATATATACCATCCCACAGCGACTGACAGTGGCTGGGGATGCCACAGCCAAGTCCTGGACCTGCAAAACACATAGTATGTTACCTATATGGATATGCCATGCTATACAGGTACAAGGTAATGAGGGACATGGGCTCTGACCTCAAACACCATATGTATGGATGGAGTCAGCTTGATTCTCTCACTGTTAGCTAAACAAAGCATCTTGTTGTCGTCCAGTACAGTGTTCATGTTCTCGATCCACAGGGCATCAACTGGCCCATCGCAGATCACCCACTTGTGGATATCAGTAGTGTCATTGACTGCATCGCGGACACTCAGAGCCATCAGTCCGTCACGCCACTCCAGTGTCAAGTTGTTAACCTGAGGTTGACATAAAGAATGAATGTATGTAGAAAGAGAAGCAAACAAGCTGTATCATTTACTTTCAGCACTGCTTCTTTCTGTGGTACCTCTCCATAGAGCTCTCCCATTGTGACAGATTTGGGGTTGAGGACATAGGTCTTGACAGGTTGATAGAAGGGGTTGTTGGCCTTGTGTCCTGTGCGATGGAGGCACTCCAGTGTGTCTGCCAGAATGGTATAGACAGTGGTCTTCCCTCCACCAGTAGGCCCTACCAACATCACACCATGACGCACTAACATGGTCTCATAGAGTTGGATCACCTGGTTATAAGAACAAACAGAATAATGCAAGCTACTTCCATTCATCCATCCATCCATACAAGATACTACATCCATCTTCATTACAGCCCGTGTATCAATTATGCAATATGTTTCAAAAAGCAAAATATCTTCAAGAACAATTTCAATAAATTCACTTTTCACACTTGCAGTGTACCTTCTTGGTCATGCTATCCAGTGGCTGCAGGTTCCGCTTCATCAGAGACTCCAGGATGGTGGAGTGCAGCACACCATAGTCATGTTCAGGGATACACACGCCAGGGAACAGGTCTGACAGTATTCCACTATGTTGGGTGTGGAGGTGGAGATGGGTGGAGTGGTATATTACATACAAAGTACAAAAATAATTTTTTTTCACATGAAAAAATTAAACAAAAACAAGCTGAGCTTGTGCTCATTCTCATTTGTGCTGGCAATTATGTCCAATATTTTTCAACATCTATGCATTTGAAGTCATATTTATTTCCTTACCCAAACAGCACAGCATCATCAGTAAGGAATTTTGGCAGGTTGGAATCCCTCAGCGCTCTGATAAGAACCACATCTTCACTCAGATGAGGGTTTTCTCTCTTTAGAGACCTAAGAAGCAACACATTATTATGTTACAAATAACATAACTTCATATATAACTGTATAAACTAGGTTATACATCAAGCATTTTTCTTCCAACAATGATATTTGTTGGAGTTATCAAGCATTAACAATAATTATTATTCATTTTGATAAGCCATGTTTTATTGATGGCTATGGGAAAGCTTGTAAAGACCAAGTGATGACTTAATTAATTAATATTGAAATATATGATAATGAAATTATGACATGGGAAAATGTCATAATGGGCAAATTAATCAGTGGAAAACAAATGTAGTTGAACATGGCAGAGATGCGGGGACCAAGCAGCCCAGCAGACCAATAGAACAAGGACCAGTTTCATTTCAAATGATATACTGTAAGACATGATTTGATTTCTTGAGTGACACCTTTGCCATAAATTTTCAAAACCAGGTCTGTGTCATTGTTAGTGAAAAATGGAAAAAGTTTGCTCAAGGACTTGCTCTGATATAAACTCCGACACAGAGAAAATTGATATCCTAGGCTGCATTGACCTCAGCTTTGTCCAAGGAATCCAAAGGCAAGTAGTTCCACAGTTCATACATTCAACATAACATGGATGAACACACTCTCCACTTTAACGTGTTTGTGGTGCTGGACCAATTGAGGCACAGACATGACACTTGGAGAAAAGAATCAGGGTCCGGTCCCAAATCAGTGTTCCAAATTACAAAACTGTTTTACCACACAGTTCTAGGCTTCAGTTTAAATATGATGATCCTGATATGACATGATGTGCTGCTATGATGATGATGAAAAAATGCAATAGGTGCAGCTTTACTGTTTGGTTCCCAATAAAGATAATAACCATCCCGCATGAGCCTTTTATTCAATATTGCACAACCTGATCTTCCAACAAGCTGGCTCCACTAAGTTGTAAAAACCTTGGTAAAAAAAACATTAGAGACATTAAGGCAAGTGATAATGAATGTGTGCTTAGTGTGGAACAAGCAGACTCGGGGGAGTAATATCGAGGCAAAGACAGACAATGCATCACAAGCCAATTACAACAGTTCCCTGAGCTTCAGCTAATAACCAACAGGCAAAAGTATGACTTTCACTACATATGGTCAAGAGCATCCATTAAAATCACTTATGCACTCAAGCACACCAGGAACAACTGTGTTTCTGCTGTCTCCAAATGTTTCTACCTATATTGTTGTTCTTTATCTCTTTATGTTTCTCGGCACTCATTCATCAGATATATTTTGCTTTGTCTCATACAGATGACACAGTGAAAATGGTGCACTGTTTCTTCTATCTCTTATAGATACAGCAATAACAATTAGAGACATCTGACGGGTCACAGGCTTTTACCCTGCAATCTTAGTCAACACTGTCTGGTACAGTTTTGAGTTACTGGGTTGTTATTTTACAATTTCTCACAATATTTCCAGACATATGTGAGTTCAACACCAAAGACAATCATTGTACTCAGTGGCAATATCAGTTTTTGCAGTGGGTGAACATACCACAGCTATGTGTGGAGCATCAAATTGTCCATTTAACATTCATTATCTTCCACAGTCACACAATGTACTTTGACACTATGTATACTAATATCTATCTATGCATGTGTGTTTGTACATCTGTGAGTGTGTCACTGTCACAATGTTGGGAAGGTGAAAGCTTGTTTGTCTACGAATCTACATGTGTGTCAGTGTATGCATTAGTGTGAGGTTCTGACCCAGCCATGACGAGGACAGACTTGACTGCTCTCATGCCAAAGTCGTAGTGGTCCTGCTGGGACAGCTGTTCAGAACACAGCTTGTACATCTGTGTCATCTTCCTCGCTAGGGTCTTACTGGATTCAAATCCCTCTGAGTACAAAATCACCTGCAGGGAGGGACAGAAACACCAGAAAGATAAATTATTCTGTAGAAAAAATAAGAAACCATAACACAGTATAACAAGGCAACTGCATAGAGCCTGTTACCTCAGCAATGAGTGCATAATTTGGCACCATCATGGCTATGGGTCTAAAGAGAGCTTTCAGGTTGTCAGGTAGCTCTGTTCTTCCAGCGTAGCCTGGATTCATGGTGATGAAAGCAGCGCATGTCATCACCAGCTTGATTTCAAGGCCCTCAAATTGAAACCTGGACAGCTGTGGGGCGTACAGAGTTCATTGAGATGCTGTTAGAATTTTGTTTTAAATATCTACATAGGCAAGTCAGGTATATGTGTAACAAGGAGATGATCTGTGGTGGTTCCAAGCTGATGGACAAAACTGGCTAGTAATTCAAATGACCTTGTGGCAAAATACATTGTCCAATCCTGTGTGGTCTCTGTCATAAAATGATAGCAAACTATCACATCTTAACAAAGTGTAAAAATCTTGGCTGACTTTTGAGATCTGTAAGGCTTATCACTTAATGTTTGGTATGCAGTGTGGCTAAAAAGAATGCCATTTAAAAAAAAAACTGAAAGGTGGTGTATATGTGTGTTTGTGTGGGTGCACCTTAGCAGCTTTAGCGTTTCGAATGGTTATGAGCTGTTGAGCAATCACAGACAGCACTTCTATGTCGATCCGGTTAAATTCATCAAAACAACACCAAGCTCCTGACTGAGCAAGCCCACTGAAGAAGCGACCCATCATCTGGAATAGAGAAAAGTGATTGGTTAAATATAACTGTAACGGTAATCCCAATATTGGAAAAGTAAGTGTTATCGGTTCTGAACATACAGTGTATCTAAGCAGCTGCAAGAGGGAGGCAATATCAGTCAATTTCATTTTACATGCACCACATCACTCCTCCCTGAGTGACATAAAAAGTGTAGTTCAAAGGTATTAATATCTTATTGACTGTGCTAATAAATGTTTAAGTTAAATGGTGCTAAGCACACAGTGGAGCAGAACAGAACATTTAACACATAAAAACCAGAGATGACTGTGATACAGGCCCTGTTAAAACAAAGCCTGGTCCAGTTCTATTACACTCCAGGTGTCCTCCAGCAGTAACTAACTACAGCAGACACAGAGAGAATAGCTTTGCAGCTCCCTTTCAGAATGCGCTTTCAGGTTTACTGATTCCATCCAGTCTCACTGCAATGCAAGACACAGCACAACACATTTAACATTAAACTGGAATGCATAGTACATCTCAAGGTCGATGGCCCAGTCTAAAGTTTTCATTGGAGGTTGGTACTTAAGGATAAAAAATACATTGTGTTCGTTGGCTGAGCATAACTGATAATAAGTCAATGATGTACACAAAGACTATAAATAATTCAATATCATATCATTATATATTATTTGAATTAGATATCAAATTTAGATTCTGGCTTCTACTAAAATGTTAATAAATAAAGGAACACATTTTAAGCCATTATCAAGCAAATATAAAACCCATTGTCAGACATTTCCTTCCTGACACATACATTTGACTTATGTTGTTATTTTAGTGGTACAAAACTAAGCCTCTGTAAAGAGTATCAGTAATTTACCCATTTACCTTGTGCAATGCTTTTGCAATAGTGCCATCTAAAGGCCTCACTTGGTAGGTACAGTTAGAGAGAGTCAGCCATACAAGGCAATTTGAAACAGAGTAAACACATGCATCGGCAGAATGCTACTTGCTATAAAGGAGAACACCTATATGGGTCCTATGTGAATAGTGTCATGGCTGACCTTATAATCGAGCCCATCAGAGCAGTTGAAGACCACACACTGTATGGCAACTGCCTTGGCCAGATCTTTGGTGGTCTCTGTTTTTCCTGTCCCTGCTGGTCCAGCTGGTGCACCTCCCAAGTCCAACTGGAGAGCCCCCATCAGACACAGGTAGCAGCGGTCCTGAACATTAGATGTAGTGAAGATTTTGGGCGTAAAAACAAAAGATAAATTGCTCGGAGAAAATCTAAATGTATTTTACTTTGTACTTGTTTTATACTTGCATTATGTTGATGTGCAATCTAAATGACATGCATAGTGTCAATGAACATCTGCCATGGTGAATGTTTGTCTAATAAATCTTGAAAATGTGTTTCCACCTTTACATAACTTAAGTGTTATATTTTGTGTTACCGTGAGCGGTGTGATGACGAGCCGTGGACAGGCTCCCAGGTATTCACAACCATAAATGTAAGTGGACAGAGCCATTCTGGCTATACACTTGTCCAGGTCCAAGTCCCAGTAATATCGTAGCTGTCTCTGCCATTCAAAATCAGACCTTGTGTCCACCTGAAAAACAAACCTGAAGTTACTCCACAGCCTCCTTCAAGCCCTGCACCTATTAGACCGAGTTAAAGAACAGATAAGGATACAAGATGCTTGATGGTGTTTGTGTCCATTTGCACACCTGCACTAACATTGCACTACTGTACCTTCTGCCTAACTAGATCAGTGACAATGTCTCTGGCATGAACATCGATGGTGATTAGGGCAGTGATGATATTGCGGTGTAAAGTAGGAAGCTGTCCTCGCACCAATGCTGCCAAGGCATTTAGCCTCTGAAAAACACACACATACACAACATCACACAGACATTACTGAGTTAGAAAATTGAAGTGAAAGTTGAAAATACCTGGGATCAAAGTGTAGATTCCTTTTTTCAAATCTATTTTTTAACCAGATGATGAAGACAACAACCAGATAATAAGGACAAAAAAAAACAGTTAATCAGGAAACAAGTAAAGAAATTAGTGAGGATTACATCAAAGTTAGTGAGTTCAAATTTTTGCAGGGCAGCAAAGTGGTCATGGTCTCCCTCCAAGCAGGCATCCATATCTCTGCACCACATTAGCTGTGAGATGGTCAGCACCACCTGGTGGACAGACACACAAACTGATGCTAAGTACCTTTATTTTGAATAAGACTTGATCATAAAGCATCACTGATAAAACAATGTTTTGCAAAAACCACCCGATATTTACACAATGGCAAGTGAAGAGTCAAAACCAACACTTGAAATATCAATTAATTACACATAAAACTCATAACGGTGTGGCAGTTATGTGTAATTTACTGGAAACTAGATCAAATGTCTTGACATTCATCCATGTAAAGGCAATAGGTGTAACACTACACAGGTATAATACACATTATCACACAAGCCTGTTTCTCAACAAGCTTGAAAAGCATGTGTGTGTGTGTCTGTGTGTTTGCATGCACCTGTGATGGATGTCCAGCCACTACCCATTGCTCCCTTGACTTCATCTCATAGTCTGCAATGGCAGCTTTGCTGAGGCGTCTGAGTGAGGAGAACATCGCCTCCTCCACCTTGCAAAGCCAATCTTCCACGTTTCCTTGTGCCTTCAAGCCCTTAGTTAAACCCACCTACACACAAAAAGACAAGATCAATTATAGTTAAGGACTTGATTAAAGCTTGTCTTTTTTTTTTTTTTTTTTTTTTTTTTTTATTAATATGGCTTCACTATAAAGGCTTTATTTGCACTTTGTGATAACGGGACTATAAGCCTGATAATCATTAACTGAGTAAACAAAACATCATGAAAAATGTGTCATCATATTTGTTGCAGAGTAGATGATGCCAAATACATATGCAATAATATGATGCTGAGCCTCTGCTGAGGGAGAGAGTGGTCTTTCGATTGTTACTAAGAAACCTAAACCCCTAGCAGCCACTGGGTGGAGAGACTCATCAATGTCCAGTGGCAGGCCAAATAAGCTTCTTCATAGTTTATTCTTTAATTTCTTATTCAATACCATTCTGGATTTGGCATGTCCTTCTTGCTTTAATCACAAATGGTTTTCAGCACATTTTTACTATATTCTACCACTTTTTTGGGGGTTATTAAGTAGGAGGAATGTGACATTATCTCAAAATGACTGACAAGTTTGATAATTGTCAAAGTTTTTCCAGAGTGGAAAGTGGCATTAGGGTGCATGTTTTGCTCCCCACTCACTCTATTATTCTCAGCAAGAAATGAAACAAAAGAACACGCAGAGGAGTAAAACACAGTCATGAGCATTAACAGTGTTCAAGTTACTCAAACCTTACCTTCTCTCCCTCAGGGGAAACCATATACAGGATGTCTTTGCTGTATATGGTCTCTTGCTCTCCACCGTCCAGCACCTTTCCGGATTCAAAAGAAGGCTGTTTAGGCAGCAAAGCAAACTCTAACTGGGTAATGGCATCAAAACACTTCCTAAGGTGAGGCTGCACAGCCTGGGGGTTTCGTGTCTGGGCCAAGATCTTAAGAAGCTCATCATTGGATAAGAAGTAGAACCTGCATTGGCCAGATAAAGGATGAATATCAGAGTAATCAATGCAAATAAAACAGGAAAAGTATGATTTAAAAAAAAAAAAAAAAAAAAAATATATATATATATGATTAAATATGTTCAAAATATGTGTTTTTTTTAATATGTAATAAACAAAGCATGTTGTGAACCTGGGGAAGATGACTCTCTTGGACTCAAGGTAGTTTTCCAGGCACTTCTGTATTTTATCAAGAAAAACATTGCTGTGCTGAAAAGTCTCCAGCAGATCTGTGTAAGATAAAACAACAAGATTGTGGTTCAGTGTGCCTATGTCTGTCTCCACATACACACATCTTTGTGTCTGTCGATTTTCATGCCGTAAGAGCACCTACCAGGTTGTGTGGCAGCTTTGAGAGCATTGGGCATCTTGTTGACCTTTGCCATGATTTTCTTCCAGGACTTGTCCACCTCAAGAAACATCATAGACTCAGCAGGTAGCTGCCTCTTGATGTCTGGAGCAACGAAAATACCCTCTAGGTATAGCCAGCTCCTTTGGCAGGTAAGCCACTCATCCTGTAAACAAAGGGAGAAAGGGGAAAAACAAGGACTGAAAATTAACTAAGTGGGGAAAACTAATAATATGACTACATTTCGGTCTTGAAAATGACATACTGTTTCTTCACATGAGTTGAAATATGGGACACAAATAAATATCAACAAAACATACTTACTTCTACAGCCAGTAGGGAGAGCTACTGCATTACATTTGTAGCCAAATACAAAGTCCAACACTGCATTTACCTGAGTCAGACAATCCTTAATTATCACAGTCACTTGTAGCCAAATAAAAGCTCTTTCAATAAAATGGAATCGTATGTTATCTATTCTAAGCTTTTACCAGTGTTTGGTTAAAGAGGGTCAGCTGTTTCAGCAATTTGTCCACCCTGAACTTGATGGGCGCTACGTAGCGAGAAGATGCCACCATTCCCACATTTATAAGGCTGTCATCCAGGAGTACCTGCACAGCAAACAAAGATGGAAACACACAAATCATTACAATTAGATGGTTAAACGTACTAATGAGTATGTTACAAAAGCCTGTGTGAGAATGTGTGCCACATGTTCCTACCTGGATGTCATCTGTGCCTCCCAAGATGAACACTTCTTTTGAGTCACCATGAGAGAGAACAGTGAAGTCTGTGGTCTTCCAAGTTTCCTCCACCTATAATGTTCATTGAGAGCAGATGTTCAGTTGCATGGGCTGACACTGATCCACGGTGTGGCACAAGAGAAAAACCTGGACTCTCAACAGAACTTTACTCTGCGCATATACTGTTACTGTCTCAATGGTGCTTCAGTCATCAAGCCTGGCATCGGGATACCAATGTGCACTATTTTCATATGAACTTTCCAGAATGAAGACTGAATCCTTGAGTACAACTATATTCAACTTTATGAATGTGAATGGGCTCCAAACACCCACTGACATCATTATTATGCGCACACAAACCCATTACTTTTAATGTTGTGCTGAGCCTCAAACATGTGGGATGTTGTATATTCCTACAAAAAAAGAGTTGTCAGTTCATGTTACTCTCTAATCTCTGAATGTAATTATGGTTAATATGCAGATGCACAAATAATTTTATGCTACACTATAAAAAGCAACCTTCAAGTTCAAACAGACACCATGTGATCAGTATCAGTATCAGCAATACTGATTTCAGGGATTGGCGATCGGTGATCAGCCTCAAAAACCGTGACCCAGACAGGTTTGCGCATATACTCAGCACATTAAATTCTTAATGTAACATATACAGCATAATCTATTACAAAGGTCATCCACCATGCATATTTAGTCAATAGATTGAGAAGGATTAGGGATCAAATAATTGGAATAATTTGTGAACATCTCTTCCAAAGCCCAAATAATCTTTTGATTTTGCCAAATTTTGGAACATACGTTATGATGTATCAATTGTTAGATAATTATAATAAATATAATTACAGGCAAGTCCTAATCTGTCCACAAAATGTGAAGCTACGGCCAAGTAGGTTTACCCAGCATAAAGACAGAGAGAAGTACCCTGACTCAATGTAATGGCAGAGGATCAAGACAAAAAGCTCACTAATTACCTTAAATTTTTATTTGATGGACAAAGTGTGTGAATAACAGTAAAGGGTCTTAGGCTGCCAGACCTCTGTCTTCTGTGTTCTGTCTGTTGAGCCCCCCTCTTCCCTTTACTCAAGCGCCGGGTAAACGTCAGTAAATTACCTTGGACTGCCATCTAGTGGCCAGTCTTGTGGAAGGTCGTAAGGTATAAAAGGGAGGAGACTATTGAGCCCTGTAAGCTCCAGCTGTGCGCATCATTACCTGTGCACATCTCCATCACTTTGTCCATTGTCTCCTGTGGGTTGGCACAGCGTCTGTGCTGCCAGTCTTTCCTTTGTTTGGAATTTCTTTACTACTCACTATAAGTAAGTTTTATTGTGGACAATAAAACTTACTTATAGTAAGGTTATGAGGCAGACGGTTCTCCAGACAGCACCATCGACATTGTCTAAACAATTAGCTCCATGGGTACAGTGGAACGAGGTATGTGGACATAAATTTTTGTGTTATTATTCTTTATCCTTGGGATGTCTGGATTTATTTCTTTTGAGTGATGCCGCTTGCACTAGTTAGATTGATCAAGTTAAATAATGATTGTAAACTATGCTATCTAATAAATGTATCTCTTACCTTTCTATTGAATGGGATTAATTGCATTGTTGGTTTTTAGTATTTAGAATCAGAATGTGAATATGGTGCGCAGTAGAAGTGTCAGGGTGTTTGGTAGCCTGTATAAGGGAATTGTAAATGAAATGTTTGTTTGTGTCTAATCTCTTTTTCTTTCCTGTATTTCTTTACATAGAGTTTTCACGGTGCTACTGCAGACAATAATATTTAAAGCACCTGTTTGAATCCTTTCTGCCTCATTCACTGAAGCCAAGGGTCCACAACAAAATGACCCTTTTTTTAATATTTTGACAGAACCAAGTTAGCTGCTTCCTTGCTTCTATATGCTACATTAAGCTAACCATCACTTGGCAGCAGATTCATATTTACATGCCTCGATTGAGAGCACTAACAATCTTCCCATCCAATTCTTGATATGAAAGCAAAAAATATTTCTCCAAATGGCAAACTGTTGTTTTAAAAACAAAACATTAATTCATTTTCTATTTTTGGCAGATTGTTTGTCATACCACATATTTGGCCCAGCTTTGCAATTCTGCAAAGCTTAGCTAAGCTTTCTCTACATTAATGACAGCTCGATATGGCAGGGAGGGCAACCCTTTTACAATGGATACACAACAGATTTGAAAAGTTAATGGGCCACTGTATTTTGCACCCATGGGCACAACTCATGTCACCAGCCTTTAGTCAAATATTTAGCTGTTCTTTGTGGTATGAGCACAAAATAAAGTGTATTTGATAGGGATAACAGAGTTAACCTCTACTGCAGGTTATTCAGTAGATAACAAAATGGAGTCCACATACCTTTGTAATAATGGTCTCTACTGATGCTTCTCCTGAAGCCTGTCCTGACACCTGAAATTCAAGCCTTAGGTTAGTCCTGTTTATTCAGGTCAAACTAAAAGGATACAGTGTAACAGCCTATGTTTTTTTGTGTTCAATTTTGCACTTCATTCTGAAGTCAAAAATCAATAAAGGATTAGTTTAATGCAAATAGGTTAAAATAAAATTTTAGTATATAGCAAACTGTATCTCTATTTGTATGCTACCTCTTGTATCTTTGTGCCATGAGAGAATATGTTGAGCTCCTCCAAAGCAGCCACAGTAAGCTCTCCAGTATCCAAGGCAGTCCCCACAATTGACTCTATGGTCTTCCAGTGTGCCGGTTTCATACATGGGTTACAGAGATCAGTGACCACAGGCAACTAAGGAAAAACACATGAATATCATTTAGACAGAGAGACAGCAATAGCTGTGTGCATCTTTTAATTGGTTATCACAAAAAGAAATATGTTTATTGTGCTAGGACATAAAGTACACCCTGTCAATCATAACAAAACACCTTCTACTCACCCTCTGCCTCAAGACTTCCACCTTGGCTTTCAGACTTGGCACAACATTGTTTCGTGGCAGGCCCTTCTCCAGCTGGCTGACATATTTGCTGTATTTGGTCACCTGTGAGCTCAAATGGTCCAAGTCCAGTTGATGAAGTGTGCTCTGGGGAGGAGAGAACATGGGAGGACTCAGTAGAGCTTAGAAGAGAGGAAGAGCTGTGTCTCTATATTATACAATATGCTTGTTCAGGATCACACCATAAAATGCAGTGGTGTTGGGTTGACTTTACCTGCCCCCATCCGTCTTGGAGTGAATCCCATTCATCTAGAGAGTTCCACAGAAGCTGCATCAGCCTGAATTCTGCAGATAAAGCCTCCAGAAGGTGAAACGTGGTAACCTCCATCTTTATGTGGAAAGGGAGAACAGGTTGGTTTGAGTTGGATTAGTGGGACTGTTTGTTGGTGAAACAACCTTTTTTTCAACACAAAACAATTATTATTTGTCGTCTTTTATAGACAAAACATTTTGTATCTACAGGTAGAATCCAAGAAAACGACAGCACCTTGAATTTCTTCTGGTACGAAGTGTGGGTGGAAGCTTTGGCCTGCATCTCATCTATTGAAATCTGGAGCTCACCAAGCAGCAGACGCACTTGGGAGGGGTCTGCACTGATATCTAAAATTTGCGGATACTCCACAAGAAGCACAAGACAAACAAGTAAAAACGGGGCAAAGACATCTGTATAGTGACAACTTGAGTAATATGGCTCAGAGTGAAAATATGGTTAAGTATTATCTTGTTTTTGTTGATGAATAGGTAATAGAGGTTTCTCTTGTACCTGCGACTTCATCTTGCCTAAGACTTCCCTGACCTGATGGTCCAGGTCCTTTTTGTCCTTGTTTAGAGAAGTGCAAAACACGTTCATGGTAGAGTCCCTCTTTGCCACTGCATCATCAAGGATGTCCTGTAGTGAGCTAACGCAGGGTTGCAAGGTGGCAAAAACAGCCAGATCTTCTGGTGGCACAGGAACTGAATACATGTTAATCAGACTGTACATCTGACACACAATTTCCTGCTCCTGCTCTAGCACAGTGATCTGGTCAGAAGAAGTAAAGGAAACAGGTCACATATGCATACAGGACAAATAGCAAAAGGTAGAGTATAGAAGGGATGGGAAAGGGGACACAAGAGGACAGATGACAGTTTAGTTAAAAACACGAAAACTACTATTAACATGAATTGTATGTCTCACCCTCTTCTGTATCTCATCCAAAAATATGAGTGAGTTGGCTAACTCAGTCGTGGTAGCGGGTTTGAATTCTAGTTTAAATTGAGCATCACAAGCCTCGTCAATGATGGCATCCAGTTTCTTCTTAGCCAGCTGGGTGAGCATCTCGTTGATGACCTAGAGCAGAGATTCAGAGCAAAGCAATGATAGAGTCTTTCCTCCATTTGATCACTCACCGGGGCGCTGGACATTGCTCATATACATAGAAAGGCCTCATTGCAGGGCACTGTGTCATTCCCCCTCTCTCTGCTTCCCCATTTCCTGTCTCTCTCATACTGTGCTATCAAATAAAGGCG
Organism: Caranx ignobilis; assembly: GCA_021432705.1. Classification (NCBI taxonomy): domain Eukaryota; kingdom Metazoa; phylum Chordata; class Actinopteri; order Carangiformes; family Carangidae; genus Caranx; species Caranx ignobilis. The sequence goes on along the minus strand of MU269982.1, from coordinate 21,774,351 downwards.
AAAATATACTTTAAAAAAAAAGAAAGGCCATATTGCGTTATTTGGATCAGTTGTTGGTAAAAAACTGCCCCTGAGGGGGATAATAGAATCTCAAGTGTTACATACATAGCCATAGGCCCCATTCAGACCTTACATTAACATGTGTTTTCAGTGATCTGATCACAAGTGGTTTGCTCTAAGTATGTGTGTTTACACTTCTGCTTCCTGCTTTATTTGCAAATAAACAGATAGGTATTGTTCTCAGCCAATCCAGAGTGGTCCATTGTACTTACATACTTGTACATGTGAATGAGAGAAAGAGAGAGCAAGAAAGGGAGGGCGTGAGTTCGAGGGGTAGAGCAAATTGAGGTTAAACTTTTACAATGAAATTTCAGTTTTTAAGTATTATCCTATTGAAGTAGCAAAATATTTGGTGGTTCATAATGAAACTGTGGCAGCACTAAGGAGACTGTTGCAGAGGGCGTCAATAACCCCCATTCCCACTGCATGTAGTCCAGACCACCTCGAATGTGGTCCGAGAGTGATCAGATCTCAAATGTGTCCTCAGTACATCTTGGCTGTGCAGATACCTGTACGTAGAGCCTTCCATTCATGGTTAGATTACCTGAGGTGGTTGTTAATGCCGGGTCTAAACAGGTTCATAGGACTACATGTGTGTATTTGTGTGTATCTGAGCACACATATCTTTATTCTCACCTCCAGACAGCCAAGGGGAGAAGACAATAGCTTCTCTTTTAGCTTTGTTTTCTCCACCAGTAGTAAACCAAGATTTCTTTTCTGCTGGATGGCTAAGACTTCCTTATGCTCATTGTGGTATAACTCCAGTGCTTTTCCAAAGAAGGACAAATCTGTGAAATGAAATTAACAACACCAACAAAACTAAATTATGTATGATTACTTATTGTTAGTCTTGCAGATTTTCTTTTCTTTTTCTCAACTGGAATTCTACAGAACATTTTCTGCTTATAGACTAGCATGAAAGCATTTCGTTTGCCATAACTGCACATGACTGTGGGGAAAAGGACATAAGGGACATTTACAGGTGCATTTACATTCATACACTGTCGTCTTCCCTCCCATATTATCTCTTATGCCTTTTCCATCTTTTTCTCCCAACATGTTTACAAGCTACTCTCAAGAGAACAAGTAAAACAGTTATCACATAATGTTAATTTCAGGGTAGGTAAGGCACAGTGAATGGAAAATATACATAACATCTTATTATTACTAAAACTGTGTCACCAGTTGGGTAATCTGATTTCATTTAGATCAGTACATAACTACACCCGTGAATTCAACCGTGTTAACCCATTAAAACCCACCAGCATGCATTGGAAGTAATGCAACCCACAGGCCCACAGGCCAGTGGCTTTAAGAGATTAAAAGGACAGCATACGGTTTGATTTTCAGCCTGCTTTCAATTGCTTTACAAACTAATTATTTCTTTATACCACTGAAAAAACTAAATGTTTTCTGCAGTAATATTGAAAGACAAAAAACTACAGATGTGAATACAAAAACATCATGTTTGGACTGATGATTCATCAAAGAAACAGCCCTAGATTAAGCATTTTTGTTCATAAATTGCCAGTGTTGTAAGTGTTTATAATTGTACAAAATAAACTTCCAATATGAGTACATCTGTTAATAAAGACATTTTTTTCATGTGAAAAACAAAGAAAAACATAGCAATATTGTCAATTGTACTGTTCTTTGTGTTAAGAGTGGGAGATGCGTTACAAAAATAATGTCTATGTTGATGCACTGTACCTTACCATGATCCTGTTGCCGCATCTCATCCAGATCCAGACTCTCATTCTCTTTATAGAGCAGTCGAAAACGCTCCAACGTGTGTGAGTACACTTTTGCTGCATCAAAGGCAGATCGCAGTGATTCCTAGGGGGAAAAACAAATGAGGCCCACACATATGCAGCACTGTACAGACAAAGTGCAATCTCCAGAGATAGGAAACAAGGTAAAGTAAAAAACCCACCTTGATATTTTGGATGATGCTTTGAAGGTGGCCATCTGTCTCAATGATGAATTCCACAGTGGGACCATTTTCAAATGTACCGTTCAAATTCTAAAAGATGAACAAACACACACTATATCAAAGATTAATCATAGCACTTTAACATTTTTCACATATCAACAACACAAACATTTACAAGTCACCCACAATAGACACATTTGTTTTTACTACCGTATAGTCTATCACTGAATTAAAATCAGGGTCTCCTGTAAGAGTATTAACTGACATCAATGTCCTCTCACACCGCTCAATGACCTCTGCAATAACATCCTGCAAAACACAAAATTCAAGAATAAGCAAGCACACAACACAATACACTTTTTATTTAGGGGTAAACTGTGGACAAGACTGATGGCAAATATCTTGAAGTACAAATGTTCATAACAATTTGGGAAACAAACCTGAAAGTTTTCCTCAGAGGGTTTGTAGGTCAGAGTATTTGTCTCCAGAATCACCTCAGTGGTGAACAATGGCTGGACATTTGGAGACTATAATAAAAACACAAACCAACCAAAACAAAACTGAATATTGGTCTGTATTGTACCTTCTTAAAGTGATGGTGTGCAGTAGTTGACTAAAACAAAGGCCTACCTTCCTGTCCATTTCTTGATCAGGAGGGTGAGTGACAGTCCCAGAGTTCTTGTTCCACCTCTCAATGATGGCATGGCTAGGGGTTTGACGTACCTGCTCCTGGAGCATAGCGAGCAGTTTGGTCACAGCATTCACCAATAAGGAGTGCAAGGTGGTGACAACCACATAGTCAACAAAACGGATGAAGCTGGGAAGATGAGAGGCAAAGGGGTTGGACTGGATTCATGTGCCTGAGTAGGGGCAACCAGACTTCATGTTGTAGGAAAAGTACAAGTGATAATAACATTAACGGTGGCTCTGTTATGTTCAACTGCCGCAATCGCCCTTATTAGCCCAGCTGAAACCAGACATCATTTGTTTCATTATTTACACCAGTGTTTTCTAACTATGATATGTTAAAATGTCTTTCACTATTTAGAAAAATGGGAGAGGGGATGTCTACAAGTAGAACGATAGAAGAAATAAAGTTCGAAAAAAAAAGTATGAAAGGGAAGCAAATTCAAGACAATTACCCACCAGATAAGACGACTGCAATATTTTGCTTTCTTCATCTTTGCAGTTACATTGGATTGTTGATCTGTTTTAAATATAAAGAACCATTAAACATTTAACATGGTGGCCTATGTAAGTACGCTGAAGTTGCGTTCGTGTATACTGTGTGTACGCACCTGTCTCACGACAACTGGCCTGAATTTCCACCAACAAGTTGTCACAGGCAGACAATGTCAATTTCTTTACCAGGTCTTGAAATTTCTCCAAGTCACTCAAAATCTGACAATAGTAAATAAAGAGGGCTATGGGTTTCTGAGGATGTACACAAAGATGTACAAAACTGATATATGTACACATCCAACGTCTGTACCAATTTTTACAGGAATGTATAATTGCACCTCTTGTTGTTGTTTGAACAGGGTGTCCTGGAACTCCTGCAGCGTGTACGTGTGTTTTTTCTCCATGCGAAACAAGTTTGTGTCACTAACTTGGTAACACATTTTCCTGATATCTAGCAGTGCAGGTCTCAGACACTGTATGACATTTGCACATGTTAATAACAACATCATTTCCATACATAAGCATAAGGTATTCCATAATCCATAGTTTTGTTGTCGATATATACAGTCACATACCTGATTAGCAAAGAACAAACGTTTTTGGAGGCACTGTCTGGCCAAATGAATCTTCTTAGCCCGAACTTTGGTGCGCCAGATATAGAATGGTTTCCATTTTTTGTATTGGGCAAAGAAGGGAATGCACATTAACTTGTCGTAGGAGCTGCACTCCCACGGCTCATAACTTTCACTTGTGAAGGGTGTATCCTGCAGTCTATCACTGCTCAAAGAAAAGGGCCGTTGGGGGCTTGATACCACATTCTGGGACAAATGAAGAGGGGAGGAGCAGGTGAGACACAAAGGCAAGGATGACTTTTCTCTTGTAAGTAGCCTATTTAAAGTTAATAATTGGTCATTTTTTGGGCTTTAAAAAATTCTGTCCACCATTTGTATGAAAACTTCATTTTCCTAAGACCATTCTCGTTAGTGCCACATTTAGCAACTGTTTCTGGGGATGGTTTCTAATTTTGGCATACCCTTAGATATATTGACTTCATGGTAGTGAAAAGGGAAATTGTCCATTATGTAATATGTATAATATCATATCACATAAAAGTTTAATGAATTAAAAAAAATGCTTCTTTTCTTCTTAAACTTGTCTGTCACTAACCTTTACAGTGGATTGTACAGTGGATTGCAGGGGAGGTAGGCGGACAGGCAACTTTGCACAACGCCTGTGTGGCTGTGGCTGCTCTGTTTGCTGAGGTGGAGATGGTGGAATGTACCAGCCTGGAAAATACATCCTCTCACGCATCTGTAGGTGGTTGAGACTTGGTTGTTTGCGTGCTACTCGTCTCTTTAGCACAGCCTACAATAAGGGGAAGAGAAGATCAATATCTGTGTACGTTAATTACTTTAGGGCATAGAATGAAAAGTAATGCATTTTGTGTACAATAGATGGTGTTTTAAATGCCTGAGTTTCATCTTGAGTTGATTTTTTTTTTTTTTTTTTTTTTTACCTGCGGGTCTTTAACGTGGACTGGAGGCCTTGGCAGGACGGTGGTGTTGCCTTGACCACAGTGGCACGGTATGGAGGTCCCCTGAGGTCCTTTAAGATCTTCCATCGCATGTATGCTAACGGTCCCTGGGGGGGGGTGTAGCCACAGCAGGACAAGGGAGGTATAATACTGTAAGGTCCGACCAGACTCGTTAAAAGGATGAGGAGTTGTTCAACAAACCTCTTGTTTTTTACGGAACCGTAATGGTTACTGTCGCCCACCATGCCAAAACAACAACAGCAACAAACTCTGTCAACCCGGCAGAACCGTCTCAGCTCCAGCACACACACACCCCGCCCCCTCGCTTTCTCATCCAACCACATACCTGACCATGCCATACACATTCACAGACAGTCAGAAACCACAACAAGAACATTACTGCAGGGGCGCTACAATACTTATACACTAAAGTGGTAATGCCATTAGAAGTATGGTCACTTTGTTTGAGCAAAAAAGGTAAATTAGGTAAATTAACCTGACAAATTGTATTTAACTTAAGTAATGGCCTGACGTTTGAAGTTCTGAGAAGTCCCATTTGTAACTCTATATTACTGTTTTTAGTCTTCAAATCGCGCTAGCTACAAACAGCATACGAACATTTTTATCAGCAGAAATTATGGATGACGTTAACCTAACAAAGTTGGTCAACTTGACTGAACGGTGTGAAGCATTTTTTAACGTTAATTTAAATGGCAACGTTAGCAGGCTTTTACAAGTTACTATCAAATGTCTGTGTATCTTGAAATTGTCGTACTGAATAAACATCGTCTTCAAAATACATCCAAACATGCCTACCGTATCATGTATTCAGGATCCCAAATGTATTTAACATGGCTTTAACATTTTAACTTCTTGAAACGATCTATGTGCTGCAGCCGTTGCTTGTGCAGAGCTAGTGTTTACCGTTTCCTAGCAGCAAATGCCCCCAATTGTGCTACGCACCAAACAAAGGTACGTGACGTCGTTCTTCTTTCACCATTCAGGCAGAAGGACAAATCTCATCTCACGACATACAATTCCAATGAATCCACGTACTTATGCATAAAATAAAGTCCACTGTGTATTTTTAATATTTTAAGGTGTTTATTTTGTGTTTAGAAAAAGGTAATTTTACATCATACGTCTTCCCATCCTCATAAAAAAAAAAAAAAGACACAACAAAATATGCAAAAATGAAACATACTGCTGCCATTTAATCACTCGATGTCGATATCACATTAACAAAATTTTAAAGTGTTCTTAATCATGGCTTCTTTATTTATTGGTGTAGCTCAGTGATGAGTAACGAGTACAGTCTCTGAATCAACTGTGGGTGGTTTTCTTCTCTGTGAAGTCAGTATGGTCAGCTGAAAATAAAAATAATAATAATAAGTTTATCATCAACCAAAAATACATATCTCTTAAAAAAAATCACACACCACCACCTGCAAACACACAGTTACCCATACCTGTTGTGTAGCAGTAGTTGCCCTTTGTTCAGCTTGTGTCAATCGTTTCTGGAGACGACTTGTCTTCTCTTGATTCTCTGCAAGCTGCCTCTCATACTATTAAACAAACACAAGCCAGTTAGTTGAATGAAGAGAGATAATAGATACTTTTCACTACCCATTAACATAGGCATACTTTTCTGGCTGCTGTTTGTAGATGTGGGCTTGGCATTAAAATGATGCAGAAACTGTCTAAGAATCTTGATATTGTTAATTAGAAACATTTCTTCATTCATGACCTTGTTTCAGGTCAGAGCACATTTTCAAAACTTACAATTAGAAAGAGTCACAGATGTTTGTTTGAGCTCTCATCATGCTTGTCACCTTTACTTTAACCCCTTCTCTAACTATTTCTAAATATGTATTATTTCTAATGTTCTGTTTCCATAGTAAGGGAGAAGACATTTGTGACTAGAATTTTTGAGGATCAGTCACCATCACATTTTACGTGTCCAATACAAGAAACTGGTGTGTATCTGTTACACACCTCAGCAATGGCATTATGGTCAGTTTCAAGCTGCATCTCCAGCTCTTGTGAACGCTGCTTCTGTCGATTCAGCTCTGCCCTGTAAAAAACATTGAAAAAACATTGAAAAGCTGGTTCTCACAGTAACGAAAATCAAACATTAATTATTTATTTCGTTTTATTTTCAAATGTGTCAATATTGGTTATATGTGTACTGTATCAAGTATTAATTTATATATTTAATTTTATTATCTAATTAAAAATAGTGTTACTGGGAATGAGAACTTCTGTTTCCTGTCACTTATTTGCCAGTTTCCATTTAGTGGCAGACCTCACTTTACAGGGTTTTTTTTTAAACCAGGAAATGTTTTAACAATATTGTTTCACTCACAAGAATTGGGTGATTTTCTTCATTTATGTTCCTAGTCTATTTTAAGATTCTCAGCACATACTTGGTATCTTCATCTTTCTTTTCTTGACTAATACTAAATCTACCTGTAAAGACTCTTACTTGAGGCCTGTGATTTTAGTCTCAAAGGCCTGGACCAGGTTCTTGGCCTCTTCTTTCCAGCGCTGAGTGCTTTTCTGCTGTGCTGTAAGGAGGCGTGTCAGATCAACACTGGTGCTTCGACTGCTCTCCTCCAGCTCCTTCACCCGTGCGTCAAGTCCCTGCTCCTTCAGACTGTACTCCTGCTCCATCTGTGACAGCTGGAAGAAGACCCACAAATCCATTCTAATAACTAATATGAATAAATTCTACATAACCATTCAGTAATATCACTTTGACACCAACTTTCCCACCACATTTTATGCAAGCATTTATCTTGCCTCTCCTGCTGACAATCCCAATGGTCGCCTGATAAAAACTTCTGATCGGCAGGCCAAACAAATACAATAATCTTACCAGAGGGAGTCTGACAAAACAACATTGATGATGTCATCAGGGTCATCCCTCAGCTCCACATGGAGATGACAAATTTATAAAGCTCTTCATTCTTGCAAAATGAAGAGCAGAGTTTGGAAAGACCTCAACACTTAACACACAGAGAAGGTCTACAACACATGATATAAAGTTGCAGTTATGAGAACTCTAAGATGCAGGAGTTCTGAAAGTTGACCCCCACTCTGGGATAAAAGTCAGGAGATCTTGGCTTCTGGTGCAACAAATACAACAATTCTTTATGCAATGCTTTATGCTGTCGCCCACTTCAGTCCAGATAGAAAACATCTCAACATTTTGTAAAGACAATTGTGGCGATTTTGTGTTCACCTCTGGCTTTTACTGAGTAGCATGTATCTCCACGAAGACACTTGCGGTAGCCACGGTTTTGACTTATCTTGTGAAATTTTCATTTAATAAAGGGACATATGGCTTTTTTCTGAAAGTCTATTGGCTGGATTGCCAAAAAATTGTAGATGCACATGCATGTTCATCTCATGGTGGCTTGAAGTCATTTGTCATTGAGTCAGGTCAAAATTTTAACTTGTCTCCTACTTGCTGATGTCCAGATATCTGCATGTTCGTATGTCACTGCCATCACATCCACCTTGACTGAACTTTGCCTTTGAGTCATTTTAGAGTGACTGGATGTGACTCTGACTTGAGAAGATTTCAACTCCTAACTCTATACACAAATCTCTTTCTCACAAGTTCCCCACATTTATGGAAGAGCTTACTGCTTTATAAAATCACTTTAGCAGATTGTTCATCCTCCTCTCTCCTTGCATTTATTCCACAGCAACATCCATTCCCATCAGCACCCTAGAGTTATGTTGTTTCACTTTTAGCAGTGTTGTTTCCTCACATTTCCTTATTTATGACCAAACTCTAACTTCTCTATTATTTAAAGCTCTTTTTTTCTGGCTGTTCTTGTAGATAGCACCAATTCCCTCACTTACTGATTCAATCTTTCGTTAATTTACCTGTTGTTTGGCCTTCTTTTGGGCCAGCAGGGTGGCCTTTCGCAGCTCATCCATTTCCCTGCGAAGCTGCAAATTCTCCTGTTGTAGATGGAGCCGCTCCTCACTAACACCGACACAGTCATCCCGTGCTGCAGCCAGAGAGCCCTGCAGCCGCTGCACTTCCTCTTGGCACCGCGACAGCTCTTCACTGTAGCTGCAGATAAATTCACAGATCACAAGAGAAAGAAGATGAAAAGACAGAAACCAAGACAAAACTCCCTGCCATTCCGAGTGCTCTGAGATTTGAGAGGAAATGAATTTGAGAGGGAGTAAAGGTGAAGAACTTCCATCCTATAATACTATGTATCAAAGATCCTGCTTACTCCATGTCCATCTTTTTTAGTTTCTTCTGGGTGTTTTGCAGAGTGAGGCTGATGTCATCCTTCATTCTCTCTGCATTCAGACACCTCTGATGAAGAGCATCAATCTTCCTGAACTCTGGCTCTGCCCTGCCCTCCTTATACACCTTGGATAAAAATGCAACAGGCAGCATTAAAACAACCAATAGTACTTCCTGAGTCCATTCATAAAACCTTATCAAACAACTGTGGATGTGGTCACTTTTATACATACCTTCTCCAGTTCCTCCTCCACAGCTTTTCTCTCTCGCAAGGACCTTTCAATCTGAGACTCTTTATCTGCACACTCCTACAGAGAGACAGTGAGAGAGAACAAGGAGGGTCAGGGAAAGGGAAGGTTGGAGAGAGAATGAAAAAGATGGGTGGACAGGAACAGACTAAAAAAAAAGGATTCCAAGTGATTTTGAGAGTTATTTGTCCTTCTTACCAGTTGCAGTGCAGACAGCTCCTCAGCCATACGGTGGATTTGAACATTGCACTGCTTGCGCACATTTTCCACCTGTTAAAGATAAAGACGGCACAGCTCAAATATGGGCAATGACTGCAGGCTTCTGGGGAGTGTGGCTGCTTTTCATTCTTGTCTCAGTTCAATAGGCAGTGCCCTTTGCTAAAAAGAAGGTACTTGAGTTGGAGAGTTCCCCCTGAGTTGAAACATATATGACTAAAGTTATCTGAATCCGGACTTTTGCATTTAGTGGGCAGCACATTCAAATTATCACCTAAAAATGACACTCGAGGCTTTGAGGATTTTTTCAGTGAGGACCATGTCTACCGTGTTTTTAGAGGGCAGTTTCCTGTAATACTAAACACTGCGGGAAATAGAAAAAGGAAACCAAAATGGCAATAACATGTAAAAAAAAAAAGGCAATATAGGCATGTGAAATGAAACTTCAAAGGTCAAGATGCAAACACACATCCAGCAGTGACGTATTCACTGACTTAAATTCCCAAAGCTAATAGCTATGTTTTGCATTGTTAGAATACAGGGACAAGGGTCTTGAAGGCTACATTCATAATTATGTCTGTTTACTGTGCTGTCCTTACACTTCAATGACGTCAAACTAAACATTTAACCTGAGCCACCTGTATTGATTCACTCAGGCTGCCTCCTTAAACCGGTTCTGAACAACTCAGATCATCTACTTCATAACACCTTGATGACCGAATAAAAATGGCAGTGGTGGACTGCTCCTCTCTCTTTTCTGCAGGACTGAGAGATACAGAAGGTTCTCTGTACCTACAGCCACCAGGCTTTTTAATCCTTTTGCAAATGGGGGATGAGCTGACAGACTAATGAATTTGCCCTTGGGGATTAATAAAGTAATTCTTATCTTATCTTATCTACAATATTTCATTTCAGAAATGGTTTATTTAACAAATTTAATGTTCGACCAGTGCTAGCTTGGGTCGGTCTGGTGACCTTGGATTTTAAAATACTGACAGTGTAATCTCAATGTCTCTATCAGGTCAGGAGTTTTTGACCACTAGCAGCATTATGAAGCAACATTCAGTGATTACACTGGCATCTCTGTGTTTACATTTATCGTCGTCTTTACCTCTGTGAGAGCATTTCCTCATTTATTGGCATACAGACACCGATGATCTATTCATGGACTGTGTCAAGATACTTGTATTCATCTGTGTTCTTGTGTGGGTGTGCAAGAACCGAACAAAAAATGGTGGCCCACTCTTAAAAACATTGCTAAATCACAGTACTAATGGTTACAGCTGAACAGGGTATTTAAGTTCACATCTTTATTTTGGGAAACTCGTGCATAACTGTCTGAGTGGTACTTTAGACCTCAGGTAAGTCTGAGGACAGTTTGGGGATTAATTCTTCATTACATGTGCTTATCTCAGCACTGAATGGCTTTAAATGAAGATGAAGGAGAGAGAAGATTAAGGTGAAAAAAACTCCTTAAACTCCTTCACTTTGACAGCAATGTTTAACCTTAACCTCCAACTCCATAACAAAATTACCTGGAAGGTAAAAAAAAAGCAAAGGCAAGGCAAAGACCATAATTCACGGAAAGTCTAACACACCAACAGTTAATTATCTTCTGTTGAAGGAAAGATGAAGATGACAGCCAGCACTGCAGTCATACTAGGCTTCATTAACAGGATTAAACAGTTTAAAGGCTTGATGAAGGAGATCCATTAATAGAGCATTAATCACCATGTCTCTACCGGGGTTAGGCAGTAGAAATGAGCAGCAGCTTTTGGCTTAGTAGGTCATGAGTTAGAGAAAAGCAAGGCTGAGGAACTGCTGCAGCTGAAGGTTGTGCTTGCAGCTGAGGCTACTTTAAAGGAGATATTTACTAGTTTTACTGTTGCTACATCACGAATGTTAGATATACTACCTGTTTAGAGTCGAGAGGAAATGTTGTGAGTTCAGCTTCAAACATGATTTATTAAGTCACAAAGAAATTTCTTCAGCTAAAGCAGTTCACTTGTTTCGCTTTTATGTCTGTCCTATTTTCCTCTACTGAAGTTAGCCAAATAACCAAATAGTTCCAACCTGTTAGTGTCCAGGGTACCGTGAAGCAGAAGTGCTGCTCAGAGAACAGATTATAACCTCCTGTATTGTATATACAGCTGTTTCAAATGTTGCGCCAATATTAGAATGTACAAATGGCTCAATCAAAAATACTGCAGCTTCTTTTATATTTTATGGAAATGTGTGATATGTGAGATATGTGCTGATTCCAGGTAGCTACCATTCTGTCATTTGTGTCATAGAGTTTCACGGTTAACTTCTGCAGAGAGAGCAAACAGCCCAGCCCACCTTGGCTCTGAGAGCCATGTAAAACTCCCCACCTCTTTTCTGGTGCGGATGGCAGCATCCTGGATCAGCTGTTTGATGGCCTCCTTTGTCTTCTCCAGTTCTTCTATCTTCTGTTTCTCTCTTAACAAGGCCTGAAGGGAGGGAGTAAAGTCAGACACAGATACCCATTTCTGCAGCCAAAGTTTCGCTGTGCTGAGGGGATGTGGACATTTGGTAGAGGATTGTAGAGCTTAACAGATTGAAGGGAAGACTTGGCCTGTGAAAAACACTTAAGAAAAGGGGTGGAGGACAGACTAGTGGACAAAGAAACAAGCACAGAACAACTGTTGTCACCTGGTCCTTCTGCAGAGCAGCCTCTTCAGCCACCTGAACACTCTCTCTGACTTTGGCCAGGGCCTCATACTTCTCATCTTCTAGGGTGGTGCAGCGTGCCTGGAGTTCCCCCAGTTTTGTCTCCCACACCGTTTGCTCTCTGCGAAAGGACTCTGCCTCCTGAGATGTGACCTTCAGCCTAACAAAGGAAAGGAGTGAGTACCAGCAGCAGGGGGAGAGACTACCAAACTGAACCCCACACCTCCTGTCTTATTTGCCCTCTTACAGCATGTGTGAGTCTTGAATATAAATTGAGTGTGACCCAATTACAATTTCACTGTGGACAATGATGATAAAGATAAACTAATCACACATTTGTTTTCACCTAATTAGACTGGAATTTACATACCATATAACTCCTGCACACATTTGTAAATTATGCATTAATTTATAATAAATAATCAAAATACTTGCAATTCTCACAAGCAGCAGTTTAACTTGTGCTCACCTGGCCTCCAGCTGGCTCAAGGCTGCCTGGAGCTGTTGGAGCCTTCTATCTGCTGCATCCTCTCGATCTTTAGCCTCCGTCAAATCCTCTTCCTGAATTCATACAAACAGAGAGGGAGTCATGAAAAAATATCCACAATAATCACAACAAATGGCTATGACAGCCCAAAGTGATGCCCAACAGACCAAAAAACCAAAACCCAAAATGGATATTGCCTGTCATGCAGAATTAACTGCTGTTTCAATGCAGTTAGTCTGAAGAGTGCCAACCAAGTTCTACATTACCAATCCCATTGAGCAGAAAACCTTTGTTTTTTTTTTTTTTTTGTTTTTTTCCTTCCCTCACCTGTCTGTGCATCTGCTCCTGGACATTCTGCAACAATTTGGTCATCTCATCCACTTTGGCTGCCGCTGTCCTCAGTTCAGTCTTGGCTTGTCTACAGCAGGAGAGGGAAAACTATAGTTTGAGCAGATAACACCACAGAATGCTGGCTGCCATTTATGACTCACAGTCGCTTCCTCTATTAGGTCATTTACCTGAGCTGCCTGTGTAGGTCCTCCATCTCCGTGCTCTGCTCTGTTACTGTCTTCAGGAACTGCTGGTTTGTCTGCGTGTGGCAAGGAAGACAAGACTGCCATTTGTGTGGCATGACTTCAAATAAACACTTCAGACTTTATCTGAAAACCAACTTTTCCTGGAACTCTAACTCAAAACTTTGTATGCCCTTTTTAGAACAACCCCAGGGAGCCTTTGTCACTCATTCGCCACTACAAAGTCAGTTGTTCTCAAATACAGTCACTGAAAAGGCTGCTTGTATGAGAAGTCAGAGAGAGGAAAGCAAAAGGCTTGCCCTCTCATTAAAATTGCATCAGGGAGATATAATGTTACTCACTCCAAACACACTGTATTGGGTCCAGAGTAAGTACCACTCATACATGTGTTTGTGTTCATGAGTTTTTGTGTGAGAATATGCAAAATATCCTATGTGCCCAGGTTGAGCCTTGGTCAGGTTAAGAGTCTTTCTAAATAGTCTAGACAGTTCAAAGCTGAAAGTCTCTATCGTCTGTTATAGGTGAGGGAGAGAGTGAGTGAGAGAGAGAGACAGACAGAGACAGAGAGAGAGGCAGAGAGAGAAAGAGAGAGAAACAGAGAGAGAGTGATTGTAGGGCACAATCTTATGTGCTAGAAAAAGAAAAAGCTAAGGTAGTTAGAGGATTACCAAGCCAGCTGACAGTACATTCATTATACAACCAAGACAGTTCTGGCTGACTACCAGAGTGATTTAGAAGCCAATTCACTTAGTTATAAGATTAATTATTAGATCAGGGTTTAATTTGGAGAAGTGCACACTATTTTGATCCCATGGCTAATTAGAAGGGAATAACTTTACACACTTTTAATTAACCGTCACTTACCGATTCCAGTTTCTGATTGGCTACTTGAAGTTTGTGCGAGTGCTGCTGAAACTGAACAAGCTGGTCCTGCAACAGGAAAAAAGGGGACATTCAATACAGCTGCACAGCTCATAATTACATCATGCTTATATCGAGCATTAACTCAGGACAAACTGTTCTAATTAAACTCATTTCTATAATAACGGCTCCATCTAGTGGCGAAATGCTGATGTTCAAATAATGTGCAGCCTCTCTCTCATATTAATGAGGGAACACTAAAACCTTGAGCTGGAGTCTTTGAGCGTCGTGGATCTGTCCGTCGGAGATGGTTTTCTGGTAGACCTGCTGGAGGCGGTCCAGCTCCTGGGCTGCCGTCTGCCACAGCTCCATTGCTTGCACCCGCTCCTAAGCACACACAAACACAGAGTGCAAAATGAACACACATACTTTGGCACATTCACAGGCATTTATGCACGCAAAAGCTTTGTTGTTTTCTTCCCAGGAGGGAGATAAGATGAAGAACACTTTTGTGCACTTAGTAAAGACAGACAGGGGGAGCATGGAAAACAGCTGGAGGAGTAATACCTTCTAACCAGTTTAAAAATTGTCCTATTTTCAGCTTGTATCATGTCGGCAAGTGAGCAGGTTTACACTAAATCCCCAAACCACATGGGCTTTACTGCAGACTCACAAGAGTGTGCAAAAATGCCAACTTCATTATAAGGGCAGTGCAGCGTCGAGCCCCTAGGACAAGCTGTTGTTGTCAATTTGTAGCTTCAATTCATTCACTAACAGCACAGTAAACTATTATATCTTATTTCTGTTGTTACAAATGTAAAACTTATAAGATCCAATGTGTGAACGCAAGTTTAAAAGCAGCTTTAACAAAGCTATAGAGGCCATTTCCCCCTGCTCACAACTCAATGCACTCAGATCAAAACCATATTGATCCTTTAATATAGCTCCCAGTAACACCAAATGTTCACAGCATCCAGCTGCATCTGATTCAGTTCACTATCATAGAAGATAAAGAAAAGCATCAAATCGTCACGCTGAAATGATGCAGACAGAAAATGTTTATGCAGATTCACTTTGTATCAATCAATTCATTAATTTATAAACTAATGAATCCAGCTCTAAAATGATTATTCATGAGCATTGATATAATTTCATACTTGACAACAGAGAGAGAAAAATGTGTGATAAAATGAGAACAAACTATATTGTGTAAGTATCAGCGATAAACACAGTATAAGTGATCAGAGAGACTAGAAGGGAATTGAACAGAGGCTTAGCCTCTCTCCTCCTCATCTCTGTCTTTTGCTCATTACAAAGACAAAAACACTTGTGTAGGTTGTGTTCTGTATGTGTGAAGTCATCTTTTATGAATTTGAGAAGCTCACATCTTAAGCAAAAAAAGATCTGCATTGTAAAGTTAGTGAAGTGTGAAAAAGAACCAAACGTGACGAGCTCCAGACACTAGACTAGAATGGCAGCGGATCAACTTCAACATCCCTGACAACACCACGACGAAATGCAACCAGATGGTGGTGTATATTGGCCGTAAGACAACAAACAAGTGTATTGTCCTCATTATTTTATTTTGCACTATGGCAAATAATATGCACTATGAATGAATAAATGTGATAGTCAAGTTCATCAACAAAGTTATGAACATCGAATAATGCAGACCTGTTCAGACAGCTGGACCTGTTCTTGAAGGTTTTTGATGACTCCTTCTTCTTCCAGTGCGCTGCCCTCCGATCCTGAAGCCACTGGCAGAGTGTGCAGCTGCTTCTCAACAGACTCCCTCAGCTCCACATGCAGCCTGGAAAAGACAGGGCTTGATCACAAAGGCTGACACTTAAGAGGAAGTTCTCAATTTGCAGATTTACACCCCAACAGTGTCTATCATTTAGCTGCACTATAAATGATCTAGAAGCCTTACTGTACATCTCTGGTAATGTCTCGTATCTTTTAGGCTAATGTGTGCAAAGGCAGCAGTACCACAGCCAGAGACTGAGCAAGATCAACAGAAAGCCTGGCTCAGTCCTGGAGGAGAAATTGGACAAAATGGAGATGGTGGCAGATAGGCAGATGCTGGCAGGGGTGTCAGCAGCCATGAAGTACGGTACATGTGCCACCCACACTCTACAAAACACCACATGGGCACAGAGGAGCACAGCCCTACTGCAGGAAGGACCAACCATCAGACTGCACAACTCTGCACTCTAATTCATTCACTCAGCATCTGCATTATCATCTGCACTTTGGTGCTGATAATTCTGCATGGGTCTAACTATCTGGCACAGCACATTCTAAACAATGTACTGGCTAAATACTGTGATGTATTGTGATACTTCACAAGTTTTTGTTTAAGAAATATGTTTCTCAAGATCACACATTTCAATATTATCCTCACCGTTTCATTTTACCTGGTTTTTCCTTCTTTCATGGGTGTTTTGTGTTTATCTTGGATGCTGCTGAAGTAGTCTAATTAACGCTAAAGTGTTATCTTAACTACTATGGTTTTCACTCTCCCTATTTTGACAACAGTGGAAGTTTCTACCTTTCATTCTCCTTGACAACCCTCTCCAACTTCACTTTGAGATCTGCCATCTGCATCTGTTGAGTTAAAGAGCAGAACACTGCATTATTATTGAGTGAAGACATCCTGATATGTTTTTGGGTACCCTCAAATCTGATTTAAAATCCAGCTTTGCACATTTCAAAAGTTAAATATGACTAAAAAAGGAACCAGTGATCTCAATATCAAGACATATCCATCTCACAGCCCTCTTTCTGCCATTCAATTAAAAAAAATAATTTTAGTCGTATATAATCTCATTACTTCAGCATAAAATCACAGTAAATTTCAAAAGGAGGAAATTAATTTCATAAGTTCCCAAATTTGGGCATCTTTTTCATCTTTTCACTTTCAGAGCTGAATTTAAGTGCCCCAATTGTTTCAGTGTTTCTCACCTGGTATCTCTGCAGCTGCTCCGTCATTTCATCCATATGCCGATCGTACTCTGCTATCAGAGGAGCCATTATACTGCAACACAGACGTAAAATATCACTTGTGAAAGATTGTATTTGCTCTTCAGGTGGAATGATATGAACTGAGGGCTGCTTATCCTGTAACCCAGACACACAACAAGCATATTTCACTGTTATACATGAAAAAACTGGGCTGACCTTCTGTCTGAGATCCAGGGTGCTGGAGACTCAGCCTGCCTTGCCTCCTCGATCTGATGAACATAAAACACACAGGGAGAAGCTTCGTTGGATGTCGCGTCCAGTGGTTATTGACTATACTAATAAACTTTTGTTTCCTTCATTACCAAAACACAAATACAGATGGAGAGGTTACAAAAAACAGAGCAATTTCCATACATTTAAATTCCCATTTGTGTGCATACAACTTTCCTCACTTCATATACAGACTCAATACAATTACATGACATTAATCCAGCTAAATCGTTGTTAGCACATGATAATTCCTTTTTACCTGGGATGATGTGGACTGAGCATGCTGCCCCTGTTGATACTGGCTGAGAGCTGAATTTAACCTGTGAACTGATAACAAACGGATACACAGATATAGGTAAACACACACAAGTTATTCAGAGTTGACATATTGCCAGTTTTCACATGAAAATGTATTCATATTGCATGTTAGCAGGTGCAGCAAAAAATGAGCTTAGAAATTAGTACTGATGAAAGAGAATTAAACATTCATACTGTGTCAGAAAGAAGTGAGCTGTCAGGTTGACCTACTGGTTTGTCCTTACCTTGATCACGCAAAAACTCCATTTCTGCATCCATGATGAGGGTGGGGTCTAAACAGAAGTTGAAACGATCAACCACCAACAATCTATAATGCAGCTATAATTTGTCCCTCGATTACGTTACGTCAGCTGTTATTTCCAAGGCAACATGCCAGTTGCGGAACTAAAACAGCCTAACAGAACGTGACTAGAGATGTCACAAAGCAAAACGTATATCAGTAGTGTGTAACGTGTGTTACCGTAGTTACCCGGTGCAGCTAGCGTAAGCACCGGTTCGGTTAGCTGATGACGCTAATCAATCCCAGCTATGCTTAGCTAACAAAATCTTTGTTAAGTGAAACAAACGTTTGATGCGCAACACAACACAATATTTGCAGATAGATCGGATCATTATAAGTTGAATACATGTATTAGACGCAGGCTATTTGTCTAAAATGGAATTAGAGGAGTGGGCTTTGTATTAGAACCTTCGGTTCCGCCGTCCTTTTGAAAGTAAACAAAAACAACCAATGACAACGAAGGTGTGTTCTAGGAAAGTTGTTCCGTCGTACAACTTTGAAGACTGAAGGTTCCGCTCTGGCACGGGAAGCAGTAGTCCGGTGTTTTGAGGAAATGGCAGTTTAGGTTATACAAGCTTGGAATTTATGTTAAGTGTTATCTCACATGGCATCTTGGAAAGTGTACAGAGATTAAGTTTGCACCACACCACGACTGTTTTGTCTGGTTTGTCAGGAAGTAAGTAACAGACGTATTGGTATATAATTTCCAGACTACCTTGCGGTCAGCTATAATTTGCTTCCAAGATTTTGGTGATGAGAACGACTCTGCTGGAAGATTTTGCCGATTTGTCCAGAATTCAAATCAGATCTGATGAAACCACAGCCAGCACATCAGCTAAATTCACTTTGATAGTTCTGAGTTTCTTTAGTCAGAAAGTCACTTTTACTACCTTAGTAAGTTATTCAGTAACAGAACTGCACTTGACATTTGATAAGCTTCTGATATAGCTGCTTTAAAAGAGCCGGACCGTAAGTGTATTAGGACATGACAGGCTCGAGAACACAGAGTAATTTAGGCAGAGAGTCTTTTGAGCCTCAGACAACATGGGGGTAATACGTGGACTACAGTGTTTGACACTTATTCACATTCTGATGAGCTGTGCATCTCTGTAAGTTTGCACTGTAGTCTGTTGCTGCACTGTGTCACTTTGGCCATGTAGCATTCTCATTCTGATCTTTCTTTCAGTCCTCTTACACAAATGGAGTTTGCGATCCAGCACACCTGGGATAGCAATCCTGTCAATCATGACCCAATCAGGGTTGTTTTCTCTCCTGGACAAGGGGGCCTGAAGATGGAGGTCTTTGGTCCATTCTTCAATGACCCAGCAGCTCCTGCAGGGCCCCCGAGTCAGCCCTTCCCTGGACTCTGGGATTATGAAGGTAGGTGGGACAGCAGGAGTTCTCTTCTAAAGATGCTTTGTGTATGGTACTAAACAGCTTTATAACTTGCAAACACTGTATATATAGACTAGAGTGTTCAGAGATTCATTTACCAATGTGTGATGAATGTCTATCAATAAAGTATGATCCTAAAAAAGACCAAATCAGTGTTTTAATCAAACATGGTATGAACAATTTAATAAATTGCATTTAAAAAAAAAAAAAAAAAAAAAGGCTCTTCAAAATCATTGATTATCATTTGAGGACTTACTGGCACAGAAAATGTCAGTGAGCATGTACCATCACTTAAATGCAAATTTGATCAGTAGTATTTATTTAGTTTTTATATAGGAAATGTTTTTTTATTGACTTAACGTAGACAGCTTATTTAGAAAAACTATACACTTTCTGTCCATTCAGTTTTGGAGTTAACAGCTAGCTGAGCCGTGTCCAAATAAAAAGCCCACCTAACATCCCACCTTAAAGCCCACCTAAAGCGTATTTAAGCTTGTATTAATACTTTGGATAATCATCCAAAAGCTCCAGCTTCATACTGAACAGCAGATTTGAGTCTGCTCACTGGATATGAACTCTTGACAAGAAAAACGTGTGTAAGAGTGTATTCCCCAACATGTTGAACTATTTCTTTAACAATTACAATCATTAATTTAAAGGTTATTCCAATAATAAACTCTACTGTCCTCAGTGGTGATTCAAACTGAACATTATAACCTTCACAAAGGTCACATTTATGGCCTATTGTGTTTGACTCCATCATGTTGTACAGGTGTTACCTCGATAGTTTCCACAATCCAATAGCTGTACTTATCATAACCATGTAATTTCAGTAGTATGTATGATGCAATTTTCAGATGCTTTACAAGCACAGATAAGATTATGAATATAGTCCAATGAGGTGTGAGAGACTAGGGACTACCTCTGTTTATGAGGCCATAATAGTAATTGTATTATCATCATTATCGTGACACAGTAATTAAACATTGTAATGAGGTTGAGTTATAACAATCCTATCTAATTGACCTTAAGTAAGTTCGATTTCTGGTTAATGAGCCCCACATATTTGGCCTCATTAATGTTAGTTATTAGATTGGAAACCAACCCCATTATAATCTAGGTATTTAATGAGCACACCACAAGGTTAGTGGCTGCGCTGGTCCTCATATCTTATTTGAAAGTTTATGTGTCTCTTTCTTTTCTGTGATTACTATTAAAATGTAACTGAGGATGAACAATTCTAATACTTTGTTATTTTTTCAATGAATGGGAGCTGATGAGGTTCAAAATACCTTTTCAAGAGCTTGTTTTATCTTCATGTTCTTTTCCTTATGTCCACAGTTGTTGAGTCCTTCTTCCTTGACAGTACTACAGAAAATTACCTGGAGGTGGAGCTTTGCCCGTAAGTGCAGAGCTTAGCTGTCCATATCCATGTGTGTGACTATCAGTTCTTAAACAGTCACAGTGCAGCAATGAGACATCTGTGTTTTTTATTTCAGACATGGACAACACCTGATATTATTGCTGTCAGGAGTCGGCCAAGCATTCATGGTAGGCAGACATCAAGGGATTTATTCGGGGCGTTTTTGTATAAGGTCATGATCATTTCTTACTATGCTCTGTGTGTGTCTCTCTAGCAACAACTGCCCATGGTGTTTAATGCCACAATCAGAGGGGACAGGTGGATGGGTGAAGCTCTTCTCCCCTGGTCGTACTTCCCTCCCAATATTAACAAGATGAATTCCTATGCAATCCATGGCTCAGGAGAGAAGCGCACATATGAGGCTCTCTACCCTATTCCTAAGGCGGAGATCGTGGAAGGCCAGAAGCCCAACTTGTGAGTATGCTTACTCCCTTCAGTATAATAATTTAAGGCTGTGTAGGTCATGTTTTCAGGACATTGTTTTGTTTCAAAGGAAAGCAGCAACAATTACTTTGCTTGTGAAAGTGGAGGATTTGAGAGAGATGTTGGAAAGAATGGTAGCAGATCTAGCTACTGTACAATATGTATCAACAAGCACATGCAGCCTTTTCTAGCTTTTTTTGTCCAGTCCCTCTCTGTCTTCATAGTTTATAACTCCAAAATGGCTCCATACTTCTGCCTTCAGACCACTGCTGTCAGAATTGGGCCATTCAAATGAAGACTGATTTGAATCTAGATAAGGCATTTTGTCATCCCAGCCCTACTTGTAAGCACTCATATCTTACAAACTTCACAGCCCAGGTTGAATCGGGTTTTCTGCTGAAAAACTAATCACCAAATAAACCCTGATGACATCGTCATTATATTTTCGCATTTTAGAGAAACATTAGAGGGCTCCCTCCAGAGCCACCGATGGCATTACACAAGTGTTTTTATAGGCTAAATTGTGCTTCTAGGTAATATATTCAGAACATGCACAGTTTACATATAGCTGCATGTGTGGATTTTATGCATCCTGTATTAAATTCTCTCTGTCTCATAGCCACCGCCTGGAGTACTTCAAAAATTTCCGGCTGCAAGATATCATGGGAGAAGACTGGGTCCAGCCAGACTCTGATCTGTGGATAGGAAAACCCTGAGCTTTTCAAATTCACTTTGTGTCTCTCTTTGGCTCACACAGACATGCACACACCTCAGTGGCAGGGCACAAGTACAAACACTCATTGCCAGGGAACAAAGGGCAATCAATCTTTATTAGTTAATGATGTCAAACGATATGACAAGAAATATGTTATCAGCTTGTCAGAGCATATTAGCCTTCACACACATTCATGCGAGCACACAGGCACACACATCAAAAGCCATTGGACATCACCAAATATTGCCTCAGGAGAGTGTGACCCACAGCAATTGCAGTGTGGTTGGTGGCAAGGACTGCTCACTTTGACCTTCAGCTCCTGTGTAGCCTGTGTTTTTCACTTCAATGACAGAAACGTTGCAGGCTCTTGTGATGCTTTTCCTTGTTAAGACACTCACAATCATACATACCATAAGAGTGAACAAAATGTTCTTTGAAAACACACGCTCTGCTTTTGAATTTAACATGTATAGTAATTATATTTTTTAATCATTCCACTACATGTATTGATTTTCTTCTGTAATTAAATATGTTAACTCAATGCTGGTAAAGTGTAATGTCCCCTTACTTGGTATATTTGTGATTGAGTGTGTGACTGAGTGACTTGATTGAAGTTACAGCATTGGTCAGCATGTGTCGGAGTGCTTGAGTGTTGGACTTGTGTTTCCAGCAGATATTTATCAGTAATTTATTCATCTATCTATCTATCTGTCTTGTCTGTCTGTCTGTCTATCTATCTATCTATCTACCTGTCTATTTATCTATCTATCTATCTGGCAGAGTGATGCAGTACTGAAAGGTGAATTTAATTCTGGAATGGTAACTTCTGGTAACATGTAAGTGTATGTTACTGTGCATTTTGTAGTGGGTGATTCCCCCCCCCCCCCCCCCCCCACACACACACACACACACAAATCATACACAAATAACAATTGAATAGTTAAATGTATGAAAAATCATATTTAATATTTCAAAAGGAATATTCAGTTATATTTAATATCATTTTCATCAGTACCATTACATTCATTCTTTCCACTTATCACTTACCCTTTTACGACTGCATGGGGACTGAAGCCAATCTTACTTGACTTACAGCAAGAGCAGGATATACACCCTGGACAGGTTGTCAATCTATCACAAAGCTGACATCCACTATAGAGACAAGCAACCGTTCACGCCTACAGGCTATTTGGAGTTGCCAATTAACCTAATGTGTATGTCAGTGGACTGTGAGAGGAAGCAGGAGTGGCCACAGGGACCCCACACAGGAATGAGAAGATGAAGAGAAGCAGCAAAGTCCAAACAGAAAGAGCCCTGATGACACATTTACATCCGAAACCTTCTTGCTGTGTGCTACTGCTAACTAAAGATCAAATGCCAGTTCTATAATATAAAATATTTTAAAATACAAGGGAAAACACTGTATTCAAGCTCCTACTGAAATACTCAGATTTATCATCATAAAAATGTATTTGAGTAGGAAAATTACTAGTAGATATTACATTGCTAAGTTGTTATTGTTGCATTTTACTGATGATAATTTATTGATTCCCGGGCCAGGATTCAGGCCTTCAGATGAATGTGAGGTTTTGTTTAGATGGTTAATTGGATTGAGATAAGAAGAAAAAAAGTTCCTGACATATATTTTTATTTCCCTTTAAGTGTTCATCATCTTGATGACAACTATGTACTAGCTAGATCCAGCAGCTGCTTAGCATGGCTTCACTTAGAATATGAGCAAAGCTGGGGAACAGCTAGCCTGGGTCAGTCCAATGGTAACAACATTCAACACTTCAAAAACTCTGAAATTAACACATGTAGTCTCTGCTGGTTGCCTGGAAATCTCACAGTGATGAGTAGCAAGTTAGCACATCCAGCCAAGAAAAAGCCTGGCACCCTGCCACCTGTAAATCCACAACTCAGCTTTGTTTCTGATAGGATTTTGAAGTTTTCAAAATTTCAACTCAGGGTTCAACTGAGTTAATCAACATCTTGCACAGTTCACTTCATCTTTCCTCATGTATAGATAGCCTACTACTAGTTTATTAATAACACCTACACACACAAGTATGTTCAAGCAACTACCCAGGAGGGAAAAACATAAATCCATGCATTTCTCCCGCTCTCCCATCTATTTTACCATAAAATATGATAATACACCATTGGTGCCGCTTTCTGTCCATCTTCCACTTGGGTTCAACAGGATAGGCCGATAATAAAGACCTAATGGAAATGAACATGGCATCCCCTGAAACAACGGACTGCTACTCACTCCAATTACTGTCCAACAAGTCCATCATTACTGAGAGGTCTGCACAGGTGAAGGATGGGGAAAGTGGGGTCGGGCAGAAAAATAAAATATGATAAAATCTGGACCTTAATACTCCAACAATGTGTGTGTGTGTGTGTGTGTGTGTGTGTGTGTGTATGCTTGATGGTCAGACAGGTTGGAGCTGACAGAAAGGCTACAGTGAATCAGATAATGGCTCTTTACAACTGAGGTGAGCATCTGAAAAGCATCTCATAATGAACACATTCAGCCTTGAGGTGGGAGGGCTACACCAGCAGCAGACCTCACAGGGTTCCACACCTCTTCAGTTACAATCTTCTTCCAGCAGGATAATGCATAATGTCAAAGCAAAGGAAGCCTTGCTTTCTTTCACAAATATGACAGTAAGGTCAGTGAACTTCAGTGGCCTCCCCAGTCACCAGATGAGAACCCAACAGAAGAACACCGTTAGGATACGAATACGAATACGAATACGAATTACTTTATTAATCCCTGAAGGGAAATTCATTTGTCTGTCAGCTCTTCAACCATTTGCAGAAGAATGAAGAAGCCTGATGGCTGAAGGTACAAAGGATCTTCTATATTTCTCCGTCCTGCAGTGAAGAGAGAGGAGCCGTCCACCACCACTCTTTTCATGGTCCATCAAGGTGTTATGAAGAGGATGATCTGAGTTGTTCAGAATGGCCTCCACCAGCGTGTGTCTCTGATCTCTCTGAAGTCAAGTGCCTCAGGATGTTTAGTCTGTATCCTAGCAACGACTTCATAGAGAACTTCACATGGAACTTCAGCAGTAGCCGTTGGTGGGATGTACACAAGTATTGTTTTGATTTGAAAACATATCTGCTTCCTGAGTCTTCATCTATATCTCCAGCTCCTCATCACTCTTGTTGAGCAGAGAGTTGATATTTTGCATGATGACTGACAGCAGAAAGGACTCACAGTACATCTCCACCTCCAAGCCTTCAACCTCTGCACCACCAGCACAGAAACCACGAAAGCAGCTCCTCATCCAGCTGGAACAGGGTGGCATCCTCCAGACTTGCTCCATTTTCAATGACAGAAGCTCCTCTCCTGAAGAATCTCCTCTCCCCACAGAAGTGTCCATCAGTAGTTGACAAAAGACGACAAAAACATACAAAAACACAACAAAATAAAGCAAAGGTTGAGTAAAAACTCAGAGCTACCAGACTTTGCTGCTCCCAGCTGAAGCGCATGTTCTGGAATGTGGTAGACATTAACATAACATTAATGTGAAACTGACAAATCTTCAGAAATAATGTGATGCAAAATCAACATGAACCAGAATCCCAAAGGATGTTTTTAACATCTTGTGGAATCGACGACATGAAGAACTGAGGGAGGCCCTACTCAATGTTAGTCTGGTCTTCCTAATAAAGCGCTCAGTGAGAGCATATCAAAGTCCCACTCAGTTACTTTTCCAGCTACCTGAGAGAAGTTGAGATCACGGGCCCTCTGATCCTTGACATACACAGACACACACACGATGACTGGGGACTCACAAATCTCTGTCTTCTCTCAATGACCCTGATAGTCTCTCCCCCTTGCCCCTGCTCCAGCCCCTTGTAGAGCCCATGTATTTATCAGAGGCTCCTCCTGGATCACTGGCTGGCAAACCGCTTCTCCTGACCAGGAGACAGGGGGCCGATTGATTTTTATGTTGGATGTGTTGCTCTTCGCTGTGGCAGCCCAAAAGCCCATATTGAGCCCTATCAGTTTTAATTGGCGTTCTTGCCTTTGAAATGCATGCAGTGATTAGGCCTAGAGAGCCCACAGCTTAAGCCCCCTCCTTATCATTGCCTCCAGTGCCTTGCCACCTCAATGCACACTAGTCACATGCACACACACACAGCTGGCACACTGTATTCCAACAGCATGTATCTTACTAACAAAATGTTGACCTAAAAATATGTCTGTGGATGCATTTAGACAAAAACATGATCTTCATAAAACACTTTGATTTATACATAACGACGCTCACCCACCTGTGTGCAGGCAGAGGATATGTGTCCCCACTAAGATTTAAACCCAGTTCTCCCTAATTAGTGTGAAGAGATGAGAGAGGAGAGCAGGACAGGTAGCTGCCTCTCCTCTACCTCCAAAGCCCCAGCAGACAAGCAGACACAAGAGCCGTCTTATCCCCCTCAGAAAAAGAGACCAGCCTGCTCTAAAACATTCAACACCAGCTTAAGGGTGTTTCTGCATGTCAGAAACTTTCTGGTGATCACCCCAGACCTTGTTCCTTTTTTTCCTTTCTTTTTTTTTTTCAAAAGACGTGGGTCTCATTTCTTCAAGTTTAAAGAGTGTTTGAGGGTATGAATGAGGATAAAGTTATGATGAAAAATAGAACGCGAGGGATAAAGGAGTGATCTCTGAACATGAAAAGAGCGAGAGATTGAAAAAGTGAAAGCGGTAATGACTTTGCCTAGTTTTAGGGGTTCTGTGATAGAGGTCCAAATGAAAGATTCATACTGGAGCTAATAAGATAGTGGGACCGTACGTAGCCTTTGCAGGCTAGTGCCAAAAAAGTCATTGAAGTTTTTACCACACTGCTGTACACAATCCTTGTATGACCGGCTTCCAACGGACCACCAAACGCACTAACTTTGATCCCTGTCCATATGAGACATCAAATTACCTAAAGTGCCGTAGCTGTATGCAATCCTCTCTCCGATCTATTTTACCATAAAATATGATAATAAACCATTGGTGCTGCATTCTGTCCATCTTCCACTAGTGTTCAAGACAATTGGCCGGTAATAAAGACCTAATGGAAATGAACATGGCATCCCAGTATTTCCCTGGACCGACGGAATGCTTATTAACTCACTCCAATTACTGTCCAACAAGTCATCATTACTGAGAGGTCTGCACAGGTGAAGGATGGGATGAGTGGTGCCAGGCATAAAAAATAAATAAATAAATAAATAAATAAATCTGGACCTAAATGCTCCTGCAGTGTGTGTGTGCGTATGCTTGATGGCACAGGTACTAATTGCAGTTGAAGCCAGCTAGTGTTGCGCATATGAGGATGGCATGGGTAGAATATATGATGAAGCTGTGAGAGGCTAGGGAGGGGAAAAGAGAGACGCAGAGCCAAGCGAATGCCAGGGACATTAATGAGGGCCAGACGAGATCTACTTCTCAATAACATTGCAGTGAGCAAGAGAAGAAAGAGGAAGAGAATGAGGGGAATAGAAAAACAAAAGGGGAACAGAGAGGTTTCATAAGCAGAAGAATGTTAGACAACCATTTGCAAACTTAGATGAGCGAGGCTCTTCTCTCACACACACATCCATAGATGTGCAAACATTTCTCATTTCAACATAAAGAGAAATTACACACAGGGACACACACATACAAACATAAAATATAATCTCCTCCAACCAGATACATACAGAAAGAGCTTTCATGTTTATGAATGACTGCTAATATATGCATTAGCATTTTATCGTCAGAGTTAATCATTAACAGTTCTGCTTTATATACACACATACACAGTCTACATACACACACTCTTGTGCGTGCACGTGAGGAATAAAGGGACAAGTACTGCTGGTATTTGTCACACAAGGGAACAGGACTCATGTGTTATCATTGCATAAACATTAGAAATAAATGATACCAGTAAAAGGGGGGGAAAGAA
This sequence comes from Caranx ignobilis, assembly GCA_021432705.1. Taxonomy (NCBI): domain Eukaryota; kingdom Metazoa; phylum Chordata; class Actinopteri; order Carangiformes; family Carangidae; genus Caranx; species Caranx ignobilis. The sequence goes on along the minus strand of MU269982.1, from coordinate 21,746,588 downwards.
AGTAAATTAAGCTTTCTTTGTTATCAACACAGAATATAAATCATGAGTGTTATCCTAATTGATTCCATTACATTCCCACCTGCCTGCCGACTCTCCTCCGTCCGTGTATTGTTTATCTTCATTTTAAACCAGATGAATGGAAAAGGTTGTTATTGGGTGTGAGGCCCACTGAATTTTGGCATTTTTAACAACCACATTAATTGCCTATCAGCTGCAGAACATAGTTATTAGAAAATATTTGTGTGCAAAAAAAAAAAAAGAAAAAAAAAACTCTTGATACAGAAGTTTACTTGTAAGATACAAGATAATGATATTCTGTTTGTTTCTAAAAGCAAATAGACCACATTACGCTTGAAGGTAATTTATGTGCAGCTTGATATTACTGGTTGTAAGTGAGCAAGTTCACTAACTCTTAATTGGGAAATAAATCACACCGTTGCCCTGGCAACAAACACTTAAAAGTGGTAATGGCAAAATGAAGGCATGCTGATAGTGTCTCTGCACATCAGCATGGTGTGTGTGTGTGTGTGTATGTGTGCATGCCTACATTTCCGCTCATGCATGTGTGTTTTCACCACCTCAAGCTCATTACCACAGAGCCCTCTTAGTGTAGCTGCTGCGTTGTACTGTGCACAGCATGCTGTTTCATTCCATTAGGTCTTGTTTTGTCCGCATTTCTCTTACAGAGGGAGCTGCAAGCTCACTCATTTAAAACCATGACAAATGTTAAAATAACAATGTAGTTAATTGCATATAGTGAACCAAAAAATAATTACATCGTTACGTGTCACAGTCTTCCCATGTATTTCCTCCTCTTAGTCCAGGTTTATAATGCCTCCGCTATCTCCTCTTCCATTGTACTTTATCCCTCTTCACTTTTTACTTTTAAAATATTTTCCTTTCTCACCTTCCCCTACATTTAATCTCCTTTCTCTCTCTTCTTCTTCTCCAGGGCCCTGTCCTTCTCTCTTCTGTCCCTTTCACTTCTTGAAATGGATGGAGGCAGAAAGGGCATTAGCGTAGATGAATGGATAGACCAGCCTAACACAATCTGGCCCACTTCAGTAGACAATTTAATATGGACTCGCCCACAGTGCGGTTACCCTGCCAGGGCACTGAATCTTACTTTGACTTGTTATGATAGATACAGATCTGACACATCAAAACAGCCTGTGTGTATGTGTGTGTGCGAGCGTGTGTGTGTGTGTATGTGTTCGTATGTGTGCAGGCATGTATTTGTGTGGGCATGATGGATATGACAGTCGATCGGCAGACGGGTGATCTGTGAGAGGCAGAACTGATAATTATAGTATTTATCTGGGTTAAGTGTCATGGCTGCCTGTGCTGCATTATGAACACATAAAAGACTGAAACGTCTTTCAGTGCATTCCATCATGTCTACACCTGCACCTCAGTTTTTAAAACAGAGAAGCCCATACAGGATAGAGTAGCGTAATTTATATGAATGTCTTTCAAATGCAGAATTCCATGGTTGTTACAAAGGATCTCGTCTCACTATACAGTTGTATATGAACAATGTAAGAAGACAAAATCAGTCTGAATGCAAACAGAATTTCTTCTTCTTTGAAAAAAGACCTGAGACTACTGTATCTAAAAAACTGCTCAGACTAAGTATTTCTCCCTAATGTTAAATATTCATGACTAAATGTGCAACAATCAAAGTTTTAAAAACATCTCCCAGCAGTTTTTAAGAGTTTAACACTTAGAGACTCTGTGTACCTGCTTTAACAGGACTGTGTGGGTGTCATTTCTTCAGATTTGATTCACAGTGACTAAACAGCCAACTGTTATTACATTCAAATTCAAATGTACAAAGCAAAAAAAAAAAAAGTAAAGAAAAACAGCACTGAATCCAATGAAATATTCAGAACTGTTCTTACATGAACAGAAAACACTGTGCTCATACAGGGTCACATGAAGACAGAAAATACTCAATTACTGAAAATCCTGAATTATTAGGATTCGTTCTCATCTTCCAAATGATCATTTATCATCGAGATGCACACTTTCTAATAGTTCATTCCATTTTTGTTTTTGACTTGAGCGATCTAGCTCCACTACTGGTCAGCTGGACGCCACATGATGAGTTGGACTTTCCACCTCTTTGGCTGTTGCTCTTTCAAACTGAATAAACAATGCATCAACAATTTGATGATTTGGGGAGGGAGATGTCCACACACCCTGCAGTACATTGTTCGCTAGATATATAGACTCAAAGTGACACTTTGAGCAAACATTGGATGCTCATTGCAGGGGAGGGTTGTCAGTAATGCCCTCTGTGTGTCTACTCTGTTCAGTGAGTAGCAAAGAGGCGGAGCAGCAGTTTATTATCTAGAGAGACTTTGCACTGTATGAAAGAAAACATTAGAAAGATATTCTGTCACCTCCAAATGTGGACAAAGCACAAAACTCCATTACTTGAGTGAAAGTACAGATCATCCTGGTCAAATATTATACATCTGAAAACTATTCAGGAACATTTTCGGTTAAGATCAAGTATTTGAGTTAAAGCTGGTTATATGCTACAAAGTGTATAGCAATGATTATGAAACACCATTGAACCAACGATTCATTTGCTGTTTAATATATACATATATTTATTTGGCCATGGTAAACAATTAAAGCAAACTGAAACTGTCTCTATTCCCTCAGGTCTCAACAATGGACAATGGAGAGCATGATCTCTGGTGAAGAGCCTTCTGCCTCATCCTTGTCTAACGTAGCATCTGTTTCTCCTGTGAAAAACACAGCTCGTGCTTTATCACAATTTCAAAATAAAAGAAAACTGAATACTGAACAAAAGCTCTGCTTCAAAGTAACACACATACTTACATACAAAGATGTAGTATTTGGAGTAAAAGTCAAAAACACAAAACTGAACAAACAAACGACACAAAACTCAACTTAAGTCCAGACTCAGAAAAAAACATACTTAAGTATAGTACACAAGAAAAGAATACTTTTACTTTACTTTCCACCCCTGACTACCTCTAACGTTCACACTGAGTCATCATTTTACAAGTACACATACCTAGAATTACAGCAGTCTTTGTTTTTATTGTATGTGTACAGTCATTTGGTACATTATGTATAGTAATTTTGACAATATTGTGGTATGAAATCCGGATTTAGAACAGCTGCTCCAATGTGTTTTGTAAGTGAACATCTTATCCTTAGTAATCAGCAGTAATCTTAATAAGCCACGATCCAGTTACTATTTCATATTTGTTCCATTGTTTGACAACAGAAGCAGAAAGAAAGGATGGAAAAGAGAAGAGCTCTAAATCAGCTCAGAGAGAAGCAAACAGATTGAGTGCTGAAGGCACAACTACACACACATTCAACATGTATACAGTCCAACCATGAACTTTGATCTTCTATTTCTTTTATAGAAATATTTTGGCTCAACCTCTGCATTCTCAGTTTTGGAAAAACAGCCAACCAAACATCTGTTTGATTAACATAAAAACATTTTATAAGGCCTCCTCATCAGATTCATAAGTCATTAGTGAGCAGACATTTGGACTTGCTGTATTTAGAGCAAGAGCGCAGGTTTAACTAATAACATTAAAAAATGGCCGGGTGACAAGCGTACCAGCTAGCCAGCACTCACACTGCCAGGACTCTGACACTGCTGCAACTGAATGGAATTCAACCATCATTCATTTGTTTTCCACCGTGCTTTTCCTACAGTGACATGTTAAAATGTTTTCCCACATGTTTGCAAGTTTGGTATTTACATCAGTATGTCAAAATACCCTGCTAACACAACACCATATGCTAATGCAAATGCCCAACTCCTCTTTCCGTAGGCCATCTGCATTGCTTTTACTACTGTCACTTACTAATTCTACTATATACAAACAACCCTAATGTTACTGAAAGCCGCAAGCAGCGTTGATGGGCCCTCGCAACCCCGCGCCCCACTGTGCCCTTGCCACTGTGCCATGCAAGCTCTGCAGCACTTGCAGCCCTAGAGACGGACAGGATGAATTAGTTTAAATATGAAGGTGATAAAAAAAATCCCTTTGAGGAGTTCAATCAAATAGCAGGTGCCAAATGACTCTAAAAAAGCTTGAACTGACCCCCCCCACACAACTTTCTCCATCCCCCCATCCTGCACCTCCCCTGAGGCATGAAGGGGGCTGCAGGGCGCAGTCTATTTCACAACCACATAAATCTTAGGTTCAGCCCTGCTCAGACTGTAAGAATCAGAGCAGCGCATTGATTGATCAGAGTATAATGGCAGGCTTCCTGTTCAGTTTGCACCATGGCTCCCAGAAACTTTTGTGTTCGTCTGGACACCTTCTATAAGCCTAGTGATTTTCATTTGCCTACTCAAGAAAAACACTGTGGGGAGGGAGTTCTGAAGACACGTTTAAGGCTCATGGCGACTCATCACGAATTGTTGCCTATCGTGGCCACGCCCTTTGACCTAGACAAAAGTTTTTAATAAGATTTAATCAAAAGGGTTAAAGTATGACTTGCAGTTAATGTGAGAGCAGTAGAACAAAATCCCTAGGAGGAGTTCAATCAAATACCATGTGTAGAAATGGCCGAAAAATGGCTGAAATTGACCACTCAAATCATGGCTGTCTCCCTGTGTATTTTAGACCATAGTTGCTGGAGACTTTTTTGTGTGTCTGGACATGCCCTATCAGCCTTCTCAATTTCATCTGCCTACTCCATAAAAACCTCTATGGGGAGGGGGTTCTGAAGACATTTTTAAGGCTCATGGCTACTCATCAGGAATGGCGAGCCCTATCAGCCAGGCATCTTGACCTACAGAAAAGCTTTTAATAACTTTTGATCATCATGGTGTCTCAATGCTGTGTAACAAATTTGAAGTTGATCGGGCAAAATCCCTATGACAAGTTTGCCCAGATACGAGGTGTGGAAATGGTCAAATTGAAACTGAAAGTGAAACTTCCAATCAAAATGGCCGGCTTCCTGTTTGGTTCTGACCACTGGTGCAAGAGACATTTTTGTGCATCTCGAAAACTTACACACATGTACCAATTTTCATCTTCCTAGTCCAAAAAAACCTCTGTGGGGAGGGGTTTTTGAAAATGCCCTATCCAGTTTTTTTTTTAAATATCTAGGGGGCGCTGTTTCACCATTTGGCCCCGCCAATGTCCAGTGACTTTAAATTATCAACTTTTCACCTGACCTGATGTGCACACCAAATTTGGTGAGTTTTCGAGCATGGGAAAGGCTCCAAAAATGCAAATGTTACGATTAAAATAGGTCCCTCGGGACAACTTTGTCGTCGCTCGGGCCCTAATTAGCTGCAGCCTGTGGAACAGGAAAGACCACGTGGCTTATTACCAATACAAATACGAATTACTTTATTAAGTACTTAAGTCGAAGTAACCACTGTTACTCAGCTCAACAGTTTGACAGTCACTTGACAATCAGTCACAGACATTTATCTCCACTGACTATCATTAAGCAGATCAGTCATTGCATCAGCAGACTGCATTTCAAGTAACAACTTCAGTACTGTTGTTGTGAACAGGAGCAACTCTTTTTTTTTTCAAGACAACATGCCAGAATGGTAAGATATTAATTTATGACAATGTAGGCCAGTGTTTTTCAACCTTGGGTTCGTGACCCCATGTGGGGTCACCTGGAATTCAAATGGGGTCGCCTGAAATGTCAAATCTTCACTGTGGCCAGTTTAAGATGCTGCTATAGCTCTTTTTTCATAATTCATTGTTTGAGAGATTGTATATTCAATATTAATTTTCAGCCTTCTAAATACAAGCTCACCTAACTGTACATGTATATCCTGATCAGGGAAAATAAAATGTCACTTTGTGCACTAATCTGGCTACTCACAGTATCACAAACATGATCAAAAACTCATTCTAGAAAAAAAATGTCTCTGGGGTTGCTGGAAATTTGTGATGTCAAAATGGGGTCACAAGCTAAAAAAGGTTGGGAACCACTGCTGTAGGCTGTATGTTGCTGGAGTTTGCCACACTCCTGAGCTATGCAGTGGTGCAGCATCAGGGCAGAACAGAGATATCCTATGAGGCTAAAAGTGAGAGAATTTTGACAGATCTTTTTTTTTTTTTTTTTTTTTTACAGATTTGAGAAGCAGTCAAGTCTTAAACAAACTGAATGAGCCTAGCTGTATACAATGCAGAGTTGAAGTGAAAGGCTCAAATACATCTGATTATTAATGGCAGGAAAAGGTGAAACGTGGTGCGATGTTCAGTGGTGTTTTACTTTTTTATCATCCTGTGGGGTGTTCACTTTCTCTGAACCTTGTTTTTCTACTTCACTTACACTTACAAAATAGATCACACACACACACACACACACACACACACACACACACACACACACACACACACAAACATACACAAGAGGGATCAACACCATTCTTCACAATATACTCTCCTATTTGGTGGATGATATGAGATGAGTTGTTTTTGTACAACATGTCAGCCCAACATCTCCCATTGGTGTTCAGTTGGGTTGATGTCTGGTGACAGTGAAGGTCATAGCATAAAATTCAAATTATTTTCATACTCATCAAACAGTGACCCCTCATGCCCTGTGCATCAGGGCCATTGTCATGCTGGAAGAGACCACTCGTCATTATAAAGTGAAGGTGATCACTCAGAACAGCTTTGTATTGATTTGACCCAAAACTAAGGCAAGCCAACTCAAATCATTCCAGCAAAATATCCCCTATGGCATTATACAGTCACTGGATGCCCTGTAAGGGTCAAGCATCCAAGCCTGTAATATTCTCTTATTTTTTCCCCTCACATGCACTCACCCACTTGTGGAGACTACAGTAAAGAATGACTCATCACATCACTTTTTCCAAACCTCTGTAGAGCAGGTCTTTTTTGCATCACTAAACTCTCAAATATGCGTCCGACTTTGAGATGAGGGATTCATGTACTGCCATGTATTGTCAACAAACAACTGCATAGATAATAAACATACTGTTGCTGCAGATCTTGCATAGAGAAACACACACTTTGATTAACAGAAAGGGAAAGATAATATGATGATTAAACAGCAAAGTAGAATTAAAAGGCTTGGGTATTGTGTTTCATGGTTAATTGTGGATATGAAAATTCATTAAATATGTCTGGGAGAGCTTTCCTTGCAAAAGGCTTTATTAAAAGCTGCTACACAATAGAGCCTAACTCGTCACACATGTTGACCAGGGTGATTAGTAAGACAATACTGGTTTAAGATGATGAATCACGGTGTAATTTGTTTGTTTACTTGCTACAGCTACCTCTTAACCCTTGGGAAGAAAATACTGGTGCAGTAATTCCCTAAAGTGCAGGCGCACCTTCCACATGCATCTATACATGGATAAAATAATGCATTCAATATCATATAAGATCTCAGAACAGTATGGTAAAGCTAACATTGTATGTTTGGTGTACTGTGCTACACTTTTAGTTAAAGGGGACATATCATGGAAATATGACTTTTTGAAGGCTCTTTAACATATATTTGGGTGTTTGTCTTGCCTTCCGACCCCAAAATGTGAGAATTGACAAAAAAATCAATGATTTGCTCCACAGGTTGAAATCCAGCAGTGGTTCATTTGCATTTAAAGGGACAGGCACTCAATCCAGCTGCTCTGAATAGGGCTATTTTGAGTGGATGAAAAGAGTGCTGTGATGTTTGATCCTTAGGGAATTACTTTAATTTGTAGAAAAGCGGCATGATATGTCTCCTGTTGGAGTATAAAACGCTCCATATAAAGGAATGGTTTCAGGTGAGAACCAATTGAATGCATCTTCTACTGAAACTGGTGATAGTATTGGTTTATTGTACATTCATGCGGTGGTGTGCAAGTGGAGTACTCCTACTCTTATTTAATACACATCCTTTGTATGCCAGTGGCATGCGGGACACACTGACAGCTTTGTCGTCTCCTGGGTGGACATGAGACAGCACAACTGACATAACATACCCTGCTCCTCCAACAAGCTCACATTGACAATCTGGACTACTAAATAGATATTATACAGTGCATTAAATACACTGAACCATGAACATAACCATAGTGACACAATGGCCCTTTTCAGTGTAACAAATTCCGCTGTTGACCTCACGTGGAAATGTTAACTCAGTGTGCAGGTTGTGGTCCGTATACTAAAACATTAAATGCTTTCTAAGTAAGAATACTGACAAAGAAACATTGTGTAAGAAGAAGTTCAGTAATGTGGAGTGTTAATATTCAGCCTTGGCTTTGCAGCTTTGGAAGGATTATAAGCAAGTTTCATTACATGAAAGTAGTGCCTCCTGGAGGGTTGGCATCTTTGATATAAAGATGTGATCAGAATTTGATTGGAGTAGTACAAACAGTGCAGCAAAGGGAGAGAGGGTATACAAAGAGGTGGTACAGAATATTATTAAGTAAGAGAGCTGAAAGGGGAGAGAGGAGAAAGCATAAACAGAAAGGAAAAGAAAATGGGAAATAGATGAAAGCAAGAAAAAAATTGTTTAAGACAAAGAAATTGCGCAGGAGAGGGAAATAGAGGGCAAGCTTGGAAAGAGACAGTGTGGAGCAGAGAAAATGATGTATCCTGTAAGTACTAAGTCAAAACTGAGATTCCACAGGGGATGTGCTGAAGAGGGGAAGTTTGCAAATGGGGAACCAAATGGTTAGAAAAGAGGCCAGTAGAGAGGTTTTATTCCTATCACTGCTGATGTTTGCTGGTTGGCAACCAGTTACACTGCTCTGGTGATCATAAGCTGTCTCTGATGACTGAAAAAGATAAAGCCTCTCCATTTTTACAGATAAGACAAAATTAGAATATCTTTTATTTTTCCTGCTCCTTGGTCCTTTTTTTTCTTGCTTCGTCTCTTTACCCCATTTCCTCTCCCTCTTTTCTTCTCCCTCCCCTTTTCTTGATTTTCATCACTTGAGTTCTCTCTCACTTCCTCCTGTTTCCGCACACCCTTCTCACTTTTTTCTTGCTGATAAGGTTTCTATCTAGCTGCCAGTCAACTCTGATGCCAAGCAGATGCTGATAATACTTTGACATCTCCTGCAACCGCAATTAACTAAAGTTCTGTGTCTCCTTTCAGAGGAAAAAAAAAAATCTGTCTGCATCTTTCTCCCCTGTCCTTTTCCTCTCCGTCTGAGCCACCTTCTGAATATGTGATCAGTGTTGGCACATGTCTAACTTTAAAACCCATCAGCAAAGAAAGAGGAGAAGCCAGTTTCCCTCATCTGATCTACGCTGTTTCTCTCAGTGTTTCTGTCTGTGTTGTGTCAGAGTTTGCCTAATCTCATTTTCAAAAGTAGGTGCATTTAATTTTGTTATCAGGTATGTGCAAGTGTGTGTAGAGTGTGAGTGAGTGAGTGAGTGAGTGAGTGAGTGAGTGTGAACTGTCACAGCTGCTCTGCTTCTTTCCACATTACACAAGTTACATGTCAGTGACAGCTAATGGCTCATTCGCTGCTCCAAATTAAAACACAATCACCTAATAGGAGTACAGGGAGGGAGGCGGGATCTAACAGGATTTATGAGAAAATGAAAAGTGATTGGATGTGAAATTTGAATTAGAGGAAAGCAGTCCAGTGTCAGACTCTATGAAGGTGACTGACTGGACTGGTGAGCAGCCGACTCTCAGTGGACCAAATTCCATCCAAAGCCTGTCTATCAAATTAGCGTGATAGGTATTGGCCCCTCCCCAAAGTTAGGCTGGGCGAACAACTTGCCAGCTATTAATTATGGTTTAGTTTCAGTGGCCTTGCATGCCCTTTCTTGCTCTTCATCTTGATGCAAATGTTGTTCATCCGCATGACTTTACATTTATCCTCAAAGATTACATCCACTATTGGGTAAGCCGGTTTTAAAGTTCAACTACATAACTTTTCAAAAATGAAATAATGAATTGTTCCTCTTACAAAAGAAAGGTTAAATTCATAAGCAGAAATATGTTACCTAGCTTAATCCAATTAGGCTGGAAGACTACAGCCTTAGTCTATGTAGCACAATTGGTATGCAATGGTGGTTATTGATAACAAACCTAGATTTGTACAGACATCATTACTGCATCAGGTTTCAGATTCATGAATGTTATGTACTACTGCTGTTACACTTGAGTGGCTTTTCACAAAACAAACAAGCAAGTAAACACTTGTTTGTTTGTTGTCTCCTGCTGGGGGAAACTGATACTGCCCCTGATTAAATCTATGCCTCTGATGCAGTACTGTAGGCAGGAGCTCTTTAAGTTTTACTCTTGCAGGGAACGTTAGCATTCACAGCCTTTTACTTGTGAAGAGCCCAGCATAAAACTACAGCCATCAGTCGTCATTACTCATTTTGGCAAGAAATGCCTCCAGCAAAGGAAATCAAGCCTCATGGTTTACTTTTAATTTTAGACACTTGTGAAGTTTCTGGAGTGAGCATTCTAACCTGCTAGCCATGGACCATTTGGACTGTCTTGTAGACTTTTCACTGCCACAGGCTGTGTCCAAGATTGCTCACTACACCCTTTATTGTCCACTGTGTAATGAGGTTGCTATTTTGTGGTAATACCCAAAATTATAATGAAAATTTTTATACCCCATAGAAGACTCTAGTGTCCCACAATGCATTTTGAAAACCACTAGTCACAAAGTAAGCAGCATGCATTGTGCTCACACTGACAGACAGAAAAATAAAGAAAAGTGACATTTCAAATTATTTCTAATTATTCATTTTCTGATTTGCTCACTGTATCATCCTCTATAATGAACTCCCTGGATTGTAAATAGGTCATGAGGGGTTGACTGATTTTGGATTCAACGATAGTCTGCCCTGAAGAAGTACCGTTGCTCAGTGGGTAACAACATTATAACTTGTGGGATGAAGGATGAGGGATTGAGGGATGTCTGAAGGTTCTGCAAAACTGCTCAGTAAACAGTAGTGTTGTAGAACTTGAGGCCAGTCTTGAGACCACATTTTCATGGTCTTGGTCTCGACTACATTTTTACCTGGTCTTGTCTCAGTCTTGGTTAAACTGGACTTGGGATTTTTCTCAAGACCAGTCAAGACCACATCTGCAGTGACATCTTTTCTTTTTTAAAATGTATTTTATTTTATTTTATTTTTTTTACTGCAAATGTCTCTGTTACTCACTCACTTTTGTTTATGTAATGTAATTCAACAACTTTAAGATATTCAGAATTGTTCTACAAAAGTTTGCTTGTGTAACTATCTGGAAAACTTGGTTGGACCAGAGTCAAAAGCTGTTGTTCTAATTGGATATGGAATAGATTTTATATAAAAGTGTCTTTTCTTTTTAGCTAAGCACTAATGTAAATATCAAGCCACATGATTATTATGAGTACTGGTACTGAATATACAGTATTGACCTTGAAAATGGTCTCACATTGGTTTGGTCTCAGTCTCAGACTTGGTCTTATCTCTTAATAGGAAAAAAAAGAAGTGTTAATGAGATAGCCTCATCTGTTCAGGGTATAAGAAGTCAGTGTACAGTAAGGAAATAACAACTGTTAATTCTGCATTTGTGCAACTGATGATGGTGGATCATGTCACTGGTGCTTACAAAGATTACTCTGTTAATCAGGATGTAAGATACATGGCATCTGCCAACTTCATGACATCACTTTGAATGTCTGAAATCCTCCACAGAAAGAGCAGAGATGCTGATCCTTAAATGAGCTCTAGCTCCAAGGCTGTAATATGATGTTGCATTGTTCCACTAAGTTTCACTAAGTGGCAGTAAAAGTCAGACTTTCACAACACTTTATTAAGGGCATTTAAAAAAAATTTAAAGAAACTGAAGCATGTTGTATAAGTCTCAGGACCTTCATCAGCAACCTGACCAACATGATTAATGCCTCTGTTTTTTGAGTAAATATTACTTTTCTGGCCTTGAGACAGTGCCATGTTTTTGGCTGCAGTCATTATGGCCTAATGTTTACGAGATAGACAATTAGTCATGCTGTCATTGTGTTTCAAACACATACCTTATGTGTTTTCTAATGAGAAATGCTCTGAAGACAACACACACTTTTTCGGGGGTGGCTGCAGCAAAAAGTGAATCACAGCCCTGAACACAGAACTTATCATTCATCATACTTTGTCGTTTCACCCATCTGTTCATCTATCCATCCTTTCCACCAAGCAATCATACATCTTCATACATCAGTGGGTGTCTAAAACGTCACCCCTCCCCCAGTCTCATCACTCACGCCGCCACTGTTGAGACAATAATGTTGCTGAACATTGAGCACCACATCTAAGCTGCTCCTCTCTCTATCCCATTCTATCTTCCCTCTCCTGTCCATGCATATCTCCTCTCTTCATTCTCCACCTCCCTCTCGCCCTCGCCCTCCACCTCCTCTCCTGCCTGTGGTCGGCTCATCCCTCTCTCTGCCCCAAGGATATCTCCCCTCCTACACGGCCTCGCCTCATCCCTCTCTCTCTCTCCATTTATTTATATCAATGAGCAAAAGTCATCCTTTCATCTTCCTCCAGATGAACAGACTCTGTTTGTGGAAGAGGACAGAAGAAAAGAAGAACAGAACAGAGAGGACCACAGTTTCTCTTAGTCTATAAATTCAACTGTACCAAGCAGTGGGAATATTATATAAACTCCCCGTTGTAAGACGAGATGATTCCATGTGTTTTGGCTGACTGGTAAACGGAGTGTTTCACCCGAATGCTCTGGACGCATATTAATGCTGAAATTGGTGAAATCAAGACTTTATTCCAGCATTTACACAATGGACTGTGAACAAAAAACCTTTAGTAGAGACAAATTCACCTCAGGCTCATACTTTGACCTTAAATCCACAAACCATACAAAAGCTGTCTTTGGAAACACAAAAAGGGAGAGAAAAAACCAGAGGAAATATCATGCTTTGAAATGTGGTTATTAGGATTGTTTTAAGGTTCCGCTTTCGAATTACAGTGATTATTTTGCAGTTATGAAGCACTTATACAGTAATTATGGGGCATATTAGTGCGACAGAAGAGGAAGTATGGGAATAAACATGGAAATAATTCAGTAAATTGGTGCGAGATGAATATCATTGTGATTATTGTATGATTGGGGAAACTGGTAATCAACATTTAGACACTGCTGTGGATATATGGTGATGTAGTTTGTTTTTTTTTTAAGTATATTTTTGGGCTTTTTTGCCTTTATTTAATAGCACAGTATGAGAGAGACAGGAAGTGGGGAGGCAGAGAGAGGGGGAATGACATGCAGTAAAGGGCTGCCCGATGTGGGATTCGAACCGGGGCCGACTGCAGCGAGGACTGCAGCCTCTGTATATGGGGCACCTGCTCTACCCACTACACCACAAGGCATCCCATGGTGATGTAGTTTTGAGGTAATAATAAAAGAAATGCTCAATAAATTCATGTAACTGTAATTCATTCCAGAACATGCGCTTCAGCTGGGAGCAGCAAAGTCTGGTAGCGCTGAGTTTTTACTCAACCTTTGCTTTATTTTGTTGTGTTTTTGTATGTTTTTGTCGTCTTTTGTCAACTACTGATGGACACTTCTGTGGGGAGAGGAGATTCTTCAGGAGAGGAGCTTCTGTCATTGAAAATGGAGCAAGTCTGGAGGATGCCACCCTGTTCCAGCTGGATGAGGAGGTGCTTTCATGGTTGCTGTGCTGGTGGTGCAGAGGTTGTAGGCTTGGAAGTGGAGATGTACTGTAGGTTCTTTCTGCCATCAGTCATCATGCAAAATATCAACTCTCTGCTCAACAAGAGTGATGAGGAGCTGGAGATATGGGTGAAGACTCAGGAAGTAGACATTTTTTCAAATCAAAACAATATATGTGTACATCCCACCAACGGCTACTGCTGAAGTTCCATGTGAAGTTCTCTATGAAGTCGTTGCTAGGATACAGACTAAACATCGTGAGGCACTTGACTTCAGTCATGTCTCCCTGATGGACTCACTGAGGATGTGGTGCAGATGCTACATGCTGGTGGAGGCCATTCTGAACAACTCAGATCATCCTCTTCATAACACCTTGATGGACCATGAAAAGAGTGGTGGTGGACGGCTCCTCTCTCTTCACTGCAGGACGGAGAAATATAGAAGATCCTTTGTACCTTCAGCCATCAGGCTTCTTCATTCTTCTGCAAATGGCTGATGAGCTGACAGACAAATGAATTTCCACCTGGGGATTAATAAAGTAATTTGTATTCGTATTCGTATAAAGGAATAAGCATTTTAACTGACAGGATGTTGTATTATAGTATGATGACATACCACTTGTTGGAAAGGCTAAATTTCTTGTTTTTAAGTCTGACAGTTTCTATCTTTATCATGCACAACAAACAGAATATATACTCATGTTTGACAATAAAGAACTGAACTGAACTGTACTTGAACTGCTCACATCATGGTAAATGGCCATGTTATCGTGACGTGTGCTTAATCCTCTGGTCCCTGTGGTCATTCCTAATTCTGATACTGTGTACAGAGCTGTGAATCAATGTCAAACTCAAACACAAATCTGAAATACTAATTTGCGCATAAACCTAGAACTGAAGGAAAGTATATATTCATGTACAAAAGGATTTACTAATGCACAATTTGAACCAGTTTCTGATTTGCCAAATGGAGCAGCCCCATTTTTCTGATTTGGTGCAATAGTTATGTATTTAAATTGTATAAATATGTGTCTACTTGTATGTATTAACATTAATGCACATACATTATATGCAATTTCATATTGAAAAATGTGTCTATGTAAATTCCTATCTCCATGTGTTTTTGTGTTGTTTCATTGTGCAGTGTGTCTACGCATCATGACATCTATTGTCTTGTATAAAGAAGGGTCAGATGAGATATAGCTGAATGTTTAATGCACAGAGAAAAGCCTAAGGCACCACAGCACAGGAAATTAAAGAATCCACAGTGTATATGTGTGTATGCAGCCCTCATTTAGGAGCAGAAAATCAACATACACCGTGATGATAACACAAGGTCAAGTGAAAGCATCAAAATGTAAATTAATGATTGGTACAAATGTATCAGTTAATTGCAGTTTTTACAATCTGTTAGAGAAAGAGAGAAAGACAGTGGGCTGTGCATGTTAGACAACATCAAACTCACTCTGCAGTTCCCAGTTTATTCATTCATTATGTTATTTGCGGGCTCTTTGTTACTAGCACCATAGCAACAGAGTAAATTAAAAGAATTGTGTCAAGTGAGAATGGTCAGTTCCTGAAACATGAGAAGGAGCTAGTGAATGAACAGACTCAGAGCTGAAGAAGGTAACACATTAAATGAGAAAATGCTGACAGCCAAGCTAAATCAAAACCTTGTAGCTTAAAACCCATACAGCACAGCGTCTCTGCTGCTGCTAACTGCAGAAGATGTTGAGACAACAGGCTCCAGCTGTGCTGCTGGTGGAAGCACACTGGGAGCATTTTCAATTTTAAACCGAATGCACAATGTACAGGGTAGGTATGCAGTACACATATTTATGCAAAGTAATACAAATTGGATTAGACTGAACTTGAAAAGCCATATAAACTTTATCAGTGTTAACAGTTGTTTGAATTCTCAGATGATCAACAGGAGCCACTCAGCACTGCTTTGACAGCTTTTCCATTATACATTCCAGTTGTGCTTCATGTTTGACACTTTGCAGGTATCCCACTCATCTCTGTTATTCAGCCTTAAAATGTGAGCAAATCTGATAATTAGATGAGATTATATGTTTTAGCATTTTCCAAATTGACTTGAATTCACTACATGAATTTGGAGGGATCAAGTTTTGTTTTCAATATATTATTCCAAAAAAAAAAAAAAAAAAGATTCTGTCCTGTTCAAAGAAACTCCATTTGCAGCAAGAGGAGTTAACCCTCAAGCAGGTGAATATGAGACCCAGTATCCCATGTGTCACTTAAACATCTGTCTTTATGTATGTAAGTGAAGGGTTTTTAACCTATGTGACTCTGAGGATTCCTCTTAAGCAGAAGGTAAACAGTTGAGTTTATCTCACTGTGCTTTAGGGGGTTGTTTGAGTGGGTTTGTATGAGAGACAGACTCAGCCAGGAGAGCTGATGTCTGACACGTGTATTTTCAATCAGCTCTCCTGCCATCACTTTTCCTTCATGACTTAGACAGTTAAAAAACCTCACACCATGACACTTGATGGCTCTGTTCTCAAACACAAAGCTCTGCTGGGACTTCTTAGAGAATCACGCACACATACACACATGCATACACTCCGACAATAATGGAATAACAAGCTCTGTTTGAAAAGTTATTGTGCTAGATTCAGATGAACGTTGAATGAGCCAGAACACCTTTAGTTTTCCATTTAAAGGGGGAAGCTGCCTGGAATCAACGGCCCGTGTCCAGGGAAAAACCACAGAGCTGGATAGAGGGAATGAGATGGAGGGAATGAGATGGAGGGAATGAGATGGAGGGTGAGAAAAAGGATGATGATCTTATTGGTTAACTGCTGGGACTATGATTAAATCCTCCTCACTGAGATAAGTCTCTTTGTCAGTTTCCCTTTCATTGTTAGCACATACAGTTCAGCTCCCTGACAGCTTCACTCCTGCTCTGGGTCAGTCTCTCCACATATACAGTCACATTGCTTTTCTGTCTTTCCAGCTCAAGAATTACGAGTTGACATCATCAGTCTCAACATACATTTAACCTTTCTCTTTCAGCTTTCACTTTTGCTTGCTCAGCCTCTCTTGTCATTGGCTAAATCTCAGTCCTATTATCCCCTGAGGATCACATCAAAGCTTAATCTCAACACTCCACCAAATTCTACCCAAACCCCATGCCACTGCTATCTCTGTAAAATAGCTGCTGCCTACACCGTTGTGTGTGTGTGGGTGTGTGGGTGAGAGAGAGAGTGTGTGTGTGTGTGTGTGTGTGTCTGAGAGAGAGAGAAACTAGATGTAAACTCTTGATTAGGCAGTTATGTCAGCACAAAATAAAAGGATGAGCTAAGGCCCAATAGACAGACAAAAAAAATCAAACTGAGAAAAATCTATATTAGTGATGGTTGTCGTTAAAGTCTCTTGAACGGAGAGCACAGAACTCTGTTTAGATTCAATATTCTGTCAAATCCTGTAGAAAGAGAAAATGATTCCTAATGCCATGTGGGGTAAATGATTTACAAATCTCTCTCACATGTGTCAGTTTGTAAGTAAATGCAGAAGCGTGGAGGCAGAAGCGCATCCCTCACAGACTCCACAGAAGTCTCTTGCATTGGGAGTTTCACTTTAGCAGCGTGCGCCGATTCCTTTTTCTCCCTGCGTCGGCCTCCTCCTTCCCCTGTACTTCCAAATGCCTTCACAGTTTTGTCATTTTGTTCCCTAATACCACCTTGCTCTCCACTTGGAGGGTGCATAATTAGAGTAATTCCTTTGGCTCTCCGTCCTCAGCTGGCACAGGCAAAAAAAAAAGAAAAAAAAAAAAGGATGACTCTGAATGTCGGACACAAGTGCACTCATGTGTGAGGTGCACATATGTGTGCTGCCTATTAAACACGTGGACACACACCCACACCACACTTGGCAGTGTGTTGACATGTTCAGAGTTCATGCTCTCCCTGGCATGTGAGAGATGGCTAAAAATAAGATGCTAATTGGAGGAGTGTTTGTTTGTTTAAAGTAACATGATAACATCAGCCAGCCTAGCACATGGACTAATTATGCTCTAGATTATTGTCTGGAAAATGAGGGGGAAAGACAGAAAAGTTACGAGAATCTTCTAATGCGAGTTCACCAGCACTGATGTATGGCAAGGAAAACAATGATGATGGCCTGAGGGGTGCAGAAGACAAATGTATATTTCACTTAATGATCCTATAGGTGCTATTTTAGTCATCACTTGGAGCCATTAGAAAGGTTAATGCAAGGCATGAGCTACGCTGCTATGCTAAGGGCATAGAATTCTAAGTGCTTCTCAATGTAAAGAGTTTTTTTTTTTTTCTTTAAACATATACTTTCGAAGCATAAGCAACTCTGCACCCTTTTTTCCTACACATTTCTATACAGTCTTGTAACAGCAAAACAACCAGATCATGGTACTGTAGGTCTGGTGGTGACAGAACTAGTATGTGGCTGTGGAGTGAATGCCAGAAAGATTAATGACAGCAGCACTCATGATTTCATCTCCTAATTGGCAGTTGTACAAAGGATCTGAATGAGATCTAAAAATGGCTGTTTTATTACCGGTATTTGTTCATTTCAGCTGCTGTGTGATTCATCAGAATCACGCAGGGGGAGGAGACCTGTCCAAAATTTTGAAGGTGAACACACAGTTGATGAACGCAATTAAAAAAAAAAAAAAAAAAAAAAAAAAAAAGATCAAATGAAAGTAGCAGGAGCGTGTTCTGAAGTAAGTCCAACTTGGAAAATAATGGGTGATATTTTAACATGAAGTCTATATGAACAATGGGTTAGCATGACTTGTGTGTGGAGCATTTTGGCATCTCTCAGCTCATTTTTCCACAGCCAGCAAACCTTGTTTCCAGTCAGGCAGCTGCTCTCAGAAAAACCCTCTGATACCCAGTTTGGCCATCAGATGGCCAAACTACAAGGCAAATTTGTTCTTCTCCTCCTTCCTCTTTATTTTCATTTGGTTATTGTACATATAACAAGAATATATAATGGGATATATAATTGTTTGCTGATATAAGGTCTCTGGAAGGGGACTTGTATCATGATTTACTGTTAGCTATTAAACTGATGGTGTATTTTCACAAGAAATTAAATGTATTATATAAAAGTCTGTGGGTGCCATTGTGATAGAGTGATTTCATGATGAAAAAAAACCTCAGAATAATACATTAAAAATGGGTTAAAAACTCAATTATAATTCATTTAATCAGTTCATAACATGTGGTTAATTGTTAAAAAGTCGTGATGTAGTTGTTGAGATGTTGAGAACTTGTATAATAAGTGTTTCAACGTGTGCAGCTGCATTTATTAGTTTCGCCTGTATGCCTGTAGGGGGAGCCCTTGCCGCTTGGCTTCACATTGAATGAAGCTGGCAACGGGGTCAAACCACGAATCTCAGTCTTGTTTCTTTTTCCCCCCTCAGGTATGGAAAATATTGTTATCAATGTTATATGTTTGTATTGTATTTATGCTTATGTTTCGTGTGCATCCATGCAGAGTGGCGCAGAGAGTGTTTTTTTGTACTTTGTGTTGTTTATATCGTGTCGAAGTGGGGAGCATTAGCAGCGGCTAGCTGGCTGCCCGTGCCTCGGTACCAGGCCGTGCCTCGGTACCAGGCCGTGCAGGGCCCAGAGAGCGCCAAGTGAACGGAAAACAATTGTTAATGTACAGTATACTCACAGATTTTGTTGTAATGCCGAGTATGATTATGTGTGTGTGTGTGTGTGTGTGTTCATGGTTAACAAGGGGAAATTAATGTAAAATGTATAAATTTATATGACATTGAATGAAGCTGGCAACGGGGTCAAATCACGAGTCTCAGTCAGAGGGGCATTACACCATGATATACCCTGAACCAGCTGCCTGGGTTTGGCATCTCTCTGTGTTTTCCACAGGTTTCTCTGACTCCAGAACTTCATCCCTCTGCACCATCCACCGCCTGCATGACGATTCACTGGGACATCAGAGGTCACCTGACCATGAAACTTTTCCTCTGCTCCTAAACCAGCCTGCCCACCAGTATTCCCATTAACCTGGCCTGCTCTCCCTGCTTTGCCTGTATATGATCCAGCCTTCTCACCAGAAAATGTCTTCACCTTTTTGTCTGAGCTATCTCATTTTCCATGTTATTCCATATCACATGTTGTAAACTGTTTTCTTGTCTGTACACAACGTCTGCCCGTCCATCCCTCCTCTGTTGCTCACCCGTTTCTCCATTTTTCCCTGTTAAAGGGTTTTCTTGGGAGTTTTTCCTCAGTCGATGTGAGGGTGTAAGGGCAGAGGATGTTGTCATGATGCTGTGTAAAGCCCTTTGAGACAAACTGTTTGTAAAAACAGGTTAGATAAATAAACTCAGCTTGCCTTGCTGTGAGCCATTTTTGAAAACCACCCGTGACTCTGTATGTATCCTTTTATTTTGTAGATTTAGGCACCAACAAAGAGTTTACAGTGACAGTCTTAGTGATACTCAAACTGATCTCAACATTTTGTCAATACAATACAAAAAATGCATTATGGCCTATGTATATATATTTTTTATTTGGCTCCTGAACTTAGGGAAAGAACTTTAACTGAGACATTAGAGCTTACCTGAGCATGGAGCTGACAGAGCGAACTTTTACAAGGCAACACCTCATACTAATGTTCAGGTTTTAATTGACCATATTCAGCTGGTCTCCATTCACTCATTAAAATGGTGAAGGAGGCATTTAATGAATTGATATTTCTCCAGCTAATTTAAAACAGAATACATATTTGGATTGATTATAGAAAATTTTAATAACCGAGCTCAGCTGTTACTTCTGATGTCCTAATCAGCATCGTTGGGAGACGTTTTCACCTCACAAATTAGCAACTGGTATGAAGTTTTCCCAGGGAAGACATTTTCAGCTGTATGACATTTGAAACCTTTAAATACCCAAGGTTTCCCAGCAGAACCTTGCCCAAAGCATCACACCTGCCCTCTTACTACAACTGATCCTGGCGCCAGCTCTTCTTGTGATAAGCCCCATGCACATGATGTATGAGGAAACACGATTAACCAGACCAGGCCACCCTCTTCCGTCAGCTCACAGTCCAGGTCTGATGTTCATGTGCTAACTGTAATTAGTTTTGGCAGTGAACAGGGGTCAGTACTGGCCCTCTGACCAGCCTGCAGCTTCAGCGCCAATTCACCAGTTGTCCTTCCTTTGACCTCTTTTGGTGGATACTAATCACTGCAGACTGGTAACACCCAACAAGAGCGGCAGCTTTGCTAATGCTCTGAACCAGTTGTCTACAGTCACAGTTGGACCCTTGTCAAGGTCACTCAGATCCTTACACTTAACCATCTGGCTGCTTCATACACATCAACTTTGAGGGCGCAAAGCTGTCTAATATATCCCACCCACTGACAGGTGCTGTTGTACTGAGATAATCCATGCTACTCACTTTACCTGGTAGTGGTCACAATGCAATGGCAAATGTTTGCAAATAGTTTTAAGACAGTATTATAATAATGCTAATGCTGTGATAGAGCTTGGTCCAGTTGATATCTGATGTTGATGGGAGAAGAGCTTCTTGACATGATGTCTTTTTGATTGTCTACTGCCTTTGCTGGACAAACTAGCATATACGTAATGAATGGGCTTATACACATGAAAACATATGTACACACACACACAAGTCCATCTCATCATTATAAAAATCAGCAACGAACAGCAAAAGGGATTAACGCCTGTGAGCAATTGCAAAATGCACCCTCACACTGAGGCGAGGTGATAACAAGATCTGTTGTACAAATGACAACAACATCAGAGAATGATGCCACCTTCCAACGCCACTGCTTCCACCTGCAAATGAGGGAATGAAAGAATTAAAAGAGATTAAGGAATGACAAGCACTCTAGAAAAGGGAATGAGTCGCTCATGGCCTTTTAGAGAGTGACTCTGAGCTGTGCTGCGAAACTGTTCTGTCGCCTTCTGATAAGGACCATGGGACGCAGGAGGACAGAGTCAAGCAAGAGAGAGGAAGAGAAGGACAGTAATGAAAGGAGAGGAGGTAGGTGTAGGAGAGACAGACATGGAGACACTGAGGACGTGGGGAGAAAGTGACTAGGTAGGATGCCAGACAGTTTTCTCACAATTTTTTACATGCTTGAAAACAGCAGAAGAAAAGCAGTCAGCTGAACGTGTCACCACTGAAACGGACCTCCAACGAGTGTTTGATCAACCTTTCTCTCCTTGATCCACACAACTCTCTGATGCCCTCCTGCCTCACTGCTACACACACACACACACACACACACACACACACACCTCCTAAAGCCTCCCAGCACTTGAGACAGTAACACACAGTTTCTCCCTAATATGAAAAAACTTGTCTAACCTTTCAGCATCTTTTTCCCAGCTTATTAATATGCCTGATCGCTGAAAGGCAAGAAGGGAAAATGTCTCATTTAAATTTGGAGCGACTATGAGATGGATGTAGGGTTCCATTAAAGGTACCCATCTCTTTTCATGATATACACACTCACCCTCGTAAATACACACTCTGGCGGTGTTCCACATAGTATTGCATGACTCAGTGATTAAAAGGATGGCGCTGAATCTCAATCTGAGCACGTTCTTCCCAAACCTGACATTTCAACTTCTTGCTCTTCTCTAATCTTGTTCCTATAATGCAGCGTTAAGTGGCTATAGTCAAATGTCTTATATTTCTCTTCCTCTTGTTCCTTCCTATAATACCAGGTTTTGAACTAACTACGGTATCTTGTTAAGCAGCTACTGCAGTCTTGTTCTAATCTACTTAATACACAGTCATGTGAATATCAGGGTCTCGTCAACAGACGTCAACAGTCACTGAGAACTCACAATCCTCCATCCAGTTAAAAGATACAGTTAAAAGCAACAAAGATCTTAAAAATATTCATCAAAAATGTGGCTAAACTGATTTAAAAATCTCTAAACAGAAGAAATGTCAGTTCAAACCTGAAAATTGCCCACTTGCTAACAGCTCTGTGCAGAGGGTATTATGTCTTTTTTTCCCCATGAGAGTATTTTCTTTTTGTAGATTGCTCCTAAAAGGAATCATCTTAACAAATCAAATCTCTGTCCCAGCCTTTTTTCCCCTAACCCTCTGTCGACTCTCTTAAGTTTCTTGTCATTGTCTTGTTCTCATTATGTAAAATAATTGCCTATAACAACACATTTGAAAGAGCACAGCTGTGTCAGGACATCTCAGACCCTCTTACTAATGTTCCAGGAGGATCTCTGGATAAATGACTCTTTTCTATACCTTGGCTGAGATCTCAGTAGATACTGTGAACAATGATCAGTTTTTATAACCGGGCCCAACAGCCACAGTCTGGCTTTTTCAGTGTAGCATATACTTCTCAGGTCCACTAATGACCTCTTGATGAATGCCAATGGTGGCAAGTCGACTGCATTAGTGCTGCTTGAACTGAAGGCTGTATTCAAGTCACTGACCATGGTATCCTCTCTGACACCCCCATCCATTGTTTTGGCATTTGTAGAAAAAACTTGCAATTGGTATTCATTGGATATAGTTTTATGCCTAAGTTTATTATTCTTTCTCACACTGACTGGTTAAATATGGTGTGCCACAGGGTATAGTTCTGGAGCTACTTTTTGTCTTGATTCAGTGGCCCTGCTTTTATTTCCAATGCAATGAGTTACAACCAATGGAAACTGTCAGTGAGAGTGGTGATTTCATTAAACCGTCCTCTATACTTGACTGTTAAGCTTAAGAGAAATGTTAAAGGTACTTCTGCTAACAGCTCTTTAGGCTAGTCAAATGATCTGAATTATGGAGAAAAGAAACAATTTCCAGCATCAAACTACAAAACAAATTATTAACTATTATTGTCTTCGAAAGAATTATAAATTCTCTGTAGAAATAATGAGAATGATTTGTGTGTCATAATGTCTTGAAATGTAGCTCTGCCTGGTGAGAAGACATAATAAAACAGAGAGCCACCAATTACAATAGCCGTTTGTTTTGATAACCTGACTGGCAGAATATTTTCTGACTTGACAGTATTGTTATATCTGGTCAAATGGTAGCTATGGCTCTGTGCTGTTGAACCTCTGTGAGCCAGTGTACAGCCTGAGATCCTGGTGCAGAGCTGTCTCAGCTTTTTCCACAGTCCTAAGGCCTAAAAAGGACATGTTTCTTTCCTGTGGGGCCAACTCTGACTTGTCCTGTCTAAACTGAATCCATTTTTGCAGTAATTAATATTTCAATTAGTCATAATGAATTAGTTTGATCATATCCTTTTTCTTTTTTACATATTTGCTGTGAAAGACTGTCACTTTGTTTCTTTGCAAATTCATGTTCAACTCAAACTTGTAATAATGGCACTCTGATGATGATATTCATGTATCATACAGGGAAATGAGCATGCAATTTACCACAGTGATTGCAAAAAATGAATGGCTCTTGCGACTGGAAACACACATACATGGGAGGTAGTCAAACCACAATGAACAGCTGTACAGTCTCATGCATTTGAAAACACTAGCCTTGCAGCAAACACCTGCTCCTCTGAAACAGTACGGTTAAAATTATGACATAGTATACTTTAAGGCAGTGATTCCAAACCTGGGGCCAGGGCTCCCAGGGGGTCCAAAGATAAATCTGAGTGGTCACAGTATGATTAAAATATGTTATACAAAATTGTGTTTTCTTAAATGTATGCCTCGTGTTAGGCCTATAAAACTCACTTTTGCTGATTAAATACAACTCCTGTATATACACAGTCTAAAACATATTATTTGGCATCACATCACAATTAGACATCAATTAGACACAACTTTACTGAAAACATCAGAATGCTAGAAGGTTGGGAATCAAAGCTATAAACAAAGAAACAAACAATGAAAACACCTTGAGCATCTCAAAAGTCAATATGATATTAATATAAACACACACACACACACACACACACGGGAGAGGTCATGTTTATCACTGGCCTATGGTATGCAGTGATGCAAACTGAAGCTACTATATCATTTTTGCATGCCTGATATGCAGTTACACATGTGTTCACTCAGAAACATACGAAGCGACACAAACACAGCCTTGAGGATGTCAGGTTTGACACACCAGTCTGAATACCAGCTGTCATCACTTTTCTTGTCTTGTTGTCCCGGTCTCTTTTACGCTGTCCTCCACACCCTGTCACTCTTTGTATTCTTTTCTTACTCCCCACCCATATTCCTTGTATCTGCCACTTTCTCTCACCTCTCAGAGTGTGAGGCAGAATTTGACATTCTTTTAGTGTGTTGTTTGTTGACATCGCTATCATCTTAGTTGTGTAAATGTCACACCCACACATCTGTCAACAAGGTCTGCCCTGTTGTCAGCCTAAAAACGTTTCTACATATTGGTTTTATAACTGCCACGGTCACATCTACTAAGCTGCAGTAATTCACAATTGTCTTGATTATATGGATATGTAATTACTTTGTATCTTCATCTGTTGAGTTCAACATGCACAGGAAACAGGAAACTGTCTTCAATATCTAAAAGAAGTATGTTGTGACATGCTGAAGGTAAGCACTGTCACTATGCTTAACCATTAGAGAATAAAGAGCATACAGAGTATGCTGGCAAAAAGACTAAGACAACAGCAGCAAGTGGCCATAAATGAGTCCAGCATGCAGCACAACAGAACAACAGTAAGTCCTTTGTCCTATTTGAAAGATAAAATTCACCCTTATTTTTCATGAAGCACAGTCTGGAGAAGCAGATACCATATCATCCACATCATCCAACTGCTTCACAGCACAAAAGCTACGAGGTGTGATAGTTTATTTTGCCTTTTCACCCCAAGAGTTGGATGCAATGAACATCTTCATTAACTGCACTGGAGACATCAATTTATGGACTACAGAAAAAGTTTACTGCTCAATAGATATAAAACAAAATTGATGATCCCTGAACCAAGATCTCACAGGTAAAAATCACAAGCTTCCTTGTTCTTAATGTTTAACGATGAGTTAAAAAGAAATGTAAGGTCATCCCAAACCTTAGCTGCAATTCCATACTTCATGTTGACATCAGATTCACTTTATATCACCCAAGTAAGCATTACTGGATAGTGGTGCTTTATCTCTTGGGTTGATGCAGAAACTAGTGTGTTTCATTACGAGAGCCGGGATGCTGTTCTTGCTTGCTCGCTTCCTTAAAGATATTTCTTGTTTCTAACTGATCTAAAAGTCCACATTTATTCAGTGGTATGGCTTTTCACAAGGCTGAGAGGAGATCATATTATACCAAATCCAAGGCATTGTTTTATCTCTCAGTCAGCTGATGGGTAGCTCATTGTTTTAGCTGGATACCCAATTCAATAATCTCAGTATTGTGTATTCCTGTTTAGTGTGAACCAAACAGATGCATTGCAGAGATAGTTCAGGTTATCATGCGGTCGTAGTAGCCATCTCAGGTTAGTCTATTATGTTCAGGATATTCAGGTCAGCCCTGTTCACCTAGAGGTGTTCTGTTACCATGGATAATCAGACATTCAGTTTAGTCAGGGTGGAGCTGTACTGAGTGTGTCCATGGACCCAAATGCAGCACAATCTCAGGCTTTAGCAGAATGCAGGGCAAGCAGGTAAGTATGCATACACCACAGCAAGTGTGGTGACACAGCAGAGTTTCTAGTCCACAGGAAGCCAGGGGTTAGTTGGAGCTGAAACTTACACTGTGGAGCCGCTGCCAAAGGACACCAAACAGCCCAGGGAGAAGGCAGACAGAAACCAGGCCGAGGCAGGGAGGTCAGAGACAGGTGAGGTTGGCAACGAGAGATCAAGCCCAAAGATGAGTGCTGGAAAGTTGTTCATCAAGAGGACAAGAACAATCTGACAAAGACTGAGTGAACAAAAATGTTTCAATACTGTTCTTGACTGGAACGAGAAGCAGCTGTGTGCACAGGGGAACAGCGTTAACGTGAGGTGGCTGGCTGGCAGGCTGAGTCAAGCAGAGGCGGGGTGGGGTGACTATGAACTGACAGGAGCTATTCACCTTATTCCGACCCACCCACTTTCAATTCTCCGCTACTTCCGTATTTTGTCTTTCAACTTCCTGCTGAAGACAAGCTAGCTTCTGGTAAACATTATAATATATAATAATAATTATCTGTATCTTGTTTACAAAACTACAAATAAACATACGCTGCTATTTTACAATGGGAACACATGAAAACTGTGCTCAGACGATTGGGCGGTATCATGTTGCCTCATCCATCATCAATTTTATCGGAGGGCAACATGAGGAAGTGGCCAGCGCCTCGGTAACTTAGGGTGGCATCTTCAACTATCTCGTTCTGTCATTAGGGGTTGACTATGAAAAACTATAATTACCGAGGCATACCAGTATTTACTGATCAAGTTACCAACAAGTGCTATCACACAGAGACAGGGAATACACTTTTCTTTCCCAGGCAGTCAGCTAGCACTAACCACTTGGTGTGGGTGTTGCTGAGCAACCAGGTATCCGAGACTATGGGCTGTTCCTGCTTTGCTTGTTTGGGGAGGTCTTGTAGTCATGCAGCCACATTATTATGGATGTTACTGTAAATTCTCCAGTAGAAGCCTGGGCTTTAATTGCTTCAACTGCTGAACTGACTCGGCCTACATTTGAGACAGACTTTCATTGAGTCTTATACTCTGCAAAGATGGAAAATCCTCTCAAATCATTCTGTTGTTACAATTTAAAAGAGTAAGAACAGAAGGAAAGTTTCGGGTCCAGAGCTGCATTCACTGGTATTGCACGCTCCAGCCACAGACTGTACATAGGCTCCAGCTCTTTCCTTGGGTCAGTCGGGGTTCTCGACAGGCCGGGTCAAACAGCACGACAGGATGCACCAGGTTTGAGTCGAAAACATTTACACATAACTCGGCTAATTAATGCTTGTGATCTGGCCACATCGGGTCTGGGTTTGAACAGATGTGGGTCGGACCAGGTCGCGTTTTAATTGTCAGGCCCATTGAGAACCATAAATGAAGCAGCTTAGAAACTGCTCAAACGGGCGATCATGGGCTCTGAGAGGTTTTGTACATTCGCAAGAACTTGCAGAAAACTGAAACAGGCCCTACATGAGAACGGCATCTATTTGAGACTCGACTTTTATATGAGATAAGCAGAAAGATGATGTTTAAAAACTATGTTTAAAACACTCCAGTAACTTGGGGAGGAGAGAACAGTTTATATCTGATCAAGCTGCTGAGTAGTGGGCGACGATAGACAACAACAGTACTTCCGCTCTGAAATGGAAGTTCTATAACAAAATGATGTAAGATGGCAGCACCCTAGTTCGGGCAACAAATAAGTTGAAGAGGCCACTGTGAATTACCTGATGTCCTCCCATTTATCCTGTTAATGACAGAACTACGCTTCTGAACTAACACATATGCTAACTGACTGTTAGCAAGTTATTTTGCAGTGGACAAACAAATGTGACTTTGTGGAGCACACTGCTTTAGAAGAGTTCTCATTAGGAAACCAGTGAAAACCTTCAAGGCTCAGCATGCTTCGAGAGCACGGGACTGTAAGAGGTGTTAACAGGAAAATGCAAACAAGTGTACTGCATCTGTTCCAAATGCCCACACTCTCAAATCTAGAGAAGCCTAAAATACAGTGACTTCTGAAGTTACACCACAAACTTGTTCAATTGCGCCTCATATTAGGCACTAGTGCTGTTGCATTCAGTTGCAAACATGAAAACAATAAGTAGCTGTGACAACACCTTTAAGTGGGAACTGTGGTGTTCTGCCTGTATTCATTTTACTTGTATATGACCCACAATCTTCAAATGTTCGAGATGAACTGCGCCTCAGAGAGACCAGGCGGCGGCAGCAGCAGGGGGCAGTGACGGAAAGTTGCAGTCAGGTCGGACAGTTTCCAGCCACCGTCAAAGAATATACAGGAAGTCACAGAAATATTTCCATCCTGTTAGATCCATCTGTAGGCCACCTGTAGTTTGCACAACACGTTCAGATGGCTGAAGACATTGTGTTATGCTTTACTGCATTTGTCCGATAAATAACCAATATTTTTATCAGAAGTGAAGTTTGACTCAGTGTGAATATTTTTTCTTCAGCAGTTACTGTTACGTGATATGTAGCCAGAGAATAATGGTCACTTCGCACATAACTTCAACTGTGTTCATCATCTTACTGGGCCTATGTAACAAATGTAACAAATAGAAATACAGTCTTTGTACCATGAGTCCTACTTCTGAGACTTAACAGTCCAGACGTTCTCACAGCTACAGAGGCCACACATGGGGAGGACAAGCAGAAGGTTTCTTATAATCTTTATTTATTGATGTATTTATATATATAATATATATATGAGGGACATATGTGTGTATCTGGCATTGTATTCTGTCCTGTGTTCTTTTAGTCTGCTTTGTAAAGCACTGATTGGTCGTTTTGATGAGTGTTATATAAGTAACCTTAATTATTATTATTATTATCAACCACACAAAATACGTTTGTTAACAGATTAAACCTTAACGAGATTCATATAATCCAGCATTAAATAGAACAATTACACAGGAAATTAGGATTTTGGACAAAACGTAGTGTTTGTAGTCCTAACTAAGAGCCAATCAGCTCTTTGAGCAGGCGACAGCCAGGCGTTTCCCATCATGCCCTGAGGCTTGCAGTCAGTGGAGACTGCAGCGCCTGGCTTTAAAAACTGCGGCCGCCTTGATCTCGTCATGGTTATCCTTGCCGGCACGTGCATGACGTCAGAGCAAGTCAGCATCATCAACAAATCTAACCGGCATGCATTGCGCGGTGGTCGCCAACGATCGATTCTGCGCAGGCCTGGCTCATCTCGAACAAGCCTAATATCTGCGACAAGTCCCGCCGTAGCTTTGTGTTTTTACTGGAACACATAAGTATGCAGAACTGAGTGGTGCTCAAAGAGTCTTTTCAGGATGTCTTTAAGGGGGCTGGAGCATCTACTTATCTACTGAGCATGTTTGTGTATTTGGTTTAAAAAATCCAATAAATATGTGCATAATAAATACTGAGATCCATGTCTGATTAAGCAGGAGCCTCTTTGTAATATTTAAACAGGAATAAACTGAGATTGAGAATAATAACCACACTCAGAGATGCATTTGAACCCAGTATTAAACTTCAATCTTCACATTTAGTTCACATTTGCTGTCAGTCGCCCAGACTAAAGCAAATGAATGGGTATGTGAGTGGGTGAACATGTTCTCTGTAACTGGTATTCAGTCGGACTCTCCTGAATTTATAAGTTTAACTTGACCTGATGGTGCATGAAACATACTTGTTGACTTGAATGCCTGTGCTCTCCCACTTTCACTGTAATGTTTATTTTCTCCGTTTTCTCTGCCAATCACACTTTTCCCCAAAATTGATTCATTTATTGATCATTCGTTCACTCAGTGTGTCAGTCAGTAGCTCAGACTCCAGCTCACCTGTTTTCTATTGCCTATTTACCTCTCTCAGTCGCTCTATTGCCTCTTTTTCTCTCTCCAAGGAGATCACTGGGACAAATTTGAGATCTCATATTGTTGAACAGCAGCCTGAATATCACTGTGTTTATGCTCCACAGAGATGAGCAGAGTAGTGCAGCAGGGGAGTATAATGTAACTGTGTGGTGATCAAGTACACATTAAGGGAGACTGATTCTCTAACGGTGAAAATGTGTGTATGGGTACATAGATTTCAGTTTCACTTTCAGTTAGTTTCAGTCATTCTGCTTTGGAGAAGCGAGTGTACTTGGGTATCTTGGTTTGTTATTAGGTGTGCATGTTCATGCACTGTGACAGTGCATTAGTGGGAGTTTTTAGAAGTGAATGTTAATTTGGGTCAGAACACTGTGAGGCAATTAAGGGTTGTGTACACAAGAGAAAAGTGCAAATGAAATAGCACATAAAACAGACACACACAAGTATGCATAGCCAACATGTGTCTAAACACGTGCGTGCGCACACACACACACACACACACACACACAGACACACACACAGACATCTACCCACAGACACACTCGCCCTGAGGAGAACTCCTGGGATGCAAAACCTTTCACATCTCAGCAAGAGCATGTCTCTGTTTATGTATCAATGAACACACTAGGCCACACACACCATGGTGCTTGTCTTGGTATCCACATAGAAACACACACGAATACACACACATGCTTCACAAAACCATGACTCTGACAGTAACCACACTGTTAAACTTCAGGAAATGATGTCTGTGAGTTGTGACTGAGTGTGTGTGTCACCGAGTCTTTTGCCAAGTAAGCTTATGTTGACAGTTCAGTATTTGATCATTCAGTATTTGAGTACTGTTTCTGCACTTTTCAAGCTTTGTAGTTGTTGCAAGACACATATTATTCACAATGACAGTGGCAGATTACCCATTTATAGGTATTCTTGTCTTTATCTTTTAAAAACTACGCATTCATTTCAAACAAGTAGACCAAAGCATGTTTTTAATTTCTAACTCCAACAACAACTTTGCTGAGTTGTCCTGCTGTCTATAGCCACTAACAAATGAAAAGACATATGTAGCATTGTGTACCCATTAACTTAGAATCACAGAAGCACTTCAGCAGCTCATGAGACTCTCCATCCTGGAAAAAGAACACACTAGTGCTGTCTCTGTCCCTCAGTTGGATTAGAGGATAAATTCAGCCTAGGACTTACAGAGGGGCCAGGTACAGGCACTGATGGAGATGGTCAAAACTCAAAATAATTGGACTGTCCAAAGGGTGGATTGTCAGACCAAATGGATGTTCTGACAATCTACTGGCTGACTGGGATTTAAACAGGCAGTCCCCATGGCCAGTCTGTCTGTACTCTGGTCTTCTCTTTTTCTTTGTCGGGGTGTTTTTAAGCCCCCCCCCCCCCCCCAAAAAAAAAAGGAAAAAGGGGGGGTTCTTCAATGGCGGAAATTCCAGTCAATCACCTGAGTCCTGTGCCATTCCATGTGGGTGCTCACATGTCTTTATAAGCATGGCTCAACGGTTAAAAAAAGAGAAGGATGCACAATGTCACATAGGCAATAGTTGTTTGCTGTTGTATTATATTGCTTACAAACCTGCATAAACAAGGCCTAAAGCCATGCTTCTTGTAAAAATTCTGTATATGAGGACAGAGAGTGGGAGAAAAGTGAAGAGATGAAGGGCTAAAAGCAGCTGACACCAGGCAGAATGCAAATAGGACACCATGATGTTGGCTGTTTACAGCTGTTCCACAACACTTTTCAATGCCCCCTTTGCACACTGACCAAATGCTGTCAAATACTAGGTTTTGACCCAGCCCTGTTGATTTCAGAAAGGCTGAGTAAAGACACCATTCTCCAATATCTTGCATCAATATACTATACAAGGCACCTGTGAGCAATGATTGGACAATCACTGTTGAAGGAGGGGTTTGGCTAAGAGTCAACTGTATCACAGACGCAAACAAAACCTAACCAGCTGCACAGGTGGGCGAGTGAGAGAGTGAGTGAGTTAGCCAGTAAATGAAGGAGTCTGACTCAGAAAGTAAACAGATAAATGAGTGAGTGAGCAAGCGGCCGACTAATCAAGTGAGCGAATGAGCAGGTAAGTGACTATGTGTCTGACTGATTAAGTCACCAAGCTCTCCAGTCTAGAAAGCAGTCGAGGCATTTTATATGTAAATGTGAAAGAGAGAAAAGTTAGCAAAGAATGTGGTGTAAAACGAAATGAGAGGGCGAGCAGCGGTGACAAAAGGTGGAAGCCTGGCGAGAGAGAGAGAGAGAGAGAGAGAGGGATGGATCGAGAGAGCGGGGGAGTCGATGAATGTGGAGGGGCAGGGAAAGAAGGGAGAGTCACTGGAGTGTGTAGGAGGGATGGAAAGAAGGAGTGAGGGTGGCTCTGGAAGCTGGTGGTAATCAGAGGGCAGTGATGGGTGGTCAAGCTGTGCGTATATGTGAGTGTGTGTGTATGTGTGCGTGCCCCACTGTGTTCAACACTCTGTGACGGACCGACACCGAGTTGGCGCTCAGAGTGTGTCTCACTGTGCACAGCTGTGTGTGTAAGTTGTATTTTAAGTTGGCTGAATGGATCCTCAGACCCTTTCTCTTCTCTCATGCTGATTTGGTTGCTGCCTCTACCGGTTCTGTTCCTGCCCCTGAGCAGAGGGATGAGGTTGGAATCAAACCTAGCCACATAGTTTTGATAGGATGCAGCCCATAAACCCATAAACACACAAGCCCCCCCCCCCCCCCCCACCACCACCACCACCACCACCACACACACACACACACCACTACCACCACCACCTTGTTTGTAATTTAATAAATCTATGTGAAGACAACAATATGTCTCTGAGCCACTGTCAGTAGCTTGCTGTTTCTTTACAAATGAAAAACTCTTATGGCAATACCTTTCTAATTGCTCTGCTGTGACTGGATGATCATGGGAGAGTCTGAACAGCTTTATATTGCTGCAGTGGCAAAGAAGCGTGGTGTCTTATGTCCAGGCTGTGAGTGCACTGCTCATGAACATTTCGTCGTGATCATCAGTCGCTGATTCTTACACATCACGATGCAGTGAGAGCCCCACTGCTTTGATTTAGGATGCCAATCTGATGAAGTCACATTTTTCTGTACTCATCTTCATTCCCTTCATTTAAATCCCTCATGTTTATATTATAGCATAAAAAGTAATTAGAAACTGTTAATCTAACCTGCATTTTCACCATCTGTGGTTGGCAGGAGGGGTATCATAGCACACTTTACCCACTGCCATTTGTTAGAACAGAATTATTTTTCCAGAAGGAAAGGCAAATAAATGCTGTTGCAAAGAACAATCACAGACTGGAACAATCTATTCTTGCCATTTTATGCTTGAAAAGATATGTGATGCATCTCACCATAGTATTTTTCTTCAACATAAGTAAACTCTTGCTGTCCTCTCCTTTGACTTTGACAGTAGCTAAGAGCACATCCAGTATCTGTCCTGCTCTCTAAACTGCTTACTGTGCATTTCTGGGTGATAAAATGGAGGAGTCCCTTGAATTTTAATTAATCCATGTTTGTCTGCTCGTCCATACTTTTGTGTGTAGGTTGTATATGTGTGCACGCGCGCACACGCACTCGCACTGTAACTGCTCTCAGATGCCTCGACAAAGACTGTGCAGTGATTTGGCATACATACACTAAACCAAATCAGCCATGCTGCTTGATTTAGGCTATTTTGTGATGCATATGTAGACTTAGCTTCCAGACTGCCAGTAGCAGTTTTAAGAACCTCAACCATAACACTGAAATTGTGCTTATTGTAGGGTGATCCAAACAGTTTGGGCCACGTGCATTGTTTCAAATGTGCATAATATAATTTGCATAGTGATACAATTAAAAGAATGGATTGATTCGATCCTTCTCATGTCTGTCTAACAACTTACATGATGCTTGGATAACTTAGACCTGGTAGTTACACACAACAACAGATGAAAACCAATAGCTCAAAGGAAATGGATTATCAGGTGAAAAAAAAAAAAATTAGAAAAGGTTTGTCTGTATATGTGTGATGTGTTGTATTCACTTCCATAGTCTGATTAAAAACTGCTCATTTCTACAAACATACAAAACTTTAAACTGTTAACCAAAGCGCACCTCTCTGTTTTCCTGCCAGCTTACTGTCTTCTGACTGGCTACACTTTGAGATCACCTTGCTGTGATCATCGTACTTACTACTGTGTGTGGGCGACTGAGGAAGGTATGGAGACAAAGGAAAGGATAGAAAATTTTGTTATCTGTGTCGCTCCCTCCTTGTTTTTTTTGTTTTGTTTTTTGCCACTGCTGTGCTTTGATTTCTCTCGCACTTTTTTTGCCCTGTGTACTTCCATCTCTTCCTTCTCTCAAACCCTCCACAGGCACAAAAGTACACACACGAACAACTCCACAGTATCCCATACTGTGTGTGTACACAAACCACTGTCCCAGTAGGATGGGACACTGAGACAAAAACACACACCAGTACAGCCCAGTGTGAACCCAGTCATGGATCACTGGTAATCCCTACAGTGGATCAGTGCCCCTGTGTGTGTTTGTGTAGACACATTTATGTGTGTGTGTGTGTGTGTGTGTGTGTGTGTGTGGGTGGGGGGGGGGTCATGTGTAAGTGTGTTTGTTTGCTGAACTTTTGGGTCGCAATCACAAGCGTATGAGCATGCACGCGCGCACCCACCCCCACACTCACACACACACAGACACAGCCACATACACTTCTCTTCTCTGCTCACTCTTAAACCCAATAACTGTGAGTATCATCCACTTTCCTTGTTGACATTGCTATTAGTTTAAATGCCAACATAACCATCACTATTCCTTTTTACAGACACATTCTCACACACAAACACACACATGCACAGGACAAACCATCATTCTACTACTTTACATTCAAATCTCACCTTGGCTGTGCTTGTGATGAAATTCCTTGTCTCCGAGGAGAGCAGATGCTATTGTTTCCTCCCTTTGGCTGAACAGAATGAGACTTGAGATCCCCATTCTGGTTCAACTGCCTCACAGTTGCACTGCATCTATGAGCACTGACATGTAGTAGGATGAAACTACAGGGTAATATATGGTTGCCATTACCCCGAGGCCTGCCAGCTTAACCTCTCTCATAGATCTCCCTGGAGAATCTCCTCTATGTAGTGCTCAGAGTTAAAGCTTGTTCTCTCTAAGTTGACTTTTGTGGGAACAGCTGTATGACCGGCTCTCTGCTCTTAGATTCCAGTCTTATTCACATATGTATGAGTGTGTGGAAGTTATCTGTCCTCTGTTATGAGTAAAACAATCATTTCTACTCCCCCACATTCATGTGTTGTATTGTAGTACTGCTCCTGGCCAACAGGTGTCACTGCAACTCTTTGTTTTCGCTGTTTGAGGAGCTGTCTGTGGTGCTGAATGCAAATCTCCCTGATGTGCGGTTGCAAACGGAGCGATGGAGAGAAGAGATGAGAGAATGGATGAGATTGAGGGAATGTAAATATGAGGGAAAGGATGAGAGCAAAAGAAGTAAAGGAGTGCAGAGCAGGAAACAAGGAAAGAGGGAGATGAGCAATTTTGGAGAGGGGGAAATTAATGGCTGGAGATGAAAGAAAGAATGGTCGGAGTGGGGGTGCTAAGAAAGAGTAAAGAAAGGGATTAAAAAAAGAAAAAGATGATCAGAATACAAAGGAGAAAATGCATAAATGAAGGTGAGCATAAAAAGAAACTGCAGAGGTAAGACAAGATCTGAATGGAGAAGAACAATAAATCAGACAGAACACAAAAGGGAGAAGAAAATAGGAGGGAGAGAGGTAACGTGAAGGGGAGGGGTTATGCCATTTTTACCATTTCAGTCGAACAGAAGTCGGGTTAAACAGAAAACAGGTTCACCCTGTAGGCATTTAGCGAGGGCTTTATGGGCTGAATGAAGAGGAGCAGCGGACACTGAGGGAGGCTGGCCAAGTGGATGAAAAGATAGGGGGGAGAAAGGCTGGAAATGAAAGAGAAAGCAAATTAAAGGGCGAAAAAGTGCTGATGATGATGTTGATGATAATGAGGTGAGAAAAAATTAAACAATAGGTGAGATGAATGAGAAAGAAACAGAAAGATGGGACATTTGAAAAAAAAAGAGTAAAAA
Source organism: Caranx ignobilis (assembly GCA_021432705.1). Taxonomy (NCBI): domain Eukaryota; kingdom Metazoa; phylum Chordata; class Actinopteri; order Carangiformes; family Carangidae; genus Caranx; species Caranx ignobilis. The sequence continues at coordinate 21,710,286 of MU269982.1, read as the reverse complement.
AAAATCTAAATTGAAAAAGACATTCTGCCTGAATGTTGTACAGGCTGGAAAAGTATGTGAATGTTTGTGTGTGCGCACGTGTGCGTCAACATGCTCAGTTTCTGGTGTGTATTCCCATCATTCTTTGTGTCTATTGCGATGACATGAGTGTTTATGTCCACATGAGGGGGGAGAGCAGAGAAACAGACGTCAACAGATTGAGCTAAAAGGGGTGGAAGACATTAAGTGTGTCATGTCCGTCTGTGTGAAAATGTGTGTGTGTGTGTGTGAGTGTGCTGATGATCTGTGTGTGTCTGTGTGTGTGTGTGTGTGTGTGTGCGCTGATGATCTCTGATGCAGTGGCAGCAGCAGTACAGTATGCATGACACAGATAGCAGGATTTATGCTCTCCACAAGACTACAGATGGTGACAAGGGAAGCCTCCGCTTCCCTCCGATCGCCCCTGTGTGGCTCTCTTTCTGTGTCTGCCCCCGCCCAATCTCCTGCTCTCCAACCCTCTCCTCTGGCCCGTCTGTGTATATTTACTTTGCTTTGTCATACTCTGACAATGATCCACTAATGGGATTGTCAGAGTCAAAAGTCTCTATCATCTATGGCCTCTCTGTCTCTATGGACTATTCAGCTGTGGAAAAAGGGTTTACTCACCATGGTTGACCCTAGTGGAGCAATGATGGTTCTCTGCATGTCTTTGGCTCTGTTAGGGGTTCATGTGTTCATGGGGTGACCTAGATGGATCTGTGGAAGGGAAAATACACTTCTCATACATTGCTGCTGTACCTCTGTCAGTTTTGTTAGAGGCAAAATGTTTCAGTAAATGTTGGTGACAGTAGCCATTCAGCATTCCCATTCAGGGCCACGAGTCTAATTTGCCAAAAATGGGAAGATAAGAATTTGAGAGCACAGGTAGCTCATCTATGATCATCCAGACTTCAGATAGGTTTAGTGAAATCTGTCCTTTCCACCAGCATCAGTTCCTATGGGGGTGAGGAAACCATGGTTTTTCCATAGAGCATGGAAGTTAGGACACCTCTTGTTATCATGCTGAGAATCAGTGTAAATAGTGATGTTTTGTGGGTCAGAGCAAAGAGCATGTCTGCCAAAGCATTGACCAGGTCTGCTACACCAGGCTCAGATCATATAACATAGGAAACACAAATGGACAGATTCCTCATCCACAAAAAAAAAAGATGAGTGAAGTGTGTCAAATATATCATCACAGGGTTCTGACAGTCTAACATCATGGGAAGTAAAGGTGAAAGGATTAGGGGCAGTACATCAGAGCTTCAGTATGTGAGATGCAGTAACAATGGAAGGCCTCATTAGTAACATGACAAAGGTTTCTTTCACAGAGTCAGGCAGGCATACTGTTGTTATTGAGATTTACCAAGCTTTGCACACCTGTTTGCCCTGTACATTCCTGCATGTGTTGAAGTGCTACCTGAAAACTGAAGAGTGGAGCTCACCAGATCAGACAATGTACCTCAGTCAGTTGAAGCAGGATACAGACTTTGTGTATTACAAGTTATAATAATAATAATTAAATATTTTTACAATATTATTTATGTGTTGGCAGAAAATAATGTTTTTGTACTGGAAAATAATACACAACTAAGTTTTTTTTTTCTTCATGAGTTGGGTTAGTTACAACTTTAATGTAACATATGGAGGTATGGTTACCCTTATGTTTAACCTTACAACCCAAAAAGATCAACTCATACTTACCAAGTGTATTTCAAGGTAAACTCAATTTCAACCCATTTGTTACCACAAACTGTCAACCTACACACTCTCTGCACAGGCAGACAGGCAGGCAAGGCATCTGACTGCAGAAACACTTTCCATTGAATTGAAAAATATGAAAAAGATTAAATATATATATATATATATATATATATATATATATATATCCTGCATTGGCATGTCTAAATGCTGACATGAATGTAAACTAATACTTTAAAACTTGGTGTTTAGATGTCTTGTCTAGTCTTGTGATTGGTAGAAACCAACATCAGCTTGGGTTGAGGAGAACTTCTTTATGATGAACTTCATAGTTTCATATCTACAACCAATAACTAGCTCCACTAGTTATCTCAGTCAATCGATGCCTGGCTCTCTGCCTGCAGACTGTATCCATTGCCACCAATTATTTCTCAGTACTGTCAGACCTTGATATAAATTGCAACATGCCATTGTCCACCACTGAGTATCAAAGCTTTCATTACTTTTGGTCAATAGTGGACAAAATGTACACAGGCGAGCAGAGGAACAATTACTTGAAAGCTGGAAAGTCTGGTGGCAGAGGTTGAAAAATGAACTAGCAACGTCTGATAATGTGTTAATAACTGTACACATATGGTCAGATGAGATGAGCGGCTTTTTTGGGGTCACAGCAGACTGGATCAATATTGAAGATGATAGTGTTCAGTTAAAATCCGAGTTGCTTCAAAAGTTCCCATTCAGGGGATAGAATTAGTGAAGAATATGAGCCGACATTTGAAGGATGCCAGATAAAGAAAAAAGACTATCACATGCCCTGGTACTCTGTATCGTTTTCTCTCGACCACCATCTGGAAAATCAAAAAGAGAAAGAGTGCCACTTGGATGGCTTGATCCGTAACCTGCAAGAATCACTCCAAAGAAGATTCAGAGTGATCTTTGTCAGTGTGAGGATGCCAGACTCACAGAGTGATGGAGCGACTTTAGCCTTCTCTGACCCTCAATGTATCTAAAAGCAGCACTGTGAGATGCTTCATTTGACAACATATTGTTGAGCCTTGATGTTTTGGCCACTGAAAACACCAAATGTGATTCTGTTTTCCAATTTAATGCTAAATCTTAGAGAAAATATTCATTCAAAAATATTCACGATGATAGATTGTCATGACACGGTTGCTTATGATGGGTGAACCTATACCGTTAATTCTCAAATAAAAGCTGAGTCTCAAATAGACACCAGTCCCCTGTACTGGCCAGGTCTGGCTACAGGTTCAAGCAAATAAAAGCCGTTCTCAGTTAGAAGCTGGGTCTATTTACTATGCAAGTACTTGTGAATGTATAAAACTTCTCAAAGCCCACTAGATCACCCATTTGAGCAGTTTCTAAGCTGCTTATTTCATGCTAGAGTTCTCACAAAATGAAAAAGGAAGCCCATGGCCTGGCACGAATTTCTTGTATATATTAGGGTGACCATATTTTGATTTCCAAAAAAGAGGACACTCAAAGTATGCCTCCTCTGTATGGATTACACAACATTTTTTTACAAAATATCTATATAACAACACAAATAGGCAACAACACAAATTCTGAGCTTATTCAACATGCTTAAAATAATCTCTCTTCAACTCTCAATGGTACTGACATAAAATAAAAATAAAAACCTCTGGAATGAAATGATAATAGAAACACTTCTGGAATTAGAAATTCAACCTATAACAAAGTTGTCCCATTAAGTGAGAACAGACTTGAATCTGGGCCACCACAGCAAGCCCTGGTGATACCGGTTCTACCAGGTGAGCTACTTGAGTGGCACCACGTCACAGCATAGAGTTCTCAAACTTGCCAGACCAAACCTATATGCAACCTACACACAAAAGTATGGACAAACAGACAAACATGGATTAATTAAAATTCAAGGGACTCCTCCATTTTATCACCCAGAAATGCACAGTAAGCAGTTTAGAGAGCAGGACAGATACTGGATGTGCTCTTAGCTAACCGAGCCAGAACATGGATCCGGTCGGATCCGGGTATCAATACTTGTGGGTCAGACTGGTTCAGGCAAGCTGGGCCAAATACAGACAAAGCAGTATACCCTAGTATATATTCGATCTGAACCCTGCCCGAACCAGCGCGTCTGGTTTGGTTGGTCAGGCTAGGCTGACCTGTTGAGAACTCCGACTGACCCAAGGAAAGTTTAATCTGTGCCAATTAAATTTAGAAATAAAATGAATGCGTGCTCTGGCTCTTTCTGTCTACACATACTCTTTTGAACAGTACGAACAGAGTGATTTGATAGTATTTTCCCATCTTTGCTAAGCAAATGAATTGTGAGTATTGAATAAAAACCTGTCTCATATAGACGCCTGTCTCAAATATAAACTGGTTCAGTTCAGCAGTTGAAGCAATTAAAAGCCTGGGTTTTTATTTGAGAATTCATGGTATGTGTTATGACTAAGCAGCTACCTCCAAATCAATGACACCAACATGGAAGTGTTAAAGGCTCAAATGGCCTGATGACCTGTCCAGGCTGTGCCCCACCCTTAACCAATCAACTGAGATTAGCTCCAATCCAGGAACCAATCCAGGAGCCCTATGGATGGATGGATGGATGGATGGAGCAGCCCCCTCAGAGCTTCAAAATAGCTCTTCAGTGAACTGAGTGACACAGATGTTACGTCCATATAATTTCTACATATACTCATCTTGTGTATCATTAAACATTCCATGGTTATGACTGTTGGAATTCAAGGTGTAAAGGCATCTCCTGAGAGAATCATGTTCATCTTCACCACTGACTTTTTCTAAGAACTCTTTTTTGTGTGTTTGTACTCTCGATGTAATGAATTATACATACGGGGATACTCACATACGCTTCCTTTATTATGTATGAAAAGTGAGTGAGTAGTTTTGTTAGGAATGAAAAATGAGATCTTGTGAAAGAAGTTCAGTCCCTACATATTTCCACCCCTTTGCACACCTGATCAGAAGCTGCATGTAATGTGCACAGTTGTCTCATTATCTGTATTAAGAAGTTTTTGGTCACAGCTGTTCCCAACTCCACTGTTGATAAAAGGGATTTCAGACACTGTAAGATGAACCAAGAAACGTTTTGTCAGAAGCATACTAGGCTCTCTATCTGACCACTCTCTGTCTTTCCTTGATTTTTCCCTTTTCACACTGCTGGAGAGTGAAGATGACTCCATGCAACTTGTTAAGACCAAAGAGAGAATCTCATACCTTATTTCTCTACAGCATTGTGGTGAACCTTAAGAATCTCCTACTCCCCATGGTAGTGAAGAAGGCGATATGTAGTAAAGTGGTACAATGAACTTGGTTGTTAAATTTTAAAGTTATGAATGTGATTAATGTCATTGTGAAATTAATTAACTAAACAGAAGACATCATATAGACATTCTACATCTTTAAAAAAAATCAACGAAAGGCAGAGTAGAAATGGGAAAAGCTATGTTGCACTTTGATAAAGACCATCTACAAAGAGAGACCTCGCTCCAACGGTCTGAAACTGAAAAGTGCCAGACAATCTGTCGTCTTGGACATCATCAACAAAAACTTTAATATTGCATATACTTTATTTGCTGCCATTGATAGGCCAACCAATCCCCCAAAACAAACAGTCCCTGGACTGCTTTCAACTGAGTTTGCTCTTCCTTTAGGGATGAAATTAAAAACATTAGACAAACTATCAGTGGTTCCACATTAAACACCACTATTCCCACATAAAAGTAACTTGACCCTGCTCAATGTCATTTACTACAAAAGTCCAGGGGAAACTTTAGAGTATCTTACACAAACAATGCTGCTTTTACTTCAACAAACTTTCTCAAAAATGTTTTTGGCCTCTTGGTGACAGACCTCCTGTAAAATAGTCTCACTCTGATCTGTTCTCATGCCTCATAAACTGCAGTTACCAAGCCTCTCTTAAAATGAGAAGCCTGGATACAACCATATCAAATGTACCCTTTAAGAGCAAATTAAAAAAAATATATATACAAGTTACCTATTAATGGCTCAACAGGTTTTGAACTTGAAATGTCTGTGTTCTAACCCTAACCCTCCACTCACGTCATCATGGTCATAAATCAGGCAAAAATATAAGTCATGAAGTGACTGAATGCCTTTGAAACCAACTGCTGACCATTCAAGATAGTATTAGACAGACTGGGAAACTAGGGGGTCGTCTCTATCGGTAAAAGAGTATACTGTTTCCATTAGCAATCACATCCACAAGCAAGCTCATGATATGTGGAGTCAGGGTTCAATTCTGGTACCTCTCCTCTGTGCTCACTAGCCTGAATTATGCTATCACTTACCACAGCTACACAAGTCATTGTCAAGAGTACCTGGATCTATACAGTCTGTGATCCTAGTGTTGCATGTATTGACCAAATTAATGAGTGCAGAATTTCCTCCAAATTATCAAAGACAAAAATTAGCTAATGGTTTTGTCACAGCATATCACACCATATTCCCAGATCTCTACATCTTCTAAAAGTATCTTGAAGAACTAACTTTAAATATAGTCATCTGTCGACAAATCACCCACTAGACCTCTTAGGTCATCAGGGACTAGTCTGCTTAGTGTTCCTAAAAAAAAAAAAAAAAAAAAGGGTTAAGCTACCTTGACTGATCATACTACAGATAAAGCAGCTGGAATTAACTTCTGTATGATCTCAGCCCCAGCTCTGGCTACTTTCATTAACAGGCTAGGGACTTTCACTCATCTGCGCTTTTAATGTTTGCTAATAATTTTTCTCTGACTGTCAAACACCCAATGACTATTCTTTGAAGTGTGTGTGTTTTTTTTTTTTTTTATTCTATGTACGCATTTGTACTTATTAATATTTTTATTTTTCTGTGCTCTGTTCTTTTTATCTTTTTATGTGAAGCAAATTGAATTGCCTCTGTATATAAAATGTCTTGCATAAATAAATATTCCTTGCCTTGCTTTAGACTGCAGACCGAGAATAAGAAGACAAGGATAAGGCGATTTTTGTTGGGTACAGAATATCCCTCCTCCAATAGACGGATTATCACATGGTGATGCTCAATAACACAGTCTTACTGGGTGTGTCCCTATCAATTAAACATACAAACTCCCTGTCAGTTAATGTCTGTCCTGACAGACACAGGTGCCACAGCTGGGCTGTATAGTGTACATTTTGCCATACAGGAGATTTCCTGTAGAAAGATCACAGTTGCCATGATGATGATGATGATGATGATGATGATGATGTGATCACAGGAACACACATTAGCATCTTGTAGCACCCGCTGAGGGCATTGTCTGAATACGTTCACACCCTCTGCATACTTGCTGGAGAGTTTTACCTCATTGAATTATTATTAAAACACATCATTAAAACTATAGGCTTCTTTGCATCAGAAACTGCTAAATATGCAAAAACAAAAATTATCAGTGACCTTAAATGCATGGTGGGATTGGGAACTGTGATGAAGATAGCATTTACCATGTCAACTGTTTTTTCTCTTTTTTTACTGCCTCTTTGTCTGTATCTTCTCCTTCACTTGTCTGTAGCTCACTGGTTTATTCAGCCTCTGTCCATTAACATCTCCTATATTTTGCTTTTTATGTTCCTCCTGCAAAAAGAATTACCTTTCTTTCCTCTCCTTCTACCTCTCTCTCTCTCACACACACACACACACACACACTCACACAAACACAGATTTGGTGTTTGTCTCTCTCAGCCTCTAGTTGTGAGATCAATGCCTCCCCCAAGTAGGCTGAGACTGAGTTATGCTGCCACACAGTGTGGGAGAGTTAAAAGGCAAGCAGTGGCACACTGAGTCAAATTTTATGTGCATCTCAATGCTCCTTGCATGTTTTCTCTATTTGAATAAATGGGAGTCAAACGAGACAATTTCTCTCACCCTGCAAAAATCTGAGGGGAGGATTCAGTGCTACACGGAAAAGAAAATAGCACAAAGGTTTAGACAAGAGGGGCTCAAGTTGAAAATGATCAGCCTGGGTGGTAGCCTGCAAGAAAGTGCTCAAACTTTAAAAAAAAACAGAGCAACAAATGTCCTTACAATAAACTAATAATGTACATCAAAAAGCTTTAAAACTGTTTCCTTTGTTTTTTGTTTTTTTTAAACTGATTCACATGTTGGAACTGATTCACTTGGAACAGCTGGGCTAATGAATCCCACAGTGCACCATATTCAAAGCTTTACTTTACCCCATCCTGAGTTAACTGTATAGCTGTGATCTACTCCTTCCATTGTCACAGCAATGTCATTAGACGTATGTAACACAGCATTAAAGGGTGGCTTACAAAACAACAACAACAAAAACACCAAAAGTGTTGCTGTGGGTGTTGATTTTTTGGGGGGGATAAATGCACAAATGTCTGTGTGTTAGCAGATAGAACAAGAGTAAGTCAGACAAATCGGGGGGGCTGTGGGGAGGGCGATACTCCAGGAGGGATTAGTGAGTTAGCAGATGTATTTTGCCAAAATTCTGGAAAATCATGGACTTTGTGTTTCACGAACAGAGCTCACAGAAAAGCTCCTCGTCTACAATTTGAGATTACACCGAGTCTTTCTGTCACTATGGTAAAAACTGCCAGACAATCAATCCCTCATATGCCACATTCACTTGATCTCAGTCACATGCAGAAATGTTGATGCTGATAAAGGGTTTCCACACACTGAACATCATAATGGAGACAATTTGTAAATGGAGTAAATTTAAAGCTGCACTTACAGTAACATTTATTACAGTGAATTTTGTGAACTGGGTTCCTCTTAACGATGAACCCTCAGACTTATGACCTCCTTATCTTGTCACCCTGTTTTCAAAGACAGTATGTGTTTTTGGCAAAAAAAAACACAAACAACAAAATTAGCAACTAGCTGCTGAACATAACAGCAGATTGATAATAAAGTGAGTGAAAATGGATTTAGCTTCTGCTTCTTCATTCAGCTCTTTGTCTTAGTTTTAAAATCCACAACCTCCCATCAACCTGCCACAAACTGTCACAAGAGACTAACCAGTCTGGAGACAGTGGCATTTTACTGACATTTTGTGGATATAAATTTCATAAACGGGTGACCCAACAGCCAAAAAGTTAAGGTGCATAGCACATGGTGCCAATGCTATAAAGCAGGAAAGGCCCTGGTTCAACTCACTCTTTATATCTAATAAAGGCATAAAATGGCCAGACACTTCAGAAAATAAATAAAAGATCACAAATTAAATAAAAAGAAATACAACATTGGACACAGACATCATTCACGTAAAATGCAGTTAGTGTATCCCTGGCATAAGCCCAGGCTTTTCTGGAACACGTCTCCCAACTCCACCTTCTTTGTTCTAATTGTTTACTTGATATAATCACAAGAGCACATCACGTAACTTGGCGATATTGACTTTCAGTGTCTACTGTTTAGGTTAAGACCTCCACCCTTCAACACACACACACTGGTGGTTATGCATGTGCTGAGGTATTATGGTTCAGTGGTCTTTTAGTAGAACATGGAGCATTTGCCAGTCTCAGTTTCACTTCACACCCACACACTTTCACACTGGCTCAGTTGTTTTCTTTTCTGATTGGCTGTGTGCAGACATGTGTGCACCTGTGTGTATTCATACCTTCATAGTCACAATATTGTTTTATTATCAGGAGGGCAAGGCTCCTAATTTCCCCTGAACAAGGTCATATCCTGTTGAAGCAAGAAACAGGAAACAAGGGCCTTGCTCTGCAGGATAGGAGCTGGATCCCACTGCTGCAAATCACAGATGTCATACCTTCTGAGTGGAGCTGGTCCCCTTCCTCTCTTTAGCACTCGTCAGCGTACACATGCTTGAATGCATAATGCATGCAAAGTCAAGATCAAGTCACACACATGCTGTTTTGCCTTGCTGTGACAGATAAATCTGGGTTGTGATAGGTGCATGCAGCGCCTTCGGCAGCTGTCACTCATCGCTGTCGTTTCTGAATGAGCTTCACTGGGAGATGAGGGCCTATTTGATTTGATCGCTGAGGGGAAGCATACGGCCTGTATCACTGTATCACACTCTCAGAGGGAAGAGAAAGTTGCTATTCCTGCAATACGTCAGATCCCCTTGAATGCACACTCTCCGGCAGCATGCATAAAGACCAACAAAGACCCAGGCAGACACAAAGACTCAGACACATACGTGCACATGTGTGGGAACTCAGCACAGTCCCCGGACCTACTCCATTACAGAGATGCTCCAGTGGGTTTAAATGAACACCCCCTGTCCTCATCATTTTGCCAAAGAGAAAGAGGAAAAGACAGAAAGAGATCAACCTGAAGGAAAGAGAGAGATGTGATAGCTCATAGCTGAAAGCATGAACAAAGTTGAGCGTGTGCATGGTAGAGGCAGAGAGCACGGATGGAAGGGGGAGGACAACAGTGTGAGAAGAAGAGACAGAGTGACAGACAGAGGGAGTGTGTGTCTGGTCAGAGGGCTGGAGGCTTGTCTCCTGCTGTGGAGAAAGTGCAGACAGCGTGTGGGTTAGCTTGGCCCGCTAACCTTGGAGTGCTAGTAATTGGCACTTAGCATTAAACAGCCCCTCTCCCTCTGGGATAATAAGACTCACAGAGAAAATAAAGAGCTGTAAGCTTTGAGACACTAAAGAGTTCATCACACATGCAAATATTATTTCCAGAGAAATGTATCTTAAAAAATACACATGGCTTCAAAGTGGAGGGGAATCTGAAAAAAAGAACATTTACAACACTCTTACATTCACGTGCACTGTTTGATGTTTTACTGTCCAGGCTTTGCCTCTATTCATATGTTTGGGAAAATCTCATTTTCTACATTCTGAGACTCCCAAAGATTGGTAACACTCACGACTCCATTGCATATTGCAAAGCAAAAAGTCATGCACTTGGCCGTGGAGTAAAACCACCTTCAAAAGAGCTGTTACTTTTTCTAGTCTCACTTGAGGTCCAGATAAAACCTGCTTTGAATCAACACACTGGGCTGCAATACAGTATTCACTGATCTTTTGGGGAGGGTCCGAGACTTGTGGTCCATCAATATTTATAACAGGAGACACTACTGTACAGTAACATACAACTGAGAAGAAAATGGGCTGAATGACAAACTGCAGAGTTCTGATAATTATGTTGGTGTGTGTCAATACAAGTGACCTCTTTCACATTTTAAATCATCTGTTTCCATATAAACCAAAAATATTCATTAGTCCGACTCCAGCCTTAGCACAGACCTATGTGAAACCAGACATGGAGTAAAATATCACACTGTTATACAACATAATACATATACAATATGATAAATACTGCATGCACAACATATACAATATGAAACATGTGATATATAGAATATATTGATCATTTTACATGAAAGCTATTATTGCTTTGCAAAAATGTCTGAATCTCTTGGAAGAAATATGTAACTTCTTTTAATCCTTGGGGAAGGGAGAGCCCACATAACTTCCAATTTTACTATTTCAGACCTCATCACATCCTTCATACCAGGTAGCTTAGAGGAAATAAAGGAAAGATAACCTTTTCCACTATTGGATGACAACACTTAACCCTTATTCAGAAGTGCTATATTTTCTCTATGTCTGAAAAACTAATTACCAGTATATCGTTCAGAAAGCAGGACATGTGTTAATTAAAGTACTCTATGTAGATGACTTGATCATGTTTTTACCATTAAAAGTTCTGGTATTTGCAACATTTAAATTAAATCTATTAGCGGTGGGTCAGTGTGTTGACTTGATGACTTGTCTTGAAATGAAGTCATTTCCTAGACAATGTTTTTCTAAAATGAATCCATTTTTAACTGTACATGAAGAAAAAGACTGGTTCCAGAAGAACATGGCACAAAAAGAGTGAGTGCAGAGTGTTTATTGCCCATGTGGCTGTGCAACCATGTCCCACCACTATCTTCATCCTTAAACTTTATGTATGATGTAGAAAGTTTGTGCCCAACTATAATTTCCCTTGGTCCTTTTCTGCTGCATCTCTCTCATCAAGGTGGTCCATTGTTTCAGAGTGCTAACGAAGCTTCTGCTGCCAACACGTGATGATTTAATTGTGCGTTGAACACTTTCCTTTGTTCTGGCTATATGTGAAAGCACCTTGGGGACAAACCAAACTTTTATTCAACAGGAAGAGTAAAGTTACTCCTCCAAAACCTCCATAATAAACCTCTGCCTCAGTCACCTTTCTACCTTTGGTTTTTATACTTTTCCTTGTCTTGTCTTGTTTTGCCTTTTATTATTCCACTACTGTTATTTTTTTTTGGAGTTAAAATCCACTGAAAACTACATGTTATCATAGTACAGTTGTTGTTGTGGTCGTCATTTTTGTGTTAAAAAACACAGATGTTCTTTCTGTGGTGCAGCAAGAAGCAGTGAATGCAAAGTGGCTCCATCCTCAGGGGAAGTTGTTAAGATCCTTTTTCTACCTTTGCACTGGTGAGATGGTAATGGGCATAGCATCACACACACACACAAAGAAGCCTAGAATGTTTCTGTGTCTGTCTCCTGTTTTCTCACATAGGTTTAATTGCACTTTGGTATTTAAGAGTTGCAACATTTCATTAATTTTGTTTAAAAGATGAAGATCACACCTCTTTACAGACACATAACACAGCTGTGCTGTGTTTTCAAAATACAAATTAAACTTAAAAGCAAAGGCCTGGCTTTCTGACTGTTCTAAGGAGCACTGGAGCAACTCCAAACTTGGTTTCATATTTTAAGCATTTTCTGTAAAATATTCACAACCAAAGCCAATGTTTAAAAAAAGAAAAAGAAAAAAAGAACCTTTGGTATTTATTAATTGTACCCAAAGACTCGTGGAATTGATTTGGTATGGTTTGAGTGGAGTTAAGTGATACTGATAGCAATATAAATGAGCTGATAGCCTCATGACTGTGATGAGAGGTTGATTCAGATGTTGATGTATTCTAGCTGGCATGCACTGAAACAAAAAGTGACAAAAGTTTCATCGTTCCCAGCTGAATCCTGCCCAAGTCAGCCCAAAGCACCATCACAGACATCTCTCAATTTGAAGCCAGTGTGTCACTACAGAATCCAGATACACTGAGTGTCTTTTGTTGGAAAACTGATTTGAATTTTTATCAGATTTGACTGTATTAAAGTAATGCAGTGTTGTACTTTAAACTGCAATGCAATCTGGGAGAAAAGTAATGCAATTGCAGCACAGTGGGGATTGCCATTATTTACAGCACCATTAGATATGCTACATCATTTTCCTACACCAATGAGTCAAAAGGATATATGGTGTGTCACAATCTCTGTCAAAGCAGTAAAAAAAAAATAAAAAAAAATACAGGATTTCCTCTGGTTCATTTTTCTGCTTTTTAGAACCATTGTGTTACAAAGCACTTGAAAATCTTACAATTTCACTGGTTTCTATTGGCACAGTTGCATGTTTGCATTAACATTTAAACCTTTGCTGTAATAAGAACCAGTGCTTTGTTTTCAATTTCACAAGAAGAGCCATAAGGCAGCATGGTGGTACAGTGGTTAGCACTGTAGGCTCACTGCAGGATTTGTCTCTTAGAAGAGTCTTTTTTTTTTTTTTTTTTACATTTTACATTGTTTCTCAGAAGCAGCACTGGCATGAGTAGGAACAAAAGCAGGACATGAGGAGGTGCAGAGCAGGAGGGGCAGGGAGATGTCTGTGTCTGCTCACTCATCAGGACGAATATGTAAATAAAACATGACATGTTTTATTTCAATAACTATATGAAATGGACCTATGGTATTATGGTTGCACTGGTCGCCATACACAATGTAGCTTCACATACCATTTCTGTTATTCTATAGTATTTTACTGGCAAAACTCTGACCAGCATTGTGCTATAACTGACATGAATACAGTAAAGAACTGCAGTACAATGTCTAGTAATATTCTGTAATTTAAATTGTAAAAACCACAGTTCTTAGCTGGGGAAACTGCTGACAGTAAGTTACTATTAATCTGCAGTGAAAACTCTCACAGTATGCAGATGATGCAGTGGTATCAAAACAGGGTTTGACTTCATGTAAATCCTGCAGATTACTACTATTAAGTTACTAAATGCATTTTCTACATAGCCAACATTACCACTGAAGGTTTTGTAAATGACTGTCACTGTTAGACGTTCTATTAGACCAACATGTCAGACCTAAATAAATACTTCATCTGACATGTTCTCTGCCTATATGTTTTCAGCCACAGCCCAGTGAGAGTGGACTCTGATCACATAACCAGTAGCACAACTAGATATGCTCTATTCACTGTGCCAGCAAATGCTATGCTTCTCAACAATGCCAGAAGTAAGTCAGCTAACAATTGATTTGCCTACCACATTTATATAACTGTGTTCAACACAGCAAATCAGCTAACATTATCGTGTATGTCACTGTAGCAGGTCACCAATGAAAACAGACATGTACAGTAACCTACTGCCAGAGTCTTTGCTAGATTCAAACTGACACAGTTGTCAGTTTCTTGTCCAACATCCATGATGTTTAAATAGCAAATACACTCTGACTGTGCAGCCATGAGCGTATTGGTTTCACAATGACATATGCTCAGTTGAACTGATGGTGTGTTGCTATTCTGATGTCGGACCTTCTTTGTGATAGAATGGTGTGTGTTGTATTAAATTATCATGTATCATAGACATCTCTTGCTGTGTACATGTCAGGACTATGCTCACTGATCAGTGACAATATGATCAAGTCACTGCAGAAACATCTAAATTCTATGATAGTGGTGAAACACTGCACCACTATAACAGTTATATGGCTTTTAAGGGAATGTGAGATGGCACTCTGATTGATTTATTGGATGTTAAGCCCAAAACACTCCCATTAATAATTTAGAGATTAAGTACAACGTCTCTGAACTATGTGCCTGTCATAGTGCCTCTCAGTTAGACATGAACACGTCCTACACACACTTGCATCAGTGGTTGATCTGTGAACTCCCCAAAGCCACGATTACTGGGATAGCTCTGGTGGCTTAGCTGATACCATGTAAGCTTAATGCATGTATATGTGCATGTTCAGATAAGACTAACAAAACAAAGAAAAGAGACACTTCAATTACATATGTGTCAGCCTATCATCATGATTAGGTTGTTTGAAACTCAACACTTCACTGAGAAGGATCCAAGGTGAGTAAAATAAAATGTACCCATTTTGTCAAAATATCATCCGTTCACAGCTCATGACATCCACAGCAATTGGCTTGTCACATCACAAGGCGAGGCACATTGTTTGCAAAATCCTCTTCTCTCTGTGACTGGACCACGTCTGCATAATCTAGCCCATAGATCATTACCATGTGTGCCATATTAAATTCCTGCCAAACCCCAATTAAGGTAGGATTACCTATGCATGGCTAGTTTTATCCTCATTTTGGAAGCGTGGTGCAAATCCATAAGTAGGCTGCAGTTAATTTGGACTTGAACCTAATACCTACCTGTATTTGCTTTAGCCATTGGAGCTGGCATTGCTTGTGCATATTGCAAATTTACAGTTACAAATGCCATGCTCCATTTATGACTAGTGGACACTTTCTGTTACTGAGACAGCAATTAACTTAAAACTTTCTAAGCAGTCTCAGCACAGCCACATAATTGATTGCCATTAATTGCAGGTGCTGTCTGCGTATAAAATTTGCACCATGTGCACGCACACACACACACAGACACACACACAGATTCTACCATCAGCAATTGTATCTCTGTATGATAGACAGTGAAGGCTGAATTAGGATTTTAAGATGAAGAGCTCGGTGCAAAACTCATTAAAAATAGTTAACAAGTGACATTGCTTTATTAAACATGTGCTTACAGTATGCACACGCACACACACACACACACACCCAAAGACACACATTCAGCCAGAACTACTCCAGGGACTTAATTATTGCCTCATATGAGCAGAAAGAAGCTCCCTTACATTATTAACACGGTTTCATTTTTCTTTTAATATTCAAGAAAATCTTATTAAAGGAAAATCCTCTTTTGCAGAAAACAGAGAGGAGATCTTGATTAAATCAAAATATCTTTGTCCCTTTTCTGTCAGAGTGGAAGAGTGAGGGAGACCTGTTGTAATGATGAGGCAGCAGCTTTAGCCTTGAAGAAAAGAGATACATCAATATTAACAAGTCTCACCTCAACCCCCTCCCTGACCTTTTATTCTACCATGACACCTTTCACTCTCAATGCTCTTCTCTTTTTTTCCATTTCTATTTGTTGTCTTTCAGAGGTGCTGTCTGGGAACCATAACCTTATAGTGGTGGAGAGGTTTGTGTGTCCCTGTGAACTTTAGGGCTATTTTGTCTGGAGCAATGTGCTCCTGGTAGGGTCCCCAACGGCAAATTGGTCACAAGAGGGGCCAGACAAAGAATGGTTCAAGAAGACCCCACGAACACATTGAAATGAGAAGTGGTCACCCAATGTTAATTTCCCTGAGGGAAGTCGCTGAGGTAGTCAAACAACACAGCAGCAAATGACAAAATCCGCTAGGAGATACTGAAAGCTCTGGAAGTTGAGGGTCTGTCTTGGATGACATGTCTTTTCAACATTGTATGGAAGTCTGGGACAGACTGGGGTAGTAGTTCCCCCATTTAAAAAGGGGGACCAGAGAGTGTGTGCCAATTACAGAGGCATCACAATGTTCAGCCTCCCGGGAACCTAGAACCTCTGACTGAGGATCAACTGTGAGGATTTTGCCCCGGTCATGAAACAACAGACCAGCTGTTCACTGTTGCAGGTATCTTGGAGGGGGCCTGGTAGTATGCCCATCCAGTCTACATGTGTTTTGTGGGTTTGGAGAAGGCAGCCAATCGGGCCCCTCAGGATATTCTGTGGGAAGTGCTGAGGGAGTATGGGTTTAGGGGGCCACTTCATATATGTCCAAAGCAGCAGCTGTATTCGGGTTCTCGACATAAATGCAGATGCATTTCTGGTGGATGTTGGCCTCCGCCATGGCTGAGCCTTGTCACCAGTTCTGCTTGTGATTGTCATGGACCGGATATGGAGGCGTAGTTGCTGGGTGGGGGGCTTGCAGTTCAGTGGGGTGAGGATCTCATCGCTGCTATCTGCAGATGATGTGGTCCTGATGGCACCATCGGCCTGTGACCTTCAACACTCACTGGACTGGTCCTCAGCTGAGTGTGAAACGGGTTGGATGAGGATCAGCACCCCCAAATCTGAGGTCATGGCTCTCAGTTAACTGATGGACTGCCTGGTATGAAATGAGCCTTTGCCCCAAGTGGAGGAGTTTAAGTATCTCAGGGCCTTGTCCACATGTGAGGGGACACTGGAGCATGAGATTGGCCGAAGAATCAGCACAGCGGGAGCGGTATTGCAATCGCTGTCCTGCACTGTTGTGACAAAAAAAGAGATGAGCCAAAAGGCAAAGCTCTCAATCTACCAGTCAGTCTTCTTTCCCACCCTCACCTATGATCATGAGTGATGAGAGACTCTGTGTAGACTTCCTGCTCCTTTGTATGGAAAGAAGCCAGTTGAGGTGGTTTGGGCATCTGGTAAGGGAGGTGTTCCTGATGCGTCCAGCGGGGAGGAGGCCAAGGGGCTAGATGGCACTAAGACTAAGTGGAGAGATTAAATCTGCAGCCTGGCCTGGGAATACCTCAGGATCCCCCAGTCAGAGCTGACTGATGTAACCAGGAAAAATACATTTGGGGTTCACTGGTGGATCTGCTGTCCCCCGTGACCCGACCTTGGATGAGCGGTTGAAAATGGATGGATGTATGGATGGTCTTTCTGAGGTCATTCAGTTACCTTTGCATTGTTGAAATTACATTTCTAATATTTCAGTGTCTCTTTCTTTGTGGTTTTCTGCAGGATTGACCCTAGAAATCAAAGACAGGACACAAAATAAAGGTCTTACATGCCTTATCGTAGCAGTGAGTGATGAGCAGTTGGTGTGGGCTTGAATCCAGTATACAACTGAAACAACTTTCATGTGCTGCCATATTCACTGCCTTTACACTGCTACCACCCACACAATCCAGTTTGCTTGTACTACTGTGCTACTGGACATTGATATAAAGTGTGGTCTTTTTTACTCTCGCGCAACAAATGCAGTCAGAGATCTGAGGAGATCCTTTAAACTTCCTCTGCCTCATGACTGAACCACACTGACGTGCGTCACAACAGAGAGATGCTCTGAAATCACATCCATCTTAACCCAGATCTTTTGATTTCATATTCTGCATGTGATTTCACTCAACATCCCAGTCTTAAACAGCACTACATTTTATTATTGGTGCACAAAACTGTAGAGGAAAGAGAACAGGCCTTTCATACATAATTTATACTTTGTTAAGGAAATATAATTTCCTCATATAGTATACAAAATGACAATGCCCTTTTGCACGCTGGCCGCTACTTCTTACTGTTTTTTTTATTTAATCAACATATAATATTCACTATGTGTGTATTGCATGTCATTTGTGTATGGGTCAGTGCATGCATCGGTGTGTCGTCTGTAACTCTGTAGATACGATTAACTCTTAAATCAGATAATACTCCACTTCCAAGCCTACTCAATATTTGAAATCAATTTAAAGAAAAATACCACTACCACTTTTTTTTTCATCACATGATGCACTTGGATTTTAATTTTGGCACCACTGTATAGAACTAAAAGCACTCAGGTTTCCTGCTTGGTGGTTTTTAATTTTTCCATGCACTCTTGACACAAGCCAGTCCACATGAAACGTGTTAACAACTTGTGTAATGGTTTTTAATTGCACAATCCTTTCTGCCAGAAAAGCTTTAGAAGGTCAGGTGAGATGAGTAGGAATATGAGTTGTGTCCACACAGAGCACAGAGTGCATCATAGATAGAGCATCTCTGGCAGAAACACAGTTTGTCCAGCAGCAAAAATACAGTCAAATAAGAAGCAAAATGGCAGCTGCACAGTTTTAATTGAATGAATGAATAAATGAATGGATGTCATTCCCTTTAATACAGATAAAATGATGCAAACGACATGTACAACACAAATGATGTGAAATGTGCCTGTTGACAGGAAAGTTGCACAATCATACACACTCTTGACCTGAATTTGAGCTAAATTATTACTACTACTAAATTCATTTGAGGTAAATGACTTACTTAACTGTGTCACGACGGAGATGATTAAAAAAAAAAAAAGCTTAAAATGGCAAACAAGGACAATTTTTGGACCCGTGCAGCAGCCAATTTTGATGTTGGTTACAGAGGTTTGTTCACCTGAGCTGTCAACATTTGACCAAAGTTAGATTTACCTCAGACTTTTAAAAGGTCCTTGAAGTCATTTAAGTTTAGAGCTCCTCTGTGTAACTGGCAGCCTTTAAAAATGATTTGTAGAGCTTCACTGAGGAATTCAATAGTAAGGGATGTGTGGTAAGTTTCTTTCCACCTTGAGGATCTGTCCACTTGAGTGAAGGGAATCCAGAGTAGAGGTGTAGTGGAGGGAGAAGTGAGCGAGCCAGAGAGAGATATGACATAATCCGAACCGAGATTGGTTGCCGTGTGATATCTTGTTTCTCAGCTCCGCAGACTTAATCAATAGCTGCCAGTGAGGGAGAGAAGGAAGCCTTCTCTCTTTCCCTCTTGATTTCTCTCTCTCTCTCTCTTTCTCACACACACATGCACATATACGCCACACACACCTGTCAGTGAGGGAAGGAAATGTTGAAACTAATAAGAAATGTTTTAAGACATCTTTCTATCTGTCCTCCTCATGGACACACTGATCTACATACAGTTAAACTGAACCACCAACACTGAACTTAATAGTGTTTTACTAAACACTCAATGTGCATTCATGTCTCACAGCCAGGCTGTCTACTGTAAATCACATGGCATCACTGTGTGTAATAGGAGCAGCACAACACTGGAGTGCAAACATATCAGGTTCAATAACTACTGAACCCCTATGTGTGCAAACAAACCTGCACAATGTCCCTGTAAACATTGGTCCACAATAAAAATGCTATCATTGATCACTAAATTTGAGAAAACTATGGCCCCCCTGAAATAAGCGCTTCTAGTCATCGATCACCTTAAAACTGATGGCCTTGTGGTTGGTGTCTGTGGCTGAGAGAAGCACCATGTGCTGTGTAGTGTCGACCCATCTCACAACTTGTTCAGAGCCCTGGTGCACAAGTACAGGCCACCAAAACAAGACCAAACAAGAGTGATATAGGGAACACCATCTGCAATGGATTATGGATTATGGATTATGGAAAGATCACACCAGAGTGATTTCCACACATATGTCACATATTATTAATAAAACAAGACTACAAATATGATGATACATCAGATCTGAATGCTAAATTTAAACTCCAGATACAGTACTTGAATGGCCACTTGAGGTTGGCTCCAAAAGAATGTGATTACCAAAAGGGAATACCAAACTGAATTTCCCAAATTTACACCAGTTAAATGTTCAGGCTTTTGTAAATTATCAATTATCAATTATTAACTCTGTGTCCAGCTGGTAGCTGTCTTCTCCAAGTAACTGAATGTGACCTGTCTGTTGTGTGTTTTTTTCTTTTCCTTTTCTTCTTTTATTTATTTATTTTTATTATCATTGTTTTTTTATGGTGTTGGTGCCTTTTGGAGGAGTGTTATATGTTAACACTAATTGGCAGGTATAGATGTCTGCTCACCATACCTAGTTTAGGTTGCTCTAGGTAATTATCCAAAAGTTGAATTAGCCTTGGGTTAGCTTTAGGGTGTTTGATGTGTGAAAAAAGGACTATGAGACATAGCACAATGTTATTTTTGCCTGATTTTGTTGGAACATCCTGTTTGTCTACTCAACCAAACAGTTTTCACTATCATGGATGAGTGTGGCAGCTACTACTCATCTAATAAGCACTAGTATTTCTACCACAAATCCTGCATGACCATTGGATGACTGTCACTGTTGTATCTAATACATTTACAAACACAGCACTGATATTACCAGGAAGAAAAAATAATAGCAGTGGAAGGTGGAAGTGGAAACAAATTCAGTTTAATGTGAAGATGAAGAGAGTGCATTTTCATAAAACCTTTGACAACTCATGTCTCAAATGAAAGAATATTCATTTTCCAGTAGACTGACACACAAAAAAGAGAAAAAGTCCAAAGAAAAACGGAATTAGTGGTAACCTGCAACACACCAAGTTTGTACCAATAATACTAATAAGACGAGGGTATCTCACCAGAGTCACAGTGGTGGGCAGCTCAGTTCTGACCAAACCTATGGGTGACATCACAGAGGCTACACCCATCTATATTTATAGTCTGTGCTTCAGAAGAACTTCAAATTGTGCTAGCAAGCCAGTGACAGACAGCTGATTAGTTTCCCATTATCCAGCATTTTAGTTCGTTGGCCATAGTTTATTGGTGGCAGAGACAGTTATGTACATGCACAATGGGTTTCATAATATCCACAACATAATTCATAGCTCAGGCAAGCAACTTGTTTCAACATTAGAAAAACCCTACCCTGTTTAGCCTTGCAAATGTCTATATGCATTGGATTAATTTGCAGCATTTTAGCCACTAAGATTACATAACCTGCAAACTGACAGCAGCTAGCTGTGCAGTTGTCCTTGATTTGAAATTAGTCGCAAGCGACAGTGCCAAAAAACATATCCATAAAAGTCTGAATGAAGACTGTGTGTAACTGCAACAAACAAACAAATAAATAAATAAATAAATAATAATTGGCTGAATCATCAGCTGAACATAAGGTTGTTGCTGTAAATCATTTCTGATGCATCTACATGCATCAGAAAAACAAGCAAACAAAAAAACAAAACATGATTTAGTTTCAGCTAATAATACTTAATATTACCTGAGTGAACTACTTGAACACATGTAGCCCAATCAGATGGCAGTGCAGAGCAGGCCAACAAATATAGAGAACTAAGGTTAGCATGCAGTCAATCAGAGACAGATGGCCATCAGAAAAGTGCGTGCGTGCAGTTCAGAATGTGCACTGTGGCACCTGGAGACTGCTGCCCTCCTCTATATCTGTATGGTGAAGCTATATGTATGGTGAAGCTAGCTTTGAATGGTCCATGGGGCAGTTGAGAGGATGTTCTCCCAGTGTGTGATGACACCAGCAGGAAGCCACGCCAGCTTCTGTGCAGCAGAGATAAATAGACATTAGTACTGACGACCCAGCTGCGTCTGCAGGACTAGACCAGCTGCAGCTGCATGCCATGCCAACCCAGACAGATGCACCGAACCCTGCTGCCATAGCTACATCTCCCCTAGAACTGGCCCATAACTGTTCTGTAGGTTTGTTAGTAATTGTGTCTAAGAAAAGTATTCTTATACCATTATCATTATGAAAAAATAATTATGACTACTGTTCCATGAAGAATATGAAATAAAAGTAGATGCTAATCTTGTTAAAACAAAGCAAGCTGCTGAGTAAAAATGCTGTTAAAATGAACATATTTGAATTTTCTTCAACTTTAAATGCCGGCTTTAAAGAAATCTGTCCAGATCTGTCTTGTGCTGGAAAGTAACATGAAAGTGCTGATTGCCAATCTATTTCAAAGCTGACAGATGCTACCAGTTGGCATTCAACCAAAGCAAGTGTTTGCCATGCAATTAAGTATCTGGTTTTACTACAGGCTTCATTTAGAAGCAGAGGCAGCAGAGTGGGTCAAAAGACCATTACAGGGCTCATTATTGTAAACCTTGATTTCTTATCAAAATTCACAAAAAGTGGAAAGGTCAAATGGGATATGGAACCCTGGCCACAACACATCTGGCTGTAGACTGGTACACTAGTCCCCCCCCCCCGTTTTTTCCCAGTAGGGCCCTGCTGTCTCCACTGGCAACTATCCCTCTCATTTTTCTCTTAATCTAATATGATACATGGTTTAATTGATGTTTGAATAACATCATGGATATGCTTAGCAGATATTCAGTTAGTCTTGTTTCATATACATTACACACCACTGTATATATATATAGGTGTGTGTGTGTGTGTGTGTGTGTGTGTGTGTGTGTATATGTTCTCAACAAGACCGCTAAAATTCCCCATGTTTATTAATATCAGCAGGTCACTAATGACTCCTTTTGGAATTGTCCTGCCTCTAATCTTTCTGGACCTTCCATCATTCTGCAAAGAATATTTATGTGATAGTTGACGGTAGCTCCTTTTAGGGAATAGGACGGTGCCTGACAAGCAAGCATCTGAAAAGTGATTGTGTGATGCAAAGAAGAAAAGTTTAACAGTGAGTTGTTGATATGGCAGTTAAAGAGGAACTATGCAAGATTTCAAGATTTGGACCTTAATTAAACAGCTTTAGAGTAATTGTGAGGGTTGAATGACTTGTCACTATCTCACTCACTTGTCCATAAACATGAATATCAGGTACAAGCTTTAACTAAATTTACATTAATCCCGTGCAAATACAATGTGATAGTCAAGTTATTGTTTATTTATTGGCTATTGAACTGGTTTGTTAGCAAGAGAAAGGAAAGGATGGTGGCCATGGAGGATCTTTAGGTTAATAAAATAAGGAAGAGGGGAGCAAGGAGAGAGTGAGGACCAGTGTTGCACCAGCACAACAGCACCACTGCTTAGAAACAGGATTTCAGGGGATACACTCCACTGACATCCAAAATGTATGTTGAGCTAGTTGTTGATCATTGTATTGGTCTGCTCATCCATCCTGCCTATACTGGCCATGAAGAGATCAGAAATGAGATGGAAAATGTACTGTAACAATCCTTCTAAAATCATCATTCCAAAATCTACATGAAGCTAATATTAGGTTGAGGAATCTTTGGAAGTGAACAAAAAGTTATCTTGCTGAATCAAGATCATGAGACAACTCCTCCATCTATCAATAATGTCACAAGTTTAGGCTTGAGACAATCCCAGCTGACAGTGGACAGGTCACCACTGACAGTCTGTGGAGGGAACCCACACAGGCAAAGGAATTCAAAGCATTTCAGAAACTAAACACTAGAAATGTACCTGTGTGCCACTACTTAGATTGATAAAGCTCCATATTAGCTTTGAAATTAAACCTACATTAATTACTGAAACTGATCATAGATCTTTACTATAAATTTCAACATTATTGCTCGGTGGTATAACCTCAGAGAGTTATGACTCTGCACATCCCCTCAGCTCTATTGAGCAAAGCACTGCTTTCAATGGTCTTGAACTTTACTGTTGTGATTCACTCTCATTACTCTCAAGCAAATATTTTTTTTTAAGAAAAAAAAAAACAAAACCACCTCTGGTACTTGCCAGCACCAAATAGAAATAGATAAAGCCAACAACTCTCTGGTAAACATGATGGAGCATTTACTTAGACGAGCACCAAAGACAGTTAGAGGAGAAGTGAATGTTGCACACAGAAAAGTTAAAAAGCCAGAAACATGGCTAAATACACTGTTGAATAAATGTTGCCTGCTGGATGTGTAACAATGGAGTTATACAAGAATTGGAGATCGGATGGGTAAAGAAATTGTAAGAAAATAAACCTCACTACTTCCTTCCTCAATCTTCCTGACTTTTGTTGACAATATCAGTCCATGGAGCCAGCCTGTCTTGTGTCAAAGGGAGGCCTAACCCAGTGCGATGGTGTTCGTAATGATGTGTACATATGCATATATTTATGAATTCAGAAATTCTTTAAAGTTAAAATTAAATTTTCATCTGCATGTCGTAATGCCACCGCCGAATCAGACCACATGGAAGAACCCTGGCCTTTGCATTGCAACATTAGATGCATTGCCGTAGTTAAGAAGAAACCAAGAAAGGGAGAATAGGTTGCACAGTCTGGTCTCCAGGTCCTCAAAAGAGTACACAATGTCCTTCCAAATATGTGGCCTATGAATGATAGACAGTGCTTTTGTGCACTGTGCACCTATTCACAAGAGCACATACAGACATACTTAAATCAATGGGTAGTTCAGTAAGAGGGCACACAAAGTGTCTGTCTCTGAGAAAGATACTGAATAATGTTGGATGTATGAAAATCATCTTTCACAGTTTTGCAGCTCTCTCGCTCACCTCCCCCATTGTCCCTTCATCCACGTGTTCCTGCATAAATACATGGACAGACAACTACGCAGACACGCATACCATACATGCCTTAATATACAACTGTTACTGCATTTACAGGCCTATTGGCTCTTTACTATTTATGTTCTTATATTCCTTGAGCTTCTGGAGTAAAATACACTTTGTATTTCTCTGCAGCTCCTATTTTACTCTCTGTGAACCATTACCCTGATGGAAATGGCTTTGAGAAAATGCTACAAAATTCACTTGGTTCCTCTACAATAGGAGAAGTTCCCTTGCTCTTGTACACAAATACCATATGATATACCTCTACCATCTCTCCTGTTCTTTCAACTTTCAAGCTTTCAACTCTTTCAACCACTACCATCTGTGCTGTCCTCTTCACCAAGTCTCTGTATTGTCCTATACAGTACCCCCCACCCCCCACCCCCCCTCCTTTTTTATCAGATATAAAAACCCCTGTTTATATACCCATATGTACCTCTACACCTAAATATTGTTCTTCTCCTTCACATTTTTTTCACCCAGACATGACGGAAACCTTGAATATTATTGAACAACTGAGGAGGAACAGCATTTAATATTTGTGAAAGGAAACTATGCATCCTCCTCTTGGCTTCTTTATCCTTGAGTAGGACTTGTTTCATTTCATTTTTTCTACCTCTCTTCCTCCTCCTCCTCCTCCTCCTCCTCCTCCTCCTACTCCTCCTCCACACCAGCTCATTCTAAAAGCAATGTTGTTACTTCTCTCTGATCCTCTACACTCCATTTCTTTATTTTGCCTCAAACTTTCTTTTTTACAACCTTTGTAAATATGCATTGGCATATGTTATTTTTTTTCTGGTTTCAGAATTGTCATCTGACAGATGATGATGATGATGATGATTTACAGCACATATCTTGTCTGATGCACTCCTCTATATTTGTTAAGAAAATAACTGGTTGAAAGATACTCTTGAAGCATGATCACCATGAAATCATTCTCTTGACACAACATTGTCGTATATTTTCGTCTCTCGTCAAGTTCTGTGACCGACTGCTCCTTTTGAATGAAGTGCCAGGGCAGGTGATTCTGACCCAGCTCATATTGTGATCCCATGTCAGTTCTTGATAAGCCCCCCCCCCCCCCACACACACACACAAACACACACACACACACAAATATATATACTGACAATAGGAGCAAGATGAACTAGTGTTACTTTAACAGATATTGACATAGGTTTGAATTCATTGCATCATAGCAGAACTCTGTGGTCCAGGTTTGTGTGCGGGACGTGTTGGCTGTATTATAGTGATTTTTAATACTGTTCCTGGCCTGGGAGTTAGACACAGCACATTAGGTGAGCAGCAGCTTCAGGCCTCCCTCTGGGTTTACACAGAAGACACTGAGGCAAATCATTGAGTGTAGGTCATTTGCAACATTGACAACGTCCTGAGCCCAACAATCACTGTAACTACATTCATTAAACAGAACAAAAGAGACTTGGGATGTAAAAAAAAAACCCAAAAAACACTTCAGGGTCATGTAGCACAATTATCTATCACTAACAAAGTGTAAGCCATTACATGGACATGACAGCTGATTAAAGCAGGAATGTATGTTATGTCCTATCAGGCATAATGTACATCATTAAGATGTACTGCTGCAGCCACCAGCAGCATACCATTAGCTTAACATAAAAACTGAGACAGAAACAGCTAGCCTGTTCTCACATAGCAGTGTGTTAACCACTGCACCACCATGCCACCCTCTGTAATCACTACAATTAAGTGTAGAAATGTGACTTTGTGTTTTTAACAGGGGGTTATGTGCTACACTATCTCCTGGACAGTTGTGTTTTGGCAGAGTAAAGTTGCCAGGCTGTAAAGTTGCCAGGCAACAGGTGGAGACTGCAGGAAGAGACTTCTTCTAACGCTTAAACAATCAACATGTTAAATAGTGAATCTAATTAACAGGGAGGTGAGGGGTTAATTGTGAGGCTGTTGCCTGTAGCTCCAAATTTTCTCAATTTGTCAATCATGTAATCCAACAATCTATTATCAATCACTTAAGCACCAAATTTCAGAACTGTTGCAGACAATGGCTTCCATTTGACAAAATGCCACAAGGTCCAATCTTCACTATGTACATGTTTTGCCAGAGGCTGAATATTAATTAACTCATTTATTTTACATTTATGTGACTTCATGAGCTTATATAGGCTAGTTGAACATACATGTTTAGTATGCATATTTGTACATCTGCAAGGAGGAAGCAGGCGAAGCAAAGGAGGAAGAAGAAATAAAGAATAACATCTGGTTCATCACATCTGCCCTAGGCCTGTTCACCATGGGGAATCATTAGAGAAATCACACACTCACACACACATACACATACACACACATCCGTGTCATTGACAAAGACCTTCATAAGATATAAAATGACAAACTGGACGTATGGATGGATGGCTGAACTGTTGGCTGGCAAATCTGACACACTAACACAACCACTCACCCACCCGTAAACACCACCCAAACACACACACACACGCATTCACACACACACACACGCACACACACACCAATATAATGAAGCCCTGCTGAGAGTGATGTGTCACATCACACATTTCCATGCTGCCACGAGCTATGATCACTATCAACCAAGCTGTCTTTGATGTACAAGCTCTCATTCCCTCCGACTCTTTCTCCGCTTTGTCTCACAGTAATCTAGATCACTACCATTCCAGGAGCTTGATACAACATGGTTGTGTGTTTACATGCTGGTTGAGCATCTTCTGTTGCAGCGTATGAGCTATAAGTTTCTCCCCATGTTTAAATGTGCAGTTGTGTTTATTTCTATGGCTCTGTTTGTACTTTGACTAAAGATAGATAGATGTTTTCTTATTGTGTCATAGCCTGATTTTACAGTGAGACTGGAGTTAGGCAAGATCAAAGGCTCACGACAAAAACCTAGTGGCTTGAAGTCTTTTCATCATCACCTATCATTGTTTTACTTAATTGCTTCATTACAGTGGGGATGATATGTGTTTAGTTTACCATATGGATTGAAACCAAAATATATCATTGTTAAATAGCAGCACACATCTGTATGTAGCATACTGCTCCATCTTCATACATTTGTAGACACACCGCTTTTCCAGACTGTCAACAGAACTTGTAGCCAGTTCATATCAGCCTTGCCAGATGATTACAGATGAGTCAGGCTCAGATGAATCTATCTAGTCCTGCATCAAATTTACACAGAGCTATTGCACAAAGACACAGAGATAAAGCAGTGTAATACCAAAACCCACAACAATGATACATAAATACATTACACAGCCTTAGCAATGATCCTGTAATATATGAATTATTGTCAAGAGATAATTTAAGGTGACACACTTACTTACTCACTGCATCGAAGTACAATAATCAAAGCTTATAGCAAACAATATAAAATCTCTCAACCAACACAGAACAGACAAACTCATAATGATAAATATTAAATGCACTCTTTTGGATCATAGTTGCACTAATACAAACTTGTCAAAACCTTAACCAGTGCTCAGCTTTCAGCTGATTTTAGTGAGAAAAAAACATATGAGCAAAGTGACTATCTGGTGAACATTGAGGAGCGTTTAGCAACTAAAGAGTTGGACAGTTTTCGCAAGAGTTGGTGGAGACCAAAACAGAACCAAGAGTGAATACTGAAGTTACATATTCAAGGTGAGCACAAACACACCTTCAAGGGAAATCAAATGCTTCTCTTTAGCTGCTGGGCGTGGAGATATGCAATAGTTTGCAAGTTCTCATATCACCACTTTTAAAAAGTGATACAATGTCAGTACTGGGCTTACAAGTCCTGACATTTTTTTTACAAGTGGTAAAAAAAAAACAACAAAAAAGTGAGTCTGGTAAATAGGATCATTTCTCTGACCATCATTTCCCTTCAAACCACACTGCAACAGTGTCACACACTGAACTGACACCAACATTGGAGACTTCAATAATCCATAGACTGACTGGGCCTGAAGACATATTTGACCTAATATTTTGGTTTATATTGAAAAAATTATGCTTTTAAGCTGGAAATGCTGTTCTTTCAAATCCACAGTGACCTCTTGCAGTTCCTTTTAAAATACAGAAATGACTCTCCCTATTTCATCATGTTTCTCTTGTACATCACTGAGCACCAGAGGCTTGATACAGGCTTGATGCAGATCCCCAAGTTGGTGCAACCTAAACTGGAAGAAGGCATTGTTGCTGCCTTGGAGTGATCCAGCCTCCTCTGTGGTTGATGGATGCCATCCATGGGTCTCACCAATGACTGCTGCTATTCTGTCATCTTCAGATGACATTTAAGTGGTAGGCTCCTCCACCCTCCTCTGTTGCACTGATGTCTCTTTTGTGTGCCTCAATTCTTCTTCTTTTTTTTTGAGACATTTTTCCTTCACCCTATCACCAGTTTTTTATGATGGGTGACAGTGTTTGTCACCTGCTTTCATTTGTTTTTTTCAAGTATGAAAATGTACAAGTAGTCCTATACAGAATGTCCAAATGTGTTTAATTTTGTGTTGAGTGTGAAGGTGTGTCAGGCTCTTGTGTCTTTGCTCTGGTGATCCTTTTGATGTGCTTTTAGCAATAGGGGTGGTAAAAGAAACAGTTGGGAGACTGATGGGTTTGGACAAAAAAAAACATCACATATTTACACCTCTAGTTTTTGCAGTCCAGTGCACACTGTCAACATCTCATATTGCTGAAGACTTTGCTTAAGACATCTGGCACATGTCGAGTGTCTTGTGCAATTTGATAGCAAGCAGCTGGAATTTCATACATGCTAAAGTGACTAATACGGGACATCTGTGCTATTATTTTATCTCGCACTGCTAAAAAAAAACAAAACAACAACAGTTTTCAGCAAGCAATCAGTGCGTTTATGGGTGGGTCAATTGTTTGGATACCAGTTTCATCATTGATCCTCTATGGCAGAGGGGTCATCAGTCAACAAGTCCGATAGTACAGTGAAAATGAGAAACATGACCAGTGTCATGAGAATATACCTGCACGTCAAATCTGTGACTGATTGTGTTCATATGTGTGCATGTGTGAATTTTGATCATGCCAACATTGTTGTGACAGTTCTTGCACAAAGACTTATTTGCATGTTGTGAATGAGGTCCTAGATAAAGCCTTTGCGAGTTGATTATAAAACAATATAGGGATTAGTGTCTTTTTCAAGATCCAAGAACCCAGATGCTACTGTTACTTTAGCAGGAGCAAATCAAATGAAATTTGGAAAAAGAAAAAAAAAAAATACCATAAATGATTTTATTTCTGCAGCAGCCAATAAGAGCCTGTGCCATTTTTTTCAGATGAAGAATATCTTATTTTGGATTAAAAACACTCCAGCATGAGGCCCAGTGTGTGTTAGTCTCCTACTGGGAACACTGTGAGGTTGCTTTTCATAGGCACAATATTATTAAGATCAGCGAAACAATTTACATTATTGTTGTACCTGCGCAAAAACCGTTTAGTTTTGTTTCTGTGTATCATGTCCAATTCATTCCTGCTAATACCATCTTTGAAAAAAACATAAGAGGTCTTGTACGGTGCAATTATGATGAGAGCGCGGCATATCACATTTGATGTTTATTTCATACAAATATGTAATGGCATTCTGTTTGAGTATTCTCCAATGTAAACTAAAACCCTGCAGAAAGATAAACAGAGATTGCACTTCAAAAAGACGGCAGTGGCAGGAAATGTCTGTGTATTCTCATATTCCTTTAGAAACAATAAACCCAGTCTTTTAACTTCCAAACTCTCCATGGTGGCATGGCAGCAACTCACTCAGCTTGGGTGAGGCAAGGATCTTTGAAGGAGAGCAAGAGGAAGTGAAAGAGACAGCTTCTGAAAATAAACATTTCTCCTGAGATGTGCAGTGTTTTTGTGCGTATGTATCATTTTGATGACAACAATCCCTTTGACTCCTCGTATATGTGTGTGTGTGTGTGTGTGTGTGTGTGTGTGTGTTTGCACGTTTACAACAGTGCATTGTTCAGTGGCTATTTCATCAAATTTTGTCTCAACTGACGCCCATGTTCACGCTTTTCAAGTATAAAAACAACACATTTTTTCAATTTACCTCAATCTTTCTATGAACGTAGGTGTTAATATTAGACCCATGGTTTGCTTTACAGAAACAAAATACACTCAGTTTACTTCAGTCCAGTTGTGTGAATAGTTATTATATCACTCCAAGGACATACTGGGAATGAAAAAATAGCCCCAGGCTTTTTCATTGAAACGGGTTCACCTCTTCAGTGATGCCCCATCACTCAGTTATGCCATGACACACTCATCATGAACTCCTTCAAGTATTGCAAGGGATTGCGTTAAAAGAAGTTAGACTCAAACACTCGCCATTAGAAATTTTACGCATTGCACATTAAGAGGGTTATTTTTTAAATGAGATCATGACATGTGTGCTCCCTTGCAGTAACATGTCTTTCAGCAGTGTGAGTCATTGAAAGAGCTTGCAGTGACTTTTTTTTAACCAGATGTCACACACTACAAATAGATTCACATTTAGACGATGAAGAGTGTTTTATTACCATGTTCAAAACAGAAGAACAAATAAACTGGAAGATATGAAAGTCTTTAGAGCCCTTTGTGATGTTGTCATATTTAATAATGCTATTAAACAGCGTAATGTATTATTGTCTGTATGTGTATGGAAATCTGCTAATGCAAATCACTGGTTTTGAAGTGAGGAATACCATTTCAGGATATTTTAACGTGTGAAGACATTGAGCCTAGCTATCTGTATATATATGTATGTATATATCATATATATATATATATATATATGTGTGTGTGTGTGTGTGTGTGTGTGTGTGTGTGTGAATAATTTTACTAGTCATTGTTGTTGGTAGTCATATTGTTGTAAAACTATGTGAAGATAGTGTATTGGCATATAAGCAATAGGTGTGAAGAAGAGTTTTCGTTCATGTGAATAACAATCATTGTTGATGGAGAACATAAAGACATAGATAAGGCTGAAGAAAAGGTGGGTGGGTGGATGGAAGGAGCAGGTGGGTGAGAGGTACAGCTGTTACAAACATGAATGAGAGAACTTGTATTTGTGATTGTCTCTTTATTTTTTCTCTGTTTAAGACCTGCCTGTAGCATGAGTTACCACAATAATCACTACTCGCTGGCAGAAAGTAAAAGGTGATAAAGTAAACAACTTATTCCTTCATGGTGTCAGTGAGCACCTGACTTGGACCATGTGAAATATCTCCACTGTCTCTAACGACACGACTGCCACTTCTTAAACTCCCCAGGCTTTGATGTACAAGGTCCACCAAATGTTTTGAAGTCTGCATGACAAGCCATCAAAGAATTTTTTGTGCCTTCACACTAGCTGCCAGCGCCTGTTTCGTTTTTGCCCGTCCTTGACAGCATGCAGGTGTCAAAACAGAGGGAGAGACACACTTAAAGATAAGGATGAACATCACAGTGTTTGGAGAAGGAAGATGTTGCCCGACTGTATGACAAAAGGAATCTCTCCGTCTCTCTCTCTCTGCGCCTTATTCCAGATGCAGAGAGGGCGGAGGATTGTGACATCACTAATATCTAAGATGGCGAATCAGGAGCATCTACTTTGCCACAAGCTGAAGGACAGAAGGGGGGGGGGGGGGGGGACTGTGAGTGAAACAAGGAAAGGAACTTTTTGATGCGTGATAGAACAACAAAGGAATTTGCTGAGAGAAAACATGAGCCTTTCAAGTATGAGTGTCTCTTTAATGTAGTAAGAACCATATTGTAGTTGTTCAGGTGGGCCAACCTGCCCTGCAGTGGCACACAGCATCACTTTTCCTCAGAACCTCCTACACCTTGGATCTGCTTTTCATCATCTCAAGCAGAGATGTGTCCCTGGCATCAAAAAAAGAGAATGCATGCTGCTTGAGAGGAAATTTATTTCTCAGTATACTGCCTATCTGATAGTCGGTCTTTGTAACCATAGCAACAGGTGGCTGACTAAGACCCCTTCTTTTGTAACAGGTTGCAGTGGCTTGGCTAAGGATGTGGCAGGATGTTTGAATTTCCATAGAGGTAGCTGTGATGTTGATGAGTTTCTGCTGCAAGACTTGGAGAAGCTAGAAAAACTCCACAAAGCCATCCCAAACACCCCTTCATGTTGATGAGATGTAAATGGACCAGGAGAAAAGGCACTCTTGTCGTCATGGTTTTGTCTGTTCCTGTGTATTTGTTTTCCCAGTGCATCACCTACATACAGTGGGGTGAAAATAACATTTGGCGCAAAGTGAGCCTGTCTTCACAAAACACAGGTTTCTCAATTGTTTTCAACCCACTAGATAGGTCAGAGAGGAGAAATATGCTAATAGAGAAGAAGGCAAAGAGTTCATCTGAACCCACTACTGTAGCTATGTGACCGCTCTGAATCACACAAAGTGCAAGAACAATTAACACAGCAATGCAAATGCATCACATAAATAACCACACGCCAATAATAGCCTTGGTCAGTGTGAAAACACCTGTAAAACAAAATTCAACTCTTGCCTCCGTTAGGTTCACGATCTTGTCCGGTGTCTGTCTGATTGTTATATTTTACTATAATTGTTGATGTTTAGCTCAATCCAAGGGCAGAATAACTGTAAAATTCATCCACAGACAGTGGACATCCTCCTCGTCACTGTTTATATATTGACAAAAATAGCTGTCTTACTACTGTGAATTCTAAAGTTCTGCAAGGGAACCACCCTTAATGTCACACTGATGACTGAAATCTATGTTCTTACCATTGCTTAAGTATTCATTTAAGATTGTATATTATGTATGAGTGTACTGCTGTGTTTAGTGCTGTGTATTTGTGTGTGTGTGTGTGTACGCATTTGCACATTACTAGGTCACATCAGGTTTCAGATCTGTAAATTACTCCATATCTGTAAGAAGAGCCTTGGTAATCAAGTGGCACTCCATGATCCCTAAGGACACAGCTGGAACTGGAATTGATTCTAATGATGGTAGCAGTAGCTCCCGTCTTCAAATATGACTGGTGATGTGGAGAGAGTAGACAAGAGTGCTGGCAGCTTGTGAGCAATGCCGGTATACAAGAACATGTACTGTACACTGGCCTACTTCATTCATCAGGTCAGCATGCTGTCACAGCATACTGACCTGGTCAAGACTCTTAAATGACTCTTAAAATGATTGTCCTCATTAGAGATGAGTACTGAATTCAGTACTTTTATTGGTACTGACGAAATTCCCACAGTAATCCCGAGTATCGATTCACATAAAACCACATTTCGGTACTTAAACGCGCCCTTGTGTCTGTGAGATAGTGGAAAAGTGTCTAGCTGTCGCGCAGCGCATTGCTCCTCCTTGCCCTGCTCTCTATCTCTCACAAACATATTGACAAATGGAGCTGTCTCAACGGGCTGACTGGATGTGCTGGTTCAAACCGAAAATATATACAAATGACTCGGGTCCAGTTGGACCTTGGGCTTCTCCTTTTTTTAAGTCAGGTTCGGGGCAGAGAATTAATGCTAGTAATTCGGACCGTGTCAGGTCGGCCTTCAAAGCCAGACCCAATGGTGCCCATTGAGAACTCTACTGTCTGTGAACAGCCACTCCTCTTCGTGGACAGTGCCATTAAAGGTAGGGTTGGTGATCTTATTCTGGAGCATTTTTTACTATAATACTTGAAATGCTCTTCACACTACAATTGCAACCAATTAATTAAATGCTTTTTCGCAAAAATGAAAAAAGTCAGTCACCTGTGGAACAGACAATCCTGGAAAAACACCATCCAAGTAAATTGGATTGTGATGTGTCAATCAAGCTGTCATCTCTGCCCCCCCCCCGCGCATACCGCTCTTCATGCACTAATCACATGTGTGATCAGAGTCTTCAACGAGTTACAACACGGAAAAGACAAGGCCAGCGATCCAGTACCACACTGAGGTCCGGTAGGTAGGTGCAGCTCTAAGCTGGATGCTGGATGGTTTATTATGATGTTAGGTGTTTTCTTTCACGTGAATGAGTCATGAGAACAAGCTGCACAGTGACACGCGACAGTTTGGTGGAGAGTCCCGTCACTCACATTGGGATTACATTGGGTCGTGCCTCGAGGGCGATACCTTCATGGCTTCACCTTGATGTGAACCCAGCGCTGAACAAGCGGTGCGTGTTCCTGTGCTCTGGAGGTGTGGCTGTAGAGAGAAGTCTGAGGAAGGGCACTTGGACTTTTGATTGTGTATTTTCAAAGTGTGGCCTGATAGAACCATTTTTCCGGGATCTCCAACCCTACCCTTTAGGGAAGACCCCTCATTATGCCGACTTTGCTTATTTACACTGAACCATAACAATAAATATTCAAAATTCACAAGTTTTTACTATTTTTTAAAAAAGAAAATAACTTAATTACCACACATACATACAAAAAAGTACCAAAAACAGGTACCGTTGCATATTGGTACCAGTTTCCAGGGACCAGGTAGCACGTACCGTATAACTTTAACTGTGAAAGGTATCCATCCCTCGTCCTCATACAGTTAATGCTAACTTTGATTGTTATGTTTTTGTTTTTTGTTTGTTATACTTTACTGCTTTTTCAGAGCAAATAGTACCCTTAGACTTAAATACATTTCTGACAGTGTTGTAACTTGACCATTTTTAGATCTTCTGCCAATATAGAATTTCCTCCTTGTGTTTTGACACCACAGACAACAATGGTTGGGCATCTTTGAAACTCACCCTGACTCCTTGAAAACTACAGGACCATTGACAGATTTACTTTCCATCTTTCTGGCAGATTTTTAATAGTCTCTTGACACTGTCATGTGCATGAAACTGTGTGTTTCCAACTTTTATCATCAACTGCGGCCATGTCAATGGAAGACATGGGTTGTCCTTATATTGTAGTTATATGAATTGCCTTAGTCTCCACAGTGGAAAACAATTTACTCATGTTTGTCGAAATTACACATGGATGAAGCAGTTTTAGATATATTATGCCAATGGATGGGCACCTTTCATAGTTGAAGCGTTACGGTGCCGATACCTGCTTCCTACCTACCAGTATGCAATGGTACCTGTTTTCGATACTTTTTTGTGTATGTTTGGTAATTGAAGTTATTTTGTTTGTAAGAAAAGAGTCAAAACTTGTGAATTTTAAATATTTTTGTTTGGTTTGGCGTTCACAGACGTTCACAGACAGTAGAGTTCTCAACAGGCCTGAAAATTAAAACCCCTGTCCGACTCACTAGCATTAATTCTCTGCCTGAGCCCAGCCAAAAAAGAGGAAGCCCGAGGTCCAACTGGACCCAAGTCATCTGTATATAATTTCAGGCCGAACCAGTGTGTCCGGTGGGTAGGTCGGGATGGCCAGTGGAGACAGCCATTGTCAATATGTTTGTGAGAGATAGACAGCAGGGCAAGGAGGGCAATGCACTGCACAACAGCCAGACACTCCTCTACTATCTCACAGACACAGGGGTGCGTTCAATTACCAAAATGTGGTATCATTTGATTTTACGTGACTCGATACTCGGGATTACTGTGGGACTTTGGTCAGTACCAATGCTGTGTAATACCCCACCAACCTTTTAGTGGACCAGATTTCTCCTTGACTATTTGAAGTGTGGATGTGAGGTTTTACACTTGCTCAAAGTGTAAAACCAAAACCATTATCTGTATTTCAAATTAGGGACTGGAAGTGTCCACCAAACATGCCATGGGTTGCCATATCAAACATTTTAAGAACCTTCCTGGGTTTGTTTTAGGCTGCTCTGATGCTGAGGTTCTGCTCCTTTCATGCTTTCAAGGCTGAACGACTGGAGTGCACCTCCTTTCAAACTCTAATAAGAGTACTGGGAAATTTTACTACATTAACAACATTATAGCAAGGGTCCTTGTGAGAGTTCAAAAACATCACCGCTAACCTTAAATAATCTGAAATTGTTTTTGATTTATTCATTTATTTTTTCCCTGTCTGTACCAGAATGTGTCAGTCTATCCAGACGAAAATGCTCATCTCTAAAAGTCCCAGACTCTACAACCTCTGTTTGGATGACTCCTTGACTCCTTGCAAGCACTGAAAAGACTGTGGAAAGGAAGATGAGGCTGTAGTGCAATTTCCTACCATCTACAAGACTCACAAAATTTGAATCTTTTTGAACAGGCCAAAATATCTTTTTTGTTTCAAAATTGATTACTGCTTCTGTCTCCTAAACACTTCTCATAATAACTGTCATTACTCAGAATAAAAGAAGGAAGACATTAATAGGAAGAGGGGTGAAGCTGAAGGCCAAAACAATGCCGCTGTCGATCAGACGAAGAGAAAGTTTGACGAAGAAGACTGTTCAGATCACTACAAAGTAGACTACGCCGGGGTCCACAGCAGGATCCATAAACACTAGCTGGCAAATACTCAGCAGGCAGACATCCACTAACACCATCACACACAAACACCCACACTGAGATGTGTCCTGAGCACATGAATAGGGGTCCTTTCTGCTGAGTAACAGGGGAGGTGGTGGCCACCCCACTGCTTCATTGATTTATCCAACAGCCTGGTCCTGTTTAAAGCCCAGCTGTCTCTGTCAACACACATACACACACGTACTATGTGGCCACGCACACACGCACGCACTAATGTTCCCCCATGCACATGCTGTCATTCACTGATATTCTGCCAACTGCTGCTTCTGTCACTCTACCTCATCACTGGCGAGTTTGGCCTTGTGCCAGAGGTGCAGCAAGTCTGTGTGTGTGTGTGTGTGTGTGTGTGTGTGTGTGTTTCTGGAGACAGAAGGATGAATCTAAAGCCTATTTGTTGTTAATATCTCCCGGGCATCGCCTCTGCTTCATGCTGACTATCTATATTATGGTTACAAAAACACACCTTGGCTCTACTGACTCTGCTGATGGTTGTATTGATGGCAGCAATGTGAGGTGACTGTTCATCCATGCCCTGCGAATAGTTTGCTCTCATGCTTTTAGTCTTGGATAAAGGTCTTATTTAGCTGTTGAGTGTTCTCTCATTTAGATGTGGCTTTATCTTCATACTAGGACATGTTTATCAAGGCTACAGAAACACCCTGCTTGCATCCACCTACAGGGAATAAGCAATCAACCAATATTATGAAATATTATCATGTTAAATATGGAGGCCTGTGGCAACACTAACCTACAGGAACATATTCCTCTTCCATATTTAGATGCCAGGTTAGTCCTAATCGTGTTATGAGGATGTGAGATCGCCAAGGTTGCTCAATTATACATTCTCCTCTGCCTTTCATTCGTTCTGCCACCTCTTTTTCTCTTTCTTCACCTCTACCCCGTCACACAGATTATGCTCTCTTCCTCTATCCTCAGCGGAGAGGCAGGAATCACACACTAAGCTTTGAACATGAAAGGCAAGGCAGAAAAACAACAACAAGGACAACAGATCACTGCATGTGTCTAAGAGTGTTTGTGTGTTTCTGCATATATGTACACTTTTTACTCGCAAAGGGATCTTCCCTCTAACGTGTTCATGTATGCATATTTAAGATGTCTTTTGGATGTGTCTGACTGTGTTTGCGGCAGTATTGGCTTTCGTGCTTTGCATTTTGCATTTACCTGTGTGTTTTCGCCTGTCTGTGCGCATGTATATATGAAAGCCTTTATGTGTGTTAGCACGCACAAAAGCCTGTTCGCAAACAGCCATTTGCCAGTACATCAGCAGTCTTGTGAGGCAGTTAAGGGTAGTTGTCAAGTCATTAAAACTTTGGTTGTGCTCAGCATGGATCCCCAAATCACAATAAAACTTTTAAAAGCATGCTCCAGCCATGTCCCTAAAAGTACACATCCACAAGTTCAAAGTAAGTCCAAAGAGTTTGAACTGCTCTCAGTGTATAGTGAAAACATGCAGTGCAGTGCTTTAATGTATTCTGCTCAGGGTCCTTGCCTACTCAAGCAGACCTAACCGAAGATAAAGCACTGTGTGAATATGATTTTAGGGTAGACTGGAGGTACAATGCTCACAATCTAATTCTGACAGTTTTAGTGCACAAAAGAGCAGCCCAGCAAGAAGTTAGACAGAATAAAGCTTACCATCAAATGACACTCAGTGGGCTGTCAGTTAAAATGAGCTGCTGGATGAAAGAGAGAGGCAGATAAAGAACGCGGCGCACATGCAGAGTGCAGGTAGAAAAGGTATTCCTTTTGCATACTAACATAATCAGATCTGAGAAGACCAGAAGCAGTCACTGCAAGACCAATCTATTGTTTAGTCATGAGTGGGTGATAAAACTGCACGGCATGTGCAGACACACAATAAACTCAGTTTGAACTTGGTTAATTGCATCCACTCTACATTGATGCATACAATGGTCTGGCAGTTGAGAGTGGGACAGCTTTATCTGTTGGGTAACTGTGTTGTGTTATGGCCGTAATGCACCATCAGCGCCATATTTGTGTCAGCTTATCTATTGAGAGAAAAAAAGTCTGAGAGCCTGTTTTTTGCTCTAACCTTCTGGACTGGACAGATCTGAATAATACTGACAGCTGAAGTGACAAACCAAAGAAGCACTGGTTTTAGTTCTCCCCCTGGTTAGTGATGTTTCCGTGGCTTTTTTTCTCTCTCTTCAGCAGCCTCCCTCCATTTCTCCCTATAGAAATATTTTCCATCTCATTTTTCCTCTCTCTCAGAAATTGCCTGTGAAGCAGGATAAAACCTGCTCTTGTGTGACTTGGCGATGATCCCTCGACAGGAAGAAAAGCGGGTAAATGAGTAGAGAACAAGGTGAAATATGGATTTATTGGTATTGGGGCGCGTGCTGCTGTCATCTCGGGGCACGTTGTTGTCTTCAGGTGTAATTCATTACAGGCGGGGCCAGTTTCAGTTTTACATGCAGTATCAATCATGGGAACTGTCGTTGAGCTTTTAACACACATATAAAGAACCACACAGACACACCTGCATCTTACACACACAGCGTCACACACAAATGCTGCTTTTAGAGTGAAAGCCAAGGCTAAAACATGACTGCTGCAAACTACCATCCATCAGGCCAACAAAATAGCAACAGAAGCGACACTGAGCTGATATGTATGAAAAAACCTGCAATATCTGCAATCCCCCAGAGTACACAGATAATCAGCAATCACTGGCAACACTGCACACTCTGTGTCTGCAGCCGAGCTTCACATGAAGTCTGCCTTGCTGTTGTACTCAGCTTATAGGTCCCACGGTCCCAAGCTGGGGTTTTAGGGCAGGTTTACTCCTGCTTCTTTATTATGAAACCTTGATTAACTAAGTGACAAATTATGCACTTGATGGGTCCCTATTCTCCTTTGTTTTGGCATAATGATCTTCATCCATTCTCTCTGTGTAGCAAACTACACTCTGCATGGCAATGGCATTTTCTTCATCGCTTCATTACATATACGAGACTGCACTAACATTAAACAAAAACAGACGTAAGAGACTATGCAAAAAAAAAAAAAAGGTCTTAATTTTAACTGAAATTTGAGTTCTCACATTGTGTTAGGAAATATATATATAATAGTGGTGGGTGTGTCAGAGTTAAGTCAGAGGACACAGCGATTAATCTGCGGATGAATATATTTTAAGCGTCATTATTTGTTAGGCTTGAATTACAATCTGTGTTTGGACTGCTGAACTCATTAAGATTTATTTATTTTGGACCACAGCCAAACGTTACTATGAGCTTCTACATTTTGCTTGTGTTCAGGAAGTCACATTCAGAATTTTAATGTCGGGACATCGTGAAGCTACCTGTTGCTGTTTTCATTTGACCATACTGGGACAACCAGTGTTATAATTGGATACCGTATCATCACTTGCAATACCCCACTTTGAAATAATGGTAAAGCACATCGGAAATAACTTGTTCAGGTTATTTTATGAACCAAACTGACATTAATGAAAAAAAAGCCTTTACTGCTCCAAAAAGTGCAAGATCTGGAGGTTTGGTTCACTTTAATTAATTCTCTTGACCCTCCTGATTTATAATACAACAAGTACAAGATCTATTACAAGATCTGTGGCAGCAGCTCTAAATTTTATACACTGGATGCACATTCTAGTTGACTCTCTCTCTCTCACTCACACACACACACACACACACACAACACACACACACAGACTCTCTCTTTCTCTCTTCTCTTTCTTCTTCTTCTTTTCAAACACATATATATCAACATGAAAAAAGGCCATTACACTATTCATAAAACTACTTACTATTCTTCAACAAATATCCATCCATTCCATACCTCTTAATTATGTAGAGGTGTGTGCGTGTGTCTGTGTGTGTGGGGTGTGGGGGAGGGGGGCTGGGGACAATCACAGCTGACACAGGCTCAAGTTGCCAGTCAATCACAATGCCAACACATAGCAAACAACAACAACAACAACAACAACAATGCACACATGCTCACATTCACACCTACAGGCACTTCAGGGCCCGTTCACACAGTAACAGGCAAAAGTTTTTATCATTTACATGGAAACCATTTTTGGGAGTCCATGTTTGGACAACACTGATGCACTGTCCCCTGAAAAACACACTGTTGGCTGTGTAGTCACGTGACTCTGCCCCATCCAGTCCACTACATGGAAGTGACATGGAGGAAAACTCAAACACCTAGCCAACTGTGCAAAGAGAGCAGCTTGTACTCCCCCCCCCCCCCAAAAAAAAAAGAAAAAAGAAAAGATAACCCAGGGTTGGTCCCGCAACTGAACTACACAGCTGTTAAATGACTGGCTGTTTGCCTGCGTAATTAATTGTGATTTTCATTTTTGCCATTAACACCCAGCCTGGAAAACTTTTTAAGAACAAACAAGAAAGAGTTTTTAGAAAGCTCAGTTTCCATGTGGACAAGGCCTTAGAGTCACCACCAGTTGAACTAATGTGCTTCACTTTGGACTGTGGGAGGAGTTTGGAAAACCATGTACCATGTGGGCACAGTGAGACCATGTAGACACTACAGAGAGAGGCACCAGGGCCCAAGGTTCAAACCAACAGTGCAAACCACTGCTTCTCTATGTTGCCCTCAAAAATCTTCTTGCATAAATGATCAACATCAATAAGATGGGCCACAGTATGGAATGTAAAGTTATAAAGCTGTATCTACCATCAGACCACACAAACATTAAACATTCACAATGGTGCCTTCATTATAATCATAGGCGTGCTGTGTAATACACACTTTTTTAACGGAGTTACAAATCATTTATTATGTTTTTTGATCAAACCACTGCCACTTCTTTTTCTTATAGACATTGCCTTATATTAGTAATTAGGAATTAATGATTCTCTTTATTTAGACTCAGGGACTGTGCTGTTAAGGGAGGTGAACTGAGATTTTGGTAAACATGAAACATGAAACACAATGCACATATCGGTGTTAGATATTTAAGACAGCTTTGTGTAACTCTCCCCCAGAGACCACACCAGTGGAGAGTCCCTTGTAGTAAAACTCTGACCTCAGTCACAGTAACTGTCTCAGTCACCAGAAACACATTTATGGCTAGTTATCATTATACTCAGAGTCTCTGTGTGTGTGTCCAGCACAGACGCAGAGAGTCTGTCTGGTTACCTCTGACTTCTAGCTTTTGTTAGTCTCTATTCCTTGAGTGATGTTCAGTCAGTGAGATCAACTTGGCTTCTCAGAACTGATTCCCACAAAGAGCTCGGTGTCACCCTCATCCCACAAAGTAAGAGATCAGCCAGTATCATGAGTCCACATGTGGTGAACCTGTCTCTACACCATCAGCATTTTTGAATAACAGAGTAAAACGTTCAGTCATATG
This sequence comes from Caranx ignobilis, assembly GCA_021432705.1. Taxonomy (NCBI): domain Eukaryota; kingdom Metazoa; phylum Chordata; class Actinopteri; order Carangiformes; family Carangidae; genus Caranx; species Caranx ignobilis. Next base: position 21,667,647 of record MU269982.1, on the reverse strand, counting down.
GTACAAAACAGCAGCTAACAATGTCAGCATCCCATCTGCCTGACACTTGTGTGGCAGCAGGAAGTGAAGTGATGGAGCAAATTATTTTTAGTGCAAGTCAACAGACATCACGCCAGTCAAATTACAGTACAGTACAGTCTACTAAAAATTCATGACCCAAAAGCATCCTGATACACTCGAAGGTTTGCTACCACTACATAAAAATGAATAAAACTCAAACTTCCTTGTGCTGGTAATTAACTTCTGACACATTACGTTAAAAAAAAAAAAAGAAGAGAAAACTAAAGTTGTACTGTTGCCTTGACAAAAATTAAGCTTAATTTAGTTTTTCATACATTCTTAACACAACCAGGCAGTTCCTCAGGTTTACAAGGTGTTCCCACTCGTGACAAAGTCACAGAGTCATTATAGAATAAAACACTTTGAAGTGGGGGAACAGCAGTCATTTAAATTTGTGTCCTCTCCACTCACAGTTCTCATAGCAAAAAAAAAAAAAAAAGAAACATGAAATTGAGCTGAAATGCATCTGTCTCTAGTCAAGATGGAAAGCAATGGTTTGACAGTGGCAACTGATTAAATACTGAATGTAGACCGTTGATTGGTGGACATAAAGGGACAGCATGGATGCACAACTCTAATAATCTGACAAATAATATTTTATATTATAATATAAACATGGTTTACATGGCTCATGGATCTGGTAGAAGAATCTTGCTTGGGGCTTCAGAAAGGTCAGGATCAGCTGAGTGGGAACAAGTGGGACGAGATGAGGTTAATTTTAAATTGCATGAATAAGAGAGGAGAGAGTGAGAGTTCTGTTTTTTTTTTTTTTTTTTTTGACAAGAAAAGCAACAGTCATGCAATTTAAAGCAGGGAGCTCATGCCCTCTCATAAGCCAAATATGTGACACACAGGCCTTTCCCAGGTGTAGCAGTGACTGACAGGTGTAGCCCAAATGTAGCCCAATTATTCTACAACACTGTGGTGCATGAACTATTTTGTCACGACCCAGAGGGAGTTCAGAAAACAAGATAGACAAAATGTGATGTCCAGCTCCTTGTACAGTGGTTCACAAGACCCAGAAATTCGGGTTGTGACACCAAGAAAACAGTGATTAGGTCTTCTGTGACTGAAGGTGCCTATCAATGACATCTGGTTAGAATTCAAACCTGCAGATGTCTCAGAATACATGAATAAAACACATTTACTATGAGGAGTTCAGTTACAGCGAGGGAAAAATTAATTCAAACTGTTTTAGAATAAGGCTGCAACATAAAATGTGAAAAAGAAGAAAAAAAGAAGAAGATGAGTGGTCTGAGTTCACTGGGCATTTCATTGCATATTGAATTAATGAGCCCCCTCAACCAACAATATCACCATGAAATGAAATGTATTCATTTTGGATTAAATAAAAGCATACTACCTCTTCATCATTCAGTAGACAGCTCAAAAGACGTTTTGATAATGTGTCGGCGTTTTCTTTGTTTGTTTTTAATATATTGTAATATTGTATATGCCTCCTTGCTTTGGAATAAAAAAAAACAAACAAAAAAAACCAAAAAAACTAAAGCTCTAAAATAGAATGTAATTAATCTGATAAACAAGTGAGAGAAATAATTGAAAGCTCTTACGCCTTATCAAGGACCAGCAACATCAGAAGCACAAGTTATTTTTTGCAGTTTCATTAAACTGTCCAACCAGCTATCCACAAACAGCTGCCTCTCACTCCACAAGCCAGCTGCAGTGCAGTATCCTCGTAGAAATGTATTTCATTTCTTTTTCAAACTGTTTCAGTAGCACATGTATCTCTTAAGGTGCTGTGACGTCAGCTACTTTGAACAAATTCAGGTTTTCACAGCAAAGCAAGGCAATAGGCTAAAAAAAAAACAATAGAAAAGTTATAATTATGGGATGCGTAGTGACAGGCAGCTGTCTCATTATCAGCTGATAACTGGGACTCAACAAATGACTCAGCACAGATGATTCCGATTTTAATTTTTACAGTGATATACTTACTCTACTGGACCTGAAAATGCCTTCACTTTGCCTGTCTGCTTATCTTTGTATGCAGTAATAGATATTGACAACTAATCCTGGATGTAAAGGTGGCTCCTGTCATTAATTGATATTGAATAGTCATCAATTCTGCATTGTGTATCAAATAGCACATTGACTTTACAAGAATGAACAATTTGTGCGCATTCATTGCATCTCAAAGGCTGAGAAAGGAGAGCATGTCATGTGAGCAGCTGATGGCATGCACAGAGTAACAGTCAGTCCTAGAACTAGAGGAGTGAGCTTTTCACTTGAAAGAAATACAGCTTCACATTTCAAACTGACAGAGACACAAAAACTCACAGTACATTATCTGTGTGCAACTCAGTATCTGCACATGCACCGCTGCTGGGTTCAGTAAGATAAGATAAGAATTACTTTATTAATCCCCCGGGGGAAATTCATTGTCAAATTCATTTTTTAGTGGACAGTGACTACTTGATGGGTAGAAGTGTTTGGATGGTTTGTGATATTTTGGGCAACTTGAAAGCTACAGACTGATTGAGACTCAGGCCCCAGGTTCAATAATCCTCACATGGTCAGGCGCTTTGTGCTGACAAGTCAGTGACACAGTCACACAAAATATTCAGTTAAAAACCACCCAAAAATGCATATTCATAAAAGTACTGTAAATTTAAACAATTCCCTTTTACAGCATACAACCAAAGATAAATGGTGTTTTCCAACACAAGAAACACTCAACACAAATGGCCTCAGATATTAAAATATTCATGAGAGAGAGAAAGAAATTCTTTTCCCATTACAAACAAAATCAAACAGTTTAAAGCAGCCCTTTATCAGTTCATAAATAGAAATCAAATCCTTCCTCTCGCAATCAATACGCAACAACCAGACATTTTGATGCTGAAGACTGGTAGGCTTGTCATGATACCAGAATTTCAGTAGTCAATACCAGTGAATTTCAATGATTCTCGATACTCATTCGATACCACAATCAAAATAAAACCCATTACCCATGCACACCCATACTTCATAAAAAAATAAAAAACTGTGCTTCAACAACTACTCAAACGGCACAGAATTTAAAGTACAGGCAACAACATGAAGCAAAGAACAGAGTTTAAGTGATAAAAATGGCTCAACACATACATCAAGGCATGTAGTCATTACTTGTGTCAGTCAGAATGGCTGGGAACAACACCACCTCTGTTGCCAAAATGCGCACACAGTAATCCTAACTCACCACTGTGTACAAACAACGAAGGGCTCTATAAGCCAACATAAATTCCCACAGCAGTTTTGTCCAGCAATTGAATCCAGTACACAGCTACTATGCAGGTGTAAGTGCCACCATTACACTCTGTGATGTGCCTTAAAACATCTGTTTAACCGGAACAGTCACATGAATGGGGTTGAAGTTGCTCTCATGAATGAAGCGCTCTGGTCAGCTCCTTACACAACGCCATCAGTTCATCACATCCAGGCTTCAATTTACTTCTACAACTCATCTCAGTTTTGGTCATAACCTTGTAAGAAGAGGCTAGTACAAGCATACAGTAGCCTATCTGCTCATATAAGTGAAGGCTTTTTATGTTCAACACAATTCATTGTATATAACACATATTCACTTATGCTAAGTCCTTCATGACTGTTGTGTAGGAGTGTGTAGGAGAACAGTAGTTCAGTGGATGAGTTTTTCTTGACACAGGAAAGTGTAGCTGGACAGTCAGAGATACCTCACACAGCCTAAAGTCAAATAACCTAAACTATTGTTTTAAGACTCATCTTAGGACATCTCATTTAACCACAGAAAATAATGGGAAAGCTATAAAGTGTCAAAATCCAGCACTGGCTAAAGCAATAACAGCCACTGTAAAACGCTACACAGTTAGTGGCTATAATCAATATGTTTGTCGCAGCAGTGTGGGGTCACCTGACTCTGTACAGTAGCTTCCCTCAGCTTTATAGTGAGCTTCAGCACATTGTCTAGGAGTTATTTTACGTGGACTCTTGTTGCTTTCATCATTGATTTCTGTATGTGTTGGACAAAAACATGCATGAAATGATCTTCTCAGTGTGGGTGTGTCCCATTTACTCAGGGTATCTCCCATTATTGTAGTCACAACATCAACAGTGACAGTAAACCTAAAAGAGAGGCTGATAAACTGCTAAATGACCTCTGGTCTTCTATTTTGCTTTCTTGAATTGTAAACTGCTTGTAGCCTGTGAGGGGGAGGAGGACTGGTCATTAGCCACTGCAACAACAAATAAAAACGCTGCACTGAAAACATTTCAAATGTAACTCCGTACTGGACAGCAAGCATGACCCCATTAGCCCTGGGTGAACTCCAGAGATTAGAAAAACTTCTTATGTAAAACAAACACGCATGCAAACGTTCCAGTTTGAGCAGATTGTTAAAGTTTAAGCTATTTTAAATTTTACTGGGCAAATTTATTACAATATTGTTCAGTTGTTGTATAGGATAGAACTCAGCAGAGAAAAAAAGAAAAACCTTTGGGTTTTGTCACTTTGTAACCTGGAACAAACAGGTTGGTCACCACAGTAACAGAGGTACTTTACACTGGTTGACTCAGAGTTGGTTTGACCCTTAATCACCAGTCTCACACTGGAGGATAAATGAAATTCTCCCCTGCACAGCTTTATAAGCCTTGGTGCTCAGTTTATTTCATGTCACCTATTCTGTGGACATGTTTGTTTCTGTCTGCATTATGTAGATAGTAATGGGGCTGAGTTGTGCTTGTGTGATTGACAGGTGGTAAACATGCTTCCTCAGACAGAAGAGTCCTGATGGGTTTCAGAGTAAACAAACCTGGGCCAACTCGCTGGATTTTTTAAAGCAGAATTTGAGGGCATCAACAGAGTCCTCACCGTCCTCACATAAACTCACTACCAATTAAGCCAGAGCAGGCCTTTCAGTTGATTAAAATATTTTTCAACATTCAATTTAAGATATAAAGTCATGACACCAAGTATTCTGGATGTTGCAGGAATGTGCTGCACTGCACTTTCGTTGATGCCAAAATACAATTTTCCCTTTCTGACGCTAATATAAAATTCAAGTATCACATTCACACTGAACTAGCTGTCAACATTTTCAGACAGTTTGATCATCTGGGAACTTTAAGAATCTTTCACATTCAAGTTTTTTTTTTCAGCCTGGGATTTTTTTTCCCAGGCACATTTCCTCAAGGTGCTTTTCTTTCAGCAGTCAACAACATGTAGATGTGGACCTTGTGTCTTTTAGTCCGTATATAAGTGCCCCCAAAAGAATTTCTGTATGATTTTTGCCTCCATATTGCTCTGTATCTAGTGAAACACATGCTGCGCCATTTGTATTTTCATTTCTGGTACTAAAAATAATTCTCATTTTAGCAGAAGCTGTTCACCCTCAGCTTGTATGAGGTTACCACTTGTCCTCTTTTGTCCAAACATTTCTTCTGTCTGAGTAAAAGGGAACAACTTTCTGGTATGCTCTGGTAAGCAAAAGGTCGATAATAGGGCTTGACTTTTTTAAGGAAGTAGCTGGGCAGCACAGCCTGTTACAGCCGTAGCAGGACCAAATACCTGACTCAACAAGCACCTGGTGCAGCGAAGAGGTTTTAATAAAACACAAAATTGAACGGACTTACAAAGTCCAGACAAGGAAGGCAGAGAGGTAATAGGCCCCAAACTCTGCGAGCTGGTATGATAGAGAAAAAACAAACAAACACAGGAACCAAAAGCAGACAAAAGGTTGCACAATAATAATAATAATAATAATAAACAGTATAAGGAAAGAGGGGAACATAGGTACAAAAATACACAATGGAGGCAGGGGTAATTGGGAAGATGTGAAACACAGTGGGCAGGGAGGATAATCAGAAAGCAGGGAAAAAACTAAGAGAGGAAGTAAAATAATCACCAAACACAATAAAGTGATTTCAAAATGAAAAAGGATTAGATTGGATTAGATTGTGACACTTCCTTCAGTCTTTCAATCTCTGCTCTGTTTTTGCTCTGCTTCTGTGCTGGTTAGAGCTACAGCAGCAGGCTTCATGTCCTTGGAATGACCATTCATCCCTCCATATTTCTGCCGCACTCCTGTGAACATGACCCCCCCACCACACACACACACACACACACACACACACTTTGTGGAGATTTCTTTAACTTTGGCATCATTTCCTCTTATTCCTGAGTTCAGTTCATTATTATATATATAAGTCTGTCCAATAATAATAATGGATAATGAAATAGACAGGTGGTACTACACCCACAAACCACTGAACTCTCCTTGTTATCTCACTCACACAGCTACTTTAAGTTCTCCCCTGCCAGACAGAGTTTAAAGGTTGGGTATAAGAGCAATATTTTGCAACATTATCTCTTTCCCAACACAACAGGACTGAGGGGAGTAACTTTTCCGAGGGGCAAACTTTGTCAGAAACCAGGGAACCTAAGTGCTGTTTAAAAAGTCAAAGTCTGATTTTGGGGGAACTCAAAATTCACTTGCAGAAAACTATGAGATATTCATATTGAAATCAGTTTCTTCACCAGGTTGCACAAATAAAGGTGGATGTCATCTGCATAGTCTTCTTGTTTATGTAACTTCTTCAATGTAAAAAATACAGAGATGCATTTTAAAGAGGAACTATGCAAGTCTGGTCGCTTATTCACTGTTTTGCTAACCCTTCTCCTGGCCATGTGCATTTGGTTTTAACGAAGCCAGTGAAAAAGCCAGCTGTGGCGTGGTGGATAACATTATATATCATATACTATGTAACAACATGTATATTTGTGTAGTCTTATCTGTCATATACAAAAGATTACGGGTTACAGATTGTTTGTGTTGCGGTGCGTGGAGACAAGAGTAGTGGTCAGAGGTCGTTGTGTGCACAGTTAAGATCTGGTACCTTGCCTCTGGCAATTGGAGTCGGCAGGTATAAGGGTATCCCTAAAGAAGTATTGTGTGATCCTCATATTCTTGAGGATGAATTTCACTTTCTGTTTCACTGTCCTTTGTACAATCAACTGAGGAAATCCTTGTTTTAAAAAGTTCAGGTGAAGAATCCCGACTGATTTTGTGTGAATATGATATGTTGAATTGTTTTTTTAAGGAGGAGATCTATGTCCTAGGCAGATTTATTGGAAAAGCATGGACACTGAAGACTGAAAACACTGTGTCCTTCGTAGGACCACAATTTACTGTTACTGTTTTGTATATTTTGGAAAATCCGCCTGTGAATTTGAGATTCCTGTTGCATGAAACTATGGATACATACTTATGTGAAAAGACTTTTTAGCCATCTCTGAATGCTTGTATTCATACTGGTTGGTGTCTTGTAAGCCCATGTGGACTGGGCACAATAATGTGCATGACACTTAAATCAATCAATCAGTGTTCCTCTTATTAGTCTCTCCTGATTGAAATACCTAGTCATTTCAAACTAAAGAGAAAAACACCCTCATTGCTTTCTGCTATTGGTGCTATGAGGTATTTGTTGGTGCCTGTCTGTGTTGGACACCTCTGCTTTTTAATCCAGTGACAAACTGCAGTAAGAATAAAGGAGCAGTTACAGACTGCATCTCACCGATCATCTGTGTCGGTGACCATTAGTGTAAAATACTGTCCTTCTTCTCAGCAGTGCTTGGTACAAAGCTGTGGCTTGATCTGTACTTTAAATGGCCTAATCAATTATTTGTTGTCAAACTGAGGATGTTTTCACACTTGACTTTGCCCTTTAGCTCACCTGAAAAAAAGGTGCAAGTTGCTGTGGAGGTGAGCTGTTTATTGGCAATTTTCTTCTCTGGCATTAGTCCTGGAACTAATTGGACTAAATAAATACACAGTGGACTAATTTGATTCAATTGTGTTTGGTGTCTGTCAATATGTCCGCCCTTCAATTGCTTCCCTCACTAAATTCATCTTGTTAGCTTTGTGTGTGTCTCTCCCTTAGGTCAACTGACTGATGGAGACAAGCAGAAAAGGTGTTTTTAAAATGCAGTAAAATGAGGTGAAATCAGGCATTCCCTGCATGGAGCAGCCGGATTGGAGACATACTCCATCTCTTTTTAGAGACACACAAACACCAAGGTGTGAACATGCACAGTTGTACACATAAACACACATATATACCCATACACACACACACTCAGTCATGCAGAAATTGACTCCAATTAGCTGGCCGCTGGTCTCTCCTTCCCTCATCAGTGAAGGAGTGAGAGCCTCATCATTAAGAGAGCATGCTTAATGACGGCAGGCCTAACCCTTTCTGATGCAGCCACTCTTTGATATTCTGAAGGTAATCCTACACACCTCCACTGAGCCTGCCCCATCACACAGTCTCTGCCTTTTATCATTGCTCTTTCATTCCTCCTTTCTTTGAATCTTAGTTGGCTTTATATACGAACATGTAACATGAATAAAAGTAATAGTAATCTTATTATTATTTGATAACTTTATTAATTATTTTGCATTTGGAATAAAGACATAAAAAAAGAAAAGAAAAAAAAACTTTCTGCGCTTTAGTGAGATAAAATCACAAACTAGTCAGCTGGCAGGAACTTCGTATGAGTTGTCACCAACATGTTTAAACATCACCTTCACACACTCCAGTAATTTGGTGAAACAATCTGTCCTGTTTCTTTTGTTTTGTTTCTCCATCTTTGTTTTAAAAGAATTAATATCAAGCTGTGTTGTAGTGAAGCAGTAATAAACTTATCACACAAATTTAAATATTCTGAATGTTTAAATTCCTGCACACACAACAGAAAGTATAAACTCATTTAATCATCTCCCGGGGGAATTCTTTGACATGGAAATATTTTACATTACCTGAATATATTTTCTGATGCACTTAACAATGTTTTATAATAACTAAAAATGCAAAAGCCAGTGTGAAAGTAGCTCACATTGCTTTATAAAATGGGACCACTCTCAGTTTCACAGAGCATTACGAGTCTGGTTTAGCATCTGTCCCCCGTCTTTACTGTGTAAGCCCACTGTACACATCTTTCTCTGCAGTGGATTTCAGATAGACAGTAAAAGATGATGTTCTTTTCCCTAACAACTGTATGTGTAAATGAGCTACTTTTTACTGACAGGTTCACCTTATTAGCTTTATTGGTGACAAGATGCCCATGTTAGTTTCACAGTATGTTTGAGACCAAAGTGGCCAGAAAGTCATTGCAGGTTTAACAATTCTTCAAAATGTGTGAGATGTATACATCACCAACATTGTAAATGCTTTGTTGTGCAGGTAAAAATAAGATATGGGTTAAAGTGTTCTTGGTTAAGACCACGTTGTACCATAACTCAACCTCAGGCCACTGATCTTTGGAGTTTTGCACACTAGATTGATTGGCAACTCTAAATTGCCTGAAGGTGTGGATGAATGTGTGTGGTGTTGTTTGTCTCTATTTGTTGGCCTTATGATAATGATGACTAACAACTTGCCCATGGTGTACCCCATCAGTTGCTCACAGTCATGGTAATATTAAATTGACCTTTTCCTACTCAGTTTCTGGAAGACACTCTTGAATTACTGAGTCTCTAAAATATATGAATTTCCCCTTGGGGCTTAATAAAGTAATTCTTATCTTATTGAAATCCAGAGACTGTTCCTCAATAACAAATATTCAGAGAGAAAAACTGGGGAAAAGTCAGGTGAGTAGATGCAACTACAATTGTACTTTTGTAATCATTCCCATCATTAAATCTGATATTGTGACGCAGGACGATAATTCATTCTGAGCTCATTTTAATCAAAGGTGAAGCTGTCAGTTTACCTTGCTTCTGCTGAGGCCTGTTGCTTTCCATCGTCTATGTTGTTAGGTTGATTCCAAAGTATCAGTGTACACAAATTTGACTTCCACCTTTTCATTCTTTCTTTATTTCTTTTAGATGTGGACTCATGTTTGTGACCTCCTGTACTTTCACTATCACCCTGTTTACACCTGGCATTAACATGCATCTCCTATCCAGATTGTATCTGGATACAATTTGACTGGATGGCATTTACACCTGGCATTAATATGCATCTCCAGTGTCCACATTGAGATCTGATCACATATTTGAAAAGTAAAAAGTAATAGTAGTAATATTTTCGCCTGCCTAGTCGTACTGTTTACACTTGTGTTCAATGTGGTCACAATGTGTGTCTTAGGTGCGTTTACACCTGTACTTTCATGTGGTCAACCACTATCTCACTGCAATCCGATCACTGAAAGTGTATGTTAATGCCAGACGTAAACGGGGTGAATGACTGAGAGCTTTACTACTGTAAGTATGAGGACATGTGGCAGAGGCACAAATCCAAATATATGCACAGATGCACACACACAAAGACCACTGGTTCCACTTGACCTCTTATTGTGCTGTTTTCCACTCTTTGTGACAATGGTCCAATTGAATGCCCCCCTGCAATTTCCTCCTCTTTTTAATACATCATATAATTAGGTCCAATTATTGCTAATAACTTTGGGCAAAAAGCCTTTGTTACCAAGGTCAGTATGGTCTGACAAAGCTTTAAAGCTGCTGTGCCCTCATCTAACTCTCAGTACCATCCAGTTAATTATGTCCAACATGTGCACACAGCTCTCTCTCTCTCCCTCTCTCTCCCTGCATTGTCTTTGTGATGCACACAGAAAGACACCAGAAATCAGCAGACATTTTAACGGTCCTTTCCAACACACTCTCATGATTGATAACGTTGACTGAAGAGGCTGGTTGGTCCGTAGAACCATGGCAATGAATTACCAACAGAGAAGTGCTGTGTCAGCGGGTTATAAGGAGGTCAAGTTGAGTGTTAGAAGTAGCAACACGTGCGAGGAGCCCTGTCATCCTTATGTAAGTCTTCATTTGGGATTCGCTATAATAAAGTGATTTTTCTGATGCTTGGCAAATGAATGTGGTGTGAAATTAACTTTCTCTCATGTTTCCCTCAATCAGGTCACAAATGAAAAATATAAATAAATAAGTATCAGTCAAGAAATTTTTTGTACCTACAGTGAGCCAAATTTTCAATCATGGTTGCTTTATCATTGACCCCAGTCATAAACAAAGAATGATAATGAATCAAGTAGCTGCTTTTTTTTTTTTTTTTTTTGAAGGATTGTGATTAAACCACAGAAGATCAAATGTGTACCATGCAGAGAAGTGCTTGAACTTAAGATTAATATAAGAAGTTGGTTCAAGTTTGGATAAGCTGAAAAACTGGTTTTCATTCTTAATTACTTGTTGAAAGGTTAAACCTTCCCAGTGCAGCTCTGTCATCCCACCTTTTTCCAGAGCAGGGATTCAAAATTAAAGTACATGAACAAACTGTCATCTAACCTTTGTCTCAGTTTTAACTTCTGCTCTATCTTCTCATCCTCCATGTTGCTGTGTATCCATGTCATGAGTCGCTGAGCGTTAATGCTCTTGTAGCTAAAATTTTTAATTTAACCTATAAACTAATTTTCAGTAGGATTAGCAAAGTAATGACCTACCCCCTCTAAAATCAGAGTACCCCGCTTCAGACGACGACCACTGCCTCACTGAGCTGCTTAATGTGGCTGGAACACCATATTCTGTTTCTGTTTGAATTGCGGATTGCAGCTTTCAGCAGAGGGCCACTAAGACCTTGAGAGTGAGTGGCAGCAAGGATGATTAACACAGCTATGGGGATGGTGAAGGAGACTTACACAGGGATACACACAGGCACCCTGCTATGGATCAAGACTGGATATGCTCAAATGTTCTTAAGGGATTTACATCCCATAATTGTTACTGCAGCAACGAGTTAGCAGCGTATATGACAGTGGCGTTGGCAGATTCCCAGAAAACAAAGTATAGAGATGTGCCAATTGTTACTGGGGCTGTAGCAGTTTTACAGCAAAGAAAAAAAGAATACATCAACAATGATAACTAAATAAATAAATAAAAATCCCTCTATTTCGTCAGAACTGAGCGAAATGTCAGATTGTGTCTAAAATTAAGGGAAAAGACAGCAATTATTACTGTTTTCATCTTACTTCAAAGACACCAACAGTGAATTTATCATACTAACTAGAGGCCATCCTGCAAGAGCACCACACCAGCAACATGCCAATGTTTTAACCCAGCTGTCTTTTCTACACTATGACACCAGTATTCAGTAAGAATTGGACCACATCTCTACTATTTTGATCTGAGCTACACATGACTGCATGTTGCACTTTTTGATTCTATCACAATGATGACATCTGTCCCCAGGCAGACAGACATACAGTATAAGCCAAAGTCAATAGTAAACAGGTGTAATTGTGGTGCTTGCTTTTGGAGTAGGTGTCTCCAGGATCACAATTGGCTACAACACACATGCACACAGACTTTAACAGTCTTTAAACTCATTACAAAGGAACTCTCAAAAGTCCCTCACCCTCTTTTTGTTTTTTGTATTTTCTTCTGTTTTTTTTTTTTTTTTTACTTTTAATTGCTGCTGATGAACTTAGATTGTGCATAGTAGTTGATCTTATAAACTAACCTGAGCAACAACAACAAATGAAATGTCCCATCATGTATTCTATGCCCAAATGAAAAATAACAAACTTGAATTCACAGATTTCCTGGTTAACTATGTCTGTCAATTAAAAAACAAACAAACAAACAAAAAACAAAACAAAAAAACACACAGACAACCGGAAACACATCAAGTCACAGCTGACTAATACTAACACTCTCCACCTTCAAAGCTGGCACTCTCCCACTGGCCTTTTGTCCTTTTTGCTCAAGGGAAGGACTGTCAGAAAAGCAACAGACCCCCACCCACCCACTGGCATCTGACGCCATATTTCTAGCATCCACCAAAGGCTCCTGACGTTGTGGGTGTGGGTATAGAGGGTACTGTATAGAGACAGACAGAATACAGTACATTTCCCCATGTCCGGATCATTTGCCTTAAGTTCATAAAGAAAACAATGTGCAGTCTAATGTGAACACAACATAACATTAAGAACAGTCTGAACTCTTTGTTTTTGCAGTAATTGTGTTTTGTAGGGTGCCATAGACAATTAGTGTCAGTGTTGCAGCTATCTGTACACAGACAGAACTGACCCACTTATTGTACTAGTAAGAATTTACAAAATGTAAAGCATGTGTTGCATATGCCAGTTTTTGGGCAAATGTCTAACACCGTCTTTCCTATGGAAGTTGGAGATTCAACGGCTGCCTCTGTTCTTTGTATCAAATATGGAGGAATTCAGGCCTTGATGGGCAATGCATACCAACATAACCTTCATGCTTAGACTGGCAATGTCTATCCAATCAGAGCCTCCCAGACAACAGCAGATATGACACTGACCGAGTCAGTTTTCTCCTAAAGAACTTGCTGAGCAACATGGACAAAAGCCACACAGAGCCACTATCCACCTTGGTGCTATTTTCCAATTTCCCTCATGTTTTATGATTTGTATTCACAACCAAATACCAACACTTGTGAGAGTGTATTTATCTTTCTGAAGTTGAGGCCTTCCCAAATGTTGATGTTAATAGTTGTTTTCAGAGGCTGAATGTCCCCCTCGGTGAATGTTATCTGTTTCTCTGGCTCGTTCTCTCTCCACTGGCGCAGTGCAGATTAGTTAGCTTCTACCAGTTGGTACAGTCTGGGGCTCCAAACGTTCACTTAATGAATTGGCAGTCATCTGTGTGTGTGTGTGTGTATGAGAGAGAGAGAGAGAGAGAGAGAGCTGGAGCGATGGAGGCCAGTGAGATGCTAAATTAATAGCAGTCATCTTTACATGCTTCCCTCTGCTAGCTAAGCCTGCTAATGAACAGACTTGGACGCCTGCGGTTAGTATCACACACAAACACACCGACACACACTATAGTGCACACAATGCCTGTGGATTTGATTATGACACCAAATACGCACGCACACATACACACACTGCAACTCCTAAAACACTTCCAGCATGCAGGGCAGTCTGTGTTGTTTGTCTCATTGCCCTAGCCCTGTTTATCTCGCCTCTTTCTTTTCATTTTTGTCTAGAAGCTTAAAAGGAGCCACTACACACTCACACACACAAACACATACAAAGACACGCATACTCAGACACACTCAGACACTAGGGTGCTGTGAGCATGAGGAGTGCACGGCAGGTACCGTGGTGATGATCAGGGGGGACAACTTCACACATTGAAATCCACACACAAATCTGCCAGAACACAAACACACAGTGCAGCACACACCTTGACAAATGCACATGTGGGCAGAGAGTGTGAAGACTTGGGTGAGGGGATGCCTCTGGGGTGCTACAGCTTCTGTAGAAGAGTGAAGGGACCCCCCAGCTGCTGCTTGCCATTTCCTCGCTGTCATCCCAATGGGCTGAGTGTGTGCGTCTGCGAATGTGTGTCTGTGTGTAGAACCAAGATTGCAAAGCTTTCGCAGTGGGGTGAGGGGAGCCAAGTTTGTGTGTATGTGTGTGTCGTCCCATTGGGTGAGACTGAAGCCAACTCCAGGAAATGGATTGGCATGGAAGACCTCGCCAGGGATTCTGGGGTGAAGATGAAAGAGTTCCTTCACACACACAGAAACTCTCTCTCTCTCTCTCATTCTCCTTCTCGCCTGCTACTCTCTCTCTCTCTCTCTCTCTCTCTCTCTCTCTCTCTCTCTCTTCTTCTGGATGCACTCTTTATCTATGCCACTTGGGTTTTACTAACACATGTTCACATGCAAACCTAAACCTGAAATATGCACAACAACACACCCACGCACTTGCATCCACTTTAACACACTTGTGGAAAAACCTAAAAATGATCATCAAATATTCACTGACTGTACCTCATAATCATTACCAAAGTAGGTTGAGGTATGTCTACATTATATTAAGACACGAGAGTTAAGAGAAATTTACAATTCACTTCCAGCTATGAGGGGTAACTTTGAAGTATTACTGAAAAAGATCTGATGTGTGAACTTCTTGTACCTGTACATCAGTGACCCCGTATACAATATGATAACATGTTTTTTTTTTTCGATCTTAATTCAAGAGTGTGTTATATTGATTTGAAAGTATTTATTCATTTCAAGTCAAGATTTTGTAATATTGTCTCTCAAATCTCTGCCCTCACACTCAAATGGCTTTGTTTGCGCTTAAACTTGCTCTGCTCATGCACAAACCGTGTGCTTACGCTCAGTTATGTTGCTGCTCACACAGATTTCCTGCACTCAAGCTTGAGCTCTTCTCGCATTTGAGGTTGCTTGTGCGCACTCATGAAACAAATTAACAATTACAAGAAATTGGCTAAAAGATGATAATTTAAGTAATTCCAAATGGAAAGATCTTGTAAACAAGATATATGGAATGGAAAAAATAACATGAGAATTAGAAAACAAGTTTGTATTTTGGAAGAAAGATGGGAAAATGGGTGAGGTATATAGCAAACAATATTTCTAATGAATTGTAAAATATGTCTGTTTATATATATATATATATATATATATATATATATATATATATATAAATTCATCTTTTTTATACTTTTAATGAACTACTCATTGTCCTGGTTTTGGAATATAGGCATATTTGTAAGGTAGTACTCAGTCTACATGCGTTTTGTTGTTATAGTATGGTACCTGGTGCATATATTAATGAAAAGGTATCGTCTGATTGAAACCTTATGTAATTATTTGAATTGAACTTTTTCTTTTTTTTTCTCTCACTTTATCACGTATGTTTGGTAGTTGTCTTTTGTTATAAAATCTTCAAAAATGCAAATTGAAAAAAAAAAAAAAAAAAATATATATATATATATATATATATATAAAGGCAGTTAATGTAGACCAATCAGCATCTTTGCGGGTATGTTCGCTGTACTTCTAAGAGCGTTGCATACAGGCGGGCACTCTTTTAACCGGGTTATTTGCTTCCACCATCCAGGACTGCATTAATTGTGATTCCCTATATTTTTTAAGACTTTTGGTATAAAATATCAATTTATTTATTCACGAGTGCCCTTATTTTTAGTGGTTTGAGTATAATGATAACCACGTGGCACAGCGCTCCCATTGCTGTGCTGGAGGAGAAAATGATGTCACCTTTGTCATCACTGACGAGCGTGAATCTGTCAGATCCTCTCCCTTATGAACATGGACCAACAAAATCAAGAACAACAATATCCACGTAATGTTCAACACCAGGCTATCAAAGGATACAACATTATTTATTAAAATACATTTTAACACAACTTGCATCTGGTTCTTGACGTTGTCGGTCCATGTTCGCCTTGTTCGCCATGTTCGGCTCTGAGAAATTCCAGACGGGGAGGTGCTTTTGTACCTGCAGTACATGCAGTTGATAGCTGATTACATTAGGAAAACCAGCTCTCGCTGCAAATTGCACTCTAATGTTGCCCTGTTAAACTGCGTTGTATGGGTATACAATCTTGCAGCTCTGTGCACAGCTCCAACAGGACTGCCCTCGCAAACTTTAATCGGCTGATGAGCCATTCGTCATCATTTGCCAGAAAATACTTAAGTTTTCGAAATATTCGCTCTCTTCACACTGCACTATTTGGAACATCTTCTAATAAAGCTAACACTGCCATTGTTGTTAACGTTGTTTTCTGCGCCACTTTGTGTATACTTTTATAACCACTTGTCTAATTGCAGTGCCGCCAGAGGATCAATAAGCGTGCATATGGCAGACATGAAATAGGTGTGGGACGCCGCACATTTCCAGAGTTATTTCACTTTTGATACATCTGAATGTTAGTGCAAAAAAGGATGTACACCACGTTTTTGTGTTTATGTTTGCTGGAAGGATTATACATCCTCCCTGGCCTGAGAATGTCTTTGGATCACCCTTGAAGAGCTCTAAAGGGACATCTGGAACCCTCTGCTTAACCTGCTGCAGCCACAGCCTAGAAGAAAATGGATGGATGGATATTATGGTAAGTTTGGTAAGAGTTTCAGGATCTTTCTGGTGTTTCAGGATGGTAGACTCACTGACAGACAACTTTAAAGTTATTATTGAATATACAGTTGTTAATATGAAGAGTATAATAATTTGATGGCCAATAATTTATTAACTGCACCCCAAAATGCTTGTATATCTGACACCAGGACACTCACCAGGAGCAGTGTTCAGCCAGGGGGTATGTGTGTGTGGACATATGTGTGTTTCACTTTGTATGTTTTCTGTTTTTGTGTGATTGACATGTAAAAAGCCACTGATTATCTTTTAGATAATTGCTGCTGTTGAGCTGTCTTGGTTCTTTGATTGGATGACAGCACTGAGATGTGTTTAACTGTTTGCTTTTCTTTCGTTCCATCTTCTTCCCCTGTTTTCATTTTGCCTCTTTCAAATAGATACAACACTCTCCTAGCTGCATAACTATCATCAAACCTGGTGTGTATGTTTTTAACTCATTTCTATCCAGATGTATTTGAATGCTGAAGTATGTAAAATTGGTAAGGGAAAAGAGGAAGAAAAATGCAACAAAGAATCATTTAATAGTGCAATGTGTTACCAGCCCTGTCTGGGCAACAACTGAATGGACAGTCATCATTGGTGAATTGTAGTCATTTCGATAAGCCCTTAACCATTAATCTATTCTAGAACTATCATTAGGTCAAACTTACATTTTGTTCAACACTTTCACTCATGAAAGAAGATTACAGCAACAAAAACAAAAAACAGCCCCAGCTGCACTCTGGGTTTAGTGCTAATTAGAAAATGTTGACATTACACTAGCTGAAACCCAGCATGCAAAGTATGTTGACATGTCAGTATGCTGTGGTTAGCATTTAGCTTAAAGTACAGCCTCACAGAGCTTCTAGTACGACTGAAGACTTGAATTAGAGGCTGGGTTGAACGCATGTACTTAGTTTTAGTCTTTTTCTCCCCTTTTTCCCCATGGTTTTCATTTGATCATCCCACTCATACTTGCTGTTATGGCTCAAACACAAGGGGAGCAGTAACAAGAAAAGTAGCAACAGGAAAAGGACACCAACAAGAATTCTACACTTTGAAACAGATAGTTCATGCTTTATTGAATTAAAGAATGCAATCATAAGCTACGAAACACCTATCAAACTCAAAGAACTCTAAAGGGCTGTAGGTGCTGACTGGTATTTGTATTCGTCCCGTGCCGTTACGGTATGTGCGTCACGGTTTGGTGCACACAGTCATACAACGAATATGACCAAGAAAAATAAAAGTCGTGTCCTCCCTCCAATCCAAGTGGCGGTACTGAGCCTAAAAGCTGCCAGCAACCTCATAACAGACGAAGAAGAAAAGTGATGAGTGTGGAGTTAAGAGCGCCTGCTTCATGTGAATCACCTGTGTGGGAACACTTTGGCTTCCCAGTGAAACACAATGGCGACGGCACGCGAGTGGTCGACCGGACAAAGACTGTCGGTTGTTTCACAGAGGTGCGGTGCGTCGCTGGAAACACATCGATCGATGATGTTTTGTTTTTCCATAGTAAAACATACACATACTGCTACAGCTGTGCAGCGTCACTCAGATGGAGGCTAGATTTTCACATCTTCAACTCTTTTTACATAAAGTGCAGTCAAACTCCAGGCTGAAGAGAGAGGAACAGCAGAGCGCTCCTCTGACCGCTGGGCTCAGCTGCAGGAGAGCTCAGCCAGTTATGTGCACCCCTGCCTATTAACACTCCTAATGCACTTGGTTTATTTTATTTTATTTTATTATACATTTAAGTAGATAGTTTTTAGTTTTCCAGTCAATTGGTGTCTGTTCAAAATAAACAAATAAATAAAAGTTAGTCTTATACATGTGTGACTTTTTGTTGCTGTTTTCCCATTGTACCGAACTCGTACCGAACCATGACTTATGTGTACCGTTACACCTCTAGTGCTGATTAAACAAAACAAAAGGCAGATGGTGGAAAGAGACCAACTCAGCAATGGGCCATAGAACGGCACCACCTTCCACTACGACTGTCTAGCTCTAGCATATAAACTAACCATGCTCCAACTGAAAATGGGACCACCAGCCACCTACACCCCAAACTTAAACAATAAAAGCCCAGCAACCTAACATGCATGGAGAAATAAACAATAAGAACGAACAACGCTCGTACTGAAAGTTAACTGAATTGAAAAACAAACAAACCTCCTCGTGTGGTCAGTAAGTGTGTGTCAGCCCCCTGCACCACTCTCCCCTCCTCTAAATACCCTCTCCCCTTCCTGAGCACCAATTTCCCTCAGGTGTTCATGCACACACCGGGAGGAAGGAGTCCAGGGAGAAAGAGGGCAAAGAGAGGGAGCAGGGCCACATGTAACATTGCCCAGCCTCTCAACCACACTTGTCACTTCATGTCCTTTGACACCCATACTCTGTAATCCCTCCCTCCCCAGAATCTTCTCTTAAATCACTTCTGCACCTGGCAACCCCTGCCCGCAAACATTCACAGATAGACACACACACATACGCACATGCACGTACAAGGTCCCTCTCTTGAGGTCAGGCTGGCAGAAGCCGACATTGGTGCAGATGGCTGGTTTGGGCCTGTGGTGCGAAGTGGTAGAAAATGCAACATTCCCTAGGCAACCCAGGGCAGTGTGTGTGCATGTGAACAAATATATGGTGGTGAATTATTTCATAGACTAATAACATAGATGCATACAATAAAACTAAAACTGACTTATATTATGTGCTCAGTTACAGATGAGGAGACAGTGTGTGTATGTGTAATGTACTCCTAATTATAACAGTGGGAAGTATATTTAGTTTTATGTGATGGTGGTATATTCTACATACTGTATATGTATCTACATGGAACTGGGACACAGCTTTGTGACACGAACAATTTTCTCTCATGATGACTGTAGACTTTCATTTGAAAACAACAACAAAAAAGGGAACAGAAAAAAGAAGGCAGAGCAAATGTATTTATGTAGCACCATCCAGACACAAAGCAGTTCAAAGCACTTTACTGATCCAGGGAAATACATCAGAAATAATGATTATAAAATGAATAATTGAACACATTCAAAATGAAATATATGAAGTTTTCATAAAATCAAATGAGAGGCATTCTCTTCGTGATGATCTTTTCTTTCTGTTCAAAAAAAAAAAAAAAAAAAAACTTGCAAAAGATCCCTGTTACCAAGCTTGAGGACTGTTGACTCATCCAGAGGGCAAACAAGTTAAAAGTCCATTCAGTTACCTCAGAAAAGAAATGGCATTTCTGATCATCATTCGGTCAAGCCCAGACTTTAGAACATATAATACTACATAGTAACTGGACTTTGTGCCAGTTACGTCATTTAAACCATTTCACATGGGATCAGCTGAGTTTCTAATTTACACCAATGAGAAAATCAAATCACTTGACTACCATGTAATGTAGGTCATTTCTTATTACTATGCAACTCACAGCTCCACCAAGGCTACACATATGCATGGATTACAAATCTTGTCAGAATAAGTGCATATTACCTGTGAGGCCTACAGTATTGTAAAATCATTGAGGAAACAAAGCTAATCTGACCACAGCATTATACATGGCTGTACTAATATCAAAGCTGTTCTGTGCAGCTGATACTGCCGTGTGCTGCTTACATTCATACATGCCTGCTTGACCTTGTTCAGCAGCATCAACAGAGTATGGTTACAGCAGACCTGAGTCTTGTTGAGTGGCAGTGGAGAATGCTTCACGACCACACAGAGGAACTCCAGGAAAGAGTATGAACTACGCCTAGTGTCTCTGACCTCACAGAGGATAAATGAGGAGAACTCACAGTACTCACTATTGGCAGTTGGCACTTGATAAACATTATCAAACTTAGAAATTAAGGTGTTTTTGGTTTTGGGTATTGAGAAAATGGAAAGAGTAAACTCCTTAAAACTTGTGTCTGTGTAGTTTGTATGCTTGCAGTAATATGACATGTCCTTGTCATGCTGTATGGTTATGTTAACATTAGTGAATATTAATGATGAACGTTTTAGAGGAAGTTCCTGAGAAGAGGGCTTCAAATCTGTTTCTGTTTCCTGTGGTTCTGCTTCACTGTACAACAAAACAGATGGCCACAAGACAAAAACCACAGACAGACGTGGGTGGTGGTCTAGACATACAATGGTGACATCTTCATCATCTGTTGTGCTGTGAAACCCCATTAAGAGAGTTACACACAATAATGTGAGAATATTATATCCAAACAAACATTTTTTTTTTTTTTTTTTTTTTTGCATGAAGCATGTTTACATTTTTTATCATATAATACATTTTAAAATAATGATAAACTTAATTTGTATAGCCAAAAGGAGCAAAAGGAGGGTACTTTAAAATATATCTTTGTACAAAGTGAATTTAAAGGAGCTGTGTGTAAGACTGGCCAAAAGTATTGCTGCAGTCAAATTCTAAATATTGCAGCACCCCACCCCCAGACATGAGGTTGCCAGATAGCCACACACTAACCTCTGCCCTGCTCCATCCTTGTGGCTGAGGTAACACAAGACTCACTCACACAGTCTCTACACCACTGGAACCACAAAGATGTAGTGATACAACAAAATGAATTGGGTAAAGCTGTATACACACACTGGTAAAATGGATTAATGTGCAAAAATCTAGGTGTGTGTCCAGGAGAAAATTAACCACTCCGGCATCTGTCCTCAAATTCGTATCTGCTTTCAGCCGTCTCCATCTTTCAAACACATCTCCTGTGCAGATCCTGGTTTTGCTTCTACTTTTGTCAATACAGTTTTGAGAGTCATAGCGAGGTCTTCTAATTTTAGTAACATCGGACATAATCCACAATGCTTGTAGCTGCAGCTCAGTGGTAACTGGCAACCTGGATGCCAAAATGCTACTGACTTTGTGATTGGGAGAGAGTGGTGGGTGGCACAACAGGCCAAAACATAAAATCAAAACATAAACATGATTTGCTGAGATCTGTTCGGGATTTCAAATTGACATGATTCCTTACTCTTTAGAGACACGTTGGGTGATTTTATGATTACTTGCCATACATTTCTTACATATAGCTCCTTTAACTGTAGGGTCATGTGTAGAACAAGGCTTTGGTCAGGTTTGACCTTACATGTTGAAGTGTACTGGGAAAAAACAGGAAAGTGTTCAACATTAATTCATATAAATGGGATGGAAAAAATATCAGGAACACTCTGTGTTTATATTTGGTGTTTGGCATGTAGCATATATATTGCTTCATATTAGCTCCAGTCTTTGTCAGTTTCATTTTCAAAGGAGAAAAACTAGGCATTAAAGATATTAAGTTGGTTGAGTTGATGGCTGTGGTGTCTCACCTATTTCTCTGTGTGTATTTTTAGGAAGAAAATGTGAAATATGCACTATACAAAACAGAAACTAATTCTAGGCTGAAATGAGAATCACAGTAACATGCTGGTAATAAGGTGGCAGTAGTTTATCAGTAACTGGTAACCTGTGGCATCCAGTCAAAGAACCCCACCAGGCTACTCAAATGATAGTTATCAGTTTACTTTGGAGACACCCTTGTACCAGTCAGTTAGTGTTCCAGTCTCACAGCTGAGAACCATGACAGTCAAACAGTTTCACACAGGCAGCTAAATGAATATTGGACAGTGCAAATGGTTCACTAAAGCTGACGTCTCCATAAAAATACTACACATGGCTGCTTTGATTTTGGTCATGGCCATTGTTACTGTAAATGCTGTAGTTTGACTGGCCTTTGCCATCATTTTTCACACATCACTTGCAAATAAAATACTTGAGTCTTGTTGACTCCTGCGCCCGTTCCTCTCTCTTTCTCTGTCATGCTCCTCTGTGGTTCCCAGGGATGAGTAAATCTGTTGTCTTTCTGACCAGATGTTAGCAGGACAATCCAGATCACAGCTTGAGTCCTCCTCTCCCTTCACAGCACTGTGAACCCACCTCCCAAAAAACAACAACATTGAACTTTCACTTAACTGACTCATCCAGCACATGATGTTCATAATTTATTGTCCAATATAGATATGAATATTTGTAGGAGAGATTTTCAACTGATTTTCTAATTGGTTGTTGTGGATGCATTTAACCACAATGTTATATGGTTAATATTTAAGATATCTAATTACTGAAAAATCTGTGATCATTTCCTCAATCTAGGAAATATGAGTAATATGTGATTATGGGATAGTTTGAAGGCTAGGCAAACTATGCAAGTCCGATCGCTTTTCCTCTGTTTTGCTAACCCTCCTGAGCGAAAAAAGCAATCCATGGAGCACTGTATAATGTTTTATAACAGATACAATGTTACAACGTGTATATTTGTGTAGTCTTAACTGTCATAAATGAAAGATTACGGGTTACAGAGCACGTTTGTGACACGGTGTACAGAGACAAGAGCTGGGTCACCGGGGCGGAGGCTCTGATGTTGCAAGGTTGGTTTTCAGCCCAGAGACATCAGGTGGAAGACAGAGAGCCATTCTCCCTGTAACAAGTCATTTATGTAACCATCACAATTACTCTGAAGCTGCATAATTAAGGTGAAAATGTAGCATAGCTACAGTAAATATCCTGTTCCTCTTTAAATCATATGGCACTGAATCATTCAGCCAGCAATGAAAGACAAATTTGAGTTGATATTAGAGTATCAAAGGGTGGTAAACAAATATAAAGGACGTTTGTTCCTGAGATGTTTAAAACTACATTTTTGGAAACACTATGGGCTGTATGTTGTAATTGTAGTATTCTGTTGTTGTTAGGATCATGAACTCTATGCACCTTGACAAGATACAAATAATGACAAGATGTAGAGACCAAGGACAGAGCCCTGTGGAATTCCTGCAGAATTCCTAACCCAGCTAACAAGAAAAAATGATTTTATTCTCATTTGGCACAGAGTTTACTTGCTCCCCAAATTCCTGTAAATGCTCAAATATCTAATAGTTCCATTGTTTTGTACACAAGATATGTGCAAAAATTAACAGGATTACAAAACATGAACTTGAAGATGAAATTTTCCATCTAATTTGTGCAGAGAGAAACAAAAGACAAGAGAGAATACAGATGAAAGGCTATTTTTTATTATTATCATCCTTTGATAATTGAGGTATGACACATATCTAAGTACTTCAGATAGCACATTCTGAATATTGTGAGAGAAACACAAAAAGTTCAATCCAAACCTCTTTTTGTCATTAGCTTTAAAACCTGTTGTTAGCATTAATGGTTTCTTTCATTACTGTCAGGAGGGACTGTCAGTGACAGATTTTTGTGTGGCTGTGGGGATTTGTGTCTCTTTTGTTGGTGTGCGCTGGCGTTTGAATGCGCCGACTATAATAAAAAAGAAAAAGAAATAACCATCCACAAAGCAGCAGCCGTATATTTGACATAATTTTCATGTGGACACATCAATGTGGTGCGCAAACATACAAACACAGACAAATACACAAACACACAAGCACACACACACATAGCGCACTGACAGTGCCAGCTCGTGACATTTCTGAGCATGCCATAGGGACGAGTGTTTGAGGGTTGGCGGAGGGCTAAGTGTCTGTCTGTAGGCCTGAGATAACGGCTGTCACCTCCCCGAGTCCTCTTGCATACACACACACAAACACACACACAGAAAGAGACACACACGTGAAAACGCACAAAAATGCACTCTCTCCTTCTCTCACACCCGTCCACAATTAAACCATCCATCCGCTGTGACAGTGAATGGTAGGCAGCCGACCATTCAGCTGTGCTCGATATCAATACAGTCCCTCAGTCTCTCTCTGTTGCGCTCTATTGTTGCGGTGTCGAGATGGAAATGGCTTTAACAGTTGGTAGAACTACATGGCCTGTGAATAGAGCTGGCTTATGGCTGTGTTTATGCATTGTGCTGCTCTCTTGTCTTTCAGCCTGAGATCTTTAAAAGTGCTGTGATTATGGCAAGTGCAGTGATGAAGCATTGTTTTCAGGCTATCAACTACGGCACATGTAGTGTGTGAATTGTCTTTTCTGTGAGCACTTGCAGTGTGCCACATTGTGCCGTGATGCGTGTAGTGAGTGTGTAGGGTAGGAACAAGAGGAGGAGAGATAAGGCAGTCAGGCAACGTGCAGAGGTGCAACAGCTATACACAGGTCTTTTCACATAAACAACACACACTAAACTGCCACCTTTCACTGAGGTACTAACCCATTTCGTTCTCAGGTAATCACTTTTTCTCATTCAAGCATGAGCAAAGACAGGCAGGGGGGGGGCAGTGAGAGAGAATGAACCATTGAAAGAATAATACCAATTTCTGGGCTCCATTGATTTCGACAAATGGCTACACATCATGGCAAGGATGGTACAATAGGGACAATTTCCAACAGAATAAATGCAAAGCTGTTTTGTTTTAGATCTGCTGGGGAACTAAAGTGTGTGTGTGTGTGTGTCGGGGGGGTGATGCCGATGTGTGCATTTGTGTGTTTAAATACAGGGTCTGAGACCAAAAAGAATAGTGACACACTTAATCAGCAAAACAGTGCAACTCTGTCTGTCTCTCCTTCTCTCTCTCTGCATGTGAGTGCGTGTGTGTGTGTGTGTGTGTGTGTGTGTGTGTGTGTGCATGTACGTCTGCATATGCGTCCACTGCTGCATTACCAAGCAGGCCCATTTGTCAGTGCAGATTGTAATTAAGGACAGGGTGGATCAGGAGCAAGGCAACCCAGAAACAATCAGGCTCTCATTTAAAGTGTGTGACTGTGTGTTTATGCATGTGTTTGTGTGTGCTGTGTGTAAGATTGCATGAACACTAACATATGTGCTCACATCCATTGGGAATCCATTTTGAAGCGAAGGCCACTCTCTTTCTCTCCATTTGTCTCCCTCTGAAAACCCCCACTTGCAATCAGCGATCCCTGCACAGCCACGCTCTCATGCCCAACATCCCTCCGTCACTCTCGTATTCATCCACGTCCCGTCCATCCTTATCATTCATCCCTCCACTCGTCCCTATTTCATTCTGACTTCCTTAGCTCCACGAATACTGAGCTGTCTAAGAACTCTCAGGTGGTTCAAGTCCATTACTTTGGGAGATAGAAAAACACTGCTGAGGTGTTCTGATTGAGGCCTATTAAAATTCATAAGCTGTGGAATAAGGCCAGAGATAAAAAAGAGGGGAAAAAAAGCAGCTGTACGGATGAAGGGCGGAGTGGTGTATATGGATGTTCATGTGTGTATGTGTGTTAATTTGTCAAGTGTTTATGAAGAAAAAAGGGAGGTGAGTAAAGAGAGTGAGACTGATAAATGCTTGGTGGTCCCATGAGCCTTTTTAAATTATCTCTATACTTCTCTCTCCCTCTTGTTCTCTTGGTATTTTCCTCCTTGCCTTCATTTTAACAATACTTTGTGTGCATCCTCACACCCTGCTTAAGCCTATTGTCCATATTTTCCTCCCCACCTCCACACATACATCACACATTGTGAAGCACTTTCTCCAGGCAGCTATCTTCCTTTTTTAGCTAGTTGCTCCTGATAAAAAAGACTGTTCCCCATTGGTTTTATGGTTATGAAGATTATCAGACACAGACATGCATTTACACACACACACACACACACACACACACACACACACACACACACAGATATACACAGACACACACACAAAAACACCTGCCATTTTTGGTTTCTCCTTGCCTTCACGGAAAGCACACATGCACACACAAACACACACACACATGGAGTACATTAAGAGCGTGTGGATCAATAAAGAGCAAAGGTCAATAGAGAACACGCACTGACTGGTAAAACTTAGATTTCACTGGGAGACAGAGACTAGCTCTGAGCTAGCCATCTCCTTCACCTTTCTCCATTCTTCTTCCTTTGCCTTGTTCTCCTCCTCCTCCTCCTCAACAATAGACTCATCCCTCAGCTCAGTCGTCTGGGACAGATTATCACAAAAAGCGAGAGGAAAAAAAACAAAAAACAAACAAAAAAAAAACAAGGAATGAAAGCAGAGAGAAAATGCCTGAGCTTAAGTGGCGAAAGCAGGGCTAAGCAACAACAGAACAAACACAAGCGACCGAGGTGGTGTATCAGCATAATGCCAGCTGGCTCCATAATACCAGTCTAGTCTGAGTAGGCACACCTGCTTTTTTTCCGTTTGTTTGTTTGCTTTTTTGTCTATACCAGATGACAGTATAGCTGCTTAAATACATGTTGCAACTGAAGATCTGTAGCTAACAGATCCTTTTGGGCAGGGCTGCTTTTCATAAGAAAACAAATCAAAATCTTTCAAGTGGATCCAGGCATGGAGCTGAAATGCTACAGTTGTAGACGGGGTAAAGACTGATTTATGGGCATGTTGAAAATGTGTTGGCCTAAATCTTTTTAGATCCCCATGTATGAAACATTTAAGTGTAGACTTACTACAGTAAATCAGTATGGATGATGACTGAGTCAGTGTCCACCTTTAGGAGATAAATATTCATGCCCTCTTGTGTTCCTCTGTTTTGCCAGTACTGTGAGCTGGCAGTGTGCTGCTTCAAAACTACCTCATCCTACACATCTCTGGGTTTGCTGGGTTTTGGATCAGCAATTCACACCCACCACTGGAGAAACTCTTTATGTACTTGTACTTAACAATATTGTAGGCCAGGTGTAGTTGCTCAAGCTGATCAGAACAAGTATACACTTGATTTCTGAAATGGTTGGACAACATGTTTACACAACCTGGTCTTGATCGAGCATAACCCAACCCTTTAAGTTCCATCTGTCCCAGCATCTGAATCTCTGCTCAGCAAAGGGATTGTTCAGCTCATTGACTGTTCTTGTTGGCCTTTGGTTGTGGTGCCAGACGGATGCAGGTACATAATATGTATTTGTGATGGGCTTATGAGCTTCTTTGATTGTCTGTGTGTTTCACTCTAATTGTGCCAGGCATCAGGAAACAAGCAGCGGCTAACCAAACTAGCCATAGTCTAACACACTTCAACAAAGCAGCATGCACAGGAGAGTAGCAGCTAGTTGGTTTATGGGAACTCTGAGGGTGGCTTCCTGTGCTACAGTAGCCTGAGTCTACATGGTGTGTGGGAAGTTGGTGTGACCTATAGCTGAAATGGACATAATTATGAGGAAGACTGGGAAATATTGAACTGTTAATTATGGATTGACTTAAGACTGTTATTAGCAGATGTTCATGAATTATTTTCTTTCTAATTGGAAACACTGTTGTAGGCAACTATAAGCCACTTCATTCCCTGTAGGTCTTCTTTTTCAGTTGTGCTCAGTTAGAAAACCTGTGCCATGAATAGCAATGTGAGAATATGCCAATATACGGTTTGGGCCCACTTCCCACTGAGAAGGACTTCTGGACCTCACTGTATGAAATTAACGGACAGTGTGCTCTATTAGTTGCATCTTCTCTTCTCCTGCTGCCTAATAATATGCAGACCCTTGTCAGCGCTACAGCCGCAGCGCGTTTCTTCAGTTATTATTCACGCCCACGTGACAAGTATCCTTTTCATTTTTTGTTTTTTTTTGGTGGTGGTCTTTTTCTCTGTTCATCCATTTCTCTTCTCCTTCTCGTCGTTACCCCTCCCCTTGTCCCTCTACAGCATCGGGATCACGCCATCTGGGTTTGACATGCACATTTGTTTAGGCCCCATTGTGCAAAGTGGGTTCATGTGGAATAAAGATTGCCTGTAATATATTGTAAGGGAGTAGGATGTGTAGGAGGGGGAGGTAAGATGAGTGAATGGGGGAAGAGGGGGAACTGGAGAAGAGCAGCGAGATTGATGATTGATCCAAATAGACTGCACTAAAACAGTGACAATAAGAGTGAAATAGAGAGAGCATGGAGAGAGACAGAGAGAGAGAGAGATGACAAAACATATGCTGCTTTGTCTACACCATCAATCTAAAGTTGGGAGCTCACCTGGAAATTGTCAAGCATTAGCGTGTTTGTCACTGTGTGTGTGTGTGTGTGTGTGTGTGTGTGCGTGCGTGTGGGCATCAGGGACTGGATGCGACTATGATGAGTTTCCTCACAACCAATATACATATTCAGAGAAAGCACAGCACTCCATCATCCCTTCTCTTTCCTGTGTTCCTCAGATCGGGGTGAGAGAGCTGACGCTGATCTGTGATGCCTGTGTGCACAAGTGTGCCTCACTATGTCTTCCTGAATGTTTGTATGTTTGTGTATGGAGTCTTTGTAATAGCCAGTGTTGGGCATTTTACTTTTAAAAATAATTAGTTATAATTATCTCCACGGAACTTTTAAATTCAACTATTCACCAATTCAAATTCAGTATTATAGATATGATACATTATTTGACCGTTGTTGTTGTTACGTCCATAGACTGTACACATCTAGTGGTGTGGCTCAGGTTACAGGTTAGAGAGGTATGACATCATCATTTCACAAAAGATCAGTTTTGGGTGTCTACAAAGAAAAGAGATTGTCCCACTCTGGGACCCGTTCTGTCACGGATTCAGTAACAGTAACGGCATTATAACGGGGGATAAAGTAACTTTCTTGATTAGTCATTATTGAAAATAGTAGTGCTGTTAGTAAAGCCTTTTATTTATAATGCCATTAGTCCCATCACTGGTAATGGTCCACTTTAAACTTGTTTTAATTAAAGCACGTACAGAATCAATAACATGGTCATACAATAATGGAGACCGTCAGAGACGAAAAAACAAAACAAGTCTGAGTCTTTAAGTGTGGATAGAACTGTCGAGGAGAATTGAGGTGACTCTTGAAGTTGTGAAAATGACCTTCTCCTCACAAAACACAGCTAGAGAAGAGTGTCATGATTCATTTGAGTCATAAAAGACATTAGAATAGTGGACACAGCAGGAGAAATATCAACACACCAAGTCATAATTACATTAATTTAATGATACAATTAAACATGCAGTTTGTTCTTTTACAACTTATTCAGCCAGTTGGCATCCCACTCAAGAATGAGTGCGTGTGTTTTTCAGAAAATAAAAAATATGCTTTCTAAAGCTCAAGCATATTTGTGAGGAAAAAGCTTAATACATAACGTTCCACTGAATGGTATCCAATCCAAACATTATTCTTGTAGATAACATACACCATTGACTTGGTGCAGCCATGTCGGAGGGGGGAAAAAAATAATCCCCCCATTTTATACCATTTGTCTCTCTGTGTCTTCATGTAGAAGCCAATGAGCCCTAATAAGTTACACTGATAATGATGAGGAACAAAAAGAAAACAGTCTTAAATCAAGCTGCTGTTGTAAGTTAAACTGTCCTTTTGATCAGAATCTGTAATAACATGGCCGATTAAAAGTGACTCAGCTGGTTATGTTTTCATTATAGAAAAAGAGAAGATTGGGATTTAAAAGTGGGGGATAAACGAAAGAGAACGAGAAGAAAATCTATCATAATTAACCGACAGCACAAAGAATAGATGTGTGGTTCTTTTTATAGATGACTGCTAATTGAGGAGAAAGCACGGAGCCGATTCTGCCGCATATTAACTTTTAATTACCCTAAACGAAAGCAAAACACACAGTATGCACATGCCTGCATGCACGTACACACACACACACACACACACACACACACACTTGTTCACACTACTTTGTTCAAGGTTTTTAGTCTCTAGATGTCCTCACTGTTTTTTGGTGTGTTCCTGTCCCTGGTGAGATCATTACTTTACTTTGGAGGCTTGCATGCTCAGAATCTTAACCAGCTCATTATTGAATATACCAATGTTTAATAGCATAATTATTACATATTTCATACCACTTGCTGATGGAAAATCCAGCTGAAGTGTGCCACAATTTTATGCTTGAGGGTCCACTCTTGATGTAAGCTGAAGTTTGTCAGCGTCTATTATTTATTTTGGCCTAACAAGTCAAACTGCATCTGTTGAGAAAAATATCATCCACAGCAGATAGATATTCATTAATCCATGTGACAAGATGTTACAGCAGCATCTGCTGAGGAAGACAGTGATCTGCAGCAAAAGGGATTTCAAGATTTGGTTGTAGTAACAGAGCTGACTGATAATTTCTTTTCTCTGGTAGGTATGAAAATCCAACAAGTCTGCTAGAAAAAAAAATGCGGTCAACAATATGAAAAGAGCATGTTTGTGAAGTATTTATGGGAGGATATGTTTGGATGTTTACTGTAAAGTTGACCCATGTTTCAGCTGGTTTTACCAAGGGCACTCATCATTTACTCAATCTGCATACAAACTACTGTATTTTCTTATCTAGAGGATGGCAGCCAGTGAAGCACGACCTGCCCTGAGGTGTGTGATGTACACATAGGCACAGGCCTCATCTCTCACTTGCTTTATCTCTTTCTTTCTCTCTCTAGAGTTATTGTCAACCATCAGACGTCCCTCTGCCTGGATTAGCAGTCTGTTATGAGAATCCAGAAGGCTATAATGGCTGATGATACGATATGCAGCGCGGCTGTCGCTAACTCTGTAGGACACTAATTAACCTGTGGGTCTTCTGCCAGTCATTTATAGGGGACGTGATTGAAAAGCTAGCAAGGCTAGTATGCTCACCTTAACACACCACATTCTGTCATTGAGATTAACTTTGTTCCCTAAATGCAGGAGGATACATGATCTTTGTCTTAAAATGATGATAATTAATTAGTCATGTCTCAAGTAAATCTGAAGAATTCAGTCTCTGTCAAATCATCAACAGTCAAACAGCTAGCTGACTGTACATTTCCACGAGAAATAGACAGTCAACACCATGAGTGTGGAAGCGGCACTGAACCAATGACAGCCGTCTACAAACAGATTCAGCCAGAGGTTTATATGCCTTGTAACCTAAGGAACTAATCCTGTCTACTTGTGGGGGTTGGGGATGGGGGGCAAAAGAAAACCTTTTCTATACAGAGAGACAGAGTTTGAATTACCACACAAACACAGTCAGAATCTAACAAATAACAGACAAATAGCTATGCTTACTGATCTGATAGGACTTCTGGTCATGAATTGTGGTGTGCAACAAACTCCTTACTCCTTAACTGGGTCTGGCTACAGCTCAAACATGTGGTAAGGCTCAACTCTGCGTTTCTTCTGCTAACCATCTTTGTATGCACCACTGTTTCAGCTGTCAACCCAGGGTGATAGCAGGGTACAAGACCTGTCTCAGAACTTTTCATGAGGAAGTAACCATAAAGGTTTTCCCATTTCTTTTATATGTAACCAGTATAAACCATAGTAGAGTATTTTCATTTTGAAAACACACTTGAAGATAAACTTTAATATTGCAATCAAATGTTTAAGTGCCAACAGTATAGGATTTAAAACTATCTGATGTTATAGTAGTATAAAAAAGCCACTGGCAGACAGCACATACATATACAATGCATGTACATATACTATACAAACTCAGAATGTTATACAAAATTTCTATTTACTGCTACTAAACCATATTATTCACTTTGAGATCACAGAGTGGTTCTTTAATGGGATAGTTGTTCTTATTTGAGGTGGGGTTGTAAAGTGTAGAGAAGCAGCAGAAAAACAAAAAACAAAACTATTTTAGCTACTTGACCTATTGTCATGGCAATTCCCTCAAATGGCTGTGGCAACCTCTGAGCCTCAGGCCACAGCCACATTTGAGACCAATTCATTAATCAGGGACTCCTTTGATATCTCTGCAGGTAATCTACATCCGAGCCCTACCTCCCATACATATATATCAAGTCTCTGTGAAACACAAACACACACACCAACACACACATGTGCACCTATCCTGCACTCACACACACACATGTAACTTTACATGATTACAGTTAGACACACACAGCTTGACAGCTCCTCAATGCCAGTGCTCAGAGAAAGATGATCATGTGTCTGTCTGATTAGCTCTATCTTAACAAAACCAATCACACACATGCACACACACTCCTATCTGACACACACATCCGGTAACTTTATGTGATTACGCTTTCAGACACGGACAGGTTGACAGCTCCTCAGTGTCAGTGTTCAGAGAAGGATGATCATGTATATTTCTGATTAGCTCTATTTTGACCTTAAGGTCGTGGGTTTGATTCCCTCATTGACAGAGATCACACCCCTGTGGCATTCTCAAAATTTCTGTGAGGAAATTTTCTAGCATTTTTCTTATTCTATTGTCTCCATGGACTGCTAGAATTATGAGACAAACAGCAGCCCTGCTGTATAATGCAGTGAACGGTGTAAATGCACAAATGCATAGAAAGCAGTAAACTGTAGCTCCAAAGGAGGGCCGTTTGACAGCAAGATAAAGTGGTGAAATTATTTTAAATATCGCAGTGCACTTAAAGTTTTATTTATTTATTCAACCTGGGACCACAACCTGCAATTAATACTGAGGACTATGAAGTACTTCATACAACCCCATGTTTTATAATCTGAATTCTGATTTTACCTTCAAAGAATATAGTGGTGAACCGCAGGTTAATTATGAAGCATCTATATCAGTATAAGTCAAGGCTTCAGTCGAGGCTACTTTTGCATGTTTAATTGAATATTGTGAGAATGCATGGGATGCTAACATTGATAAGAAACAATGTTAGTTTATTTACAATGTAGTGAAGCTCAAGTGTCAGTTTGTTAAATAGAATCAGCTCTGAATTAATACTGAATGCACAAAGGTAACACCATTGAAACACTTTCAAGGCCATATCAATGAAGTGCTTCAATAAAGGGGTTGGAAAAAAAAAATTGTGTATGAAAAGCCTTGGCATGCAGTGAACTGTTAGTATTAAGTGCCTCTCCCATAGTGGCAGTTATACTTGCAGTGCTGAACAACACTACGGCTCTCTCGCCACTCCACTATTCGAAGGCCACATCCACTGTTCCAAACACCTCTCTGGTCCAGTACTAAATCATCACTGCGGGTGTGTCATGTTTTCAATTTAAAAATGCATGTGCTCCACCCACACTACCATTATTATATACACACATGGACGCACACACACACACAAGATCACATAGATCTCACACACGCCACAGCTAATTCTGATGCTTAGAGTGGAAGCATCCTTTTCAATAATACACTTACAGTTTGTAGAGGGGCCATAATTTACAGCCTATACATAAAAAATTGTCAGGCGCCCAAATGAATCCTTAGTGCTCTCTGCTTCCATTCGGCCCACTCCATTAATCATGCCACTGATAAACGCAGGCATAATCTGATTGTGTAATAAGGTGCTAGTTTGCATTTAACAGCACATGCGCATAAAGGCACCGGTGCAGAACTGCACACTGTACACACACCCACATAAACACAACACTTCTCCATTTTAGAACCCCTCGTGCATACACAATGAACAACGGTGGAGAGTAACAATTGTCGCTCTCCTAGCTGTTCAAGCAAATGGCTTGATATTGGAGCACACGAGTTGGAAAAATACACAAAAGGTAAAGTCAAGGACTGTCTGATAAAAACATGAAAATATGAATTTAATATTAGACTCCTACACTGAATGGAGGACTGATTTGCACTCTTTGTATATGTGTGTGTGCCCTGAACGTGGTGCATAAGTGATGTGCATGCGTATGTGTATGCTTGAGCCAAGGACACATCTGCTCTACTATCAACCAGATCTACTCATGCTATTTTTCGGGGCAAGGCTAGAGTGAGAAATTCAGTGTAAAAGCTGTTAGCACCAGCATTCACAATGGCAGAAATTCCTTGAAGTGAGTCAACAATGTTTCTCGGTCAGATAGTAGGGGGAAAAAAAAACAAAACAAACAAACAAACAAACAAACAAAAAAAATCTGTTTCCTCACTGTGACCCAGGCAATACTTATTTGTGTTCTAAATACGCTCATTTTTGATTAAAATGCACGACTACTGCGATCAGGACAAAGCTTTGCGGTGTGCGGCCTACAAGATGAACCGTCGGTGAAGGGTGATTTTATTTCAGTGTGTATTCTCTCTCTCTGGTAGATGCGAATGTTACAGCTAGTTAGATATTTTCTCACAACACACAGAGCTGGTCGTGGTGAGCTGCAGAAGGCAGCTGTAAGTGTAGTGAATTTTATTGAGCACTACTCAAATGGGATTTTTCTAGCTTTAATCGTCAATCAGGAGTCAGAGACATATTTTCTTCTTTGTATTAGTATAAAGTTTATATAACAGAAGAAAATTAAATAATGAAGACAAGAAATGGCCACCTTAAATATATATATATATATATATATATATATATATATACATAAAGCATCTGTATGGACTCATCACTTGTCTCGTTAAAATACTAGCCTATTGTTAATTAGGACGATGCAACTGTCTTTCTAATCTGTTTCCTCTATAATCTTTTCATTATTAATTATTTTCACTGACAGTGAATGGAGTGTCAATGTGTTGGTGTGCACCTGTGCATGTATGAAGTGTTGGGGAATGGGAGCTGATGAAGTTATCACAGTTATCACAGGAGCACAAACAAAGTGATGATGAACCCCAAACTGTTTTATACCCCCCCCCATATGAACTGATTTCAACATAAACCACAAAAAAAAAAGATCATTAAGGTGTCTACTTCCAACTGTTCTTAGCATTGACGATCAAGTTGGAAACGTGATACACAAGCTTTAGCTGGCAATTACTGAAATCTCAGAGGAAATGATTCATGATGTCTTGATGAGAGGAGGAACATAAGGAAACAAGACAGATGTGCAGAAGAAGATGAGATGATGAAATTATTAAAAGTAATGACAAAGTGGCTGAGAGAGCACAAAGGAGCAGGACAGGAGTGGTGGAGATGGCAGAAAAGGAGAAGTGGATAAAGACGGGGGTATTTTAAAAGGATTAGATTTAAGACCTGTGATAAGAATATCAGCGGAGATGAAGCCAGGGAGAGGAGTTAAGGAAAGGTAAGATGCAGCCACCTGGAAAAGTTCTGACAAGTGGATGAGAGACTGAGGCGGAGAATAATGAGAAGGTGTAAGTGGAAGCAAAAAAAGCAGGGCGGCTTAAGGTAGGGTGTTTTGGTTATTTCTGTGTCACTCTGTAATGGGATTTTTCACCTGAACCACTGAGACCAGGCCAGATGAGCACCTATTTCACATGATTTGATTCCACGTGGCTGCGATCCCCACAGGAGCTGCCTCTTTCTTCACTCGTTTGATTTTGGCTTTGATAGGGAAAAAAAGGTAATTTTTTTTCTCCCTCTCAGTGGGGGAGTTAAGTGGATGATTAGAGTTGAGGTCTGTGGAGAATAGGGAAATGGGAAAAGTACTGAGACACATAGGCTGAGGTAATATTGGACTTATCTGATGATTCATTTGTCAATTCTTCTTGGCACTATATGTTGAGAAAATGAGGCATGGCAAATGTGCAAGTGCATAGAAGTACAGAGAGAGAGTGTGTGTATATGTGTGTGTATACAGTAGATCAGTATAGGCTGAATGAAACCCTGGGTGTCAAAAGAGCACATTTCCATGCAAACCAACTGATTTATCAATCCAGGCATCTAAATAGAAAGCGACTTTCAAAGTGCCTGTTGCAGGTTACAAAAAACACATTTGGTAAACAAATCTGACACTGCTGTACCATCTTCAATACAAACAGACAATCCACCCACCCCACCCCCCATCTTTTATGTGTCTCCCTATCCACTGCACGCAGACGTGAGACACCTACACACCAGACTTGAAGTCTCTCGCTGTAAGCAATAACCTACCTCCCCTCTCTATCTGCAATAAAAATCACCTCATGTTTTCTCATTGCCTCGGCCAAACGTTAAGAGTATGAGTTGTCATTATGTTAGATTACATCAGTATTTTATGTCTAATTGAATTGCTTTGGCGAAACGGTGACGGCTCAAGAGGCTGCACCTTGACTGCTTCTATGTATGTTACATTGTCTCTTCCCCCCTCTCCATAGAGTCATATACATCAGCCATGTAGACCAGGTAAAGTTATAAATTGGCTAATACATATTTTCTGAAAATAGACCCACTTCAGAAACACATTTAACCAGTCTCTGTACAAGAAAGGGCTGGAACATTAATGCAGTGATCTGCTGAAACCGGTACTTAAACTTGTCAAGTGCCCACCAAATAATATCACAAAGCTACAGGTTTCTAATGTCTGAAATACATTTACCCTACATTATAATAATAACACAACATTATAAAAGGAGCTTTTGTGAGAGAAATTGAAAGGGCAGCATGAGGCATCTCGTAATGTAAAGAGAGAGAAAACAGTAAAACACTGTGGATCTTTAATGTGTAGTGATGCTTGACTGCAGTGGCTAAGCCATCCCTGCATAACATTTCCCCCACCTTCATCTCAGAGAGATGCCAAGCTACAAACACCTCTAGGGGATCAATTAAACCTCTCTTTTCTCCTCTTTACACCTCTTCTCAAATCAGGAGGGGGAGGATTTCAACAACCTTTCCCCCCACCCCCAACCCAATTAAGACCTTCTTCAAAAGAGTGTGTTAACACCTTTAGTGGGGCTAAAGATATAGCTTCTTTCCTGAACTGTGGCTTGGTCTTCCATGCTGCATATTCCTGCCACTGGAGTGGGAGTCATGCTACAGGGAAATGAGGCAGTGAACATCAGTGAAGCCGTGGCTCTGAGTATACAGTAGCCACGTTTCCACTGTGGGAGTTCTTGGTGGAGAGGGTGGGGTGGGAACTTTACAGGAATCCTCCTCTCACTTGGCTCTCTTGGCTGCTGTGTCTCCACTGCAGAGCAGGACCCGCCAGACTCTTGCGGCAAAGTGATTATTGTGCAACAGTTTTGATAATCGCACAATCGTTATACGGCAGTTTTTTTTTTTTTCTTACTGCTCTTGTTGCTGTTCTTTCCAGCCCTATAGACACTTTTTAATAATGCTGGATTTTACAAATGTTGTTTTGATCATTGCATAGTTGTCTGTGTCTGTCACTAGTACTACTAATATACATCATTTAATGACTTATTCTCTTTTTTCTGGCCGTGTAGACTTTTTTTAAATATATATTACGCCCAATCACCACAGAGTAAACCTCTGGCCCCACCGGGGAGTTTTTCAGGTCTGTTCTGAGTACCTACCCCAAGCCAGGGACTCGTTTAGCCCCCGCGAAAGTTCTGTTCCAATTGTAGTCATTGTTTCTTTTTCCCATCATCCACAGAAAATGTCTTGAAATGTGGTGTTCTATCTAATTTTGCAATGCAGAGAGAAAATCAAAATGTACAACAATGTTTTGTGTAGCTGTTTTTGCATACATACAGAGTGCCACTTTCACACTGTTCTCAGCTCCAGTACTCACATAAATCCCATTACAGGATAGATCTTAACAGTGAATAATTTTTTCACACTCAGCAAATACAGCTCCCATGTGGCTCTACATGGTTCCTGTGTGTTGTCTAATGTGGGATTTAGTAGTGGTGGTTACCACACTTAGAACTTGCAATAAAATGCTCAACTCAAGGATGGTGACAATAAACACAATGTACAGTATACACACTTACTGTTGTTGGAAATATGGTGTTTATATGCTGGGCAGCACAGACTGACAGTGGTTCAAACTGTTGCCAAGAAGGTTCTGGGTTCAATCCGCAGACCAGGGAACTATTTTGTGTTTGCATGTTTTGCCTGTGCCTGTGGGTTCAGTCCAGGTTCACCGGCTTCTCTCCAATGTTTCCTCTGATGCTATCCATCTTGATGCAGGCTGCTCATTTACCAGTCACCTAACATTGGTACAACCATGAGCACTGTGTCAACTACTGCCAGGTAGACGTTAGAAATACTGGCAAATTTAGATACGGCAGCCTCCCTAAGAGAGTACAGTATGAGACTCATGGGAGATATTTGCAGATTGCCATCAAAAATGAGCACAACTGTCATTTCACTCAGAAAAAAAAAACACAAAACACCAAAAACACTAGGGAAAAAAAACTCATTTTAGATTTTCAGGAGAAGCCTACGAAAGAAATTGATAAGGCAGGTTTCTCTCTGCTCATTCATCTCTGTATTCATCCAGTCCAGTGATTTCAGACCCTGCCTCTCACACCTGCCTGCCTTTCTCACCAGTACAGTCACATGACGTTCTCCTCTCCCTTCTCACCTAGTTCCCCACTCCCTTGTACTGTATATGTACACTGGTTCCTTCCCTCTTGCTCTCTGCCAAATATCGTTTGTGCCATGTACCTCCCCAGCTCTCTGCTCTTTACCTGCCTGTTTTGATCCTGATTGTATTTTGGACCTTGCCTGTTTTTGGGGATTTTGCCTCAGCCTGACTCTTTGTACTTTATTTTCCTCCTTGGATATTTGTATCTTTTATATCTGCCCCTGTTTGGGTCCTTTTTTCCTGAGAACCATGACAGATAGCCTGTAAAGTGGCCAGGTCTTGGTTTTCTCTCTTATCATATGTCACAGACGCAGACAAGCAGAATCTCTACAATGTACAAAGCTCTTAAGATTGCAATGGGGAAAATATGCACCGAGAAAATATTGCTTTGGATATGATCTGATGCATTGTGCACCAGTACAGTGGCAACATCAGAAAATACCCCCCCCCCCCCTATAATTTTCTGCATTTCATGGGAGTTATTTGTGCACAAATTGAAAACGTGCAAAAACAGGTGGATGATAACCCACCTACAGGCTGCACAGTCTTTGTATTTTTTTTTTTGTTTGTTTTTTTTCTTTTGTTTTTGTTTTTTTTACTCCCACCACAATTTATTTTACTGTATTTTCAGACAAGCCAATACCCAGGGCAAATGGGGGGAAAAAGTGACAGAACAAAGCACTAAATATATTGACTGACGCTGTACATAACAACAGCTGCATATCCTCAGCTGAATTTCCCTGACTTAAGATTTGATTTCACAATAAAGCATATTGAGTGCTGTATCCACTCCTATCACACTGGTTTTCTTTCCACCAAGTGGAGTAATGAGTATTGATGCTCTGTGCTAACACATGATAATAATAATTGAAATTGTCGCAAAAACATCTCTGCTGTTCAGTCTCCTATGAAACGTAGCTGTAAATGTAGTTCTATTTGGCTCAATGTTTTTCCCTCCTTCAACTTGCCTCTCTCACCACCACCTTTTGTGGGTGTCAGAAAAAAACTCAGAGGCAAATTCTCAAAGGGCCATGTAAATTGCTTGCAGGTCGATGTGTGCAATGGGCCATTCACATACACGATTTATACCTTTGGTGGTCTTAATTATGTCTTCCTTTTATTTGCTCTGTAAAGCAAGAAGCACAGAAGCCTGTAACAAGCCTGCCTTTCCAGCAGTAAATCTGCAGGATGGGATGGGTGAGTTTAGAACTGGTTGCCAATTGCCTGCTCCAACCTTTAACCCTTTCCTCCTGCTCCTCTTGCTCTCTCTACACTTTCTCTTTTCTGTATGTTTTTAATCACGTGCTTTTCATTTCCATTTCCTTGTGGGTCACTCTGATTTCACCTTCATTCCTCAATGTGACTTCTATATTGACTAAAGAGTAAAATATGTTTAGTTGGAAATATATAAGTTGATTGGTTGTATTTCATTGAAGCTAACATCATTGGCTGACCCCAGTTGCTTCCTGCCACAGCTGCTTTGGTGTAGTCTGAACAGCTATGTTTTGAGTCTTGTCATTCTGCCAGAAAACTGAAGGCTGTAGGCAAAAGCGAGTGGATATTTTTTTTGTCTTACCGCTGCTTTTGGGTGAATTATGAGGACTTAACCTTTAATAGTGTGTCTTTTATTGAGTGGTTGTGACATCATTGAACTAGGCTAGTAAAAGTAACGCTGTGCTATTTAATTACCTTTCATGACCCCATAAATATTGTCCCAACCTCTCTACCACTCCACGTGTTCCCCTCCATCCGTCCATCACCCATCCATCCTTTCATCCTGGGGCAAAAGCGCATAAAACTGAACTTGTCATTTTAAAATACAGAAGGTCACTGAAAGCCTCTCGAGACTGACAGAATGATAACTCAACAAGCGATAACCTGTCACTCTCTGTCACATGTGGGCTTGACATTTACATCTTTACATTTTTATCATTCAACTCTTGCCGGTGCACAGAGGTGTTTGTGACAGACTGAGGAGATTTAAAGGAAGAAAAAAGAGGTGTCTGTGTCAAAGGTGTGGTTCATGGGTGCTTCCCCATGCACGACAATGAGGTGAGGCAATTCCTCTGTAAAAACATTGTGCTGAAATTAGGGATGCTCTTTTTTCCACCGATACCAATAACTTCCTGCTTTTCATGACTGATGCCGATGACCAATAACATGTTTTAATAGTTTACATGAGGTTAAGAAAGACTAAGATGCTGTGAGTGAATTTAACATTATGGCTCTGCCTTTGATTAACTCAATAATATAACCAACATCACTAATGTTGTGATCACAGTCATGACTCTTGAAAAATCAACATTTATTATTGTTTCAAATCAACTTAGGAGGCAAACGGACTGAAAATGAGCTACATCAAGGGAATGTTGGATGATTATAATTGGCTCTAGTAACATCATGCTGTTACCAGACTTATCTATGTATCTATGTATTTATCTATATATTTAATTGACTGTTTGCATGAGCCCTCAAGTTGCCCAAAAGTTTGTTTCTATTAATTTATATTTTTTATCCAAAGTGTTAGAGTGTTGATTGAATTGATCACAAAATTTGAAATATTATTGCTGAAAATAGGTTTTGAGGTTCATTTTTGGAGTGGTATCACCGCAAGGTACATTTAATTGCTGTTCTGCAGCTTTTGATCATAGCAGATGATCTTCATCAACCGAAACTGTGGGTTTTCACATGATCAAATCCTTTCCCTCTGCACTTCAAGATCTTCTTGTCCAGGTTTGATTTAGAAGTTAACTCTGTTTTCTTTCCATTTTAAACAATAAAAATCATGTGAAATGACCCAAAGCTACAGAACAGATATTTAAGATCTTCAGGTGTTTTAAGAGGAAGCCAACTCGCTCCCAGTTACAATTTGCTCCTTTCTTTTGCCCCTCAGCAAAGGGAATATCTTTGGGCTGGTAGTATTGGTTACACAGCACAAACATTTTCACACCATTGCCCTGGAAAATGTCTTTGTATCCTGACATTTTCAAAAAGCAGGTAATCAACAAATTACTTCACTGTCAGTCGCAGAACTGACAACAAAAAAAACAGGAAAGAGACATTTGTGAAGTATGCCCATTAGGATCATTCCTAACATGCCCCTTTCCATCTCTTTATAATGCTATAATCATTGCTGACACAGCCATTCACTTCCAAGCATACATTATAGCTTTTAAATGCATCTCTTTCATCAATGTCTCTTTCTTTTTTTGACCTGATTTGCAGCAATAAATACCACAGTATATGCCTGGGCATGAATAGTGAGAGTTAACCTCTTACCCCAGCCATAAAACTCTGTTTAAGCAAATTGTCTGCTAATAGAGTAAACCCAGTACTGATGTGTTATTATGCTGTGAGCCATACTGCCTTTTTTTCTTTCTTTCTTTTTTTATGAGACTGTGAATTCAGTTTTGTCTACTTTGTTGAAGATCCTCTTTCTCCCTCCTTGGAAAAAAAGCTCATTACTACAGAGTTACACTAACAATGGTTGCAAGAGAAATGTTGTCATCTCTGTTTGCATGAGTAATTACCATAACAGAGAAGCTGCAATTTTCAGAAAGTAGATTCCAGAGTGCTCTTCACATGAGTGAGCAAATGAATGAAAATTAAGTTGTCGCTGTGAGTGACCTCTGCCAGGAGGAAAGAGAGAGAGAACGAAAGAGGATGGAGAAGGTAGAGCCTGGGTTAGTGGAGTTGGGCTTGGTGGGGGGTGGTGATGGTGGTGGGGGTTGACAGAAATGAAACAAGATAGAATAAAAGCTTGGGTTGAAGCATAGTTCATAAAGGGTCAGAACATAATTACTTACAGAAATGCCTGCTCAATGGGTGGGCAAAGAAATGCATTTAGCAGTGCTTAAAATTTTAATTTAGCGATGAAAGGCCACTTTTCCTTTTTTCCTCACTCATTTGCTACTGCTACACATTAACAGTCTTTATTTTGATCAGATACAGAGGCTCTGGAATTCCCATTAGGCCTTTTTTTTATTTTAACAAGAGGTGTTTTTTCAAGGAGAAGAGCACATCAAAAGAG
The DNA here is from genome assembly GCA_021432705.1 of Caranx ignobilis. Lineage (NCBI taxonomy): Eukaryota > Metazoa > Chordata > Actinopteri > Carangiformes > Carangidae > Caranx > Caranx ignobilis. Next base: position 21,624,640 of record MU269982.1, on the reverse strand, counting down.
AAAGTTCTACTTTGGTTTTTATCTTCATGTTAATCAAATCAGCTCCCTGTGTATTTTATTCACTGGTTATTCTTTGATTAAACATTGTCCTTCTATCAAATTCTCTAAGCTTTTTTACAGCAGCTTGTGATTCCTGCTCCTTTGCAGCTCAAATAGAGGTGACATGTTTTAAATGGGCTGCAGGCTTGTAAAACATATTGAAGATCTGTAAAACATTTGCAAGATGAGGACATGTGAGTGAGGGAACAATTTAAGACACTGGGGAAGGGGTGAACCTGAAAGAAATAGGAAGAAAACAAAAAATATAAATGACTATGAATGTGTGCATGGGTCTTGGAGAGAGAAAACAGTGATCCACTGAAGTCAGTTAACTCACGACAAAGATGGTAAAGACATATTCACTGGCAAGGACGACACCGGCAACAGGGCTCAATAGAAAGCATTGAGCATTAGGGTGATTTTGTGTTTAATTTCTGGGTGCAGCCTTGAGCAGCTCTGAGATCCTCAGGATCTTAACAAATGTAGAGATGATATGGTTGGGCCATCAGCCCATAGTTTTAATGAAATATTCTGGGATGTTATTGTGGGAGGCTGGAGTGTCGATTCTGAATGGAAGTCCTCAGTAATAAGTTGCAGATATGTCAGATAATGTGTGACCAAAGTGGTGGTGGAACCAGAATTGAGTAACAACTTTTCGGGATTCAGAGGTGAAAAGAGGATCTGTTGGGTTTGTGCTCTGAGCTTTGTGATAGAGCAGATAGCTTGCAAGGGTTTCGAAAGGATTTAGGGGAGATTGTGCTTTGAAGTAGAGGATGGGTGTGGGAGAACCAGACTGACTGAGATGCAAGTATGGCAGCATGGGTCAAAGTGGACATTTGACGAGGTGAATCCTCATCTCAGGAGGCCAAGCACGGCAATAGTGGAATGGTGGTGCCAGTAGGGTGGGAGGACAGAGCAGTTTGGCGAGGCTTATAGGCGAGGATGTAGCTTTCAAGATGTGTGGGGGTGTGATGATACCCTCATGCCTGATGCTCCAGGTGGGGCAGTGAGGCTGACTTTATCTTATGATGACATGGCTGCAGTAGCCAATTGGATCTGCCTCAAAGGCCTTTTATTAGGTAATTTGGTTGGTGTGATGACAGCCTATCACCCATCACCAGACCCAAGTCTTAAGTGGGGCATAGAATTTCATGGGTGTGTGTGTGTGTGTGTGGTGTGTGTGTGTGGGGGGGGGGGGTCTGCACACATTGGGCCCCACATTTTGGATTATCTCATATGCTATTAATATTTGTGCATATGCACTGACACATAATGACTGAGGTTACATAATTGATCAGAGATTTAATATGTCAAGATGCATTATGCCTTTTTTTTTAAATGCAGTAAATTATGATTATATTGTGGAGAGCGGCAGCAAAACCGGTGCATTCACAATGCATTTGCTGATTTGATGATTGGCACTGATCAGTTGCACTTGCAAGGTTTTGTAAATAATTGGCTTAGAGAATGAATACAGTGAATAAACAGGGGACATTGGCACAGCAATCCATGCACTTGAAATCAGATTAGATACAGTATGCATGTTAACCATCATGACATAAACCATTAACAGCAAACCTACCGCCAGCCAACTGAATATATACGATTGTATCCATGAAGCTCTAGATGTAAGATTAAACACCTGCAATGTGCAATGCGTCAATACATGAGCTCCCCTTACCATGTTTATATTTTATAACTGTTGGGAGCTGCTAAGATAACCTTTGGTTATATGTGTTTAAAGAGTCATTATAGAATGGGAATAGGTAATGAAACAAGTCAAGGTGATGAGATCAAACAATGGGAAAGTGATGGAAACCTTTCCAGGCTGTCAATGAGAACTTTGAGGGTGATGGGCTGTTGATGAAGTGGTTCTGAGAGAGTCTGTGGTCAAAGGTATGAATGCAGACCTTATAAGCTGAATGTCAGTACTGAACATGGAGCAACTGAAGTAGGCAGGGCCGATGTACGGAGAGCCAAGCTTCTGTATTTCTGAAAGGCAAGGCAGGGGAGGGAGTGGCCATGTACATAAGCTGCTCAGAGGATATACTGTTGTGTGACAGAGAGTGTGGCAGTGCATCAATGGCATGATGGATGGGGAGTTTGAGTGCCTTTGTTGATTTCATCTTCTACTGTGAGGTTATCTGAGCATGTGAGGATGTATTTGCAAGATCGTTTGTAGTCCTACATAACAGCAAGGGCTATTCTGGGGTACATGTCAAACAGAGTGGAAGAAAAGATTTGGCATACTTTCACCAGCTCGAGGGACCATTCTTCTGTGAACCATCTCCCGCTATAAAAAAGAACTGCTCATCAGTGCACAGATGGATATGGTGAGGATGAATCCGTTGCTGATCACAGAAGAAGGATATCCCATTCCAGATGACAAGAAGATGGAGCCATCAACAAAGTTTTGCACAGCTTAAACCATTCAAGAGAGACTGGACAGAGGAGGTGATGGGTAACAGGTGAGAAATAAAGTTATGTCTGTGTGGACTGTGGAATGATACTTAAGGGTTAGTGAGTAGTTGAGGTGGTGATAGTGTAAGATTTGAAGTGTAAGACAAAAGTTTGAGAAGTTTGGTTTGGGGAATTTTCTGTGTTGTTGTTTGATTGGGAACTATTTTCTGTTGTGCGGTATGAACTGGGGGTGGAGTGATCAGGTGGCTCCACACTATAAAATATAATTTTGATCCTTATTTAAAATAAAGAGTGATTTTAACTGATGTCTGTTTAATTTGTTGATTCTACACTTCGTTAATACAACATTCTGGTGAGGAAAGCAACTAACCTCATCAGGCTAAAGTAACCTTCGCTAAAAAGTATGAAGAAAAATGGCAGTAATGCGCACGTAAAGCAAGAAGGTTGGTGGCAGCTCCTCTGTCTGCAACCCACACCTGCCCCCACAATCTGTGAATGTGAGTGGATGAGTAGCGCTGTCTCCAGTGCTGTGTGAATGTGCATTGTTTTTAGAGGCTGCACAAGTAAATTTCGTAGTGTACTGCACAATGACAACAAAGTCTTTGAATCTGAATTAAATTTAACTGGCTGGCATGAGTTGTCTTCTTTTCAGTTCCAACAACTTAGATTACTTGGAAATTCTGAGGCAATCAATTTCCTTAATTCTTTAACAAATTACATTTTTCAGTGCATGAAGTGATGTGTCAGGTGGCAGTTGAGTGGTTTCACCACGCTCCCCTCTGTAAGTGGATCATCCTGGAGAAGTTGTCCCCGTGCTATTTCTGACCTAACGAGGTTTCAGTCGAGGTAATACTAATACACAAAGTTCCAATAGCTATGAGCAAGGAGGCAGTCTGAGACCAGAGAGCTGATTCACTGAGCTTTTTGACTGGGACTGAAACTTCAGGTTTGTCTGTGGTCAGCTGAGAGCTGTATTTGCTGATTTGTGCTTGTTGAATGGGAAAACTTTTATTTAGTGGTAAGATAAAATGCTCTGTACATACTATACATGTTAATGCTGAACAGGGCTAGAGATAATGTCATGAATTCAGGCTGTTACTTATCCACAGTGAATTAAGTTTGAACAAATGTGCACACACTTGTGATTTGAGCACAACCCATGTGGCAAACGACTTTGCAGAATTAACATTGCTCCATTTATTCACAGTGCCTCCACTGCCTCATGAGTGATGACTTACAAAGCCTTAAAGTTGTCGTGGAAAAAACAGAAGCTGGTGCAAATCTGTATCTGAGATTTAGCATAACTAATCACTTCATGTCATTAGTCTTGTCTTGCATGTAATCTTAATACTCTCACAGTTTTATCTGGAATGTGTGTGTCGTAGGTTTGTTTGTGTTTTGCATAAGTAGCTGTTATTGGCTGTTAAAAACTAGTAAAAATTTGAATATTAAACCATTAATTGTTACATTACATAATCAGATTTAATATACATTGACTCCACCTCAGGGCACCAGATAGCCACTTCACTAAATCAGTCTCATAAAGTATACTAACTATTAATTTGGAACCTTGATTAATAATTAAGTTAATAACTATAACTATAATTACCTTATCAATAGTTAATGAAAGCTGAAAGACTTGGTGCTCTGCAGCGTAGTGGTTGGCAATATTCACTTCCATACAACATTAAACAGATCAGCTTCATATTCAGTGTAAAAGTATACAGAAAACAAATATAACCAGAATGCTGTGTGTGCGTGTTGTGTGTGTGTTTAAGGCTAACAGTAACCTCAGTAACCTGACTATGAACAGACAGAACAACATACAATGCAATACACCAAATTAAATCAATACATAGAAGGTCCTATGCTTAGTTGTGCTCTGCTAGGTAAAGTAAACTAGGCCCAGTTACATTACATTACCCAGTTACCCAGTGTGGGGGGGAATAAATAAATAAATGAGATGCCTGTTGTGTGATACTGTTGTTTCTCTCCTGGTACAGTAAACTGCAGTTGTCCAGCTGTGTGGCTTCACTGAAAGATTAGGGATTATGGAGCACGTTTGTGTCGCGGTGCGCAGAGATAAGTGCTGCACTGATGTTGCAAGGTTGGTTTTCAGCACAGAGACGCCAGGTGGACGGCAGAAAGCCTCCATTCTCCCTTGTAACAAGTTACAAGTCATGTATGTAAACATCTGCTGGTGCTTGATCTGAAATGCTTTGGTTGGATCTTGTGTCACCATCGAAGTTCAGTCCAGTGCAGACTTCTGCTTCACACAGGCCTCAGTGAGGTCAGAGAGCAGCAGGTCCTGGTGAGGAGCTGGCAGAAAGAGACAGATTCGCTCTCATTGGCTGAAGAGAGAGGAGGAGAGTGAAGAGAAGGGCACGTTTCCTTTTTGTATAGCCTAGTAACATTGAAGGTCCTGAGCTGAGCCATGACCAACTGCAGCTGGAGTCCTTAAAACTGGAGTAGGTTACCCTGAGCAGTTTACCAGTTCACAGAGTATCTATTCTGTAGTCAGACAAGACCTTGCTGTGCAATTCCAAGCCACATAGACCCAAGCCTTTTTTATTTTCTCATCTGTTTCCGAAGTCAATCTATAAAAATAAAACATTGAGAGCAGAATTAACATTGTCTCATATATATACAAATAACATTAGTGAGGAGAAAAAACAAAGTGCTGCACAAATCAGTGTTGTAGACTGATTTTATGCGTCATGGCAGACTGTGTTAAGACTTTTATGATGATAGAAATGTAAAACAAGTACATTACACAACAGGAGTATTCTTTGATAGTACTCTTATTGTGCTGTAGTTCAACAGGAGATGTACTTCTGTGGGTGAATGTATATAAAATCATATTGGAATCCATTGTCCTAATTTTTCAATGCTGAGAAGAGAGCCGAAAATGTTGGATAGTTTTTGAAGTGGGGTATGAAATTTCTTGTGGGAAAAAAAGGATCCTAATCTTCATCGTAGTCATATCAGTCTTTTTTAGAAATAATATCTTAAAGCCAAAATCTTAAATACATCAGAGCTATGAAGTAACACTTTTTTTCAACCAGGTTCAAACTTTGTCACTTGGAGTGGAGTTCTAACAGTCCTTAGGGATTTCCCATATATGTTGAGCAATGGTTGGCTGCCTTTATATTCCTTCACAGGCTGAATCAGTGATCCTTAACCATTTCAACTGGGTTTAGCTTGAGTGATTGTGGGTCCAGGTCATCTGATGCAGTACTCTGTGACTGTCCTTATTGGTTAAATAGGCCCTATATAGCCTGGAGACGGATTTTGGGTAATTGTCCTCTTGAAAAAGGGACGTGACAGTGTAAAGCAGATGGAATGGCATGATGCTGCTGGTTAAGTGTCCCCTCAATTATGAACAAACCCCTTCCAGCTTCCCCAGCAAAGCAGTGCTTAGCTGAGCAGCTCTTGACATGCAATGTTTATTAGTACAATTGTCCAACAGGGCCATTTAGTGTATAAAAACACTACACAACTACATAACTGCTGGTCTGAAACACATTAAGAAAGCAAGCGGCAAAGAAAACAGCCCCTTAAGTGCACTAAACTTGAAGTCAGCTTTGATTTGAAGTCACTTTTTAAACTCATGTAACTTAGTGTTTACGAGCTGTGTTGGGTAATGGCTCAAGATACGATTCTTATAGTATAGTGAGTATATTGAGTCTACGTCTGTTATGCAATAAAACTTGAATTATACATGCCAACACACACATTACTGTTCAGGATGCAGTATGGCGGAGCTGCCAGCGTTTTCCACTGGGTTACTATTAAATGCCAGAGTCCACAGGTTAAGACACAGTTGGATAAATGTCAGCTGTTAAAGAAGTGGAATGTGTACAAGGAGGAGTTTTTTTTTTTTTTATTTTTTTTAAATATAGCCCCAATGTGATATATCCCCAATGGGGCTATGTGCTGTGCAGGAGCGAGAAATATAAAAGCATTCAACATAGAAGTCACATAAAACACAAATATAAGATAAGGACACCAAACACAGATGTAAACAAGTACAAACACAGATGTAAGCAGATGGTAACATCAAATAAGAAATGAATGAATAAATAAAGAATTGATCATAAATTACCCAGATGACTGATTAAAATGTTACACAGTCAACCACACAGGATGGAAAAAATAGACTAGTTTTCACTCTCTATGCTATTTACTGGCCAGAAGTCAAGTCTCTCCTTTTCCTACTTGAGTTAAGGAAGACGACAGCAGTAGGAATTAAGGGACGTTTGTTTCTGTTGGTTTTGATTGGTGGACGTCTGAAAAGGGAACATGCAGGAAGGAGCTCAGATTGCTGATGAGATAACATCAAGGTTGTACAAATGGAGCCAAAATGCAGGCAAGCTGGATGAAGTATATTTAATAAATGAGAAGGCTTCCAGGCAGACTGGTGAATGAAGAGGCAGGTGAGTAGCTAAGCAGGCAAACCGGCAGGAACAAACAACGGGATGCAACACACGAGGAACATGAGGGAGCATAACCAGGAGCCAAACAGATCAACAAAGAAGACACTCAGGAACTAACACAGAGAGCTATACACGCTACTCACTGAGTGAGAGGGACACAGTGACTAAATGCACGAGGAAGACAAAGGTAATTGGGAACAGGTGAAGCTAATCAGGGCAGGGCAGGCAATCAGACTGACAGGAAACACACGAGGGCAGGAGGCACAACAACAGCAGACACGGAAGGAAAGTGATTACAAAACTGTACCAGGAAATATGGTAGTCACACACAGGGACTGATCATGACAGATAACTGTGTCATGTCTGTACTGCATGGTATAAAATGAGTGTTTGTGTTAAAGGTAGAGTCTGTAGGTTTGTAAACACAACATTCAATTTGGGCTCAACTGCACACACCCCCTGACAGCAGTTGTCAGGACTTACCCATGTTATAAAACCCTTCTCCTCTTCGGCTGTCTCGTTTGGATATTTGCTTCTACCTCCAAGATAGAGACTGGATGGCGTCAAGCCGGGAGAAATGGCAGATACACACTCACCAGTGAAGAAAGGGAAATACAGTCTGCATGAAGCGCTGGAGCATTGGGCCCGTAGCCCACAACAGGAGCCTCAAGGACTATGCCATGAAAAGCAGGAGGGCCGCTGCCCTGGATCTGCTGTGGGTGGTGGTGGCTTTACGATGGAGCCAATGCCCTGGAGGCTCCCATTGCCGGCAACGGCCGGGAATGGGCCAGACGCTCCAGCTCCACCGGACATTTCTCCCAGCTTAACGCCGTCTAGTCTCTGTCTTGGTGGTAGTAGCAAATATTCAAAGGAGAACTTTGAAGGCTGAAGTGGAGATGGGTTCCAGGGTCCCAGAAACATCCAGACTACACCAAAACATGACAACACAGGCCAGGTGGTGGGAGCTCTGCAGACACAGTCACCACCACACATAGAAGCCCATAGGTGATGATTAAGCAGGATATCTTTTATAGTAGCATTTAGTTTTTTAGGAAAATCCTACAGACTCCTCCTTTAAAGCCAATAACCTACTGAGATGAGCAGAGACGGCGATGAGAGGTGAGTGGGACAGAACAGCGAGTGGTTGAACAGAACATGAATATATGGAGGACAGGAAAAACAATCACATTTATTTTTACATATAGTGTACAATAATTCAATACAGTAAATATCACAACAGGCCTAGGATATATGCTATGTTATTCTATGCTATGTAAAAAGGTCTTGGAGGCTAAGAAATTTGATAATATATACATAACGTGTCCTAAAGTAAGTTAGATGAACCAGTAACCAGCCACAGTTATATGGATCATTAAAACTGAACCAGCCATATCTGGCATTTCTACTGTGATATGGTGTGAATCCATTTAATCTCTACTGCTGAAGAAAAGGTAAACAACATGGCAGCATGTTCAAGGCTTGTGTAAGGGTTGCACATAACTGTAGCGCCATGCAATTGGTTATTATTTAATGCGGTAATGTCGGTAACAGACTTCCAGCAAGTTTATAGTAAAATACGATGCACACACTGATGTTGTTTCCTGCCCTGGTTCATTTCACCGTGTTTATATTTTCTGTTTACATTCAGCTTGTCATAACCATAATTACTTTACAGCTCCCTTAATTAAGTGTCCAAACTGAGACTGAGCACTGTGATTTAAAAGTGGTATCAGACCAACATCGCTGTAGTTTAATTTTTATTTCCAAATATTGATTTATTTGATTTTCTTCCTCCCTGCCTGGACTGCATCAAGGCAATCTGCTTCCTGAGGGGTTGTGCCAAAACTGGAATTTTTGGATGCTCATCTAAAAAAAAAAAAAAAAAAAAGTTTGAGAGATTATGTAATAAATTGACAGACCCGGTCATATAAAAACACACATGCACACATCAGCACGCATTTGCATAAACACACATGCATGTCCACTCTGACAGATATAAACATGCCTTGATATGCTAAAAAAGTATGCATGTATGAGATTGATAAACACACACACACACACACACACACACACAATGTTAAAAATAAAGCTGTCACCCACACCTGCTTCTGTTGCCCTCTCTGCGTGTGTCTGCATCATCAGATTGTAACGGAAGAGCTTTGCCTAAGCCCATATGTGCGCGCGCACGCACACATGCTCATTCATATACACAGTTGCAGCAAGGCACCCACCAACACACACACACACACACACAAAGGGTTCTCCAGGGCTGCAGTGTCTGGCGAGTGTCCAGTGCTGGAGTAGTTCTGCTCTAGAGAACGGCAGGCCCTGTCTACAGCCCATCAATCAAACCCTCCTGGCTACCCTTCCCTTCCCCTCTCCTCTCCTCTTCCCTTCTTCCCTCTCCATCTCTCTTTCCCATCGCTCCGTGTCGCTCTCTTCCTGCTTTCATCCCCCCTGTTTCTGTGATAAATCCACCACTCTGTATATCCATTTCTCATGCACCACCTCACCTTTGTTAATCTCCCTCCTCCTTTCTCTCTGCTCTCTCTTTGAATCTTAAACTCCCATCACTTCGCCAATCTATTTCTTCCCTCTGCATATTTAAACACTTCTGTAGTCATTGATGCTTTACTAGCTCTACCCTACACCTCCAGTTCCTTTTCCTGTCTCACCCCACAGGCTCACACATCCTTTCACGTGCTCTCTCTCTCTCTTTCCCCTCCACCCTATCTTTTTGCCCCCTCTGTCTCTTCCTCTCGCTCTCTTGATTGATGCAAGCAGACGGCCTCTATCAGTGTTTTATACATAATCCAAATAAGATATGCTTGTGCCTGCATTTCTGAAAGTCCTAGCCAGCCTCTGACACGATGTGCTGACAGAGGATTCACAATATGTGAAGACACACACACACACACAGACTTACATTTGTGCGTCCATATGCACACGCAAACACCCTCACAGTCACTCAGAGACACACACACATCCACCCCCCATCATCAAAGGATTATTTCTAAAAGTTATGGCAGACAAGACAAAACACTGGATGTGGCTGTGTGAGGTAATATATTAATGTGTATGTGCGCATGTGCCACTGTGTATTTATGAGAGACTGAGACAGAATGTGCATTTAAATGGCTGTGTTAAGTAATGCTGACCCATCTCTTTCTCTCCCCACATCCATACTAAAGGAGGGAAGCAGGATGCATGTAAAGCTTTATGGAGACACATAGTAACAAATGTGATGCTCCAGTATGTTCCATCCCACCAGGTACATGCACCAATGAAAGAGGAAAAGAAAGATTTCATCCATGGCAATCGATGCTAATTTCACAAGTAGCAAATCTTCTCACACATGATAAATGCCTCATCCTTCATTCCCATGTTGTTGTTACCATAACTGAAGTGAAATGTACACATCTTGCCCTCAGGGATGTAGGACTTCTGTGTGATATGGGATAAAGAAAAGAACAACTATTATATATTACTATAAATACATGTGCGATACTAATTATGGCAGCAGCACAGGAACAGGCTCTGAGCACAAGGTCAACTGATAGAGGTCTGGTTCTACCACATCAGGCAGGACCGCAGGTGCAGACTGTGCAAAGATGCCCATGAGACAACCCACAACAGCAGGGTGTAAGATGCCGTAACCAAGTGGCTGGCATAGTATACAGGAACATCTGTGAGCATGAGCAGGAAGTCCCAAGGTCAAAATTGGACACACTTCCAGAGGTGGTCGAGAACAATCAAGCCACAATCCTGTGGGGCTTTGTAGATACACTGAGAAAATGGTGATGGCTACATGTGGTAGTAGTGGACAAACAGCAGAGGAAGGCACTAGCTAGCTAGATAGATGTAGTAATCCCAAGTAAGACCATCATCATGAAGAAGGAGCAGGAGAACCCCCCCCCCCACCCCCCATGTCCCTGAGCTTGAAGGAGGGATAGACCACCCACAGGGGCCAGTGAGGAGTTTTTTTTTTTTTTGATAATTCTGCGACAGACAAAGTGACATGTTATTTACTCTAAGTTGATGTTTAGTGATGTTAGGTGTGTGTTGAAACTGATTATGTTCTAGGACTGATAAACTGTACTGGGTTTTCCTGGATGTCAGTGAATGTGTTAGATACTTGTCAGTGACTGTGTTTCACATTAAGAGGCTGAGAAGCCTGTCAATCATTTCAGTTGTCATGACAGTGGGTTGATTGGCAGGGTGGTAGGTGGGAATTATTGTTGTTTTTGTTTTTCGTGTTCAAGTGAGTGCTGGAACTGCACTGTGAATGAAGTTTTGTTGTTTTGGTGTTGGCTCTCTCACAGTAGCCTGCTGGCAACCGAGAAACCAGCAGATTGTAGTAGCTTCTTTACCAAGGGCCACTGTAGTACTTGTATGCACTGCTTATCCTGTCCCTGATCAATCTGGACAGCTTGGATGACATCAGTGATCACATTTATATGACATCGTAGTATCTTTCTGACACACACACCTTTATATTAATTTGATGACAATTTAACATGTCAGCCTCGTGTCTGGTCAGTTCTAGGTGAAGTCAGCTCAACACTGAGTAACAACACTGAGTAACTTTCATTAGTGCTTTGAACATGACACAGATTAATGTAAAGGCTGCAGGAGCATGAAGCAAGAAATGCATGTGTAGTAACACCTTCTAAATTCAGACCATTCAGTGTTATCTCAATGAATCAAAGGAAATAAAAACTATTCACAAAACTATTGAATACTCTGCAAAGAGATATTAAGTTACAATATTAAGTCCTATCCTACATACCCAGCAATATGATCTGCACCATGTTAACAGATTACTAACTGAATGAGAATCCCAATTTAATGTTTTGTCATTTACTTAATGTGCTTGTGCACTATGGGGCTGTGGGCCATGGTGAAACTGACAGCAGAATTTGGTTTGTAAAGCATTAAATAATGAAATTCATGTGGACATGTCTTAGTGACTTTGCTGGGAGAAGTGGTGGTGAGCGTCCCTGACGCTCACAGTGGTCATTAATTAATTAAGGATTCAGCTACAAAAGTTTTACAATCCATTAGTGGTGCAGCTCATGAGGACAAAAAAAAAAACCAGAACATTTTTAACTCACTCCCACATTTTCTGTCTTTCCAGCACTGAATTGCCTGCTACTTTGTGGTTCATTCCATAATTGTCCTCATGTCTGAAGAAAGCCGTAACATCAGCATTAACCTAAGAGACTCTCTCTCTCTCTCTCTCTCTCTCTCTCTCTCTCTCTCTCTCTCTCTCCTTATTAGACAAATACCATCCACTACACCTCTGCTCTCAGACTGAGAGCAAAAGATGCTAGATTTCCACCTGCAGCCTGTGGGCAGGTACACATGGAACAATAACACAGGGATGAAGTGGGAATGAAATTCCACCTCAGAGGTTTGAATGGGACACCATCACATATGGTTTGTATATGAACAATACATGAAACAAGACAACTGGCACATTAAAGAGTAAATTCGTTCACTTTCCCCTGTATACAGTAGGTTCGCAGCAATACAGAGTGTGAGGTTAAAATACAGACTGCAGTAAGTACAATACCAAACAATATTTTGATTTTAGTATTGTCTCTCCCTTCACTGAATCTTTCTGCAATGAAATCCTGTAGTTCTGAGGTCTGAGGCTCTGAGTTCTGAGTACTTTAATTGGGATATTTGAATCTCTGATGAAACAAGAGCAGAAAACAAAGCTGTATGCTCTGTTATTCTGCTCTTCTCTCATCTGTTGTCTACTGACTTTTTGAAACAATTTTGTTTTTTCTGGATTTTAACTTCATTTCTCAGAACTTTCTCACTTTTGTTATTTATTAACTTTTGTTATTCATGTAAAACTGGCAAGGAACAATGGACCTCTGGCTGCCTGCGATAAATGATAAAGACACAAAACACATAAATTGTAGGTGGATACAGCAGAAAGAACCAACCAAAGGTAGTTTGCTGATGTGAGGAGAAAGGATTGAACAGTGGGCTGTACTGCCCATTGGACTGGACTGATTATCTCTTGAGCCCTTCCCCCTGCTTTCTTGCCCTCCCTCACTTTTTTTTTGTTATTTCCGCATTGAGTTGTTGGCTCAATAGCCCGGGTGGCTGTGGCTCAGGAGGTAGAGCAGGACGTCCACTAACCAGAAGGTTGGTGGTTTGATTCCTGGCTTCTCCAGTCCACAGGCCAAAGTGTCCTTGGGCAAGACACTGAATGCACACTTGTCTGTGTAAATGGTAATTGGTGAATGTGACCAACAGAGGTCCCAGAGGTCCCAGAGACTAGTGCTATATAAGTGCAAGTCCATTTACCATTTACCATTACCCATGACATCCTACATGATCTATAAGTGGTGTCGTTCACTGCTGATAATCAAATGATAAAAATGTTAATCAACATCACAACATGCTTTAACAGAGTAAGTTATGATCTGGATTCCACACCTGAAACAGACTAGAGTGCTGCTCATTGCTCACCATTGTTCAGCAGACTGAGCTCATAATTCCTGCTTTTTTAGTCTAATCATCGCATATTTGTCCAAAAAAATGAAGGAATATTGAAAAGAATGCTCATAAATTTTACCAATTACCACCCAGTGAAACATCAACAAATCAAATAAATGTTTGTTGCCTCTTAATTAGCCTTTTGTATTTTCTGTAGCTGGAGAACAATCCACTACAGAGTCAACAAGCTGCTGACTGATGCATGAGCACTGTGGCTATGGTTATGATCTTGCTATAGCTACTTAAGGTGGGCTGAGTGAAAGGGCTTTGCTTAGATTAATTAAACAATGCAGAGGAGGAAAAAAACAACAGACTTTGTTTTGTACTTATACATTTCATATCAGGAGGTTCAGTGAGTTCCCTTTTGAGTCACGTCTTTAGTGGGTTTTTTTTTTCTTAACTCACAGTGTGTTCATTAAATCCCACACATATCGTGTTTTTAAGAGTTTAAATCCAACACATTTTCAAATTCAGATAATGTTATTGTTAAAACTACAGTTTTAAAGCTTCCACATCTAACCAAGCTGGCAGTCATTTCAAAGAAGCACAGCACACCAACTTGCTTCAAGCAGCTCTACGACCACCTAAACTGAGGTAAATTTTCGGAGCAATTGTTGCATGAGCTCATTGTGAAACTGTGTTACTGGAATTGAATGCTGTAGCTATGGCTCACGACAGGCACTTACCCAGAAAAATAAACTTCAGCTCATATAGCTCCATGTTGATATGAGGAGAAATGATAAAAGAGATTTCATTGCAGAAAGACATTCCATTTGCTAATACTTATTACCTGAAACATTAGTGTCAGGGAAACCGATGCAGAGCTGGTGATAAAAAAAAAAAAAGAAGAAGAAAACACTGGAGAGAGAGAGGATTATATCCAGACATGCTGCTTACACTAATGAATGACTGGGTATTATTGTATAAACTCAGACCGAGGGGATTCACACTGAGTAATTGAGCAGTCTGGTATGCTTGCCACCAAAGCTATGTGGGCTCAACAACCAAGTACAACACATACTTGACAAGATTCACTTTGCACCACAAGCTTATTGAATATACAAGCACATCATTTCAGTTCATTACAGCATATTTTTGTAGTAATTTCTCAGCCATGATAGGGTTTTACTCAGCAGAGTTATACAGTCAGAGACACTTACTTCAAAGAACTGATCGTTTATAGCAAATAGTTGGGTGGGGAAAGCCTCGGCTCTTTGAGAGAGCTCAGAGCAACAAGGATTCTGCTGGGAGAACTTCTCCCCCCTTCAAGGAATAGTTAAACTTTTTGGGAAGTATGCTTATTTGCGCTCAGTTAGATGAAAGATTGATACCACTCTCATTCCTGTCAATCAACTGCAAACCGACAGCCCGTTAGGCCTGGCTCAGACTATGGGACTTTTAAAAATCCTAACTGCTTTAGAAATCAGGTTGCATCACACATTGAAGGAGAAATCTAACAGATTATTTTCCCTCTCACCTCCAAGGTTTGAAAATAATGGCGCATCACACACCACAGGGTATTATTACCATCATCCTGCCAGTGGGAGCAATCAGGGAACAATGCATAAATGAGTCTGAGTGAGAACATGTTTGGGAAGACGCAGTCAACATGTCTATAGTTTATTCGTAAGTGATGAATGGTGGTGAGTCACTTTTAACATCTGATGTGAAAACTAGTTGTCTAGACTAGTAGTGTGGCACACTTGCTTTTGTTTGATGCTTTACCAGAACAATGAGTACCCTAGCCATGTCACAAACTCAAAACAACTAACTTGGAATGAATAGTAAGTAACACAAAAGACACAACTAAACCAATACAGCCAATACCTTAGTCTTGCACAGACATAGAGAAGGATTGTATCAGTCTTTTCATCAAGAGCCAGTCAGGTCAAAATGAGACAGTCAGACTACACAACTGTTTCTGGAAGTCACGGTCAAAAGCCCCCAGCTGGAGGCAAATCGGTAGTTGATCAAAAAACACCACTCTATGTGGGACATAATTATTTAAGCTCACCGACCCACTGTATATGCTGACCAGTTATATACAGTGTTAAATATCTGGCCAAGTTGCTGAGTATCTCCAACCAAGGGGAGTGCACAATATAATAATAAAGGGGGGGAGGGCTTTGTGTTGTCACTCAGTCATGTACTACAAACTCAGTATGACTTCAAGGCTGCCTGATCGCAAATCAGCACGTTGTGCAGTGTGAGCTGTACAATGATCCGACTTAACTCTCTATATTATATAAACATCATCAGAGTAACAGTGTACCCATGCCACGCATCACTTGCTGAGACCTGAGAACAAGGCAGGATATGAGGCATCAGCTGATCAGAGTTTGTAAACAAGCTTTTACATTAGAAAGAATATGTGAACTGTGTTCAGGGAGTGAAAGGCCCTGAATTCTCCACTGTAATTCACTCCTGCTGAGAAAAACTGGGCACACAACAACTGTAGGGATGGAGGTTCAAAGTTGAAGCGCAGTGTCAGCCTGTGAAATGTGATGGATGTTGACAACAGATATATTAGGTAATCAGTTTCTCTTTTGTTTGGCTGTCCTGAGGGTTAGTTTAACACCTGTCTGATCATCTGACTGCTTGAGATGTGACTGATGACCAAAGCTATAAACACTAGAATGACACTCAGCAGAGCGCATACCTCTGTCAAGGCCAAACAATCCTCACATCTTTTCTTCTCAAGCAGCTCAGCTTATTCATTGCCTTTAGTCCTTGTGCAAGACAGCTGTAGAGTTTTAGTACCTTTTCTGTGCAATGATGAGGTCAGCGATATTCTATTCATACAGCATGTTTCATTGCCGTGTACCAACTGTTATTGTTATTGTGCAATTTCATTAGTTACAAGTTTAATAAAATACTGATAGAGCCATTCCTAAATGTACACCAGTACACCACAAGTACACCATCTACATTTTTACGTCAAAGTCCATACATAATTTTGTGAAAAAACAACAACAAATTTTTAAGTGGTAATTTGTCATGTTTTCTCTGTCACCAAACCAGAGGAGTTTGCTCCAGGACTGCAAAGGAAGCTCTGCTTCCTCTAAAATGTCAAAAAATAAATGGTCAAATATGAACTGTTGTGTTTATATTTCATTGACTAAAAATGTGTTAGAACACGTTCAAATCTAGGACAAGTTTGTTCAGAATCAGCTGCAGGTCGACTGACATGATTTTCTCCTCCTACATTCCCATAGCTTCTCAGTGTATTAAAGCTGTTGAAGCTCAGCATCCATGGACTTCAGTGGGGTGGCAGTGAAACTAGTTGGTCATTGAATAAATACTGTGATTTTGTCCCTCCCATGGACGCTCAATGTCTCTGGGGGTGATAAAAGACAGACCTTGTACAGAGACCTTGACGCTGCTCTTGGTGATTAAAGGGATCAAGTTTAATGCTGAACTCACATTGTTTCTTCTGGACTGGTAAGTGAACAGCTGCTTGTGCATGAGGTGATCACAAAACTTACTAAAAGTTCCTTTAAAAAAAGTGACTTAAAGAAAAAATTCCAGGATCTGCACCTTTAACCTAAGTATTATTTATTCAATTTGACTTGAAGAAAAAATGTCCATAATACTTGTGGCTCTAACAGCACTGGATATTCTGTAGACTCAGGTCAAGGTACTGTATAGACAGACAGATAAAAAGACCACAGCATTATTTCTGATCTCTATTCAGTACCTGGCGGCAGTCTGCTCCAGGAAAGAGAACAATCAATTAAAGCCATTTTAATAGCAGCACTGTGTCAGAAACCTGTGCTGAATTTAAGGTGGATTTATAGCAGCACAATATCTAAATGTGGAACAGCGGTTAGAAAATAGCAGAAGCAAGTATATGTTTTAGGAGGATGCAGGTATTTTCAAAGTGATTGTAAGGTGTGTTTGTATGTACACATTTGTGGGATTCAAATGAGAGTCCTTGGATGCAGGAGATGGACGGCTGGTGGCATGAAAGTAGAGCGCAACCTTGTTTACAAACACACACACACACGCACACACACACACACACACATACACATTAATGCATGTAAGAGCACAGGATTCTAACAGGCATACACAGAGAAAGAGCTCATAAATCACTGTGGCCTACTCTCAAGATGCAAGCATCACAAAACTTTACCACCGTTTACTCCTACGCCTGCAGCAGATCAGGTTTTTCTAAAAGAAGCACAGACAAATACACAGTGCTTTGTTTCATTCCAAGATCATTCTTAAGTCTCAAACAAACCTTCGAGCAAGCCCGAAGTGACCAAACCGGACTATAAACTACTCTGCTGTAAGGCAGCAGTTTTTGTGAAGTGATCAGTGGCCACTTGAATTAGAGATGGTCCGATGCCATTTTTTCCTCCCAATACTTGTGTTGTGGGCATCAGCAGAGTCTGTCCATATCTTTACTGGTTTATGTAATGCCTGGATTTCGTAGCAAATGAAGTAACGGCAGACCGTTGCTCCTTCATTATTGCCGCTGTTGCTTCAGACGCACAATAATAGTCCACATGTGCTCTTTACACGCTGTTCTGTTATTGCGATGGTGCCACAACCGAACTCCACAGATGTTAAATGACTGGCTGTTTGCCTGTCACTCGTAGCATCCAGTGATATGATAGGCTGTTTCAGTGAGCCAGATAGAGAGCACACGTGGGACTGTCTATTAGAAGCTATTAGTGCGACATTCCCTGATTTCCACGTAATCCGTTTCTTCTCTGATCTTCGCCATTGCGCATGCCGTAGCAATGCACCCCCACTCCAGTCAATCAACATGTGCTGCGGTACAACACACAACGTATGCAGTGGACAGTGGTTTGATCCGCCAGTCAGAGGGCTTTGTGTGTGTATGTCTGTCTGTGTAAACTAATAAACATTAATTTGTGGAAAGCATCCAGTGGGGCATCACAGTAAAAGTAGGCATACAGTAATGTGGTAATTCTTGACAGGAGATATATATATATATATATATATATACTACTATGCCTGTATGGATGTGATATGATTATCATTATTGTAAGGCCTGGTTCAATAAACTCTATATAAAACATGAATGAATACAGCAAATAAACACCATTTAACTTTCTACGGGAGCCTTTTTAGCTCAAACTTGTGGTATACACCAGGCTGTTGGAGTGGATCGAGGTCCAGCCACATTCACATGACAAATGGATCACAACAGAGTTTGACTGTAGCCACACAGAGACCCTTGAGGCTGGCACCAGTCAGAACTGGTAAACAGATTCCTATTTCAAATACATATGATATAAGATCAGTGCATGGACTCCAGTACTTGCTGATACCAGTGCCCACAGGCATGAGTAGAAATAAGATCAATCAGTAAGGATCAGTTTGAATTCAGAATTCATAGTTTAAACAACAAAAGGTCATGGCCTTTACTTTAACGCTTGCTGTTCCCAAAAAAATCACCATCCATCTGACCCTTTGCATGCCCTGCTGACTGAAGTATGTTTTCTTTTTCCTCAAATGAAAAAAAATGAACTTTGAATGGATAAGGTCAACTCTTTTATGACATTGTAAAACTGCCTCATGATGTTAGCTTGTCACTCCAGCAAGGCAGTGGAGGGCGCACAGTGTAAGTATAAGAATATCAATTCAAGATCATAGGTCAGGGTGAAGGTTCTTCAGATGCATTTAAACAAAATAGAGAAAAAAATGTCACACATTGGAATGCTTTTTTGTTGTATTGCTCATTTTTCTAAACAGATATCATAACACTATACCCACCAAATTATCTGATGGTACCTGGTGGACACAGTGGTGTCACCAAACAAAAATTTGATCAGGTTAGAAAGGCGATAGGTTGATGAATTGATCGAAGCTTTGGGGTAGACCCACATTTTGTCACTTGGTTCACTGCATTTTTCCTTAGCTACATCATGGTACACACAAAACTAACTGTGATAGGACTGGAGATGGGCAGCACAGTTTATGTCTGCTGCTGCTCAGACGCTCTCAGCTCTGGCGCTGACTGTCAATGAAGTTAACTTTACAACCACTAAATCTGATACAGGTACAACCCCCTCTACCACATTCCAATATGATGTGCTTGGATGTTAGCAGCCTGGCACGGAAGATGTTTCGTGCTGCACAATGATTTATAACTGAGGTCTGGCCAAGATGCACACATTTACTTTCTGACTGTGTGAAAATTTGATGTTTTCACGTCACAGATGAACAAAGGCATTAAAATGTGGGTCATGTGGATAAAACATACAAAATTAAATAAAATACAGGTTTATATGGAATATTAAGTGGGTTGAATGTGTTTGAACTGAACAAAAACTAACAAGGCAGGGGAGTGAGTGGATAAAATAATTCTCATACCACTGTCATTCTGTCTTTCTAGTCAACTAACAAGCAAGCTATTCGAACATTCAAGACCAAGTTTCAACAGACAAGAAGCCCTTGACATGAACACATATTGACCAGAGAATCTCCAATAGTGGGACTGACCCAGAGCAAGTGTGAGAGGCCGCTAACCACATCATTAGACCCAGATTATCTGTAACGGAACCTATTAGTGGCCATTAGCAGTAGGAAATGACCCTGACCCCTATCATTGTAGTTTTACTTCTTTTTCACAGGGAGAAGAGACCGAAGAAAAAAAGATTAAGATCAGCTTGAATTACACCAACTAGGCTTGGAACACAGGGGATTTTAGATAAGTATTGACACACACACACACACACACACACACACACACATACAAATAGGCACAAACAAATACAAAGCCATACACAGCTCCCTAGGGGATACATTAGATGCAATAAATCCTCCTTCTAAATAGATAGCACTGCAACATGTGTGGCTTTTTAGATCAGTGCTGATATGATTATGCAGGCTCAGGACCATAGATATGGAGTAGATAGATTGTGCCGCTGTATAACACACACACACAAGCCTGCGTGCATGCATGCACGCACACACACACACACACACACACACACACACCCATCAGGATAGGATGTGAGTTCTGCACACGCTGTTACTCTGCTGACATCAGCACTTTCCTTCACGTTCTGCTTATTAAAAAAAGGACTGTGTCCTTAGATGACCTGGGTCCTCAGATAGCCCAGGGATACATACACAGTCACACACACAGACACACAGACACACACACACACACACACACACTGAAGTGACATAAACCACATCAGGCTACATGTATTCTTTCATTGTTGTGTGCATCCAAAAATGAACCACACATTGAGGACAAGCATGACTTCATGATGTCATATCTTAGCTATGATCAATAGCTCAAACATCATTTTCTGCCCTGATGTCCTCTAACGATTAGCGTCCTGTTGGCTAAACAAGTAAAATCAATATTATTAGATGTACGTAGAAAAAGTGGGCAAGTGAATGAATCAAACCTGTGATTCATCTAAACTGTACTACACAACAGAATCAAAGTATCAGAATCTATACATAAAGTATATATATGTATATATATGTATATATATATATATATATATATATATATATATGTATATGTGTGTGTGTGTGTGTGTGTGTGTGTATATATATATATATATATATATATATAAAATGGCAACATTGATGATGGCTCAGTTTTACTTTGGACTCCACACCCAAGGTTTCTGCAAAGCATTACTATGATTCACACTTGAGCAGGGCTCAATGCTGTGACAGCAAAAAAAAAAAAAAATCATGTGAACTGAATTCTTTACATTTAAGAAATAGCTACACCACTACACATGCTGAAACAGCTTCGCCTGGAGTGAGAGGCCTGGGGGAAACTATCAAGAATATAATGAAATGATTTCTTTGACCAGGTTGTTTCAGAAATTATGCGTGATGACCCCAAAGCATCCTGAAATCTACAACAGACCTTACACTGTGCTGACAGCTTTTAAAGGATCAGTCTTATAAAAATTATTTATAACATCACTGGACATTCAGTTTAGTTAGAGGTATTTTATCCCATCTAAGAATATTTAATGTGGGGGTACGTAGCCTCAGGTACTGGGAGACATGAAATACAATCCAAAAAATTCATTTTCAGTAGCAGCTTTGGAAAGTTGTCAAGGTGTAGTTGACAAGTATTTTATTTTTTCATAGAAAATATTGTAGGGAAAACAGAAAACAATGCAATTTGGTTTGGCAGCGCAAAATAATCTGGTGGAGCAGGAAGAAATTTCTGTCCACCGACCAGAGACATTTGTCACATGTATAAAAACAAAGAGTATGAGTTGCAGACTGAAGCCCCCCATGAAGTACAGGGAGGAACACTGCTGTTTATTTAAAGATGTGCTTATGGTCACCTCAAGAATACAAGTCCATCTGTAGGTCTCTACCAGCTCCTGAGGGAAACATGTGGCTCCACAGGCTACACACAAACTCTGTTGATCTGCTGCCTGGTGCTGGAAAGGTAGCTTAGCATCACAGCCTCATATAATGAAAAACGCCATCACCAGGGTACACTATACCTATCCTCTCTGAAGCATGGAACATTTGCCAAATAAATGGGCAAGTAGTGTGAATCTTCCTCTACATTATCACGCACTTCATCAAAATTATGAGGAGTTTGTCTTGAATGAACACCTGTTACAGCTGCAGAGATTTAGATATTGAGATTACAGTTTGAGTTTGTATGAAAGAGGAGAAGGTTAGAGAGAAAGAAACAAGGCATTTGACAAAGAAGACATACTCCAAGACTATGATTTCAGACACTGTGACATAGCTTTTCTCCTACTTCCAGATGTCCTCCTTTGTTGCATCTAACAGGTAGCTAGATTGATGTGCCATATGGTTGGCTGACTTTTCTTGGCTGACTGTGTAATGGTCTTCTTGCTCGTAGCTAAAAGCACTTCGGCTTTGACTTTAAGTAGAGCGAGTCGTTCACTAACCAAAGGTCAGTGGTTCGAGTCCCAGCTTCATCGGTCTGCATTTCAAAGTGACATTGAGCAAGACACTGAACCCACACTTGCCCTTTGATGTGTCATCGGATGTGTGTGAATGAGTAGCTCCCAACAGCCTGTCTGGGGTGAATGTGACAAAACAGTGTAAAGTACTTTGAGTGGTCCGGGTGACTTGAAAAATATGTAAGTGCAAGTCAATTTACCATTTACCGTTTCACCATTTATAGAGACAGTTGTCTTGGACCATGAGTCCAACTGGGATTTCACCCAGGTACAGTGTAACAAAAGAAAAATCAACTTCTAGTCCAAAGATTGTCTTCTCCAGCAAATTGTTGCCAATATGGTTGAATAAGGGGAGAAGCTCTCTCCAGCCATCCTCAGATATCTCCAGACCATTCCCCCTCCTGTTTCTGCTTAACCTGGGAAGTAGGATGGTTCCTTGAATTTTGTTTTTGAAGGGATAAAACTTATAAAATTATGATATTAAATGTTTATTTTCTTTGGCCTTATATGCTGGTATAGCATTTCATAAGCACCAGGAATGTGGTGTGTGCAGTCTTTCTCAAAAAAAAACAAGGTATGAAACAAATGGGCATTTCATATGGGTGTAAATAGCTGAATAACTGCGGTGTGACTATTTTCACCCATGTGCAAAAACACACCTGGTTTCTATGATGAGACATTTTTTAACATAATCATTAACTAACAGAGCTCATTGCACCTGTGTTTGGGAAACTTCTCTGGGACAGAAATGGTGACCAAAATTGAAGAGAACCACTGGAAGTGCTGACAACAAATACCTCATACAGTCACTTACACACACACATAGAGCACACACATAGAGATACAAATACTCCAGGGGCAACCCACCTCATTAGATATAGACAAACATTCAATTAGTCATTGTAATAGGGAAAATAAAGCATGTCTGTCGTGTTAATGCTTACATTCTCCTTCCCAGTCAGCAGCACTAAAACAACTGGCTGAGGATTTATAAGGCAACTGGTGAATGATAATGCCTCTTCCTGTGTCTCTCTGTGTCACCCATAGTGTGTTTGTCTTGTCTGAGCATTTGAAATTAGTGTTCATTTCCAGAACAAATGGCTTTCTGTGGTTAGAACCACATGAGGCTGAAGAACGATCTCACTTTCCTTTATAAATGTTTGTTGAGAAGAGGCAGTAAGTCAGAGAGGAAAGTTGGTGCAAAGAAAAGTGAAACACCCCCTGCCACCCCCCAAATGAAAAAAAAAAAAAAAAAAAAAAAAAACTAACCAAAGGTGAAACCGGTAAAAGCAAATCTATAGACCCAGGTGAGTCTGTGACCTCTCGTATCTCTCTGTCAGTCCACAGCGTTTTTCCAAAGTCATTTCCTGAATGCCAACAAGTCAGTATCATTTCATTCAATCAATTCATTCATTCAGTTCGTAGATCACATGGAACACAATGATGACCCAGACCCTGATGCAACAAATGTGGGGGTTGTGTTCCTGCTGTTGGGTTGAGTGCATTATGAACAACAATGATGTCATCACCCTTTTGACAGATCCTGACTGACAAGAAAAAAATCACTTTGTACCAGATAAGAGCAGAATTTCATGAGATGAATCATCCTCAGTTTCAAGTAGAGTTAGTAAAACATCAATAGCATCCAATCTTTGACTTGAATGTATAAATGGCTCAAATTGCTGATAAAACTATTTAGTAGGATTACTATTTAGCTAGATTCAGTCTAGTATTGATGATAACACTGGCAACGTTATTCATGACATACATTTTCAGGTCTTGTTTTACCTAAAATTAAACTTAAAAGGTACATATGCATGAATGATAGCTGAAGTTACTGTGATGTCTGCTGTGTTTTGTAGGTCGTGTCATTCCACCTGTGTGGTGCCCCGTGGCACCGCATGCCAAGGGTTGTGGGTCCTTGCTGTCCCTCAGTCCATCTGACTACAGGCCCCCCCACCATCCAACAAAAGTCAACAAAGTTTTCAACAATGAAAACAATGTAATTTCACTCTTTCGTATTGCTATTGGTAGAAATGAATGAATGTCCAGGATTAATGTCCACCCTCATATGTTTCCTTTAAAAGTTCACTGAAGACAAAAGCCATGTGACATTTGAGTAACTCAAGCTAAAACCAGTGAACAGGGTTTTCCTGACTGGAAGAGTGAATCCGGTTTTCCAATGATTTGTCAGTGTGTAATGCTGGTGAACTGAGATAATGACTTGTATAATAATTATATTCTCCTAATAATTACTGGCTTACAACATGAAAAATAGCAACAGGGGTCTTTGAGGACATACAGATTAAAAAGGCAAAAATTGGACTAGAATGTCACTGATGAGTAACAAGCAGGAACTTGATTAAATATGAATGTGTTGCATGTTACATTGTAATTATTACAATGTGATTTTTGGATCATATTGTAATGAAGACACCGACTATCTTTAATTTTGAGAAAATCCCAAGATACACATTAATTTCACTCCATAGCTGTTGGCGCAGGGATGGGTAACCATGGAATAGAGTATCAAGACCTTGATATTGGCTGATTAAAATTATGTTTGTGTGAGAGGGTGTCTCGAAGCAGTCATCTTTTATGCATAGTCTATTTACACAAGACTTTAATCTATTGTGAGTTTCAGGTATCTTTATCTTCAGTGATTTTCCTTGTAAATAAACTTGACCGCAAACATCAAAAACTGAATAAGTAATCTCTTTTCCAATGTTCTTCCAGTGTCTCCTCTCTCCTTCTGTCATTCTCTGTCTCAAAGATTGTTGAATGACCAGCAATCATATGAAACTAGATAGAGAATATGGTAATATCTTTCCCATCTAACCTTGCATTACTCTTGACAGAAACAAACACTCAGACTTGCATGGGCACACACACACACACACACACACACATATGTGCACACAGATAAACACATATAACACAGAACTTCTTGACAGTGAATTGGCTCTCATTGTCAATGATGTCTGTTGGCAAGCCCTCCACAAGCAGAGGGTGAACAAAAATGAAATCAGACTGAGGCAGAAAGAACAAGAGGCATGGGGAAATGATGAGGGACCAAAACAAATCAGGTCATGAGGGGGTGAAGAGAGAGAGCGAGGGAAGAGATGCATAGATGGGTTTGATGTAGGACAAATGATATTAACAAGTGTCTGCTCGACTGAAGGTCAGGTGGTCAGAAATAAAGAAGCACAGATTGTTTTTTTTGTTTGTTTGTTTTTTGATGGAATTTACATGGACAAGTGATATTTAATACTACAGATGTGTAAGATGAATATAAAATTCTACTAGTCCTAAACAAAACAAAACAAACAAACAAAGAAACAAACAAAAAAAAGCACACACCCCCCCCTTCAGTGTATGCTCGCTGCTTTCTTAACCATTGTGGAAAGTGGTCTGTCCACTTAAGGCAATGTAATGAAGTTGACAGCAACAACATCCAGAGCTTAGTTAGCAGCAGGTTAACAGACTGTAAAAAGACAAACAACTTCCTTCTAATGAGCAGTTTTCAAGCTCAGAGAGGGATGCACTGCTGTCGCCTAACTCCACCTAACTCCTGGCTGATCTAAGGTATACTTGGTGTATGATAAACATGTGCTCCCATTATACGAATATGAATACGAATACGAATACGAATTATCTCAGTGTCTGATCATCTTGCTTGAAGCCAAAACTAAGGCTAATTCATTCGCTGGCTAGTTGATGAATTAACAAGCTAAACTATCAAGCTACATAACAGAGAGCAAGATCTGCTAGTGCTAATGTAATATATGTGCAGACACATAGGGCTATATGTGTTTTAGAAGCGTACATCACAATACGCTGTCAGCACAGCTAGTGAAGATAGTGCATTAGGGCTGTCAGAATGAACTTCCTTATTCAAACAGAATTCAAACTATTTTGAAAATGAGAACATTCGAAGGGGGAGACTGACGTATGAATGTGTGCCTTCCGCAATGACTCAAGTCATTGTCATGTGTCATGTGACGTCCAGCATTGTTTATTGCTGCCATATGTACCTTTATTTTCGTTGTGATATGATTTAATTTGTTTACTTAATCCATATTTGTGTTATTAACAGCAGTAAGAGAGTGGCCTGCTTGTCTTTCTCTATGAAGAGCTGTCTTTTTGAGACTTACAGTAGCAATGCAGTGTTTCCAATTAATTAACGAGAGTGTGGCGGCCTGCTTGCGCACACATACATGCACACACAAACATGTGTGCATGGACAGGTCATGCTGGAACGCCACTTGTACAGTGTTCAAATTACCCTGCAATCATGATCACAGGGATTATAATGAGCTCAAAAAAAAAAAAAACATTAAAAATTCTAATCTAATTGGGGGGAGGATTGACAGCTCTATAGTGCATTGACCGTCCCCTTGTGATCTCTTCCTGAAAATATCTTACTAACGTGCAGTAGATCAACTAAACAATTCTTGGTAAGAAATACTGTACCAATAGTTGTGAAAACCTTAACATTGCCATATGTCAACACTAATAAGATGGTCTTTTATTAGAATCTACACTGTGAACATGAGACAGCTCCTGCTGAGTTGTTAGTGTGAAATCCCAGCGAATTGAAGCAGACATTCTTTGCTAGTCTGATGCTAGCCACTGTGAGGGAAGAGAATACAGTATACTTGCTATTCAAGTTAAGGCACTTTTCATAAGTAGAGTTAGGATTGTGAGAAGATTGCCTCATGTCTCCATTGCATGCTATGTCATTGTTTTCATGTTTGAAATGCTAATTGATAATCAGTAGCCTTAGTTATTGCTGTGTTAACATAGGGCAGGTTGCTGATTTGATTACTTGAACAGCTCAAAGACAGCTCATTAACAGAAACATTAAAGGTGATTTGTACTTATTCCATTGACATTACAACCAGTTGCTAATAGAGTTAACTTGTGTTCATGTTTGTAGTGCAGCTGTATTATTGAGCTGAGATGGACTGTAGACGTGACCTTTATGGTGATAATTCAATTCACATTAATGTTTAAGACAATGATAAAATATGATTAAAAAGATGTTTAAAAGCAGTTCAAATTTATAGGTTACAGGTCTCGGTGGTTTGAAAACACTACATAATTCATCTGTTCATACTAAAATGCACTACATAGTAGTAATAATAATAATAGTAATGACACATAGTTCATTTGTCAATGTTAAAACACTAATAGAAGGCCATGATAAAGAGTACTGTAGTTGTAGTAAGTCAGAGGTGCACAAGGACAAAGAAACTGGCGCCTTGTTTTTACAGATGCATAATTTAAAAGCAATGCCAGAATTTAGAATTTCAACTTGAAGAAAATTGATTATTTATTCATGTATTTCATCCATTTCTTTATGCAAGAGGTCTATTTTTTCCATTTTATTTTATGTTTGTACATAAACTGCAGCACTACAGCATTTGTCAACTATTCATCATTCTAACTGACTAACCTCTAGATTCAAACCACTTCCCAAACCTATAGACTAGCATCTCTATTATTTTCATAACTTAAGACCAGAGGTCTTAATTTATGATTTTTTTTTTTTTTTTTTTTTTAAATGTTCTGTTAGTCAATTCAGTGTCAAGCAAACCCTAGTACCTCCATTCAGTAGCAGACAGCAGGCCTAATGAGATGGCAGACACTTGTCACTCGAAGCTGCCATGTCTTAATGCACTTGTATGACTTAAAGCATTATAGGACATTTAACTGGTGACTTGTCCACCTGCAACAAGGATTCACTTTCTCTATAATCAGCTGCTGCTTTAACTGTATTCTATGGGGGTAAAGAGGTTGAGTCTATATGTAACCTTTTCCTATCAATTAACATTTTTATTTTGCTATTCTTAAAACTTCTGAGTTCAGGGTATCTAACAGTTCCATGGCAACCAGAAATACATTGTGACTTGCCCTTCGAGCTATCCCTCATTACAGCTGGCGCTTTACATTATGTGAGAACATCATGTTCTGTTTAATAGTAATATTATACCATATAATCACATTAACATGTAATGAATAGGTTTTTACTCATCATGATGTCGCTCTGTGCAACCTAGGATGTACTGTTACCTCACAGCAAGTAGGTTCAGAGTTGAATGTTCTTCCTGTGTCTGAGTGGGTCCTCTTTTGGTACACTAGCTTCCTCCCACAGACCAAGTACAAACACGAGTGAATATAAATTGCCCTTATGTGTACATGTTTGTGTGTATGCATTTTTTCCCCCTGTGATTGACTAGAGTCCTCTCCAGGCTGTACCCCGCCCGTGCCCCATGTCAGCTGGGATTGGCTCCAATGACCCTTCATGGATAAGTAGCATTACCAATGAATAAACGACTGACTAAGACGACCTAACTGTAGATAGCACCTCTATTGCATTGTTGTGTGATTTGTATGCAGAGTTGAGTGAATAAAGCCTATGGGATCAGTGTAGCACACTCACAAAAGTCCTTTTACAGATAGTATAAGTGCTCTTGCCACTCAATGATGTAAATAAACAGGCAGATGCATCCTACTGCAACATCACCGTTAAGCAAAACTCTAAACACAGCACTGAGGTCATTGTATATTTTGTATGAAACCATCTTTTTTCCAGTAACCTTTTCTATAATTCCTCAGCTCTTTAGACAACCTTTTATCAGCCTGGGAACTGGAATAAAAACTCCCAAATACACAGAAATGTATGTCGCAGAGACATCGTCTTCAATCATCTTTCAGTCATCAATTCAAAATACAACACTGGTTACATTAGTCAGAGATCAGACTATCTAGAATCAGTCCCAAACTTAGATTTGACATGCAGCAGATGCAAACAAGCCCCAGGAAGCCTGCTGCATGTCCTGGACATGTCCAAGTCAGTTCTGGCTGTAAATCTTTGGTACTTTATCTAAAATACTATAAGAACCATTGGATCCATTCACTCTTACCATTTTATTCAGCCTCATCACAGGGTGTGCATCTGAATAATCACTACTGCAACATGCCCTCCTTCTGCATGTTGTTGGCCAGGTGGTTCATACTTTTCAGATGGACTGTTTGTTTCCCCCTGTGCATTCTCACTGGACTAGGGAGGTTAAACATTACCATCCACAGGAAGCATGAGTGACCACCAGGAGAAAGGACTGACATTGGGTGGGTATTGAGTTGGTGGGTTGGGTGGGGTTGACTGTCACTAAATGATTGGATGGTATTTGTCTACCCAGAAAGGGAAAAAAAGAAGATCTTGATCAAAAAAAAAAAAAAAAAAAAAAAACACATCATCACATCATCATCCTACAGGAGGAAAATGCCAGTTTCACCTTAAATAATAATAATAATAATAATAATGCTTAAGCTAAAAGAAGCCTGGCAAATGTCAAGAGATGAGATGAGGACACCTGTGGTGAACATCTGCTTTTCTGAATCTGCATTCTTCTCTGTACTAGTGTTAGGGTTGGGGTTACTGTTCAGCATCTTGCTCCGCCCATTTTATGGTGGATGCAATGGTAAATGACCTGACATAGTGAAGAGAATAAACAGAATGCATTTTGTATGAAACAGCAACAATGACATGTATTTAGCCAGATATAGGATTAAAAATAAACTTTGTAAGATGAAATTTGATATGTAAGTTGAAATATACTATTTATTCTTGATTATAAGTGTGAGAGGATGAAGCTGAATAAATGTGATTTATTGGCCAGTTTAGCAACAGTGCTGTCTCTGTTAGCTCCTGTACAAATACACCAACACTCAAAATAAATATACAGAGCGGCTTGAAAGTCTGTGAACCGTTCAAACATGGTTCTTGTGATTGTGGCCAAATGATTCAATTTTGGACTCATGTGTCCAGAGAAATGACGTCCAGGAGGCCTCTGGTTTATCCAAGTGCTCCCTGGCAAAGTTTTAACAGGCAACTTTGTTCTTTCTTGAGAGCAGAGTCTTCCTTCTAGCAACCCTCCCATGAATGACATGTCTATTCATTTTTCACCTGATTGTAGACACATTTATCCCAGATGCTGCCACAGAGGTCTGCAACTTTCTGGAGATGATGTGTGGGTTTTTTTTATTTATTTTACTGGTGCTTCTCGGTGAAAGTTTTGATGGTTGTCCACTTCTGGGCAGAGTTGCGGTGAGGTGGTTTCCTCTCTCTTTAAATCAGTGTTGCTCAAAACCTTCCCTAAGCATGTCTTATTTGATTGGTCTGCTTAACTGATTACTCGAACACCCACATGGGTTTCATCTGAGTCTATTACTTACTACTTGATTTTACCAATGCAGCTGGGCTCACTTTTGCACATAATCTGATTCTATGTTTTACATAGTTTGCGGGCTGCTCACACAGTTTCCTTAAAAAAGGATAAAAAATAGACCTGATATTTCATATATTAAAACTGGCAATGATAAAATAAGAGAATGAAGGTAAAAACCATAACTACTCAAGGGGTTCACAAACTTTCAAGCAGCACTGTATACAAATGAAAATGAACAATAGAGGTGTGCTTTGTGTTGAATTATGTCTCCTTTTTATTCTACAGACTTGACATAAAGTGTGTATTTTACAGTACCACTCTCTGACATTAGTGTTTTTCCTGTTTGTAGAGATTTAAGAGAAGATTAAGTAGCCACAGTACAGTCATTTACAGGTGTGTTGAAGTGGAACATGTGCCAAGCTAAGTTGTTTATATCAGGGATATCAGGAAGTATGCTGCTGTTTCAATTGTACATAGTCCTGCAATCCTTAAGAAGTATGACCTCCCAAGTACAGGGGTCCATACTCTGTACCAAGAAACAGCTAATGTTAAGCAGTCTCAATTTCTAGCTACCTCCTCTCTGCCAAAGAGCATCGGCGAACCATTGATTTTTGAAATGAATGTGCTTTGTTCATTTACCACTTTTAATATCCTTTTATATGGAGAGGTGGAAATCTGCTGGATCCTAAGTTATCAGAGAAAACGATCAAAACAAGGGTTGGCAGCTATCTCAGCTCCCAATGTTTCCTGAAATCTGTTGGGAAGTATTCAGAGGCATACCGGATGTTTAAACAGAGAGTAAATGAAAAACCAAAACACATTCATTCAAACCTTTGACTAAATTTGATGTTAGGCTGCATGCTGTTACTAATAATGAACACTGTTAAAGGATGGATGACATTTGGAAGAGGAAGGGTGACATCAGCAGTGTTTGTTTTCTACCAAGGAGGACATCAACCAATGAACAGAGACACATCAAGCAATAGAGAGCAAAAGAGAAGCGGTGGAATGAAAAGAACACCAGAGAGATGATGAGATGGAAGAGGGAGTGCATCACAGGGCAAGCCAGCTTTTTTAATATAGCACATTTCATACACAGATAATTCTGTGAGTTTTAGTGCTCTGACCTGGATCTCTGAGGCTGCATTGTAGACCTTTATTGTGTGTGTGTGTCTGTGTGTCTGTGTGTTGTCAACCAGGGTTTGGTTTTCAGTACTTTTGTGGCGATCTCAGGATATTCTACTTCGATAAGTTTGTAAGTACAAACTTTTAAAAGCCAGATGTGTTTGATACTTTAAATAAATGTGATCTATGTAATTTAGTGATAGATCTACTACTAAGGTTTCCAGCTTCAGTGGTAAGTGTATCATTGTTTACCTATTCATTGAGCTGTAACATGTTCATTCAAATGTCCTTGAAGGTGTAGGTTTAATTTATTTTCGTGAGAAACTTGTGCTCTTGTTCTCTGTGCCTTCTTTGTCATTCACATGCACTGATGTGCACTCACATGGACTCAGAGTTTACTTGAATGCTTACTGATAAAACTTCACCGACCTTGAACTTGATTTGCTCTCTGACGTATTAAACAGACAGAGGTACAGTGATTTTCAATGTATATTTAAAGATGAAATGTTAGTTTCAGTGTTTCACAGTGCTGTCAGAGCCTGCTGCAGGCAACAGTCTCACATTTAACTTATGCTACACAAACAAGTCAGTTTCTTAATGACCCTCATTTAAAACTCTGGTCTTGATCCACTCATGAAAAGCGTGAGAGGCAGTAAGTAAATAAATATTTTTCAAGCTAAATGAAAAGAAGATGCATGTTTAGATTGATTACAGAAAATTCTTAATAACTGAGCTCAGCTGTTACTTACACTTCAGTTCTTCTTTTCTTCTTTTTGGTGTCTTCATTGGTTTTATTGGGAGTCTTTTCACCTCACAAATTAGCCTTTTTTGATAGTACAGTTGAGAGAGACAGGAAATGGGAGGGGGGGGGGGGGGGGGGGGGGGGGGGGGGGGGGGGGGGACATGCAGTAGTAGAGGGCGCCCGATGCAGGATTCGAAACAGTGCTGACTGCAGCGAGGACTGTAGCCTCTGTATATAGGGTGCCTGCTCTACCCACTACTCCACATGGCGCCCCATAATCACTAAAATTTAAATATATCATGTAATGTTGTTTTTCTCCAGCGAATTCATTTTCAATTCTGTGACATTTGACACTTTAAAAATATAAAAGCGTATCTTTTCACATTCTCCACTACCTATCACCAACTCCACCACTGCAACTTCTGGTCTGCTGCTGATCAGTTAAACCTATTGCAGTTTGAAGATGAAGGTTCACCAGGGCCCCATTTCAGAAAGCAGGGTTAACAAACTCTCAGTTAAAACTTGAACTCTGGGTTCACTAACCCTGTGCTGTCCAACTCTGAGTTTTCAGTTTTGGTACAGGTGATAACTGAGTTAAGCTTTCACATGTGGAGATAAAAAGCCCTCATCAGTGGAACAAAGATAACACGATTCACGATGGCAACAATTGGAGTTGGACATACTAATGCATGCTTATTTGAAATATGAGCATATATTAAAAAAAAAAAAAAAACACAGTCGCTGCTGCAAAAGAACGTGAACTAGCATGGCAGAAGATTGCTGACAGAGTCAATGCGTGAGTATTAGTCGGAAAAAAGGTTTTCTCTCGACCCTTGTTTGGCCTGCCCTAAATGGAATGAGTGGCTGCATTCAACATGTGCGTAGTTAAATCTTCTAGGAAAAAAAGTCAGTGTTTCAGCTGTCCCAACACTGCCAGTGTTTAATATGGTCTATTTAAAAAGCAACACCTAAATGCCTTTATACATGTCTCCATATCTGTGCTGACTGGTTATGTTCAAATGTGACTTACATTACAGCGAACAGAAAAAGGGCAGAGGCCTGCAAAACAGGTGGCGGTCCACCTCCACCACCTTTCACAGAGGCTGAAGAAATGGCCCTTGGCCAGAACAGTGGGCGACCCATTGCTGAGGGCATCCCTGGGGGAAGTTCATCAGACCCAGTCACCCCCCAGGACACAATATAACACATCGGTTATTCAAATTAATCCCATATGTGCATGCATCCTTTTGCTAGTATTAACTCAGTCATGGCCACAGATCCATCTTAGACACAACTTAACACACCAATGTGTAGCAGTAGGCTGAAATTCTTTACCACTGTGATACTGCCGTTGCATTTCCAGATTCTTAGTTGTCCTTCAGGCATCATAA
This sequence comes from Caranx ignobilis, assembly GCA_021432705.1. Lineage (NCBI taxonomy): Eukaryota > Metazoa > Chordata > Actinopteri > Carangiformes > Carangidae > Caranx > Caranx ignobilis. The sequence goes on along the minus strand of MU269982.1, from coordinate 21,590,827 downwards.
TATATTTTAAGATGACTGAGACTGTCTCTGGGTAATCATTAATTGTCTCATCTTCATCTTCTACCAGATACTGATAGTGATGGTGTCATATGTTCGGTGGAACATGCCACAACAGAGCTCCATGCAGTTGTATGTACTTTTAGTGGCTCTGCAAAGTGTTCATAATGGGTTAGAGTATAGCCTAACACAAAAGTTCTGTTTCATCACAGGAGGATGATGAAGACATCTTATCAGCTGCCACAGAGAGGGAAGATGCAGAGAGGCCAAAATAACATCCAAGGGTTGATGATAGTATTGTACCACCATACAACTTGAAATATCTTTTTCTCTAACAAAGCAATGCAGGAAATTGCAATGAAGGGCAGGGTCCATCCACCTCCACAGCACAGCTCACCTCACTAAGATGTCCGGCACTGACCCAAAACTTACAATTATACTAAATCGTCATGGCACTGTGAAATGTGTTGCTATAGCTGACCATACATGAAATCTATAAAGTTCATCTCCTAAAACAAATAGAGAAGATGGATCTAGTGATGGAGTATTTGAAGTTACAAATGCAAAATACTAAACTGGAAATGCAACTGCTGGAGCATCAGTTACAGGTGGGTGAGGTTCCCACAGGTTGATGATTTTACTTGTTTGAACCACGTAATAAATATTAACTACTGTACTACTTTTTGACTTGCAGGAAATAAACAAGACTTCATAAAAAATGCAGGCATATTGTTTTTATTTGGTGGGAGGTGGGGAGTGAATCAGAAGTGGTTGCAGCAGATGGTATCTCTAACTGCTCTCCCATCTTGTCCATCAGCAGGGGGATCAGGATTGTCAGTGTTGAGGGGTGGAAGGATACTGCTCTTTTCTAATTGTGGCAATATTGTGGAGAACCACACATGCCACAATTATATCGCAGGCTCTCTCAGGGGTGACCCTGAGCTTGCGGAGACACTGAAATTGGGCTTTCAGCATCCCATCATCTCAACCCTGGCCCGTGTCCTGCTGTGAGCCTGGTTGAACCGTTGTTATGGGCCAGGCTGAGGGTCAGGGTATGGGGTCATCAGGTAGCACTGACACGGGTACCCTTGGTCACCAAGCAGGTAACCACTGAACTCTCCTATGATAATTACCATGGGCAAATTTACCACTGAGTGCAGACTCATGAAAAATCATGTCATGTACAGACCCAGGCCACTTTGCTTCCACAGTGGTGATCAGGTGGGATGCATCACATACGAACTTCACAGTGGAGAACAGTAATTCGTTGCAGTAGTTGTTTTGTATCTTTCATTTGGAGTGGCTGTATTTAGGCATATACCTACCTTCACATTAATGCTGTGGAATGCTTTTCTGTTCACATAATCTCCTTCATTGACTGAAGGAGATGTGATGGGGATGGGTGTGCCATCAGTGCACCCAATCACACCTGGAAACTCTAAAATATGTGAAATTGATTAGTGCAAGTCTCAAAACCTATTAATTATTTCTAGATTGGTAGGCCCACCTGTTATTCTGCGAAATTGGTGAGCCTGTGTCCTGGAAACACTACAAACATGTACAGTAGTCGTTTCAGGGCCAGAGTCACTTTTGTCACAGCACAACAGACAGTTGCCTTGGACACATGCTCCATGTCACCAGTGTTGTATAACAAACTGCCAACCAACTGCCAGCAAAAATCTAAGTGCAATTCAAAGAATCTGCTCTGGACTAAGTGCATGTCCACGGTGTGTTATGCGATTGATGTGAGGGCTGAGAATATTGTTTAAATACATGATTGATTGGGCCGAAAAATGGTAACGTTCATACAAATATTCACCAGGGAATGATAAATTGTCCAGTCGGAGGCTGATGACCCTATTCGGATGGTGTCTCCTGTCTCCTGTCTGCCACTCTTTTCCGTCTACACACAGGTTAGGTTCACAGAGTATGTTGCCATGGTAACTGACTCAGAGTCAAGCTGAACTGCCTTTGTGAAACCAAAAACCCAGAGTTTCCTCTTACTCTGAGTCAACTAGCTCAGAGTTTTCACTAAACCTGCTTTCTGAAACAGGGCCCAGGTCACAGTGGCCGATCACAACAAAGTTGGAAGCATTTGGATATTTTCTGGTGGCCTCGACCCATATTTATCAGGCTTATAAGAAATACTCATACTCACACAAAGTTAGGGATATTGGACTTTCAGATGAAATTTGAGGATCCACCTAAAATCCACTATAACCAGGTGAGCTTCATTTGACCTCCTCTAAACTTTTGAATGCACATGTCCAACTGTTCAGTGTTTCAGTGCTTATAACATAACATGCTGTTCTCTAACAAGGTGATTAACCACAAACATCACAACAAGTGCCTGATCCATGAATGCACCACTAAATGTTCTGCTTCAATGACAGTTTGTATTGAAACAGTCCTCTTCATCATGCTGTTCACTTTCTGACATCATGAGAACAAGACCACACCTGCATAACAATCCATCAACAGCACCTGGACATGTCGAGGCTTCAGACGATGGGATGTTGTCAGAGGGAAGTGTCCACTGAGCTTAGAGAGTCACAGAGTGTCATCAGCAGCATGTTTTGTTGTGGTACACTCACCACTGTCGTTAGCTTTTGTTTCAATACATTGTTTGTTTTATATTAGGCTATTGTTTAAATTATATGATTGGTCAGACTTTTCGCAGAACCATATGAGAATGGAAAAATGAGTGCATTTACATACACAAACAATCATAATCAGAAAACCATGGTCATGTAAACAGCATTCACCAATAGGCTAACTGTTATCAAAGGCAGTTAAGTTAAGAAATATATAACAAGACAATTTATAACAAGAGAACAACAACAAAAAACTACGATGGAAATGTTTTAACTGGGGGACAAAGGTCTTTCTGACATGTTCTGGCATGCAGAGGCTTTACATTATGTGCCACCAGCTGAGACCATGCATTGTAAAGCTTGGCTCCTGTTGCCTAGCAACCATGACAATACAGAAATCCCATCGATCCATTCATCCGTTGTCTATACTGCTTATCCATGCGGGTTGCTGGGACTCTGTAGCCAATCTCAGCTGACCTAGGCTGAGGGCAGGGTACACCCTGAACCCATCACCAGTCTATCACTTGGGCTGATTGATAGCAATGAATAACTCACACACGTTCATGCACAATAGGTTATTTAGAGTAGCCAGTCCACCTATTGCATGATTTTGTACTGTAGGAAAAAGCCTTAGTTCACCACAGAGAACCCCTGCAGACACAGGGACACAGAGAACATGCACATTCCATCCAGAAAAAACTACAGAAATTGAACCAGGCACCTTCTTGGTGAGAAGCAAGGGTTCACCATAGCACTTTGCTGCCCCCAATACAACAGCTTCTCCTCCCCCCCCCAAAAAAGAAAAAAAAAATCATCATTATGCAGCCATACATATTGTTATGGACCCTTTTAAACTGAAATCAGGCTTAAAGACTTCCAGACCAAACCAAAACAGTAAAACCTAATCCAAACATGTCTGGGAAACAAAAGCAATACCAAACCAAAGAACCCAGGTAGCTGTGCTGCTGGTGCTGCCTCCCTCTCCGGTCACATGCACCACAGAGAGACAGAAGGCCTCCCACTGTCTCTTTCTACCTGCTTTGCCAGCAAGGTGATTGCTCTCACCTGAGCTCACCAGAGCTGATGTAGGCAGAGAAGGGGCGGAGACAGGGATAGAAAGAGAGAAATGAAAAAACACTCAACAGCACCACACTCATCCTGGCCACACATAACAATATACACATTTTACTCTGGGGTTTTCATATACTGTATGTCTATATCTGTATAGCATTTGCATTATCTTCTATGTCCAGATCAATATATATCTGTCGTCAATAAATATATATTTATATAGCGATCAGTCTGATAGTTTCACTCCTTTCCAAATAGATTGCAACAATCAGAGTTAGCCCATTCCACACCCCTGGATGAAATTTAAAAAAAAAAAAAAATCTATTTGGTAGCTGAACAGAATTTAATTATTCATCTGTTGTCTTCTGTGCGTTTGACAGTTTGACAGCACGATTGCATTCGCTGAAGTGATTTTAGATACAAAACAAAAATGAAAACTTAAATCCTACATGCTAATTTATGCACAGTAATGAATAAATAGTCTGTATAAGTGCTTGATTAGCACACTTATACCTACACGTGGGAGAGCCCACACATTTTAATTTGTACAATCCCGCTTCAACTCACCACCTCACCATCTGTGTCACCAATTTCCCCTGTCGTCAAAGTGTTCACACTCATGGGTCAGAGTTGGTCTACTGGTGTACACACTTCTGACAAGATTGTTTCCCCTGGCTCTGTGTGAGAAGTGCTGTACATTTCTTTTAGACTCATTATGCGTATATGCAATTATTAAAGCCCAGATCTGTAAATGACCGGTGTTGTTGATATGAACATGCCACTTGTTTAATCCAGATAAGATACAAATGTTGTACAATACAAATCATTCTGAGTTTATTTGACTGATTCTGATACTTGCACATTCGTAATTGCAAATCATGAGGTTAAGGTTTCTTTTTTGGGGTTCATTTGTGTCAAACCCTATTCCTTGTTTTTCTCCAACTGCATATGCATCCTCCAGCTCTTCACTCTCTGCCACATTATATCTATCAACTGTTGTGGTTGTTGTACTGTCAGATTTCTCTTTTGTTGTTGTTATTGTTTATTTTGTTAATTTCTCTCAGGGTTAGTAAGGTAGTTTCCATACACAGTCCCTGGACAGGTAGAAACAACAGGATAGACATGCATGCACACACGCGCACACACACGCAATTTAAAATTCAATAAAAAGATGTTATAATAACATAACTCAGTATTACAGTATATTGAGATCAGCGCTGACAAGACAGAGTATAAGATCCATTTTTTGGGAGAGTGTTCCATGCTGTAATTGATCTAAAGAAGAAGACTGTTTGCACAAAGGCACTGCTTTGCTTTGACAGGATACATGATGCTATTCATGTCCGTCATTTTCAGCATTCCACCTCCGATCAGCATTTGATGTCTCCAGAGTCGGTACAAAAATTCCATGGCCTCTCTTGTCACCTCCTGCATGCTTCAACCACTGCCGGCCTCTTCAGGTTTACTCAGTGAAAACAAAGTGTTGCTTCAATAAATTCTCACTATAGCCCGTCTGTGTCTTTCATCTGTGGTGTGTGAGCTAATTATCTAGTCAGCAATAACATTCTTTATGGAAGTCAGCCTACTTTGGAGTATAGTGCGCCAGGTAAAGCATTTCCTCTGCCACAAAAAATTTTGTCCCATATTGTTGTCTTTCCATCTAACAGTAGTTAATCAGATAAGCTACTGTTCTTGTGGAACCCTGACCTCAAATACCCTTGTATATCCTTGACATGGTAAAGATCTCGCCAGCCATTTCCACTGATAAACCCTATTATCAAATCGTCCAGTCAGATAAGATACAGATCTCTGACAGATGCCGTTGTTGGTAATTACAGCAGAATTGATTGCTGAAGCAGTGGATGGGTCAGGGCAGGGTGGCCTGAATTTTTCCTCTTCAATTTTTGTCCTTCATATGTTCCATATCCCCTCTTTACAGCAGGATGAACATATCAAAGGGTAGACTGCCTGTGACTGAAACTACTCATTAACCTTCGCTGCATTGTCATCACTTTCATATTTTAATAGTGATGCGGTGTGTGATTATCATCCTGCTCACACTGCCGCATACTGTAAGAGCACATACTCTTTGACAGCATTAAAAAAACAACAACATTAGCCTACATTTTATTTTATTTAACTGATTATAATAATGTTAATATATACAAAAATACTTTTCTGGTGCATTCCATTTCTTCATCTTGCCATCACCTGCTACACTTGGCCTGTCATTACAGTTATTCCCTGATTAAATCATTACTCTTTATGCATAATGCTAGTACAGTTAGTGCAGTCCTACATTTATAAATATCCCTGCTCTTCCTTTTTTAAGGCATTTTTACCAGGAAGTCCTTTACCACTTTGACCTAGTTACACATTTTCCCTAGTTTTTATGCATTTACCTTCAAAGGAAAGCATCTGTTTAACCCATTTATCATCGACTAACTCGCCACCACTACAGATAAATCCCCTCTTACTTAACTGTGACTGCTGCTTGCTTTCCTAAGCTGTAGTCCAGCAGATACATCACAAAGACAAATCTATGTGTCAGCAGAGGTCACTGCTCCAGATATGCATGAATTTTAAACCTGTCTCATTGTATTAATAATTAGTGCGCAGACAGTGTGCTCCTTGATGCTGCTGCTGCTGTTGTAGGTGAGAGTAGAAAGTATTCCTCAGATGCTCTGCGCAGTAGCACCAGAGAAAAATCATAACATCAAACGCCAGTAATAATATGCAACATGGGACTTACTGTAAGTGTTTGTTTAATGTCTCCAAGACAGTATCAAATGAACAGTAAATTAAAATGCTACAGAGTTACTAATGAGTCTCAGAACTCAGTTCCTGGATGAAAGAAATAAGATTGTACTGCAAACATTCGAGAAGCTCTTTTGCCTTTGCGGGATCTTGTTTGAATAACAACTTGCTCACCTCCACAAACGAAAGAAATAAGAATTGTTCAAAACCAGACAGAAGCAATGTCCCATGTGCCGTACAAGCAAAGGTGTGAAGAAAATGTTACGACCATAAATGCTGGAATTCAGATGCACTATTTGTTGCAATGTTAAAACAGAAAGAAATAATTAGGATGGCCATATTCAATAGTTTATTTATCAACAAATAAAGGCTTGCAATATGGCAGATCTCAATGTCTCTTTTAACCCCAATCTTATTTATACCCACTGAAAACCTTCAACAGTAACAGCTGGACACTGTAGATTTTAGAGGCCCTAACTCAGAAGTAAATGGAGCTTTGGTTGGTTTCAGTTGTGGAGCAGAAGATGTGAGCTGTACTGGTTGGATATGCAAATGGACTTTAACTCAAAATAAACTACAGCAGTCATGTTAATAACAGTACTGCCCAACCATGTGTCTCACTGGCACACTGGCAAAAAGATAGAGCAGCATATTGCTGCTTATTGTAACAACATAACAACCTATTATGTAAAAAGGAAAGTTTATTTTAATGAGATCTACCGGGCGTGTGAAACAAAACTTTTATGATATAACAAGATGAAGTGATTCTTACAATGAGAAAAGTTTCTTGTTAAGGCGGAGTAAATTGGTGCATCATAATAACAAGAAAATATGTCATATGAAAATGACCTCTTAAAAATAAGAATAGTTTTCCGTTATAACGAGAAACTATTTTTTATTGTTGACACAGTGGCAGCAATATGCTGCTGTAAACCAGTGCTGTGTGTCAATGCAATAAGCTATATCTGTCCTAGGCTGTACACAGGCAACACTTGATAGCATCGGGTCGTTGGTGGCTTTGGCCTTTCCAGGGCCTTTGACAGAAATACAAAATAACATGTATAATTATTGTAGACATTTGATTCAAGGAATATACATTTGCATATATAATTGGAAATATTGTTAATATGATCTTCCACATCTTTCACATGAAACAAAGGGGTAGTGGGTCTCTACATTTTGCTCATCTTGCAAGATTTCATGCAACTGTTGACTATAATGTCAAGTAGTAAAGGAGTGCAGTGTCTGAGTGTCCATGTTCACCCAGTGTTTGAATTTCCTCTGTGTTCTTTCATTTCCTCTCAGCAAAAGATGCTTTTTTGTGTGAGGAATACTCTTGTTGCCTTGGGGAAAGACACTGACTTTAGGATAAATATAGTTAAAATGAAACATGGCGTAAGTAAATTAAAATTCATGAATGAAAAGTTAAGTGGGATACAGTTTGCTTTGGTGATTTTCTCTGGCAGTCTGAATGCAATGCACATTACAATCTTATTTACAGATACAGCATGGGTGGGCATGGACAGCCACCCAGGGCATCATGTTGGCAGCGGAGCAGGCACTCACTAAATAAGCAAACAAATAAATAGTCACACGTGCATCAGTTTTGTAGCACTCATTTGCACATTAGGTCAATATTATGATGTCTCCATGTGGGTCAGAGAGAGAGAGAGCGTGTGTGTGTGTGTATGTGTAGCACACTTCTATGTCTGTACAGTAGCAATACAGTTAATAAAATCAGCACCATGAAAAGCTACCAGATAAACCACAATTAATTTATAAGCTATGAACACAGGTCTGGTGGTTTCACACATCATTTTTCTGGCTAGTGTGAAATCATTAGGAATCATAAACTGTACACCACCACATGCGTGTGTTTTATGTTAGCTGCGCTTTACTGTAATAATTAGGTTCTCTTAAATGTGTTCATCTATTTGTGGGATGAAAACTGACATTGTTTTGTTTCAGTAGTTTTTAAAGGTTATAAGTTGTTAAATAAAAATCTACATGTGTGTAGAATAGTGTGTCTTAAGTTGTAGCTGAGAGTGTGTTTGTGTGTGTGTGTGCGTGTGGGCTGTAATGTACAAAGGCTCACTGCTCATTGCCTTATTCCACACTCTTCCTCGTCTCCTTTTCCTTGAGAATCTGCTGCTGCTGAAATACTCCAGGCTGTGCTTGCCCCCGTAAACTGACCCTGTGTTTACAACATTGTTTACGTAGCTCAACAACCCAAACCTGTCAGAAACAACAAACAACAACAACCACAGCGAGACTCAGCGGCAATTAACATTAGAGTGCCCAGAGACCATAGTACCACTGCACAATAAAGGAGAAATGACATCATAAACATTCAAATTTAATTGAGCGTGTATGAGTGCGTGTCTGGAGTTGTGTATTTCTGAGTATTTCTACTTGTGTGTGTGTGTGTGTGTGTGCAGAGTTGTGTTTTAACAAGTGCCCTCCGTCCCACTAGCTCCACTTTTCCCTGGAGAGGTCCAATCAGACAAACAAGGCTTCTCTCACTCTGGGTTTGTACGCTTTGATTCCTCACTGAGTACCACAAACACACATGCAGACTCTCTCTCTCTCTCTCTCTCTCTCTCTCTCTCTCTCTCTCTCAAACTCAGTGATGGGATCGTACAAACACTTTGAGGTCTTTTCCACCACAGGAGCTTGTGATATGAGACTGGTTCTAGGTTCTCCTGGACCTGTGTCCATTTGCCACTGTTTTATAGACTGGAGTGTTTTGTTATTTAAAGGGTAAATATATGGCAATGCCAGGACACACTGTTTAGCAGGCAGGTGCAGCTGTAGGGCAAACAACAATGGAATAAATGTAGTTAACAAATATCGAGGTCACCAGAGTGGAGCAGGTTGAACGAGACCAGCACCACACTAGCTCCCACAAAGTCAAGTCAGATCTCACAGGGAACCTCTCAACAGAGAAGGTTGTAACGGTCACAACAGCGAGTCTGACAAGTACCCTAATGAATGTACAGCCGGCCCTACACACCCCCACCACTTCTATCATCTCCTCAAATCAGCACACACCAAAATCCCACAGCAGCACAAATCACCGAACAGCAATTTGTAGCTACCATAGTGCATTTACAAATAACAACACATATTCAATACCCAACAAAACTCAAAATGTACACCTGTCCCCCACCCCCTACCAGAGTCCTCTCTCAGTTCTCAGTTGATCAACAGTCAAGTCAAGGCTGTATTCACACATGAATTTCCTTATCCTCATAAAACCACTGAACAGAAGCAAACCCATGAAAATATCGATGGGCCTGTCAGGAGTGGTCATTTTTCGGCAAGCAGTCTCTTTTTGGCAAGCCCCTGTCGAAAAGTGACTGCACCCTCAGGATTGCAAGGGGTGATATTCATGGCATTCTAGAGAATAGTAGAGGACACCAAATCCAAGTACACTTAATTCAGTGAATGTCACCCCTTGCATTCCTGAGTTACAGGGTGCAGTCACTTTCTGGCACCTGTTTCTCAGCAAGCAGTCTCTTTTCAGCACAACACCAGCTGGGTCAGGAGGCAAGAGGAGAGAGGATGACCAGGACAAAGATATTCCGGTGTGGCTGTATGGACCGATGGACAGCCTGAGCTGTGCAGGAGTTTCTGTCATGTTGCCAGGGGTAAGCAGCTGGGCCTGGTACAACTGAACTGTTCCTCTGCAATGCCACCAGTGAGCCCGCTCCTCCATGCTTTCTTTTTTTTTTTTTTGTTTAAAGGTTACTACCATTTGCTGTTTGGGGCCTGTATGTGGGCATGCATGCCATTAAAGGGTCAGTTCGCCACAGTTGACTGTACTCTCCATAAAAATGATTACAGAGAGCCAACAAAGTGGCAACAGTGGCATGGAAGAACTTGCAGGACCAGACTTAAAGATAATAATGACAATACTGTTCATTACAAATATAAATGCTGTTATTATTATGCCATAATAATAACAGCATTACAATCCTGACTCACGAAGCATGAAGGTGTAGGTGAAGAATCTTAATAATTTCATGATCCAAACAACAGAGGTTGAATGTATTAAATGTATGTACAAAATAAAAATGTATTCATATGTACAAATGCACAAAGTGGAAAAAGTGTTAGTTAGTGACTCTGAATCAACTCACACATTTCTCACAGAACTTAGCTTTAACCAATAAATATAAATATTGCCTTCATGGTGTCTTGTTGTCACTGTGGGGGAAGAAGTCTTTAATAGCTCCCCATCAATCAGAGCTTTACAGAGACTGGCTAGACACATACCACTGTGAATATAAAGGCACTTGGAGTTTGACAAACAGCACTGAAAGGAATCTAAAAGTATGAGGGGAAAAAAGGATCATCTGGACTGATAAGACAAAAACATGAAATTCAGACAGACCTCTTAACAATACCAACCCATAGTGAAGAATGGTGGTGGGAGCACTATATTATGAAGGTCAGAAATGAGGGAAGGATGAATGCACCCAAAAACAGTGAGATGCTTGAAGAAAACCAGCATCAGACTGCAGGCAACCTAAGACTGGAGCAGCAGTTCACCATTCAGCACAGACCGGATGAAGCCCAGACTTAAACCCCATGGAACATCTGTGGAGACCTGAAGATGACAGCTCACAGACGCTTACCATCCAATCGTGAGAGGATTTGCCAGGAAGAATGGGATAAACTGCCCAAATCCAGGTGTGCAAAGCTTGTAGTTGTAAGTGCTGCCAAAGGCGTTTCCACAAAGTACTGAATTAGGGGTTTGAATACTTTGGTAAATGAGAGATTTCAGTCTTTGAGTTTAAGGCTTTTGTTCTCTTTGGACAGAGCCAGGCTAGCTGCTTCCTCCAGTTCCTAGTCTGTGTGACACTAACGAACTGGCCGTCTCATCTAACATTTAGTACATGGATATGAAGAACAGTATGAAGAGTGGTTTTAATGTTGGAAAATGAGCATATTATAACTTCAGACTATGTGCTGATGTTTTAATGATCTAAATTGAGTTACTAGAACCCATGTTCAGAGGAGATGGAGATCATCCATCATCTATACTGCTTATTCTTTTGAAAGGTTATGGCATAACCTTTTGAAGTCACCATGTTTTCACAAGGCTGATGTATAAAGATGAACCATCCAAGCTCACGTACACACCTACAGACTTCAGATTGGCGTTATGTCACGTTAAGGGTCATTATGGTAAACATGTGTGTCATGGCATGCCAAGGTGTTGTGATGTGCCATCTCTCTAACTGATAGAAAGTGTCACTCTGCAGCATGTCTCTGACAGGTGACGACTAGTGAAACAGCTGCTACGGGAGCTGAACAACACCACAACCATGGGAAAAGGTGGTGGTGTTGCTGCGCTCCACCAGTGCTCTATTTCCAGCTGCACCCAGCGTCAGCACGTGTCTAGCCACTGTCAGCGTGGGGTTCTGTACCGAAAACAATGGGAGCAGCTGTTTTGACACGTGGCATTTGGTTGTACTTAAGGTTCCCTTCATGGCAAAGACAAATTTCCAGCCCTTTAAAGGAACTCTTGGTTCAGAGGAACAAAACAAAATGGATCGATCAGTGTCAGAGGCCTTGCTCCTTCTCCTCCCACCTGCTATCCTGACTGATCTACATGCCTTTAACTTCTCTCTGTCTTACCAACTCTCCAGCAAATTCTCCTTCCTGAACTCTTTTCTCCTTGCCTCTCCTCACCCTCCTTTCCTTATCTTGATTTCATCCAGCTGCCCCTCTGCTGCTCCTATCCAAATTCCTCCCCTTCCCTCCATCTCATCTCCTCCCTCCTCACCCTGTACAGTTCACAACCGTCCCTCAAGCCACGTCCTTGTTTGTCTGTCCACCTTCCTCCCTTCCCTATACCTCCCCCTCTGTCTCACCACATCTCTCCCTCCTGCCCCGCTGCTCCTACACCCTCCTCCTCCCTTCTTCCTTCAGACAGAAAGCCAATTGGAGCTGTCTAAACAAATGAGAGGTGTCTGAGATCATTTAAACAGCCATAAATAACATCAAGAGAGGAGGCAGACGATGAGTGGACCCTGCTGCTAAATGCACACACAAACACAAGATTTCTTACACTGGTGTGCATGCACACACAGACACACACACACACACTCTTAAGTGAACGACATTGCTAATTTGTCTGATAGCGTGTTAGGGGAAGATAAGAGCGGAGGCAGGAATCTGGCCTGCCTGAGATGCATTAGCTCGCCTTGTACTGTTTTCATCACTCAGGCTATGGGAGCACAGTGTATTGTTTGCTAATTTGCCTTTCGCAGCTATTGTTTGGAATGCTCATGGAGTTATCACTGGTGGTAATGGGCTTTGTGTGTGTGTGTGTGTGTGTGTGTGTGTGTATCCACCTGAAATAGTCAGAGTTTAGAGTCTTGATAGAGAGATCACTCTAGGTAATGAGGCTCTAAAGGAATGAATGGTGCCCTTTGTGTTGATTTAATGCCGTGCCGTTTGAGTCCTGCCGTCACTGCTCACTGGCCTAAAACCTACAAATATGAAGCCTGCACATCACAAGCCAGACAAGTAAGAGAAGGGGCTTGAGTTGGATCTTAATTCATTAAGCTTGTCCACGTCTTGAAGAGAAGAAGACGAATGGTGATTTTGTTCTGTCAGTCCCTGGCAAGCCTCCACTCTGCTGGTTTTTGACAGCTCTCTGCCAAGTAGGACATTAAATAATAAGCTTCCTGCTTCTTCTCTGTCTGTCTGCGTGTCTGTCTCTCTCTTACTCTCACTTTCTCTCCCCCTTGTCTGTCTCTGAGTGTGTGTGTGTGTGTGTGTGTGTGTGTGTGTTTGTGTTTGTCTGACTTACTTAATGTCTTTCTCCGTTATAAATATTTAGCTAGGAATGAGACACTGGCAGCTTTGTGTGGAGTAAAACATACGCCTGCACACACACACACATACAGTGTCTCTCCGCCAGTACCCTCTTAAATACTACAGAGCTGGCACTTGTTATAAGCCTCTGCACATCAGGCCAAATCCATTTTGGGAGTGCCAATTTCATTCTTGGGATGTTAAGCATCTACACCGCAAGGTCAAAACATTGCTATGAAAGCCCATTTCGCTCTGTTGCAGAATTGGATGAAAATGAATGTTATTTCTTCTGTTGAAATAGCCATCCTGTTTCACTGATTCCCACACAGTGGGCTGGCATATACTAATATACTGGGTAAATATTCATACAGCTTGACACTAGTGGTGCATAAAGTGGAATGTTCGCATCGTATTGGGTGTCCTTAACATGTTATCCTCAAAATTATATTTGTACAGATATGTGTGACCGTTTTGTCGACATATTCCCATGTACATATGGTTGTGGTGGTGTGCGTATATGCTGCTGTTTAATAATGTAGTTGGCAGTGTTTTAGTTTGCACATAGATGTCACACATTGTCAGTGCTAGAAGGTGCAGTGGGTGTGGGATGTGGGTGTTTTGTTTTATGTGTACCAGCTTTGAGCTCTCTGATTATGCATATGATGTTGTGTGTGACAGGTTGCCTATGGAGGTGCTAGAGTCCACAAAGGAGCCCTGGAGACACACATACTGTGGCATGTATATTTCTGAGAGGGGATCATGTTAGTTACATACTGTAAGCTTTTAGGCATTGCTGATATGTGTGCATGGTGGTGCTAACTCCACATCGTGTTCTGTAGAAAAGAAAAAAAAAAGATGAGCTTTCCACTGAATGTCTCAGCAATTAATTCGCCAACCCTCAGCAACTGCTACTGGGAAGAAAATGGGAAATTCACAGGATTTCTGTGTTCACGCTCAAGAACGACAATACAAAAGAAATACAAACTATATAATTTGTGTTTAACAAAAAAATAACAAAAGAACTAGCTCTACATAAAACAACACCACTGGAATGGCAAAGAAAACAATTTGAAAATACACAATGACTTTTGAAGCTAAAAAAAAAGAAAAAGAAAAAGATCAGTGAACCTTACAGTGTCATGGCTGATAATGTCCCTCAAAATTAAGGTCTCTGCTTTGATCTCGTCAGTTCATAATATTGTACAACAGCAATAGGTAATGCTACCTGTGTCTGCTTCCTACAGCAGACATGCAGGGTAAGTAGTAAATCTAGATTGTATATTATTATTATTTATCATTATTACTTTTTTTTTATTCTTTATCAAATCTCAAATCCACAGAAGTGGGGTAGAAATTGCTCTGCAAGGCAGCAAACAAAATGGGAAAACAGATCTTTTCTATCTCATCCCTCTGAACTTCTGTAAAGGGGCTGGAGCTGATTGGTTTTTGACAATTAATGAGTTCATGCAGGTAGGTGTTGTGTTTACATCAATACAGAAGCTGAAAAATACCCATGTCTGCTGTGGGTGTGAATGCCAATTCCATCCTTTTCCATTGCCAAAAGTGTGATGTCAGTGGGTCTTAAAAGGTTTTTTGATGAGTGAAAAGGGTCTGTATTGTTGTGTGTCAGTTCTCCCATTTCCTGTCACTCTTCTATTTACTGTCACCTATCCATGAATAGAGCGACTAAAATTCATAAAGTTCATTAAACATGAACATTCTGAGCAGCTCTCTACTTGTTACTTTGACTTTAATTGATTGCTTAATGAAACAGAGCAAGAATAACAGACAAAAAAAAAAAAAAAAAAAAAAAAAACACAATTAAAACATTGTCTTATCAACACTCCAGCAACTATAATTATATGGATAAAAGAGAGTAGAACAGGGACTAGCACCTAAACCACAATGTGGCTCAACAAGTAGTCAATACATAGCAAACAAGCTGTCAAGTGGACTGAATACACACATTTGGTTTCCTGCTTCCCTGGTCAAATGGAAGAAAGGCTGTTCTTTAGTGTTGTCTTGTTTGATTGTCAGAGGTGGTTGTGTTTTTCTAATTGTCCTCCAAAGAAAAGTTCTCTAACTGCTTAATCCTCTCTGATTCAGCAGTTACCATCTGTATGTCTTAAGAACTCAGATAACCAGTTAATCTTTTAGTACATAATGTACATTTCATTAAAGCAACATTATAGAATTTTTTGACCTCAAAATAATGTTTCAAAATTCATTCAAGTGATAGAAAAATGGTTAATAGGGTGAATTGTGCCACTGCTGCAGCCTGAGTGGGCCACGCCATCTGCAACTGCACTATGTACAGTAACTTTCCTGTGTGGGTAGAAGCATAACCCCCCCCCATCTGCTATGAAGGTGAAGCATGCAACCTGCTTCATGTGCATCCATGGGGCAGCGCAAGCCTAGACAGAGTTTTGTGTGTCGCCCAGCACAGGGCACTCCTGTGAGCATGAGAGAAGCAGGGAGACCAGGCATGAGCTTGATGTTGAACAAAATCCGACTCCCCCGAAACTCTGACTAGGGGAGCAGAGATTCCAGTGGGGACTTGTAAAATCCTACAACACCGCTCCGACATTCAGGCTATCCGTGTTCAGAAACTACATAGCGTTGCTTTAATATCTACCAACAGCCTAAGACAGCAAGACTTCCTACCTTTGAAGAAGTCTCAAGGTCATATTGTCTGCCTGTTCAACCTCCATTATATATATTTCCTTAGTAATTAAAGGTCCAAAGATCACAAAAACCAAAGACATTTTTTTCATAAATGTGTTTCAAGTTATGGATATGATCATAAGAGGTTCATTGCAGTCAAGTGATTCTATTTGTAGCACATTACACCAGTTTATCTCCTTTTGACTACTTGTCAGTGGGTTTACTTGTTCTCTAGTTTTCTAGCTGTTAAATAGAAGTCTCCCTGCAAAGGAAGCCTAGGTGAATACAGTGAACATATCTGAGTGAAAAAATGATGCTGGAATTCTCTCAGTTTGAAGAAAGCTTTTTCTTATTTACACTCCCTTCTCAGGGAATGGTGAATTCCTTCAGGGCCCTTCAAGAGAGGTGACAACGAGCAGCGAGCATGCTCTGTCAGTGTTCATTATTTCATCAAGTTACAGACTTTCTTGATTTTCTTCATGGGATATTCCCTTTTATTGCGAGTGCTGTAATCCAGTTTGTGTCTTTTAGTTGTCAAATATTGTGATTTTTAACTATTTGACTTTTACTCTGACCCCTCAGCCGTTGGCTAGCTTAGTCTGGTTTGTTTTTGAAAACGCTTTCGGATGAGCTGCAGAAGATTCTTTTCTGTTGAGCTTCAACCAGTACTAACCATCATTTCAGTCAGGACCACTTTGTCAAAATAATCTTTATTTACTTTGCACAAGTTTCATAGGGGGTATGGTACTGTTCCGGGACCCCCTGCTCTTCCACGCGCTTGTGTGGAAAGCCTGAGGCAGGAAGAGCACACCTTCCTGCCTCTCATGAGCTATCATGAACAGCATTAGCAGGGAGATCAGCAGCAAAAGAAAACCCAAACAGAGCAGAGCAACCAACATGATACAATGATAAGGTTTATAACAGCATGACAGGAGGTGGGTTGCAAAGAGGCCAGCAGAGGAAGCAGCAAAGGAGGCTGGGCTGGAGCAGTTTAAATAGCGCGCTCTGAATGCAATTTCCCAATAGGAAGCAGCCATGGGGAAGTTAGCTGAGTCATCAGCTGATCTGCTCACTGGTGACGACTGCTTGACGTCGTGGCCTGCCAGAACTAACGCTACGCTTGATTCTACAACGAAACAGATAAACAGCCACCTGATATAAAATGTACCTGGTAGTATCTTCCTCTGCTTGTCATGAAATAAAGATGCTGTAAGAGGCCACGACCAGATGCTCTGGAGGTCTTCCCTGTCCTTGGGTGATGGTTGGATCCTCACCAAGGATTGATGTTGTTCTGTTTGCAACTTCCAGTGTGAGCACTGACTCTGCAACCTCTAGCCACAAGATCCCACAATCTTCATTTCATTCCCTCTGCTCCCTGACCACATTTTTAGTTTGGAATCAGGAACACTAGTGTCTTCAATGCAACTACATACTGCTTCCCCAGTCCTACGGTCCCTGTCAACCTTACTAAGCTCCTGGGACTGCTCTGCCCACTTTCTCTCTGGTGAGTGTATGGACTTCAGGTTGCTGACTTAAACATGGATTATTCCCATTTGCTTTGCCCAGCACATGTCCAGCTGTCAGTCCATGGTGGGGGCCTTGCTTTAGTTTTTAGAACCTTTGAGTTGCAGTTGTGCAAAATTTGGCAAATTAAATCTATCGTATTTTACCATGAGGCCATTTTAATCAACTTTACAGATTTTTTTTTTTTAATTTGTTTTTTTTTCTACAATAAAGTTGAACAAAGTCCTTACACTTAGGGGTTTTTATCTTCATCTACCTACCTCGACTGTTGAGGACACTTTGGTCCTTGTTTCTACACTTACTATAGATATTGAACTTTTAGTGTTAAAGCCCCATTGTGTAACTTCTCTTGTTTTCTATTAACAAAAATCAATCATTTCATTCAAAAGTGTTTCATTAATTAGTAATTACCCCCATCAACAAATTGAAGTGTAAGCTTTGAATTTGCCATTCATAAATACATAGAGCTGGCAAGCCCAATGCTGGCTGCAATGTTGTGCCACCATTTTTTTACGTTCATTGGCAGAGTGATCGTAGACACACTGACTCACTGGAGACACCAGAGCAATAGCCTCTAGGAGAGTTGATCAAGGTGGCATCTATTTGAAAACCATAACCAGCGTGTAGTGTGAGAAAGGATGGAGGGTCAAACTTATGCTGCATTCACGTGCACTCAGGCAGACAGCAGGCGGCAAATAAACTGGATGTCATTATAGTCGACGACAGAGGGCCGGTAAAACGTGGATGAGGTAAACAATATGACATAAAATTTTGCCATAACAACATATTGTCACGTGTATCGTTTTGCCTCGTGCTGACGAACTACTTGTTTATGCAGTGGCTGTCGTCCATCTGCCATCTGCCCGATTCCATGTAAGAGCAGGACAACTGAGTTAGATGGGAGTAATTCCTACACAATATCCCTTTAAGCATGTTTTATGTTTCTGCATCAACTCCAGAACCTATACCGGTTCCTCAACGCCATCATGCACCTTTTGAAGTTCTGCATCAAGGGAACACATTGCTGTGCAACTAATAATGGTAGGGGTAGTGGACCAATCACAGCCCTTGCAACCTGTGTCGTCTCAACATGTAGTTACAACTTTTTAGAGGTGTGCATCATGCCACGGCGTATGGGTATGCAGTGCCGCAGAGAAGCTCTGTAGCTCTGTTTTGAATGTTTTCATAAAGTTCTTTGGACACCAAAATGTTACAGTAAGTTCTGTGATATTTCATATCTGCAAACTGTTTTCTACACTTTTCCATTTAGAGGGTTCATGGACACTGTAACTTGGCATGAGTCCTAACTGCAGACATAACAGTAAGTCCTAGTTAGTGCTAAGCAATGACTTTATTTCAAGTGAGAGCATTAAAAACAAACTAAACTAAAAAAACAAAAAAAACAAAAAACAAAAAAAAAACATGTATAAAATGATGTAGTTTAGGTTGGGACACTAGACGGTGCTATCTTTCACGTGGTGTCGAGGATCCTCATGAATTTTAGACTTAGAATTCAGCTGTTACAAACTTTTCACTCACATGACCAAATGCACGCAAATTAGATTAAAACAGGCAGATGTAAAGTCAATTATCATTAGCAGATGTGCATACTGTGGTGGTTTGCTGCCCATTGTTATAGAAGAAAGAGAGGATTTGAAGAAACCAAACAAATAAAAACTCAACTCTTTTCCTTGAAGAGCCCTTTCCTGTAGTATTCAGTTTAGTTTAGGTTTCGTTAAGGATCCACAAGGTTCTACATTCCA
The DNA here is from genome assembly GCA_021432705.1 of Caranx ignobilis. Taxonomy (NCBI): domain Eukaryota; kingdom Metazoa; phylum Chordata; class Actinopteri; order Carangiformes; family Carangidae; genus Caranx; species Caranx ignobilis. Next base: position 21,571,626 of record MU269982.1, on the reverse strand, counting down.
TACTGTAACCCTGGGAGATTTAGTGGCTGCCCTTTGAATCTGGGTCCTCAGACAGTGGAGGGATGGAGATGTGAACAAGTGGGTCTTATCTAAGAACCAGTTGAGGGCTGAGTAAAGTATCCAAGTATTAAAAAAAAAAAAAAGCACTGGAGAGGTTCTTAACATTTCCCTGCTTTAAATTCCTTGTGACTTAAGGCAGTTTTATATAGACATAAAGAGAGACAGCTACACAGCTTGTGTATGTCTGGGTATCAGCCTTACACAAACTTGTTGTTGTCTTATAAATCTTCAGTGATGACACAGTTGGTATAATAAGTTTTCAAATGGATTGACAAGAAGCTTGGAATTATTTTAGCACAACATAAAAAAATGACTCTGATACTGCAGACTTTTTGTTGCTATTGCTTAATGATTGGGATTTTGATTATAAATCAAATGAATCAAGGGATGAAAGGTGGCAGAGACCCAGAGAGCAGGAACAATGGATGGATGTGTCGGTAGGGAATAGAAATAAAAGAACAGCAATGAGTAAAGAGATGGCTCAACAAAAGGAAGAGGATCCTCAAACTCTTTGAAGCCTCAGGTCTTCTGCTACCTCTTCTGTTTGGCCCACTTCTCTCCTGTCTCCCCACGGTCATCCAGCTCTGCTCACTGTGTATTGTTGGAACAGGGGAGCAACGTGGAGAGAGGAAAGATGAGGGGCAAAGCAATACTTGCAATCATCTCTTCAGCTTCTAAGAAGCTTTCAGCCCTGAGGTTTTTAGTTCTCCATTCATTTTCTCCCTAATGGTGCCTTCCTCTTCCTTCCCTCCATCCTCTTTCCCTCTTCATCTCTGTCTCCTTCAGTCCCTTTTTTTTCTACATCTGCTTCTCGTCTCTCATTCTTGCATTCTCGCTTCCTACAGCCATGCTTAGCCATTCTGCTTTCAGTTTCTTTCCTTCCCTTTGCTTCTCCTTTCATTTCTGCATAGCCCTTGTCTCTTGTCCCCCCCCCCCCACCCCCCCCCCACCCTTTCTCTTCAATTTCACCCCTTTTCTTCTCTCCAGCCTGTCCTCTTAATTCTCTCTCCCCACTCATCATGGGGACAGTAAATCCCTTGGTGGTTGGGGCACAGAGCCACCGAGCTCTTTGATCGTTCGCGGGGAACCGACATCCTCACTGCCATTCTGGACAGAGCTCTGTCTGGTGTCTGCTTGGTGGATGCTGAGGGAGGAGCACTTCATTCTCACACACAATTTTTCTTCCCAGAAATGGTCTCATGCACAAACAAACACACACACACATATTTAGGCAAGTGTAGTCTTGTCTGTAATTAAATTTCCTGAGGACCACAAAATGACTTCATAATACATAAACCAAATATCTTAAAATGCCCTTCATGAATATCTTCCCCTTTCCACAACTTCTTTCACTCGCTCCTCTTTCTTTTCTCCTCTGCCATTCATTCTGAATGCTTTATGACGCCCCTTATCCAAAATATGCCGTTTAATCTGGTGAAATGAGAAATTATCATCAAACAAGAAATATGGACGTATGAATACTGATTTAGCATGTGCCGTTCCCTTGCAACAACTTGAAATGTAATGAAATGATTCAGTCGTTCATAATGCATGAGTGCACGGCTTGTAATCAAACGAAATTGTGTTGTTCACTTGCTGGGGAAAATGAAATAATGATGATGTTCTTCAAAATGAATGCTTTGTGGGATTTAAATTCAGTAAGAGTGAGTTACGTGAACTAATCTTATTGCATGTAATATGTGATTTAGCTGAGAGATAGTGGGAGAATACGTAAACTCAGTGTGTGCAATGTAAGTGATTGAGCAGTATGCCGGAGAAAAGAAACAGAAAAGGTGAAATGTTTCGAATGTGTCACTGATGCTTTGGCATTTTGTTTGCTCACTTGTTTTCCTTCTTTTGCAAAGTCTCCATAGGCAGCATTTTTGTTTGAAAGATATTAAACGGGCTTCTGCAAAATCAGAAAACAAACATGAGCCTCTCAAATGTCATTTCATTTTTCTCCCTAATGTGAATGGCAAATCTTAAATATTCATATTATATCCTTCATGTTGTGCTCAGACTAATGGAATAGAAGGAATGTACAAAGGATTGAGCAATTCCTCAACTGTGAGCAGTCTAAACGATCTTTTAATAAGTGCTGTCAAAGAATTTGTCTGAAGAGACCACATACAAGTTAAATAAAGCACATTCCATCTGATATCATTACAACATCATTCATGACTGCGTTTATTTGGGGATATGAAAATCCATTTGTATTTAACACTGTCTCAGTTGTCAGATGTGGGGAAACAATATGAATGTTTAACAAAGGCTTGAATCCCCTTAAATCCCTCTGCTTTTATTCTGACATTTGGTTCAATACGTTCATTATGATGGCATTTAACATGCGACAAAGACCCCACCCCCACACTCATACCCCTAATGTCACTCTCAAGAAACAGGAGCACTGTAAGGAAATGGATCTGAAGACAGTACATATGCACACACACATACACTCTCTCTCATGCACACCACCCGTCGTTCAGATAAGCCCGTGGAATTGATGTGTCCCTAAGCCTGTTTTTTTCCATGCATTATGCCCCAAGGAGAGAGCCTCTGAATGGTGGCGGCTGCCACTCACTAGAGTATAAGCTTGGGATCAGACTGCAGAGGTAAACACAGACACACACGTACATTAAAGCACATACACGGGGCAGATGAGAGCAAATTTGGGGGCACAAATGCACATTTACAGAGAGGAAACATTTTTGAAGGCAGCACATCCTGTCTCTCTCTCTCTCTTCTCTCTCTCTCTCTCTCTCTCACACACACACACACACACACACACACACACACATTCCCCCTCTCTTGCTCTCTTACCTACTCTCTCTTTCTCTCTCTCTCTCTCTCTCACTCACACACACACACACACACACATAAACACATGCATTCCTCCTCTCTTTCTCTCTTACCTACTCTCTCTCTCTCTCTCTCTCTCTCCCTCTCTCTCACACACACTCACATGGGAACATAAACACTCACCTCTAAGCTAAGGGATGAAACCTGCACAGTGTGTCTCTGCCTCATGCTGGCTTAGCCACAGAGCTGAAGAACAGTGAGGGGATAGAAAGCAGAGATGAAGACATATGACAGAAAAGCTCTGTAAACAAGACACACACAAAGACGCATACTTACAAACATGCACACACGTACACACTTATATTCAGGGGGGCCTGCCTCCACCTGTCTTTCCCTTCTGTTCAGCTACAGTTAGGTGTGGTGCTCTGTGTCAGGCTGGCTGTCCTTTGCCACGTTTATGCCTTTCTCCTGTCCCGTGTTCAGCACTACGGGGGCTGCTTGATGTCAGTTTTCTGTGAAGCAGGGAAGGCTGGCTGAAAGGCTGACTAGGCCTCTCTGTGCAAAGCTTTGGCTTGTGTCTTAAGATGCTGCTAAACCTTTCAGACCTACAGTTTTGTTGCACCCCTCGCTGTGCTGGAAACTGCTGACTTTGGGGTGATCATCACTGTCTGCATGGTGGGGTGTGGTAGATCTCACTGTTTGTTGGCAGGTGCTAAGCACTTGTGTCTTATTACATATTCTGCATATTAAAAAGACAGAACACACAGGAAAACACCTGCATAGTGAAATATGTTGTGCAAATTTTTTAAAGCAATGCTGCTGCAACACTGCACAATCCTGCAACAAGCTTTTACCAGCAGCCTGCATTGTTTTGATCTTGACAGTGTGCATAGCCCTGAGGACATCCACCATGACAGGAACTACTACAGAGATGACTGTGACTACAACCCAGTGTAATTTGCCTGCCTGTTTGTGGAGGGACATGGTTGAGATCAAAATGAAGGCAGTGTTCAAAGGTCACCCGTGAGCACCGATTGATCACGTCATTTTCATTAATAATTACTCATTTCGGAGATGCTCAAAGCAATTTACAAGTGAGGGACAGGACTAAAGCTTCAGCACACTAGGGGGCCGAACAAAGAGCAAAAAATATCAGGTAAAGACATACAATGCGTGTGCATTAGTAGTAATAAAGATGTAAAGAGTAGAGTTGGTGCTGGTGTGATTCAAATGTAAGATGACCTCTAGTTTTCTTTTATTGACTGGTTTATAACCACACTTCTAAAATCAATCAGGGGACTGTTAATGTGAAAATGTCTTTCTTGCATTTACAAAACCACACAGAATTATCACCTGCAGTTCCCCATATTACTATGAAAAGTACAGCTGTCAACAAAAAGAGCATGAGCAAACAAGCCCATTGAGATAAGAGGAACATACTTCAAATGAGCTGCTCTGACTCATTCTTTCTCATTAGAACTTCTTTTCAAACACGTATCCCCAGTAACCCTGTCAACTCAGGGACCTGTCCTCGGGTTTGGAAGGACTGGTCTGCAATATGTTTTTTCACTGTACCTTTAAAAGTGTCCTTCGATGAAACAAATCCAAGAAGAACAGGATCAAAAGGGTGTATGGGTATTATCTTTACATCAGGTAGTTCTAACCAGCTTCCCTTCACTCCTAGCTCAGGGGCCGTTCAAGACTTATTGTGGATGAAATGGGAAAGCAGTCTTTACATTGGGCCAGCTGCCATACAGCCGATTGGGCAAATCCGTCTTGGCAGAGCATGTATATGCAAATGTTCGGTGTGTGGAGCCACAGAGATGAGTGGTCAACCATAAAGAACCCAGTTAGAATGTGAAGCCTCTGTGAAATACTACAAAGATTTTTGAATCAAGAAGTCTCTGTCTCTCTATCACACACACACACACACACACACACACCCACACACAGCACAGTCACACACATACACACACAGAGCAGTGGGGCTCTTCACTGACCATTACTCTTTGGCGATGAGTGCTGAACAGAAAGTGCTTAGTAGAAAACAACAGGATACTTTCACTCCAACTCAAACAGCATCCATCAGCCTTACGCAGTGTATGTGTGTATGTGTGGGGGGTATTTTGTGTGTCCACGTTGTGGGAGAAAGAAAGAAAGAAAGAAAGAAAGAAAGAAAGAAAGAGAGGAGATTTCTCTCCTGTCACTTCAGTAAGTGAGCCTGGACTCTCCCAGCATCTCTCTGACCTTCATGCTCAGTTTCAGCACACTTACATCACCCGTGTCAAACTAGGGCCTTCATCACTTCTGTACTGTCTGTGTGTGCGTGTGTATGTGTGTATGTGTGTGTGTGTGTGTGTGTGTGTGTGTGTCACAGAGAGAGAGAGAGAGAGAGAGGGACAGAGAAAATGAGATAGAGAAATGATAATGACTGAAACACACAAGCTTTGTGTAGATCTGTCTAAGCTCAGCACTTTTATTGATCTTTGCAGCTTTTTGAGTTTCAGTGTGTTTTCCTTTTCACGTTTATTTCTTCCCTTTATTGTTTTCTCCACCACTATGCCTTCCTGTGCTGATGAATATTTGCAACTTTTTTGCACATCTTATACAGTGTGTTCCAGTAAAACTGCCTTTTGCGAAGTCATGCGAGTTTGACCAGTCCTCCCTTCTTCTTGCAGATTTAGAGCTAAGTGTTTTGGCTCAGTGTTATGGTGAGAGTTAAGTCTTGCTTTACATGGTAAAAGAAGTAATTTGGGTGGATTTCTGTGCTGAGCCATTGTTCTTTTGCTCTTAGAAGACCCAGGGGAGGTGTGGACGATACACATGCTTCTTGGTCACTTCTCTGTGGAGATTTACTGGGCATGACTGACTGGGAGGAGACCATGGACATGCAGGGGGGATTAAATCTCCCAGTGGGCCTCGGTGTACTTGAGGATAGTAACGAGGAAATGAAGTTGGAGGAACTTGTGGGGGAACAGCACGGTTTGGCTGCCTTGCTCTCTCTGGTAGCATTGGGTCTAGGTTTTTGTAACTTAGCGCATTGAGATCTACTGCACTAACAGGAGTGGATTAAAGTGACTGGATTTGTAGACAACATATTTAAACCATATCATATCTTACACCATGATAAAATATACATGGTCTCTCGGCTACTTCATGCAAATTTAGGATTTAAATATTAATGGAGGAGCCTTCTTTTGCATTAAAAAACAGCCACATTACCAATATATGGTGCACATTACTAAAATAAGCATTTACCCAGTTAATATTTAGTGTAAACACTGAAGACATTAGCCAAAATGAGTGTGTCAGCAGTGGGGATAGCCAGAATAACAATCAAATTCCTGCTTTAAGTGAATGGCTTGCTATTGCATCCGAAAGGCCAAGATAGACATACCTTACTGCATATTCAATGAACACTGAGATAGCAGAGGAAGAAAATCATGTTTTAATTCACATTTTTATAGTCATTCTGAATAATTATGATATTTCTTCATACACCGCAGTGAGTAAAGCCTTAAAAGCAGGGCATCCTGTGAATACCTGTGGTAGCCTGAAAGCTCAACATGAAAAGAAAACAGATGTAAACCGACAAAACACAAATTCAGAGAGCAGCTTCATCAATCTGAGAACACATGCACCACAAATCCGCACAGTAAATTCAACAGACAAATGCCTCACACAAACTACACACAACACACTCAAATACAGAGAAAACTGCTTGGCAGTGTTTCCAGGGGGACACAAGCAAGTGGTAAACGAAGCCGTAGCTCACTTGCTTTTGTGTGTCATAATTTATGCACACTTGTTGTTCAATGCTTTTAACTTCAAAAGTCACAAAGCATTAACAGCAAAGTGCAAGTGAGTGAGGTTCATCAGTGTTTTGTGGGAGAACTTGCCTTGTTGTACTTGCACCATTGTTCTTTATCTGTTTGTACTGATGAAGATGTTTAATGGATTTGTTTGTGTGTTTGTCTGTTTGCATGTGTTGCAAGTTGCAGCGTGTTAATCTCTCAGATTTTTCATACGTATACAGAAAAAGCTGAGTCACAACAGCATTGGCACTTGATACAAAATACACAGTTTCTGGTGATGTTAATAAAACTGAATAGCAAATTCTGTCTAAAGTCTGAAGTTAAAAACTAGATGAAGTACTTCCTTTATAAGGATCAGTGACTCAAAATTTTCAGTGTAACTCCACATTTTATTGGAATTCTAAAAGGAATCCATAAATTGTCCTCAAAGCTGTATGATGTTGAATACTTTTCTTTATTTGATGTTGGCAGACTTGAGCCATAGAGACATATTTTAGCGTTCAGGCAGTTTTGACAATCTGATGATTGTTCAGAGTTACAGAACAAGGGTCTGTGGAACTTTGAGTGTAGAACCTATAATAATGAAATATTAGGGCACACTCCTAAAATGGTAACTAAAGTGCAACACAGGAATTTATGGAGGCTTAGGCAAAGAGATTTATCCTCCGGTGGCGTCAGATTCATTTATACCTAGAGCTCTATATCTAAAGATGTGAAGGTGGAGGTGAAAGCGCTGCAGCCTACATTAAAGCTGACCTTCACGTTGGCAGGTTTGTTCTATCACTGCCCAGATTTCATCATAACAGATCTTGTGTTTAGCTGAATAAAAATGTGGTTGAGTCATTTTTGCCAAAGGCTTACTCATCTCTTCTCAAAAGAATCCAGGTAGTTATATTTCATGTCACAGCTATTGATCTGTGTAAAAGGGAATCAGTTCACACTCTCTGCAGAATGGGGCTGATATAAGCACGAGGGGTTAGAAAATCACTTGCAACAGTAAACACACTAAGAATTGGTTTCAAAGGATGACACCTGTATTGGCTGTTATCGGTAATGGGGATTTAATTTTAACTTGTTTGGGGTCGGGGTTTTCTCCACGGAAACCAACACAGAGATATAGATAAAGAGAAATAGATAATTCTGTCAAATAAACTGGCAGCATTCAGAAACAAGAATAAGAAGAGAGAAAATAATCATTACTAATTGATCATCACTTTTTTTCCTTTTCTTTTTTTTTTTTTTTTAAATGGCCAAATAACCAGACAAACAAATATTTCAGTATAAGACTTTAAAGTGTCATGACAGAGTTTGTGAGTACATGTCATTTCATGGTATTTATTTTGTTGTTCCCCTTCAAAACTTCAAATATCTATGTAATATAATAAGATACAGAGTGTGACTTATCCTTCAGTCAAAAGTGGCATCATACCATACCATACCATATCAACTTTATTTATAAAATACTTTAAAACACAGTGGACCAAAGTGCTGTACAAGAACACATAAAATACACAACACACATAAGACATAAAATACATAAAAGGCAATAAAATACCAATATAAGCTAATACAACAAGTTAAAACACAGAAAATAAGTAAAGTTAGCCAATAAAAGCAAGTAATAGCAAATTTAAAGACATCAATTTATATGGAATCAAAAGCTATACAGACCAGGTGGGTTTTGAGGCATGGGGTTTGTCTAATGTGGAGACGCAAGTCATTCCACAGCTTGGTTGTTTTTGGGATTCTCAGGAGTAGCTGGTCGGCTGACCTGAGAGGGCGTGTAGGAGTGTATGGCTGTAACAACTTAAAGAGGTACAGCGGGGCAAGACCATTAAGAGACTTGAAAACAAATAAAAGAACTTAAAAAATGGACCCTAAAACGAATGGGGAGACTGTGTAATGTGGTTAAAACAGGGGAAATGTCCTCACGTTTATTTATGCAGCTGCATTCTGCATCATCTGGAGGCGGGTGATGGAGGATGAGCTAACCCCTACATATAAAGCATTACAGTAATGTAGCAGACTAGTTACAAAAGCGTGGATTACCATCTCATCACCTCTGTCTTATTTTAATTAAAGTTTAAAAAGTTTAGTGCCATCCAGGCCTTTAAATCATTAAGACATTGATCAAGTCATGTTAATGCACCACTTATGCTAACTTTACTGACCAGGCAATGTGAAGGAGTTATACTTTACTATCTGGCCATTTTACCTTTCTGTCCAGCTCCTACTTGTTCGTAGTAATATATAATCTGTTCGACAATGGCAGAGTGCAGGGACTACAGTGTTGGTGACACTGAGAAAACGAATGGTTTTTCATGTTGGACAGAAGGGGAAGACAGACAATACTTGGAAATCCATTTACACTCATCACTCAGGCAATCTTCATGGAAGCTCTCAGAAACAGCAACAAGAAACTTGTCCTATTGTAATATAAAAAAGAACACACTGTGTAGTTTAATATCTTTAGTCAAGCACAAAAGCAGACAGCTCAATCACATGTGCAATTACTGTGTCTGTCCAGCACTCAGAGCTTTTATTTATTTGACTGGGATGTTAATGAAACATCAATTTCAACTTCTCATCAGATCAAACATCAATCATTGACATGCATGTCCCTCCTTTACAGCTTGTGTTTAATACTATAATTTAAACATACAAAAATGATGAAGATGGTAAACATCATATGCATTTGCATTGTAGCATTATCAATGAGGCAATGTTAGCATGTCAGTGTTAGTATTTAGCTCTAGTACTATTGTGTCTATTGCTGCTATTGGAAACTGTATTTTATTCTTTAATTTTTAGATGACAAACATTTAATCACAATAATTAGATTCATCAATAATGAAAACACCCCTAAGGCTTGTTAAGAATTGTCCTCGGGCTGATGTTGTGATTAAATTGTTTTTTATCATGACAACTTTTTAATGTTTTAATTGTGAGGAGCTCCTTCCATACTCTCCTGCATTATAATTACTTGCTGCAGTGTCATGCCTCCCAGGAAGAGTGTCTTCTCTGAATTACCTGCGCTGCACATGCCAGCATTGAACTGCTGGCATGTGCATGTTAATATTCATATGAGGCTTTATCATGTTTGCATGAGACATATACAAATATCCAGTGACCACAGTGGGAACTTTGGTGTGCGATTAAGTGATATGTCTTGCTATGAATTCATTGATAATTATGCTGATAAATGGGTGGTGGGAGCACATGTGCATGCTCTGTTGTGTGGGCTGCAGCTCACTTACTAATGAGGCTATATGTTTGGATCCAGATACATTACAGGCTGTTTCTGCAGGATTATTCGGGCTTTTAACAGATATCATTCACATGTTCTCTGTACATTCAGTCATCACATAATAGCAGGGACAGCCAGGGCGCTGTGCCTACAGTGCATTACCTTACCGAACCATTGTGGTGAATTATCGCTTGAATACACCTTGAATAAAGTGAGGCTATAATGAGGAGCTGCAGGGCCGACAGGACCTTAGGATGCTTTATGAAGGGTAGAGGCTAAACACAATGTAAGAGAGGGAGAGAAGGAGCAATACTCCTGGCTGTCTCTCTGTCTGTCTTTAGGTTTCCCTCCTTGTTAAGAGATTAAATGCCACACTCATTGTTTAATAGGATTGCTTGTCAAGAGCCTGTGTGTGTGTGTGTGTGTGTTGTGGGTGGGGCTTGTGAGGGAGTTTTAACAAGATTGCTGGCACAATATTAATTCTATTTTCTGCTGGCACCACGTTGCACTGTCTTCTGGACATCATGTCTCTCACTGTGTCTCTGTTTGTCCAGCATCCACTGATATCATACATTTTAGGGAACAGGGTGACGATTCAAGGCTAATACAAAGTTTGGCCCATGACAGATTCAGTGCATGACAGAGAGAAAGCAGAGGAGATAGGACAAGATGAGGAGACGAAGCTGCATCTGGGTACATGCTGTGCTTGGATGTGTTAGTCATCTCATATTTAACATTCATCATAACAAAGACAAATGAAATGTTATAAGTAATGTTACACAAATTTAGGTAGTGTAGCTGTTACCCACAAACAATGGATCTCTGACTCATGACAGACCCATTATCTGTAATAGACAGTAATTTAGTCCAAATGACTGGTCTGCTGAAGCTGTAAAATATGGACACATATCAGTTGTATGAAACTTTAAAGGAGTAAAATGCCACATTTACTCCAGTGTTTATGATTTAAATCATCGTTCATGTATGTCCATAGAGCTGCATTATGTTTTGTTGGCAGGACAGCCGACAGAAACAACACATTACAGGACATGTTACAGTCATATTAACATAATAGTAACAGGTAAAGTTATATTTCAAAACTACCTCAGTACAAAGTTAATGACATATTAGCCTGTAAATGTGTCCACAACAAAACAAAAAGCAAGATACTAAAACTATAAGCACTTACATTCCCTTAACATGAGTTTGACCTCCGCTGTGTGCAAAGTCTTCAGCTCACACCTCGGGGGGAATTTTGCAGATCCATGACCCTGCCAAGATCATCGCTTGTCCCTTATCATGTTTGTGGTATTCATAGACAGGGTTTTAAGGTGCATCCGAGATGATGACTGTGTCCATTTTGGAAGACTCCATATTGCATCTTTGCTCTTAGCAGCTGACACGGTCCTCCTGGCCTTGCCAGAATATGACCTCCATTGCTCGAGGGGACAGTTCGCAGCTGAGTGTGAAGCTGCAGGGATGAGGGTCAGCACCTCCCCATCTGAGGCAATGGTTCTTAGTGAAGGAAGTGAAGTAAAGCAATGAAGGAGTTCAAGTGAGTGGGGGTAGGATGGAGCAGGAGATCGACAGACTAACTGGGGTGGCAACAGCAGTAATGCAGACATTGTACCAGACTGTTGTGGTGAAGCCTGAGCTGAACTGAAAGCTGAAGCTGATTTTCGTTCCAACCCTCTCCTATGATCGTAGGCTTTGGGTAGTGACTGAAAGAATGAGATCACAGATGCAAGCTGCTAAAATGAGCTCCTCTGTAGAGTACTACTTCACATCAAAAGGAGCCAGTTGAGGTGGTTTTAGCATCTGATATGTGCCCCCTGAGTGTCTCCCTTTGGAGATCTTCCAGGCATCCCCAACTGGGAGGAGACCCCAGGACAGACCCAGAACTTGCTGTAGGGATTATACCTCCCTTCTGTACTAGGACAGTCATACTGGCAGTGGCTCATGCTGTGTAAATGTTGGTGCTAATGCAAAGTTTGCAGGATTGGTTGCTTATGTATGTGACCTATGAACCCCGGTCTGAATCTGTTTTATGAGACTGCGATTGGTTCCTTCTGTTCCATAGTGGAAATACACAGTCATAGTCTTCACTGTGTGTTATGTCTTTTATTATATAAAAACACCATATGGGCATGTTAATGAGGTGAAACATTACATTTTGATCTGAGGGGGTGGGAAAGTTCTCCCAGACACCGGACCTCAAAGTATGGTCAGCTCATTTTGTTAAGTGCATGACAGTACATGATATTTGAGCAACATTTAAAAAGAGAAGCAGAAGTGCAGAGCCAATACAATCTTCAGGATAGTCATAGAACTAAACATCCCAGTTTACAACTATACAAGCAAACTTTAGGGAGCAGACACTGCATCTAAACCCCACATCACATGTGAATACTTGATAGTAAATACATTATAAATGTCATAGTATGCTTATTTTGCTGCTTATCTGTCTGCATAAATGATGCATTAGTTTACTACTTTGTACTGGAAAGAAGTGATAAAATGTGTGTGCAGTCCATGAAACTGTGACTTCAACAAGCCACCATCTTCCCTCTCAGTGTTTCCTCTCTTTTACACAACGGTTCAGTTGCTCCCAGTGGCCCTCATTTATCAAACTTGCATAGGATCCGGTGTAGATCCTGGCCATGTGCGATTTACGAAAGCTGTGAATTTTTTCACTAATAAGACCAGCAACAACATGAAGTCTGCGTTGTTGTGTCAGTATAGTATGATCTATTAATAATTATCCAACACAGCCATACTCTGCCCTGCATGTCATACGCTGGTTCAAATGTGCATACACCTGGTCACACTTGGTGTGAAATTTTGGGATATGTTATGCTCACGTTCAAATAAATGCCGATTTTTGCAACAGATCTGGCATACACTCATTTTTTTGGTGGACTGTATGCATGTCTGATAAATGAGGGCCAGTGTGAGTACCCCAGGTGAAAAGTCTGACTCTTAAAGGTGGAATACAATGAGTGATCTGATCTCTGTCGATGACTACCATTTTTAATGGCCTAAGATTTTGGTACGATTACTGGTGTAGTAAGTGTCATGAGCATGAAACATACTATGGTTTGATATACTATACTATGGTTAATTTGAGTTGTCAAATAAAGATGAAAAAATGATGTCACAAATACTTTTGGAACTTTGAAGGCTCTCCTTACAAACAAGTTCACATTTTATTCATGGAAATTCCACCGCAACATTTTTCAAGTACGTTTCTATTCACTGCTAAAAACCAGTGGGAGATGAAAAGTAGTTGTTTGCTTCAATTTGAGTATATAGAAACATTGTCTGTGTATATCCATTTGCAAAGCCTGATGGGAGCAAGAGATAGGCTGCACCCATATAGAAGAAGCACTCCAGCAGAAATGTGGCTTATTTCTACTTGAGATTCATTCACATGTAAAAAGAAAAAGAACTAAAAAGAAAAGGTCTGCGTGTCCACTCACTTCTTTTGTCCAAGTGAGCAATATGTCAGTATAGTTGAAGGAGTTACTCCAGCATTTAGCAACGTTCAGCTAGAGTAGTCTGACTGAAGTCAACGCTGCTCGCTCTGGTCCCTGAAATTCAGAGCAGAATAATTTCCCCCGGGACATCTGACCCCGGCTTGAAGCAAGCCAAGCAAAGTGACATCTGTCAAAGTTGCGATGGTGGAGCGAGCCTCGTCCAAATTAAAGCTAATCAGAGAAAATTGCAGACCATGATGGCACAAGAGACGCTGCATGACACAGTGAAGCTAAAATATTTGCCTAGGGCATGAGTGGCTGACACATTTACACATGTGAATATACATGCAAAAATGTAGAGAAGGCTGCTGATACTCAGGAGCCCAAACACCCTCACGAGAGAGCAAAATAACACACACACACAAACACACAACACACACACACACACACACACACCACTACACACCTTCAAAATCACACATGCTTAAACACCAAGGGCAAGAAGGGGAGTAACACTGCGGTCATGTCAAACCATGTGCAAACAAGCGGGAGATCTCTGAATTTATATGACACCTATCAATCAAGCTACTGCTCAGGCATTACACAGTGCTTGTAATAAAAATGTACAGAATCCACAGTTTAAATAAAAACCAAAGAGAAGAAAGAACATACTTAATCAGACTGGTGAAGGCCCAAATGCCGAGGCAATTCCTCTGATGGGAAGGAAAAAAAAGAAGAAAAAAAAAACAAAAACAAAAAAAGAACAGTGACAGTTGTTACACTCTTGGACAGGCCTTTTAAATATAAATATAATATTAAGCTGTGACCAGACACACATTTTAGGAAATAGTGTTTTCATTAAATTGAAATCCACTCAATATGATGTATCTTTAACTCATTCTTGTGCCCAGGGCCACAGCATGTGTAATGTCATGCAACCCATACTGAAGGAAAAAATAAATATTCTGATGTTTATTACACTTTGTAACCATGAATTACAATCCTACTCTCCACTCCAGGTTGTTGTCTACGGACAACACTAGGGGAGAGAAACGCTAGGATTGTGATAAAACAAATTTTACCTCATTCTGTAGAGGAGGTTTCTCATTATCTCTTCTTTTTTTTATCTAGTTATTCCTTGGGTATAAACGAGAAAGGGAGCTTTAGGGGTTATTTGATGTGGGGTGTGGTCATGCAGAGTCTGTGCATTGCCGTTTACTGAGTTGCTTTTTGTTCAACCCCAGAACTACTGTATTCCTCTGGTGCAGAAGTGCACCTATGGAATGCACTGTTACGCTACAGCCGCAGGTCAGGTGAGGGAGTCAGAAGGGAGCGTGATACAGTGCACTTGTGTGCAGAAATGCAGTGTTTCAGCAGCTGACTAAAATGTAGAACCTAAAGAGGGTGTCGATCTGAGGTGACGCTAAACTGCTAAAAAATATTCTTGACAAACTAGACTACCCCCCAGAACTCCAGGTCAAATAACCCCAAATATCTCTAATGTTTGCTATTGCTTCTGTTGCGAATGATTGCATTAAAAGTGCATCTAAAATGTACTTCTCTACATGGCTTCCAGTCAGAGTAACGTTAGCACAAGTTGTTTGTCTGGAACAGGCTTTATCCCTTGGCTAACCTGTGGCCCAAGTGGTATTTCATAGCAGGATACGTGACCAGGCAGACGGCCATTGTGGAGTTGTCTGGTACATCCTCTACTATGTTACAATGGCTCACATTGTAGTTGCACTTGTATTGCTACATGAATGATGAAACTGCAAATGTCAAAGTCTGAAGAACCGGACAACCCAAAATCCAACAACAAAAGACCACCTCTGCAGAGAGCGGTTGTGTCTGTGCATGTCTCCCTGATGCGTTCAGCGTAGACCCCGCAAGAGAATTGTTACATCAACATGACGGCAGCGTGTGTCTGGACCTGCATAATTTCCTTTCCTAGGTTGTAAGACGCATGAAATTCTGTAAGAACAGATGACATATACGCTGTGAAGGCATACCCTGACTGACTGCTTGGCATGTTATTCATAGTCTTAAAGCTATGGAGATGTTATAGTGCAGTATTAGGTCCTACCACAAGCTGAGACGAGACACTGTAAATCACATGTGGTTTGCTTTCAGGTTGGTGCAAGTGGAACGTGTGCCCTTCTGAATGTTGAAGAGAGACCAACGGATAGAGCTCTTGTGCTGGTAGCCTTGCGCTGAAGAATAACCCTTTTGTAAAGAAATATGAGTCTGCTCCTTAATCGCAAAAATGTTGATTGAGATTACACAAGTTGGTTAGGAGTGGAAATGTTTGCAGGGCATCTGTTCCACTGTGTGCTTCTGGCTGATATGAGCCGGGCTGATTGCGCATAACCTGTGTATTCATTTGTATGTACGCTGGTCTCTCTCCCTGTGTCTATACACCTCTGTGTTTTCGCCCTCTTCTCTTTGTTTTCTTGTGAGTACAGGTTGAAACTAATAAAACACTTGCAGTCCCCCCTGGGCACCTCAGTGGCATTCTCTCATTTCAATATGAAATGATGCATTAATCACTGGACAAACTCAATTACATTTTCAAGAAAATACAGTAGTCTTTCCACACAGGAATTTATTCCTGGGCCTGAAATGTGAAGGGCGGCTGTACACACCTTCAAAGGGTGAATTAAAAATAATCCACTTCTCACTCTGTATTGCTTTTCCTTCCTTAGTCTACTATACTTCTCTCTTCCCCTGGGGATCTAACTATACTGGTTTAAACCCATAAAAATCTTGTAAATCCATTATGTAACATACCATAAATCTCTCAAAACCCACACTCATAATCCTAATCCCAGGTTGCATATTAATTTAATCCAGTGTTTAGATCTAATCCACTATTCTCCAGGGTGGTAGAAGAGACAGAGCCATGAGATGTGTAATGACTGAAATCTTTCTAATCTTTCTCATTCACTTGGTAGTTTGTTAGAATGCATCTCTGTCACTCTGTGTATCCGCCTCTGCTCGCTCTCTGTTTCTCTGCCTCTCTTTACTTCAGCCCCATAGGGAGTTTCCCATAGGGAAATATTCAGAGATGTAATTATGCAGTCTGCTTTTCATAATTTGAACGTTTACACTCCATGGCTGCATCTCTCATCTCAATCAACAAACACAAACAAATCAATTAAGACAGGATATCAACCATATTTGCCACTTGACAGCAAACTTTGCTGGGGTGGTGAGGATCGCTCTCCCACTCTGCTCCGTCTTTCTCAAACAACCAAACACAAACTTGAACCCTCAGAAAACACGCAACTTTGGAAATGTGTTAGTGCAGTGAGAAAACACACAAGCTCACTGAAAAGGCACACAGTGCTTGACTGCAGTGCATACACACACACACACACACACACACACACACACACACACACATACACATAGAAACAAAGACACAATTGTGTTACCACTAATTGCATCAGTTCCATCAAGCCATTCTCAGAGAGCCACAAACACAAATCAAATTAGCACTTCACATCGCTATGTCCCCTGCCTCAGATACTCCAATTAGGCCATGTCTGAAGGACTAGATTTATGCACATACACATACTCACACACGTGTGCACAGACACCCGTAGCTTCAATAGTCAGGGGGGCATCTGCATCGGCACAACTTTCAAAAGTTGCGGCTGATTTTTGGTATTGTGATTAGATAAACTATATGTGTGTATGTGAGTAGACACAGATAAGGCAAGAGAGAGTCGGAGATAGCAAAGACAGAGACGGGAGGAAGGGGTGAGATGGGCTTTGAAAATGCACTGATAGATTTTGTTGTCAGATTCACACATTTCAGATTTGGCTCATTATGTGACTCTGTCCCTGCAGGCTTTTGCATGCCTGCGCCTTGATATGTCTTCTAAACTTTCTCAGTGTGCTTATGGAGATTTTGTGTAATCTGTAGTGTAGTCTGAAATGGTGCCTGTGTGTATTCAGGCTTATGCTGATGGTTATGTTTCCTAATTATGCTTTTGTTAACAGTGGTTTGAATTTAAAGTGTAAAAGAAGAACAGCCATATTAATAAAGTTTTTTCAATCAAGCATTCTGGATCAACATTGAAGTGTTTTTGTTTTTGTTTTGTTTTTTTCATTTATGAGCACCACCATGCTTATGTATTGAACAATTCAGCAGTAAGTAGGGGTTCAACACACATTGTTTTGTGGATTTACTTACAGAAAAAAAGGTGTCCACTGATTTGTCTTAATGGAAATGCACAGGAAGTTACATTACATTACATTCAGCTGTTTGTCCACCTGATTCATTTAAGCCCATCCCAGTGCTTAATGGTCTTCTCTGTTCACCAACCAGTTGCTAACTGCTGGATAGGGAGTATGCACTTGTTTGCCTGTTGTTGCTACAGTGGTGGTTGATGAGAGCACTGAGAGTGATCCTCGAACACAAAGTAACCAAACCAAAAAAGACTTGAAGGATGCCAACACACAGTTAATCATTCTCCAGTGGATTGTCATTATGACCCCGCCCACTTTCACCTCACACTTTGCAACCTGACCGACTGTCATAGAGATTATTGATTAATGCTGGCAGTTGATTTGGTACTTTTAGCCTTCACCCTACTGTAAGAACTAAATACTGCAAAACTGTCATGAGAGGTGCTGTGAGGTTTGACTTCTATGTAAATGAGGTAACATAAGGGCAATGTGTTGATATTTAAATGATAATTAAGTCATTGATGCCCTGAGTACCATGTCTATTCTCAGCTCAGGTAATCATCAGTGCTCCAGCATGCAAAGAAGAAGAAAAAGAAAGAAAAAAAAACATATGGAGCTGCACAGCATTAGAATAAAGCTGGAGGGGGGCTGTGAATAAGACAAACCAAAGCTCGTTTGTGTTTCTGTCCTTCATTGGTTTTACCTGAAAAGAATGAAGGTAGCTGTGCCAAAAGGATATCCAGGACTGATGTCACTCAGGCCTCAAGCTAACCTAGACTAAATGAGGTCTGGTGTGTTTTGATTTTATGTGAAAGCACAGGGAGGGTAAAGAAAAGAAAAAAAAAGAAAGTTAAGTCTCTCTGAAGCATGTTAAAATCAGCTAAAGTCTGAGGCCCTGTCCACATGGAAATGGAGCGTCTCCCAAAACAGTCTTTTTCATGTTAAAATCTACATAAATACAGCATTGTTTCAAGAAATATCTGCGTACACACAGACCCAGTGAAAACAACTGAAAACCCTGTAGTACATATGCCAGGCCTGTGTGGAGCATGTGTGCTGCTGTAACACTGCCACACGTAGACACCAAAAACAGAGAAGACAGAAAGCTTGCCTGCTGTATTCAAACTCCAAACATTATAAGTTGACTAAATGTGAACTGAGAGTCGTGTCACTGTAAATATGACGATCAGTGATGATTTAATGGGTGCGTTTCCACCACAGTGTCCGAGGGAGCCGACAGTAGTCAACTATTGTTGTTGTTAGGTCACATCCATAGACTGTTTATGTCTAGTGGTGTGGCTCAGGTTACAGGTTAGAGCGGTAGGGGGTGTGACATCATCGTTTCGTAAATGATCCATTTTAGGTTTCTACATGAAAACACAAGTCTCACTGTAGTCCCTCTGTAGTGTGTTGAAGTCAGCTGTAGTCTGACTGTAGTGTGTCGAGGTCAGCTGTAGTCTGACTGTAGTGTGTCGAGGTCAGCTGTAGTCTGACTGTAGTGTGTCAAGGTCAGCTGTAGTCTGACTGTAGTGTGTCGAGGTCAGCTGACTGTAGTGCCATGAGTTGCGTGTTCTCTGTCTCAGAATCACTAGATTGCACAACTGTGGAAAAAAAAGAAGTCTTTTTAAATCTCAGAGTTTGTGTTCCACTGTGTCTCAGGGTATGTTACCTGAGATGAAAGGCTTTCTGTAGCACTGTGATATTTTTTCTGGACAGCTACTGACCTCACTGGCCTGGTTTCAATTTTTTAAAAGTAAAATCATTTAAACATCTACTGGTGAAATCTTGCCTGCTAACAGAAGGACATTCACTCAACCAGCTTTGCAAGTGCATCAGAAATGTCTCTGAATATTAACATCAACCTTGTTTTCCTGGTGTTTTCACTGAATGTAATTGTCCCTGTCAACTAAATCCCAGAGAACAGCTGGGGCATCCTCTTAAAACCACATTTATCGGCCTTAGTAATACCATGACAATTAAACAGAGGGTTATTAAAGAGATGGTGCTGATACGCAGATGCATGGTCTTCTATTTTAATTACTGATTGGTCTCTTCGTTTATGACAAAAATAAATGGCGTTGTGTGGTGGATGGATACATTCACACCTTCAAGCCCTTCAAGCTTTGAACTTTTCATCTTTTCTTACTCCACCAGCCTGCTGCTCGAAATTCATTACCCATAAATAAATCACTCAGTGTGTCTTCATGTGTCATATTGATGTCCGAAGTTCAATACCGAGCCAATGTGATTTCATGCTCAGGTGCAGACAAATATGAGGAGAGAAAGAAAAGGGGAGAGACCGAGAGAAACACAAATTTAGTCTGTCATTCCTGTGGCTGTTATCTGAACTGGATTTACCTCTGAGGTCCACACTTTACTACATGTAGAGGAAGATAGATGGCAAGCAGACGGGGAGAGGGAGAGAGTCAGGCGCAGCAAAACACATGCAGGAGCCGAGACAAGTGGAGAGACAGATGAACACAGAGAGATCCACAACCCATCCTTGATGACACTGAAGGCAGAAGCACGGGGGAGGTGGAGGGGCAAGGTTCTCTGTGCTCAGAATTTAAGTCCAGCTTGTGAGAGAGACTCCCTGGTGGACGGCATGGTGTGCATTTTGTGGACGTGTTGGCTTGTATGCATAACTGTGTGCCTTTGTGAGTGTGTGCGTGTCTGTGAGAGTGTGTGCCCACCAGACCTTTGCGCTCAAGGTTTCCCTCTAGAGCAGAATACACAAGGTCCACAGAGAGCACAAGTCTGACAAGAGCCAAGGATGCTCAGACTTTGTGAAAGACACTGTTGGACACCTGATGTCCTTTATCATGGTCAAGACACTTCTCCTATGAATGGTAATGGCTTACTGTGTCTGTTTGTGTGTGTGTGCATGATTCAATGAATGTGATGAGTGTAGTTCTTTTTCACATTTTACTCAATTTGTGCAACTACAGTGTGCTGACTGTTTCTTGCATCCTTCACGTTTCCTCTATTTTTTACCTATGTAAGGTAAACAAGTGTAATGTAGTCCTTCCACTCAACAGAGCAATGTCCTCAAAGGCCTCTCTGCTCTGATAATTAACGGTAAGTGTAAACCTATAAAAACACTTATCTCGTTTGTTGTGCTTGTCCATGTGTAAGATAAACAACTAAACAGGAGTAAGTTAGAGAGAAATAACAATGCAACCTTACAGTATATATTGTTCTTATCATGCCGACAATATTATGACTAGCTAGCTCTATACTGCAGGACAATGTGTTTTCTTTAGTGTCTTTTATAGACCATCACATTCTGCTTGCAGCTCTAGCCTCAGCCATCAGTTAGAACCTCTTTACATGGCTCTTGTTTTAAAATGAGGCTGAAGACTGTGAGGACTTTTTAACTACCTCATTGAACATTAACCTAATTGGGTAGCTGACTACAATGCTCCCTGAGCAGACAGTTTTTATCTCTCTCTGCCGCTGGACGGTGCGCTGAGCAAAGCATGGGTGCAGTTCACCGTCCGGCAAGCTGGCATGTGCGCCATGGTCAAAGGTCAGTCTAGTTGAATGAATGAATATCACATAGAGGGAAAGCTAGTATCATAAGTTATAGCAATTATGACTTCTATTTTGTCATTGTCACGCTGATGTAAAGCCTGCACAGGAGTCAGAGCAGCTGGAACTTACAGCATCGTCATGTGTTTAAAATCAGGCTCAAACGTGGACCCAACAGGTTTCAAAGTGATATCTGATCCACAGTGGTGCATCACTGAATGTAATTGTCCCTGTCTCATTGAGATCAGGATCAATCCTAGTGTTGATGTGAAAGTCAGAAACACTTAACACTGCTAGAATCATCCAGCAAACACAGTTGCTTAATGTATATCTAAATAACATTTTACAGGTAATTACACCCCTGACATGCTGCTTCCCATTATAAAAAAGTAATTATAAAAAGAATTACTAAATTTAAATTGCTACAACACTTTTACTGCCGGCCTACTTCATAATGTAGAAGGGAAACAAAACATTGACAGAAATCATCATATAAATGTATGAAAAATAGAACAAAAGACCTATAATATGGCTGCTATTATGCATGTTAACTTATTAATTAATGAACTAGTTTACAGCCGATGCCTTGTTGAGGATGAGACACACATACACATACACACACACATAGTCCACCTTTCCCTCAGTTTTCCTCCCTGCTCTCCATTGTTTTTGTTATGGGAAACACAAAAGAGCTTTGCTGTTAATAATTCATGAAACAGACGTGAAATAGCTCTTACATCAACAGTGGGAATGTTTGTCTGTGAACCTATGCCATTCACCCATTGTTGTTATGGTGTGTGTGTTTGTGTGTGTGTGTGTGTGTGTGCGTGCGAGTGCGCATTCTCTTTTTTCTTTTACACCTTTTCTCCTGCTCCCACAACACCTGTTTGTACAGTAACACATGCAGACACAGAGATCCAGAGCCTTGAGGCACTCCAAATGTTGCAGCTACATCTACACACAGGAGACCAATTACAAAAACATCAGGATGTGTGACCCTTAAAGAAATACTATAGCCAAGCACAAGGAGGCTGGAGGTTTCACACAAGGACAAAACACAGCTGCACAATTGTTTTTGTCTCTTGCAGCAGGTAAGCAGAAGTTCACTCCTGTCCACAGCTGGGAAATGTCTCACCATGACTGCTGTATTTCACTCTTTCCACTTGTTTTCTCTGTTTAGTTGTTACTCCCCATCCTATCTGCCCCTCCTCCCATCCCTCTCTGGAGGCCATGGTAGGAGCAGTTAAATAATGCACCCTGCCATCCACAGTTTCAGGGTCAGTTATTTTTATGTTCCATTAACAATCCCTCAACTAGGGGAAGTGTAATCAGAGAGCAGAATCTTGCTTAAGAACAGAGAGGCACCAATCTCTGAGTGCCACCGATGAAAATGGAGGGAGGTCTTAGCGGCAGCAGTGGGACAGGACAGCACTTTGAAGTGGGGCATTAGAAAAAAGGTGCCTGCGATTGATTTCACGCAAACAGGTCTGAGAACTTCAAAAGGCTAAAGGAGGTTTTCCTGGGCTTTGAATTTACCCCTCACCCTCAAAAACCAGAGAGATAAAGGCAGGTTCAGGGAAGGACGTTATGCTGCAGAGCTGAATGAGTGTGCAGATGGTCAGGTAACTGAAGATGGGAAACTGGACTCAACGCTGAACATCAACGCAACAACAATGCACAAGAGAAAGTTTTAGAACATTTGAGACCAGACTGGGCACTAAAGGTACTCAGCTGCTGTTCATTATATATAGATACAGTTACATCAGTCTATGACCATTTCAGCTATACTGCTAAAGGATGCTGAGGTATCCATGTATGAAATCATCTAATCAAAGATCATATTTTATCTCGACATTAACCCAGTCATGACCAGAGGGTTGGTCCTGCTTGGAACCCACAGCATCGTTGAAGGGGGCCAGGAGATTTTCTCGCAGTGCACTCTGAGGTGGTTTCCCTGGAGACAAGGTTTGGCTACTAGCTCCATAAGTCAGTCTGCAGGTTTTCACTGCTGGTGCTGCTGTGTATTTCTCCGTAGGCGTAGGCAGTCAGGGCCAGATTGTGTTGTCTGCCTTGTAGGTTGATGCAAAATAAGGCTCTAATGATGGTATTTAACTTTAACTTAAGGGAGATCAGCAGTGTAGAGAAGACACAGACAACTTTAAATTATGTTAATAATTAAAAAGTGTTGGCTTTTTTGTCTGAAGACAGTAAACTGCTGTTGCTTTGTGTTTTATGGCAGGGAAAAAGAAGGAAACCTTAGTTTATGTGTATGCATGTTTTAGTGCATTAGTAACAATCAAATGTCAGTGCAGAGATTAAGTCTTGTTATAAATTGTAAATGTTAGTTGTTTACTTCTTCTTCTTCTTTCTCTCTCTTTGATAGTTTGATGGTTTGGAGAGAGACTGACATCTTTAGGTCCATAACTGTCTGTGTCCTTATCATGCACTTCTGTAATAGCTTGTGACTGATGCCAGGCCAGGGACGTGTCCAACAACTAACTGAAATGTTGATAGAGAAAACACAGAAAAACACAAAATCAGTCCTGCATTGGCCTCGTCCAAACACACACATACACACACACACAGGATTTGATTTCTGGCTCCAGTATTGGCTGTGCTACAACCCATTTCTTTAAGCCACAGATTTTCTCCCGTTAGGTCCTGGACTTTACAGCTGCCCAAAACAGCTCTCACTCAAGTGACAAGCCTGTCAATTAATCCAACCAAACTGCAGTCAGAGAAAAAAAAGTGGCCCATATCACCCGGGCCCCTGAAAGCTTGGATTATAACATAAACCGGGGGATTTTACCCTTCCTCGTGATGAATTCTTTGCCAGCTCCACAGCCTGCCTTTTGACAGCTAATTATTTCATTAAACATCTTTCGATGGCTCTTTTCGTTTATCTTTCAATGACTTTAGCTGGTTTAAATCCCACTGTCACACTCACTCCTCTGTTTTCAGAAACCTCGACTGTGGGGTGTGTCAGAATATATTGGTCTTGTTTGATGGGACTTTAGTTAGGATTTAATCATTCATCTACCAATGATATTTTTGTCTGTTTGTGCTTGCATGTGCAGGGGTGGTGTGAGCTTTTTATGAAGGCAAAAGAGAAAACATTTCCTGTATCTCCTTGAGGTACCACCTTTGATTGTTAAACTGAAGCCAAGGTCTGGATGCTAACGATGTGCAGTTCAGTCTCTTCATAACCACCATTGTGAATGGTGTCAATGCTTGCTGACATGAATGTGGCAGAGGTTTTGTACGGACATATTAAAAGGCCTCTCACTTTCACATTGTGTACAACTGTAAAGATTTCACCCATAGAACTACTGTACAGTACAGCTGAAATGTTTTCGTGCTTTTGGAGGTTTCATAAATGTTGTATTCACCAACAACAATAACAGAAGAGCACCCACAAAAATATTAGATTAGAATCACATAGACTTCATTTTTTTATATTATGAGCTTATTCATTACACTTGCAAGGTTAAGTGTACACAATATTTGATAAAGGCTCTGAGATATTTATTATATTATATAGATATTATATTCTTAGACAGACTTTTTACTTCATAATAAATACATTATTTACTGATTCACATCATCCTCCATTGGTGCTGCTGGCTTTGTGCAGAATCCAGGATTCCAACTCTCTGACGACAGATTTGCACATTTTTGTCAACTTGAACCAAACAGCTTCAGTTGATCTGCCATTTAGCTCCACACAGCTCTTCTTGGAAGCTGTTTTATCAGCATGAGTCTGGCTCAATGTTCCAGCTCACTTCTCCAATCAGTTTGCATTTCCATGTCAAGTCTAAGGAAGAATAATAACAAAGATTAAAAAAAGAAAAAAAGAAAAAAAAGAAAAATACTGCAGGGTGGCACAATAAAATCTGTTGCCTTTTTGTCCCCACAGCAACAGTTGTTTATGTATGTCGCTGAGGTAGTGTTGCATTTCACACAGAATGAAGTGATTTAACAGCTTATTAACAACAATTTCAAAATCAGGATGGTTGATGGCTTCCATGGGGACAGAGTTTATTACAGTAACCTGACATTTCAGCTCTAAATGAGGTATCACTGACTCACACTCTCTCTCTCTCTCACACACACACACACCATCCTTTCAATCTGCTTTGATTGCCTCACTCCCTCTAGTCTATTTGACTGGCCATCACTGCCTCTGTCTCTCTGCGTTGCATGTTTCTTTACAGAAGTGAGTGTCTCTTTTGCTTCATGTCTGGTTTCCCACTGGACCTTCTCTGCACTCCAATTAGGTTTGTCACTCAACTACTGTGGATGGGATTAAGGGAAAGACAGAATGGGAAGGAGCGAGGGAGGGAGGAAGGGAGGGAGAGAGAGAGAGAGAGATGAGGAAGGAGCAATATGGAGTGGGGGAGAGCCAAGTGGGTTGGAGCAGATTTTCAAAAGTATAGAGAGAAAACAAGAATGTGAGTCAGGGCAATAGAGAAGGAGAATGGCAGCAAAGGGAAAAGAGTGCAAGCATGGGGCTACGAATGAACAGCTGGATTTGGCCTGGAGGATTTCTGAATAATGTGATACCATTAAAACAAGATTCATAAACTCATTGTCTCTCGTCTCCTCCCCACACCTCACTGCCGATTTCCCCTTTACCCTTTTACTTTAATGTTCCCATAACATGCATGCTGGAAGCTCTTGCATATTCTCCGCAGTCAATTTACAGCTAGTCAAACCACATATGGACAATAAGCTGCAGTGTTCCAATATACCTCTGCTATTGTAGCATATAGTAAAAATGACAAGGCAGTAATCGTTTCCTATGAAGATGTAAGGCCCCGTTGGCTTTCGGCAGCCCCACATACAGTAATATTGTATAAATATTTGATAGTTCAGATGCTGTGTATATTATGTTGATGGTGTTGTTGTTGCTGAGTCAAGAGAGCGATGGAAAAAGAGCAGGAGGCAGGAGAGCACCGACAGCTGTAAGATGTAGTCAGAGTGCTGGCTGACCTTTCACTGAACTTTGACCTGGTCATAAAACACAGCTGCTCAGGTTAGTAGAAAAATGTTATGTGTCAAAAAGGAATTTATAAAACAGTAGGTGAGAATATTCCAGGAAAACACACTGAAAGACACAGCGGCTGGGTTAGCCAAGTTGCTTGCCTTTAGGGCATTAAGGAGAAACTGTATATTTGTTGCTGTTGCAGGTAGCATTTATTAAGACTTAATGTACACAACTTTATGTAAGCAAAGCTATCATGTTGAATCACAACAAGGACATGCCAATATTCAGAAGATCATAATTACTAATCAGCATGTACAGCTTCGGCTGATGGGAGTGTAATTAGTTTTTTTTTTTTTTTTTTTCAAGTAACGGGTCACGAGCCAAAGTATAAATGGAAATTTAAATATAAAAGTTTTATCCACAAACTGCTTGTGCAAATAAACCAATAGTCAAGGTCACTTGCTAGGATTCATTCTCTAAAGATATTTGTAGATATTTTCATGGCACTCTATTCAATAAGTGATGACTTTGTGGTGGCTCTATAGGAAAAGTTAGAGGACTATCAAAGTGGTGGTGGTGCTCGGTGGTCAAGTGGTTAGGAGCACATCCCATGTTGGCAGTGTCCAATACAATGATTGCTGGTTCGCCTCCTAACTGTACTGACCTGTACAGCATGTCATTCCCCCAGTGTCTTTCCACTATACCCAAAAGGCAAAAATGCCCCAAAAACATGTCTTAAAAAAAGTGTTTGGTGGGAACGGCTGGTCTAAACAACATTTTGTGCCATTCCCATCCGGTGGAAATTGAGATTTTTTCAGTGAATATGTTAAAAAAAAAAAAAAAAAAAAAAAATTGCTGGTGGTGACAAAGGAAGAGTAAAGTGATCACTTCAGTCTTTGGAATGTTTTATTCCGTGGGGACGTCAGACCCACCTGTCTAAAAGCTGTAAAGATATTACAATCTGACCCACTGATGGTAACTTTATGGTGACACGAGGAAAAGCCAATCAACCAAATGCAGAAGTAGAACAGCATGTAAATCAGAAATGGATGTATTTCCATCAAACTCTTGTGATATGTCAGTATGGACCAAAACGGTGACCAGATGAACAGACAAATGAAAATAGGTGGAATAGAGGAGACACCGAGGAAAGGAAAGTTAATCCCAGGGAACAACTTGAGCTTTTGAAAAAGTGTTTCCTCTTTATATACTTCTTATTCCCGTTCTCCCAGAGTGCTCTACCTTAATTAAGGGAGGGTTCAACAAGGCAAGGCTGTGCAATAATTTGAAACTTTAAGAAATATTGAGGCATGACCCATTTACTGTGAGGAGGCGGTCTGCAGTGGTGACTTCAAACAATGTTGTATTTTTATTTGAGTTTGCTTGCTCTGTGGTCTGCTTCATTGCCTGCAACCTGTTTCTGGGACAATGATTTACAAATCTCCCCTGAGAGACTGTGAAGGAGCCAAGACTAAACAGACTTTTGTAATATTTGATCTTGAGATGTTTGATATGGAGGTGAAGAGGCTGCAGATAGTTTTTGTTGTTTGGAATCAATTGTTTGTGATTTTAAAAATGAACATCAAATAAACATATCAGACATTCATATTTAAGCGATGTGAAAAGAATCCCATTTCAACTTGAATTTATATTCCTGTTGCAGTAAGGTGCAGGAGGGGATGTGACACGATTAAGAGAGCCGCTGCAGGGGAAAACCTCTTCAGTTGTTCAGATCTGCTTGAACAGAAAAAAAAAGTGATGAGCAATAAGCAAAAGTGACAAAAAGCGTCTGTGCTCTTAACACACATACTGTAGATTCCACTGTGATCCAGGTGATGCTTTGCTGGATCAGAGTTCTAACACCTAACAATGCATGTTCTGCTTAAAGCTAAAGAATAAAAGGCTAATGACATCTGGTTGAGGCTGGTGTAATTCAAGGGTTTAAATGTGTTTTAGTTTTGGTTATTGTGCATGCGAGATATTCTCTCTCAGTTCCTCTCATTGATTTAAAGTGGTTGGAAATCAATTGAGAAACAGGTGATATCACATGCATCCAATCTGGAAGCTGATTAGCATTACCTAAATATATATTTCTATATCAAGCTTTCATTGTCTATTTAATCATGATATACTTTAGACAAATACTAAGGCCAGTGCTAAGCTCAGAAGGCAGTTTCCACATTGCAGCACTTCCCTTGATGGGCCATGGTTATAATATTTAAAATGTGATCTGGGGTTGTATTATTCACATCTGAATAGGACACAATCCGTATTTTGTTTGAGTTTGTGCTAATCAAGGTTTTGCATCCCAGGTGATTAAGATGTCAGTAGAAGCATTACATGTGAGTTTAATGAAGTTCATTCAGGGGCAAGGGCACAGTGTACTGGACTGTAGTGTTTTTACCTTGAATAATATTTAGTAGTTTACTAGTTCTAGGTGAGTAAAAAAAAACTAAATAATATCCAAAAAGCAGACACTATCAATTGAGTAAAAAAATAAAATAAAATAAAGAACCTTTAAATATCAAACCAAACTGTCATATCAAATCTGATTTGACTTATTAAGCCACAAAAATGTAGCAACTCTTCACTATGTAATTTAATAAAGAAACTCTTTAACTGTAGATAACAAAAAAGTCACGCTAAATTGAAAAGCAGCTTTCCTCTGATTAACAAATAAAGGAAGGTGGATGAAACAAGATTGGGTGGGTTTATGCCCCACCACCTCCCTGCTCGCTCCCACTTCCACTCTTTTGCTTCTGTTACCCAATCTTCAAAAGCCTTTTCTACACTGGAGGGTTTAGGTGTATTTGAGAGCATATGTTCAGGTTCAGTAAATATTTCTTTATCCTGGTTCTAATGCTGTAACCAGAGCAACTGCCTGCTTGAGAGATAGGCTGTCCCACTTTGAAGTGTATAAGGTACTCAGTATGCGTAGGTGAGACTGTAAATGTGCTTATCTTGTGGCGGAGTGTGTTTGTGTGTGAGTAAGAGTGTGCGTGTCTTCTTTGTATTTGTGGGTGCAGTTCAACAGATAAGGGGTATCCTCAATAGTTTGAGTAATAGCATTAGGTTGTGAACAAATTCATGTGAGAGCAGTGTGTTCTATGTGTGTGTGTGTGTGTGTGTGCGCACTCGTGTGTGTGCACTCGTGTGTGTGACTGTGTGTGTGTGTGTGTGTGGGCGTGTACATTAGTAAGTGTCTAGTACAAAGAAGTTTTATGCAAGGGGTCCACAGTAAGGGACAAAGGAATCCAGAAATGTGTATGTGTGTGAGTGTGAAAAAGAGCGAGCTGGAGAGACAGAAAACAAGAGAGAAAGAGAGGGCACTACTCAGTGTGAAAAACAACCTTGGCTGAAACAGCATGAAGCTTTTAAACCACTCAGAATTCTATATCACGTCAAAGAATCCAAGGACAATCATGAATACCCTCCACCACACACACACACACACACACACACACACAGATACACACACACACCACACACTGGCATCCTGGGGTAAAAACCGCTTAGCCGTGTTGTTTGGAGCACCTCCCCGTAAACAAAACTAATCACTTCTTTTGACATGTGGCCTTTTCACCTCGTTTAGCACCACAACCCGATGACAACCTCCGTGCAACCAAAAAAAACGAGTGCGTCGATTCAAACATTGAGCATCGCTAATGTGATAATCAATGGAGAGAGTCACAGTGCTCAAGCTGATAAACAAAAAAGACCTCGCAAACAAAAAGATTTGATCAGAAGGGCCTATCAGAGACCTTGAGCAAGGGTGGATCTGGGGGTGGGGAGGGGGTTAAAATGTGAGAAATGAAGAGTAAGGAAGAAAAAAAGAAAACTGAGAATACTTTGAGGAGGTGGGGCAGAGTTGTGGGAGGAGCAGCAGATACACAAGGCTAGATGACAGGGGGGAGAGGGAGCAAGAGGCCCAGTGGCGAATCTCTGGTGAGAATATGATGTGATTTATGGAGGCCATTACTCTGAAGGACAAACAAATGGGAGTTATTAGCACTGTATCAACAGATGTGCATGCACACATACACATAGACAGACAGACAGACAGACACACACACACACACACACCCCTATGTGTGTGTGTGTGTGTGTATAGATATATATATACTGTATATATGCATGTACACAGTGAATGGGGAGAGTAAATGCATTTGAAAAGTCTATGTCTGATGAATGAGGACTGAGACTAACATGCAGGAACTAAAAGCCCAGTGCTTTTAGCAGGTTTGTGACACTTTTCACTGCAATTACCGGGTTTGATTTGTAAATAGCTGTGTCAGTCTTGCATTGTATGATAAACTAAGTGTGGGCAACAAGTGGGCAAGCAGTATCTATGTTTTTCTGCAATTTTAAGATGAGTCTGCAGCCAAAGCATCACATAAGTAGTGCGATTTGACAGCATCTGAATGTGTGAGCAGGCATGTGTTTGCAGGGGAAAGTTAATAGTGTCGTTGTTTTCAGTACAGAGGTGCATCATGGTGAAAAACTGACAGGAACTGACAGTGAAGGGAAAAGCAGACAGAGGAAGAGAGAGGAGCAAAAGAGAGACGGGGGAGGACAGAATAGAGGCATACATACAAAATAGGAGGAAAGACAGAGGCGGACATACAAAGCAAAGAGAGAGGATGGGGGAGGCAGAGAGAGAGAGGGAGGAAGAGAGAGAGAGAGAGAGAGAGAGAGAGAGAGAGACAGAGAGAGACAGAGAGAGAGAACAAGAGGTGCCAGTTTGCAGATGAGAGGCTTGGAAGCCAGAAGGCAATTTAAACAGGCTTGGCTCCCTCTCAGGCATGACAGACTGCTCATTCCCCATCCTCTCTCTCTCTCTCTCTCTCTCTCTCCCTCTCTCTCTCTCTCTCTCTCTCTCTCTCTCTCTCTCACACACACACACACACACACACACACACTGTTACAAAGTCATTCATGCATGCTGGCATACAAAACTGCTAAGAAAAGTTAAACAACCAGCAACACTCAAGAAGCACAAGTGTACAGGCAATTGTCAGGAGAAAAAAAAAAAAGTACAAAACTGATCAGATGCATATGCAAAACGCTGGAGCTTTATGGAAGTCTGAACTATACAGCCTCCCAAATCCTTTCAATCCCCAAAACTCTGCATATATATCAAAATGTGTGTGTTCAAGCAAAGAAATACACATATTCAGTACTTACACACAAACAACACATGTGCACACACCACGCGCCACACAGACACGCACACAAAGACGCATGCACACATATCACCTTAATCATTATCATTTCACAGCCTGAAACTGGGAAGTAGATTGAATAAGCCATTGTGCGATAGCAGACATACTAATGGTTATTAAAAATCTACATTCAATGCACTCTCACTTTCTCAATTTAGGCAGCTCGCCACTTACTGGAGCTCACACTGATAATAACAGGAATTTGAGGCTTACTCTACAGCTGCATTGTCTCCTCTGGCACAGAGAAATGAGAGAGATGGAATCTAACCTGTCCCTGTAGCAGAGCACTTACTCCAGTCAGCTTTTGACTTTGATTGACCAAAGACTCTTTCATTTGCTTCACTTGTATTCCGAGCACAGCGCATCTTGCACTTTTTTCGCCCCTCACACCTGACTCCAGTGTTATCGAGGTGGATTCATTTTTTTTTTTTTTTTTTTTTTCCTGAAATTCAATTTCTTTGTGTCTGTCTGATGCTGTGTGTGTGTGTCTGTCCCCTGCTTGTCCTCTCTAAACTTGGATATAATCGGTGCAGCCACTTACTGTATCTGCCTATATTGCCATACACTTGAATGGAGGTCAAAGGTGGTCAGTATAGATAAATGAATCAATAAATTTAAGATAAATAAATATGTATCCTTGTTGCATATATGAATGAAATAAAATATCAGTACTGTTAAAGATCCAGCCAACTTAAAATAAAAATCTAAATTATGATTAAATGTCATCTATTATCTGATGGTAAGAAAAAAATGACTCAGTGTCTTCGCAGACAAATTAAATCAGAGTGTGAAAAATTGTCTTTTGAAACAATAAGCGTATGTGATGAACAAAAATGACCAATACAGCCATCACCATGAACTGAGCCTTCAGTTGAGTGGAAATGAATTCGACTTTAAGTAAGAAGTGAATGTCACACACGTCCCCCGATGTATTCTCACACTTGATGCTCATGTTCCCGTCACCACGGCAGCGCTCGTGCGGAGTCCTCTGCTCGATTAAAATATGGCGTGGCACTAACGAGTCAGACCTTGCAGAAATTATGCACCGGCTGCTCAACCATTTCACGTGTCTGTGCACAAATAAACTCCGATCATTAGGCTTACAGCCTGCAAGTAAATTTCAGCTGTTTGTGTGTGTGTATGTGTGTGTGTGTGTGTGTGTGTGCGTGTGGCCCTGATTGAATTTGCAAGTGTTGCATATATGCAGTGCGCTAACACAGGGGTCTGCAAGGTTAATGAAAACAGGTCCCAAATACATTGGCATGGGGATGGAATTATGGATTATGACTACTTGGCTGGCTGACAACCACCTATTAACATGTCTGACACATTCTTGGACTGTCTGTCTACCTGCCAGCACACTTTTATTTGTCAGGCTTACTTATCTGCTGCCATGTACCCACTTGCTTGTGTCAGTACTCTTGCCAGTCCATTTCGAGCTGTACTGAATGTGTTATTGTCTTCTTATGTGGAGATCTTTACCTCTGCACTGACTCACTTCTCCCCTCTCTAGCTACCATTTTTTTTTTATCTCTTGTGTTTCTCAGCTGTCTATGGTAATCTAATGTCTCTCTTCATAGGGAGCTCAGCTGCATACTGAGATTAAAGCCCGCAGATGGAAAGAAAAAAAAAAGACAAGGAGATGGTGCCTGAGAGATTGGTAAATAAAACAATAGCTTAGAGTTTTTCCTCGGGTGTAGGTAATAGGCACTTTCCTCTCTCTTCACTTTATTCCAAGAAAAGTGACTCTCTCAGTTCTCTGATGCTGGTTAAGTTTGTGAAATCGCATGTTGCGTTTCCCTCTCCGTCTAAGCCAGTTTTACATTAGTTCACTCTCTTTGTATGGGAATCCACAGGTAGTCTTAAACCCCATTTCCAATGGTAAGCCTCTCAACTCTAATGCTCTTGTACTGAGAGCTTCTTTGTGCCTGTTAAGTGTGTGTGTGTGTGTGCATGTATATATGTGTGACACAGTGAGTGAAAGTGTATGTACATTCATTCTGTGAGGAAGGCTATGTACATTTAATGAGCACTGTATGCATGTGTGTGAGCGCGTGTGTGTGACACAGAGAGAAAGAGTTTTCAGTGTGTGTGTAATGTGCTGCCTCACCATGGCTTTGCCAAACCCTTTTAACATACTACAGTGGTCCTTTTACCTCCACAGCCTCACACCCAAATGGAGGGTGCAGTCCTGTCAGGCATCCTCCATTCGCCTGACAGTTGCCATGGTGACCATCACTACACCATGGAGACAGCAGTAGGAAGCTGACTGGGAGGGTGGAGAGGGGAAAGCAGCACTTAGGGATGAGAGAAAGAGGATGGCAGGTAGGGGAGAGGACGCCTGGTACAAAGGAGAGAGTTGAGAAAATGCTGAAGGAGATGTCACAAAAGCTTCGGCGGGAGCAGTTGGGGTGAGAGGAAGGAGGTGATGGAGGTGAGAGAGACTTTGACACAGGGAAACACAGACAGAGAGCCAGAGAGGAGGCTGTCAGTGTGTGTGCCTGTTTTATATATATATATATATATATATATATAAACAAAAAGTAGCACTAAAGCAAAGGCAAAATAAAATCCTGACTCCTCGAAGTTGTGTTCATTTTCCACACGAGGGAAATGGACTTCAGATGTGAGAGTGTGTCCTTTTCAGTAAATGCTAACCTTGAAAACTATTTCAGAAAAGCTATTATTCATCTAACCAGCCCCGAGTTCAATTTCAAAACTTAGACTTCTCACAAAGCAAGCTGTGGAAAAAAAATATTGCATTAGCCTTATTTACTGTGTGCTCTTTCCGGAGACAATTACAATCTGGAGCAAGAGGGGTGAGGAAGAGGAGGAGTAAGAGCAGAGGAGAGTGGAATGGGAGAGTGGGATTCTGGTTGCTTTGGCACTTACTAAAAAGCTGCATTTAGCACAGGTAAATTATAAGGCCTATTTCTGTTGTGAGCCTGCTATGAATGCTCCAGCAATTCTGCACCTCTTTTCTGCCTGTGGCTGTGTGACTCTATGTGTGTATGTGTGTGTGCATGTGTTTTTATTGGAGAGTAAAAGTGAGTGGAAATGTGCTTCTGCTAAGTATGTGTATATGTATGCATAGATATATGTGTGTCTTTGCACACCACCCCCAAATAAAGCTCACATGCCGGAGGGGCCAAACATCAAGGCGCTGTTGTTCCTTATTAGGAGTCCCAGTGGCTTTAACAGAATTAGCAGAAAGAGGCAAGCAGTGCCGCGCCCTCTGATGAGTTGATCTCAGCACTGATACCTGTCACATTTAAAAGCCTCAGTCTGCACACCGTAGAGAATCAGATTTATACATGCGAAGGGCAAATACATTAGCAGAAACACAAACCTGTCAGTCGCATTTCCCAAGCATGCTCTGATAACAATGGATGAAGAGACAGAGAGAGAGAGAGAGAGAGAGAGAGAGAGGTGGGGAAATTCATCTACTGAAAAAACAAACAGTTTGTATCTGAAGGTTTTTGCTTTAAGACTGTAAATTATATGAGCACTGCAAAACAAAACAAGGCTACTGCTGCCTTCTCTCCCTTCTCTCTGGTGCTTGGAAGTCCTAATATTAAGACACAAAGGGAGCGAGGTAATGGAAGGAATAAATCTTAACTTGGTGAGTCATATTATGCTGCTTGTGGAGTCTGAGTATGGCACATATTTCTCAGTGAGAGTGAGAGAGAGAGAGAGAGGCCGACTCACTACTGAGAGCATGATGACAAATATTTCAATCTGGATGGAATATGCCTCCTTGTTCCTCACCCAATGCTTTAGACCAAGTCATCTGTGTTTCACTGCCGAGGAAGTGGGAATCAGAGATGGGTTAAATGGTGTTTGCAAAATACTCGCGGTATTTGTTGCATCTCGCCGGTAGTAACAGATGGGTGGGGGTTTGCCATGGGACAGAAGAAAGTGCTCCAAACAGGAGCAACATTTGCAGCACATGTATGCTGAAATCTGAAGGTAATTCTTGAGGTTGTTTTTTTTTGTTTGTTTTTTTTTTTTCCATTTATTTGAATGAAGTTCACAGACTCAGTTGCTGTTTAACACTGGATAACACGCTGAATCGCATCACATCACATCATGGGTATGAAAATTTAAAGCTCCTAAAGACCTGGCTTAAGCTGTTCAGTTCCCTCCTTGTAATGTTAAAGGGGGATTCCACTGATTTTAAATGTGAAGTACAGTGTCTGTGAAGGAGCTGAGTTGCATTCTGGGAAATGTAGAGGACTGTATTTTGGGGTCTTCGTCCATAACAGAGACTGAAATTTAGAATGCCTGCTGCTTTGATTCTGATGATTCTTTAACAAATCAATTTGTGACTCCCTTAACTTGAAAGTGTGATTCTGAATGAATGAGCTACCCTTATATGTGCAATTACTACTTGCCATTGAAGCTGTTACTGAACTTGATATCTTTTCATGTTTACAACCTGTCTACAGATCTTACTTTCCACATGAGGGTCTTTACCTCCCTTTTCTCCCAAGAATTAAATAAGTGACAGTATGTATGGTGATGATTAATAAAATTGGCTCGATAGGGTTCATTATGTCTCTGATTACAAGGATATTATTTGGCTTTCTTATATAGCAGACAAGTGATTCTTTCCATACCTTTACATGTTTCAGCAGTGTAGAAAACGGAAGTACATACAGCAGGGAGATGTTATAACCCACGGGAAAAAGAACACCAAAAGCAATGCAAAAAAGAAACAGGAAAGAGACAGACCGTTGAGCCATTGAAACATGTAAAGGTATGGAAAGAATCACTAGTCTGCTATATAACAAAGCCCAACAATCTAATAATATTGATGGGCTAATGTCACATTCCACAATAACATAAATAGGATGTAAAAAGTCCATTACTGCTTTTAGTAAATGAGCGAGCTGAGCACAGAGCAAGAACCACTGCTTTTT
Organism: Caranx ignobilis; assembly: GCA_021432705.1. Classification (NCBI taxonomy): domain Eukaryota; kingdom Metazoa; phylum Chordata; class Actinopteri; order Carangiformes; family Carangidae; genus Caranx; species Caranx ignobilis. Next base: position 21,535,373 of record MU269982.1, on the reverse strand, counting down.
GCTTTTTGCTTTTTGCAACTTCTGTGACACGCCATTTTTCAACTGAGCCCTGACCTCCTCAGCGACAGGAGCAAGGACAGAAATAGAAATCTCTCATGTGGAATCAGCAAAACAGTTTGAACTTGGCATAAAACTCTATGTTTGCGTGCGACCAAAAGAGCTGATTATGAAAATAGGGTTTTAGGGCCTTTAGATAAATCATATGTTGTGCTGTTTCCTGTTGGGTACTGTACTGCACCTGCGTTGCACCACAGCAGAACATCAGCATGATCAGTATGAGAATGTCATATTTAATCATACAGTTGTGACACAATAAAACAAACAAAAAAAAATCTCTGTTAATTTCTCTTTGAGGTTGACAGACAGTATGAGCAAGATGGTGATAAGAATCGACAGTGTGCAGCTGCCTCTGTAGCAGCAGTGGATGCAGGGGGAGGTTGGATGTGGGGTGAGTCGTGCTGCTGGAAATGTTTTATGTGTTCCCAGTGACAATTAGAAGTGGAGCATGGTTTTGTCGAGGCTATCCCTGACATGGGAGACGAAAAGGAACCCGCTTTACAGCAGTACACAGTGTCAAAATGAGTTAAATTGACAGTTGTAGGTATATGCATGATGTCAAGTTGACAATGATGTTGTTGTGGAAAAAACGGAAATAATTTGACAGGTGGGAAATGTTAGTTTAGACCCCATGTGTTTTCAAGCGAGGAAGGATGTGTCATTGACAAGCTGCACTGATGCAACCTGGAGAAATCTGAGATGAAAAGCACACTTCCTGTGCGGCCTAATCAGGTTCCCGCCTGCCACCGGTGCCATAGACACAGCTCGCTCTAACCCTATTATTTCAGACGCAATCACCAAAAAAAAAAAAAAAAAAAAGTCTGTGACGAGATAAACAAATAGCTGTCTCCATTTCTTGTCCTTGACATTGCAAAATAATGTAAGGATAAATATATAAAACTCAGAATTCATCACAGTGAGCTTTTTGGGCAAGCAATGATGAAGCAATCAAAGTGAAGAGTAATTTTAAAAGCAGAGCTAATGCAGCAATCAGCTTTGGGTGATTTGTCAATAGCAAGCAATTCATGCTTCTGCTCTAGTGCAATGCCCTGCAGGTAAACAAGGGAAGCCAATGAGAAGCATTCAAGAGCACTCTTCCTCTCCACTACACACACACACACACGTGTGCACATACGCGCACACGCTTCCTCATCTGTTGTTGTCAGCATGTTAATCAGGCTTCGGTATGGTTGTAGCCCTGAGGCGCTGTGTGATATAAACACAGATAGAATAAATATCTCATTTGAGTACCTTTAAATGACTAACTTTGTTGTCTTCCTCCCCGATGACTCGGAGAAGAAAGTTTGTGATTAAGTATTTATGCTGTTTAGTGTTCAACAAGGCCACTATCTCTCAGATGCTGAAGCATTAAATCTTAAAAAAGAATGATACCGCACAATGTGGCGCTGTGAGTGCTGCTGACCTTTCTGTGAGAGGCCATTGGAGGTACACGGCTGGCATTTTAGACGAGATCATTACGGCTCTGGTTTTAATTGAAGCTTTTATCCCAGGTGTAATCAGGGCTAAATAAACAACGCCGGAATCATCCAAGACCCAATTAGGCCTATGGGGAGAGTTGTGTGTGGAGATGCAATGTGCTGCTTCTTCATAATCAGCCGAAACTAATACTTGATGAAAGAGTCTGATATCTCTACCTGTCTCTGCAACTAATTGTCTGTAATTAGTACAAGGCAGGGGTAATTGTAAAGGTTGATGTTATTATGAGAAATATCATTGGGTACAATATTCAAATTTCCTATTGTGTGGGCTTTGAAAAAAATGCCAGTGGAACGCCTTTAATTGCTGTCATAATGGGCACGCTCATGTGGGAATATTACATGATACCATAAAGACATACAGAGGATGATTTGAGAGATGAGGCTTCATTAGGATGATTTTGTCATCTCCTAATCACTGTTGAAATGGAAGCCGTCGACAAGAGTTAAGCTTCACATGATCCCTGTTAATGGTAACAATGATAAAGACCTCCAAATGACTCCACACCTCTGTGGCCAAGGGATGGGGGGGGGGGGGGCTGACACAGAAAAGTAAAAATGTACCGGTGACACTCCTTCACTAGTTAATTAAGTGACGAAACAAGCCTGGAAATCCCCTGAATCAAATTACACGATGGGGTGAAACGCATAAAGTATATACACTACTGCTGCTGTGTAACAAATAGGCTTAATGCAATCACACATCTTTAATGAAATCATGTGAATTAATGTCTTAGATCTTTGCTTTTATGAATTTGCCTCCGGTGGCCAATGCACCAGGAAGTCAACGGAAATTATTCAGCCGTTGCTCTGTGGAACAAAGTATGTGTGTGTGTCAGCACATGCCCAGGAGGGAACTGGGAAGTAATAGGACAATGAGGGATGACGCACTTATTCCTTGATATTGCAATGTTATGTGTGTGTGTATATAAGAGTACTTTTCATATGTTAATACATCTACTTCTGCAATGATTTAAATGTAAATGTAGGCAATTACCCATTCAATTACTACCGCTTAACATATGGAGCAAGTTTTCTACTATCATTGTCCTCATCTGCTGGGGGTCATGTCACAAAAATGGGTCACATGTGTTTTGATTAGATTGCATGTATGTAAATAAAAAAGAGAGAAAGAAATAGCACATATTTTCAAGTGTATTGAATTTCTAATGCCTGAGTGTTATTGCTGCTGCAGCATCCAGCTGTAGTGTCACCATACTGTCACCCTCCAACAGTTGTTGCAGACAAGTCACTGCTAAAAGCAGTTTACAGAAAATGAGCTCCTCTCTCAGTATCCCTGATAATGCTCTGAAATGAAAAATAATAACAATGAAAAAGTAAGTTGGTTGACAAATGAATGTTGTGTCAGTAAATATCATTTCCACACCAGCTTTTGCTGAACTGACTTGACAAATCTTTTCAATTTGTTAAGCTTTATAGAAGATTTGGAAAAAAAAGTGTGTGGTCAATAAATCCATACCTTGTACTATTACAAACTGACTAGTTCAACAACTAAAGTTGAACTTTATTATTATTATCATTTTTAGTATTATTATTCCTCCAACCTTCAGAGTGTCTACATAGGTCATTTGTATGGATAGTAGTGAACCAGAATCAGGTAACCCAGACCTCTGTTATCATGGAAACAATAACTCACGGTTATGTAGGGTTATGAAAGGGTCATGCTTTAGGTTAGGAGTAGGTTAAAGCTACAGTAAGTTGACGAAAGTAAAGCAAAGTAAAGTCCACAACTCAGCTGGAAATTTCACAGTGATAGATACAACCTTCAGGTCCCTCTCCGAACCTCTGAAGCTTTAAGGCTCGAAAACTAGCTGGTTATGTTTGGGGGTTCAGAAACTTAAATAAACAGCTTCCTAAGGTTATAGGGCCTTTGTTATATGGTGACAAAACTAAGCGAGAGGTTAAAGATGTGGCTGTATATGCTACATCAACCAACTTCTGCTATTGCCCTTATATCACTATCACTGTGGCCTCTCGAGGTCACCCCCAGATGACATGTTTTTTTTGTTTTTTGTTTTTTTACAACAGGACAGTATAAAAACAATGATAAAAACAAATTATACTCATCCATCTATGAATCAATGAAAGTAATGAACTCAAATGGCCCTATCCATATGCTCATGTGTGGTAAAGCTCAGTACAAGCACAGGAACAGTCCACTGAAGCAAAGAGTTAAGGAAACTGAAGACAATGTGGACTGGCTTCCAACCTCTGTGCCCTGTTCCCAGCTCCCGCTCGATCTTGCGACTCATTGTAAATGCATTGAGAGGTAAGTGGATGTGGAGTTGACTTTTCACAGCGTGAATGAGAGCGACTGTGGCTGTGATAATGATAAAAAATAAAAAAATGTCAGCAGCTCATCTGATACACGGCAACATGGCTTAGTGATCGACTCACCTACAACCCCACAGGGGTTACGTTACAACACTCTTTGTTAGCTAAATGTCAGGGCCCCACCTGGCTCCTATCATACACTGTCTGATACCCCAGGCAGCAGTCACAGATTCTGCTGAGGTCCAAGGGTTCAATCTCTGTTTCTCGGTCAGTTTAGAGCCAAACATACTGGGCTGCACACCTATCAGAGCAAGGTGAGGGTGAAGAGGAGGGACTCCAGCCTGCTTTTCAATTGAGGACCAGCCATAGATTTCAACATGTTTCTTATCAACAGCAGTGACCTCTCACCTTTACTTCCTATCAAAAGTGAAAAAGAAAATGTTAATTTTTCCTTTGAACAGCTTTCAACATAACTATAAACAAAATATAATAAAGTATAATAGAATTAATTATGTATGCAGAAGAATACCAAACTCTAAATGTTAAAGATGCAACTTGTGTTATGAAAAAAAAAGTGTTTTATTTATTCTGTGTTGGTCTCTGGGATTACAAGAGCATGGAAACTGCAGGGATTGATAACACCTGATTAACCAAACTGCATGGAACCTAGGAGTACATTTTAAAATTTTGACCGTGCTTGGTTTTTTTATGTTAGTAAATCATGAAAGCAGCATCTGCTGTGGTGCGTATTTAGTTAGGAGTGCCTCGTGAATAGATGTGGTCAGACTCGACATAATGGCACTGTTTGGAATACATTTTTCACATGCTCTTGACTCCCCTGAACCTGAGCAGCTGTGGCGTTTGCATGCTATCTGAGGATCTTTCGGGGAGGTTTGATTTAAGTCATTCAGGAGAATAATGGGGGAGGAGGTTATTGGTGATGTGGTTATTGTCAAGCATAACGTATTTTGCACTTTTCAGGTGTAATGCTGATTGTGGGGTGAGTGCCTCTTCACTCACTCAAAAACATTGCATGAGCCTAATGTTAGCCTACATCTACTGGCGCTGGAGGGAGGATGGAAGTGGGTGCTTAAATGTGTCTGTGTGACTGCCCACATCAGCAACATTCAATTACTACTGAAAGTTAAACCGTCGACTTTCAGACCCTTGCAGTGTTGTTATATGCACAGATATTGACCATCCACACATTTACCACCACCTAGAATCCATTCAGTGACCAGGCTCTCACTTTGTGTCTCACTTTTCTGCAGTAACACCTACACACAGTACATTAACTTGAGATGCATTTACTGGCATTTGTCAGCACAATCCCAATATAAAAACGTTCGATGTGTTTTCGCATGGCCGTGTTGGCTATTTATTGGAATTGATAACCACTTTTTATGGTTTGGTGGGGTCTTTATCAATGGCTCTGTAAGTCTTCCTGCAATCACAGCTCAACCCTATCATGTCCACTATGCCTCCACCCCATCCTATCCACATGGGAGAAGAAGTTTATCTTACCCTAATGGTCTGCATCTGAGCTGAATAATCCCACTGTATCTTCACTGTGAATGGAAACAGAACAGAGCAACCGTCTCACAACCATCATACCACTGTCATTGTTTATGGTGATATATTTTATCACTGTTGTGCGCCCAGACTAAAGTGGATATCAAATAATATAGTGCATTTTCCAGCATGCGTTCATTGTTTTGGTTACCTTTGCATTTATAGGTTAACAGCTTGCAATGTATAACAAGCACTAAAGCAAGCAAGGTGTCTGCTTGTATCCATGGTGATTGCTGCCTTCAGAGTATATGGCAAGAAATTACCTATTTATTTATACGCTCCCACTGACTACAGATTGTCCTCCACAGCTGTGGGCCTGACATCATGCAGAGTGGAGCAGTAAGTGAGGAGGGACTGATTTGAAAAAGGGCACGTACTTCTTTGAAAATGCACACTTCCTGTGAAACTGTGACTCTTTTGCCTTTGTTGCAGTGGTGAGCAGCATGTCATTACAAAGCTGTGGGAGTTAAATGAAGTGCAGGCGGCACTTGTAGCAGGTACTATGTTGAATGTGTATCAGCTGATAATCAAAGAGCAGCAGGTACTGGTTGAAGCTGTGGTCACAGTTCTTGTTCAGGATTTGATGTTGTGAAACACGTAATTATCAGGTAAAGAAACACTATGAATTCAACAGAGTCATTTCATGAACACGTTCAGTGCCTGTTAGGTTTAACAGAACAAGATGGACAAGGATCTGAACTAGCTATAAAAACTCCAACCAATAAAATCATTTCTGTTTTAAGCTCACTTTGTCATCCAGTATTATCAAACAGCCTTATAGCCTTATGTTACATTATAGACCCTGCTATGACATAATGGACAGGAGTTTTTTTTTTTTAAGAGTACCAGACCAACACTTGCATCTTCTACATAGAGTCTTAAAAAGGAACTATGCAGGATTTTACCATAGCTATGCTACATTTTTACCTTAATTAAACAGTTTCAGTAACTGTGATGGTTAAATAAATGTCTTGTAACGTGTTATGAGGGAAAATGGAGGCTACAGCTCTCTGCCCTCCACCTGGCGTCTCTGGGCTGAAAACCAACCTTACAACATCAGTGCAGCATCAGTGCATAACGTTATCCACTGCTCCATGGATTGCTTTTCGCTGGCTTCGTTAAAAACAAATGCACATGGAGGGTTAGCAAAATCAGACTTGCATAGTTCCTATTTAAATTTGTTTAACCAGGGAGTTTCCTTACATCTAATTATCATGTGTCTTTCAGAATTAGTCTATTGTATTAAGTATTAATGAAAGTCAGTTTTAAAAGCAGGAGTTCCTGACAGCACGTGTGACGCGTGCAAATCCCTGACGGATGAGAATAAATTGGAAGTGAGTCTTTGCTGCAGCAGCAGACCAGGAAACTGAAACATCTAACAGCCAAGAATTTCCAGTGTCAGAGAGTATCCTGATAAGGAACTCAGAAAGACAGTTAGAGAAAAAGCTAATAGTCAGAGGAAAGTATGGTGACCACTTTTGAGAGCCTGACAGATGGGTTTGAGTATGTGACTGATAGACAACCTGCATAAATGTTACAGCACTTTCTGCTTTAATGGAAGAATTTCATGTTTCATTTTTTTCCCCCCCAGAGAAAAGGATGAGAACTCTCTTCTCCTTGAATTGTACTCTTTCCAAATACAGATGGGAAATAGGCAGGTGGGTTGTAAATCAGTCATCTCATATTGTACCTAGTATGATAGCTGGCTCATGTAATGCATCACACAATAATTATTGACTTGCTCATTAACATTAATTATTGAAAGCATGTGTGTAATATACAATTGATTGTGGATACATGAATCTTTATCTGAACAGAGCATAAGAGCACATCAGGGTTGTTAAATTCGTAGTAGTCTGATGTGTTGAGAGTTAAGCCTTTGACGCCTGGAGTATCAAATGTGATACATACAACTCTATATCATCAGTCTTACTTTTTCTTTTAAAAATCTTATGTAAAAAACATCAAATTTAAACTGTAAATTGTGAGCAATACGTTTTAAAAAATCTGGATATATCAACTATGATACAAATGAAATTAAAATTATTACTTAGTATTTCTTTATTTTTTTACATGGTTGGTCAGAAGGCCCTATGAAGACTCCACTTTCAAAGAATTAGAATTTTCTGTCAGTGATTTGATAATTCAGGCGTCAAAGGGTTAAAAGACTCAGTTTCACAAAATCTTGCTTCATTGCACAAAACATTACCAGATATTAAGGTATCATTTCTGTGCAGGGAAGCTGTGATCTGGATGTTTTCATACTGCCAGCAGTTACAGCTGTTACCTATATGCATGGGCTGCTTTAAGGACACAGATATGTGTCTGGGCAGAGCCTTTCATGGAGAGTTTAAGGTCATTCAACTCATCACCTTCCATATTTTGCTCCCTCTGTACTTTCTAGTGCTGTTACGAATGAATATGCCAGTCCCAACACCTAAGGGCACTTTGGCAACATGGCCATCCTGCATACTTGAACCTACAACCTTGACAATTTGCCATTAGCGCGACATTCTCAAAGTCCCTGCAAGCCACGAGGCCAGGTGTCTCACTAAGAGCCACTCAGCCTCTTTTTTTTCACCCTGAGCAACATTACAGTTACTAACAGGGAAGAGCTTTGAGCGAGCAATCTGTTGCCAGCTACACATTGGTTCCACAGGTACTAGCACTGAAGATGCGTAAAAAAGACCTGAGGATAGCACTGTGTCCAGCACAACCCCCCTCTGAGGAATATCAATAATTCAAAAGGACGAAGTTTCTGATACATGAGAGTAAAATGCAGCCTGCTCTCCCCCTCCTGTGTCAGTATTTTGACAGGGAGTGCGAAGAGGGGAAGGAATCCGAGGGGACCCTGCCATGTAAAGTGTTCTTTCATGTTTTGCAAAGTGAGTGCTACCTCTCCCTCTACATCCATGAAATGGAGAGTTAAGAAGAAGCCACTGTGAGGGTACAGTCTGTTCGGACTGACTGACTAACTTAACGACTGACTGGCAGGGAAAATGACTGAGCTTCATGCCGCCGGTCTCTTCTTCAATGCCACTGCTCCCACTTCTGGTGTCTCACTCTGTTTCTCACTTCTTCTGTCTTTAAGCGTTAATTTTTTTTTTCTTTCATTTTACACACCCTCACCTCCCACAGCAAAAAGAATAGGAGCGGAGGGAAGCTCATTACAGTTATGCGGAGGAGAGAGAATAACGCACAGGGAGACGGAGAGAGCAGCAGAGAGGAAGGGGGTGAGAATAAAACAAATGGAGAGGAGTGTACAAAAGGTAATGAGGCCAAAAGAAAGGGAGCGACTAGAAGGAGTATGATAACAAGATAATGTGCTGCTGTCATTGTAGTCCTGACTTAAAACAAATGGTTACTATCGGCTTCAACGGTTTCCCATTGTGTTGGTTTCTGGGGCGATGTGTACTTACTAGTCACAGCCGAGGAACATGTTCTTAAAAAACACAACAAGAACAGGCAGCTGTATTATCTAAAACACAATTCATCACGGTTTGCAGACAGGAGTTAAAACAGGTAGAAAGCAGTCAACCGCATTTGGGTTGCACATCGCAACTAATCACTTAACTCTCCTCCCAAAAGTATCTTTGTGCTGTGATGTTCAAACATGCACACACGTACTGAGACGGGGTGTACGCCTCAAACACTCCTTTAATTATGCTGTGAAGTTTTCTCCCCGATGCCCTAGTTATTCTGGGGAGTGGGGACACGGTGGAGTCTTTAGGGACAGGCGACGCTCTCTGAAGTGGGTGAAGGAGGATGGAAAACGTCCCTGGTGGCACCAGGGGAAGACCACGTCAGTGCTCTCAGGGGGAAAGAGCAATTCAGGACCTTGTTTTCTCCCTCTCTTTGTGCTGTCTCCAACACATGAAAAGAAAACAAGACAACATCTCAGAACAGCTTCTTGTCTTTCTGGGAACATAATGATACTGTATATAAATAAATAAAAAGAGGGAATGAAGTCGTCAGATAGGCTATTAGTGTTTCACAGTAAGTTCTTTGCTGTCTTTTTTTTCTTTTCTTTTCTTTTGAATTAATCTCAAGAAGCACCTCTACAAACTGTACATTTACTGAATGTTACTGTTTTTAGGTTGAAATAGCACACTCACAAAGCAACTAGGCCACAAGTAAGAAGAAAGGGATTTGGATTTTTGTAAATTTGCTGCTGAGTGTGGGGTCTTGCAAGAAGCAGGTGGTGATTGTTGTTTGACAAGAGCTCCCAATATAGTTGTCTTTATAATATAAGAGGTTATAATATGTCCTCCAGGGAACATTAGGCCACAGGGCAGATGGGAGGCTACTGTGGGTTCCTATCTGAAAGTAACCAGGGAGGGATTAAGCCAAGCTGGTTAGCATGCTGACTTTACTGGGACAAAAGGCGTAATAGAAATGAGGGTTGAGGGGTACTCCAGTGGGTGAGTGGTTACAAAGCATCTCCTATTTGGGATCGCCGGCTCGACTCCCAACCAGGATGATCATTTACTGCGTGTCTGTTCCCCCATTCTCTATCCCTGTTTCCTGTCATTCCTCTACTGCCCTATCAAATAAAAGGCAAAGTATGAAACATCATGCTGAACTTACAACATTTCCTCTAGACTGGTAAATAAACAGCTGTTGATGCTAAGGCTGGCTATGTAGCCCTAATTCACAGTAAACAGTCAAACATATATCTTCTAACTGATTGTAAATGTTTCCCATATAAAGAAAAGTTCTAAACGTGATCTGTGTGAGTCAACCACACTGTGAATATAATAGATTAACAGTATTTTGATTATTATAATCATGATGGAAAAGTTGTGGCATGGTTAAGACAAGGGTTGACACTGTTGCCTCTCAGCAAGATGTTTTGGGTTTAATTCCCAGAACAGAGACTTCCTTTGTGGAGGTTGTGTTCATGTTCTCCCTGTGTGTCTGTGCGGGTTCTCTCCTCCCACAGCTCAAAGACACTGATTAGGGGATTGTAGGTTTCAATGTGAGTGTGTGTGCATTTGATCATCTCAATACATCAACCCTGTTATACTGTAAAGTGGCAGCCTGTCCAGGTTGCACCCCTCCCTCACCATGTCAGCTGGGATTGGCTCCTGTACTTATCTGTGCAGGGTGCCCCCCAACAACTCAGCACAGATAAGTAGTATAGACAACAGATGATGACAAAGGTCATGTAGACCACTGCCCATACACTCCATGATGATGAAAGTTCAGCACACCTGTTGTGTAGGGCCTCTGTTACAGGAGACACCACTGTGGGCTGCATTGGACTTTAAGGACACACAATCTGAAAGGGTGTTCAGCTGGTGGTAAAAATAGTTGTGTTTGAAGGATTATGATGCCTTAATCCAAATCAGGCTTGGATTTAATACATGTTCAGGGCGAGGAGCCTCATAGTGGGCCAAATCATTTCATAAAATATTTTATTGAAACTACCATCTTAGCATGTAACAAGAGTGTTATTGTTAAAGAGAACCATTGTGTCCGGGTCTCTGGTGTCCATACCTAACATCACCTGAATGTCATCTATTTCAGTTAAATTAAATTTTCAATTTCTGTTTGATTCCTAACACAGGACGCTGATACTCTCCACAGTAACTGTATTCATTTCACTCTTGTATAATGCTTCTGTGACACAGAGCAGGGAGGCAGCGACTGAATGCGATAGTGATAATGACTTTTACAGTTGTTGTGCATCACACTGAAACAAAGTTTTTGTTGTTAAGTGGGATCCCTGAGCAAAAAAACTGTAAATGTTCACACATAAATTCATATATAATATCTCTTCAAATATTCAAACTTATCACACTACATGATGTGCTATGTCTTGCACTAGTGTGTTTCATCTGCTGTGTGAGTAAGAGTTGTACGTGTGACTCTCTCAGTCACTCAGTGTCACTGACTCAATCAAAACAAGAGGCTTGTGTTAATTTTCAAAAGAACCAGTCAAGAAACTCAGCTTTTCCTATTTGTAATCAGCATATGCTCACTTACATACAAGCTCCATCACCAACTGTCAGCTGCATTTTAACGTGTCTCTAAGCGTCTGACCGCATTCATATTCCCACATCAGGTGGCTTGAAAGCCTGTAATTGACAGAATGGTCTATCTGCTGCTGCCAGTCTTTTGGACACTAGATAATTAGCTCAATATTATGACTCATATTAAAATTAATTTACACAGTGGCCTGCATCACACTCATGGGTCAAGTCTCTGATTCTGTATATAATAACTGCCGCTCTTTCATTTCATCTGTGTTCTTTTTTTTATTTATCCCCTCTCTGTCTCATCACTTTTTAAGTTCTATCTAATTAATAGAGTCCTTGTTAAATGGTAGCTCCTCTAATTGATGGTCTGAGTGATAATTAGCAACTTTCAGCAGGGCTTCTAGCTGCTATTAGGAGGCATTCAACAACAAGTTATGAGACTCTATTATGTATCAAATGAAAAAGAGAATTGTACTTTTTTTCCCATGATTTTGTCTCACAATATTAGAGATCATGAGGAAATAATCCTGTAAACACATGCAAACACATACTACATAATAATCAGGATAAGTTTTGAGGTCCAATTTTCAATTTCAAGTATTATGGTAAATGCTGCACTTACAATTGCACAGTCACTTTAGGTATTGATCAAACTAAATAAATGAATAAATAAATAAATAAATAAATAGGTGAAATATCCAGGTTGACCAAGTCAAATAAAAAAAGGGAATACATAAGCAAGTCTTCACACCTCTGTGTTAACCGTAGCATGTGTAAGGCAGCACTGCATACCAAATTCATCAGGATTAACAGATGGCTCAGTATTGCAATGTTGAAATTTCACACTGTGTATAATTTACAGCTCCAGTGATACCTACCTACCGTTGCACAGCTAAAGCCCTATAGTGCTAAAGAAACTATCTGAACAGTTAAAAAACTAAATCATGACAAAATGCTACATAAACCATGTGTTAAGGCTGGAACCCAAATGCAGCACTCAAGGGACTAGGGGTGAGTAGAAATCAAAAGGGAGTTTACTGAGAATGGGGTAAGACGACTGATTGGACTGAAGCTCTGAGCCAGGGGAGGCGGGGAAAGGGAAGTTGGGGGGCAGGGGAACTGTGTGAAGATGGCTGGGGTCTTGAAGAAGAAGTCCTGCAGGGTTTCAGATGAAGCAGGGTTGAGACGTCGTGGATAGATTTAGACAGGAATTAGCAAAAGCTGCTTTCACAAATCAGCAATGCTCTACTGGCAGGAATGAGACCAACTGTATGACAGGGTTTACAGCCTGGCAGCAAGAAGAACCAGGAACCAGGCATCAGAGCAGGATGTGGAACACCTGGTAGCACCAACACCAGCACAGCAGTCTGCACTCATGCAATCAACACTGGCAAAGAAATAACACACATACACAGAAAGAGCGGGAGAGAGATGTGAGGAGGGAGAGTGGCTGCCAGCTGGGAGGGAGTGGTGACAAAAGTGAAGGGCCTGACATTCAAAGCAAACATTTAGCTATAGGATTTCGGTGTGTTCCTATCAGTCCACGAAGCTCGTCAGAACGCAACCACCTAAATTTCATCACAGAGGCTTCTTGTCGCATTTGCTGCCAAAACTGCCAGACACGCCAACTTCAAACAGTTATCCCTGTTGCTAATGAGTAAAAAGATGCATCCTGCGTTTGAATCCACTGAGCACCACCTTCTCTGAAAAACACATTTCCCTCTCCGTCTTCTAACCCACCCCCTTCATCCCCTCCACCACTTAGCAATTGAACTCTGAAGTGCCAGCACGCAAATCAAGCACTAATCCATTTGAAGCTGACAGAGCGTCCTGATTACGGCGGCAGCTTTCTTCTTCAAACGTCCCATCACCGTCATCTATCCAGGAACACATGTCGAAACATAAAAGAGCTCCCAAGTTCAATTAGCCGATCAATTGTTTGTCGGATGTGCCAACAAACTAGGGGCAAATTGTCATACACGCACCTGCGCCCGGGAATTTAAGCCATAGAGTTTGCATGAAGGCACAGACTCACACATAAGGCACAGTAATTTATGGAGAGATATCGCCCAGCACTTATTATACTTGTCACTTAATATTTAGATATTAGAATTAACAGGATGAGACAGAAAGCCTTGTGTTGAGATATGAATGAAGAAGGATGGAGGGACAAGGTGAAACACTCTGGTAATTAAAACTGCTTTCTTCCCAACTGCCAATGAAACTGCAACAAAAGTTCCCTGTTGAGCTGGAGACATGTTGTTTACAGGCTGTCTCACCATCCCATTCTCATGGACACGGTGTCTTAGAAAAGCCTCGGTAGAATATCTTCAATGTTAGTAAAAGCATGTGCAAGGTCGACGTCATTGTGACCTCACAAAACACTTTTGAGTCATTACTCAAGACTTCACACAGTAATTCTGACAAAGTTTCACACAAATTGTTAAATTTTAGATCACCCTGCCCCCACTGGGATGCAATCTGAAACTAGAGTGGCAGAGGCAGACGACCGCAAGGCTGTAGTTGTGGTTCTTTCAATGAAATCCTCAGTGTTTCTCTGTACAGAATCAGGAGAATCCTCAGGATAGTCTGACAACAGTGTGGGTTTATGGGTTTCTACTCTCTTCGTGCTATGGCAGGTATCTCTACAAGTTTTAACAGCCATTACTATGGAGAAGATGCCAGACACAGACCCAAAATTGTTTCTCTTTCTTGTTCATGCAGGGAACAAACTTTGTGATGTTTTTTTTTTTCTTTTTCTTTTAAACCAAACACAGACTTTGATTGATTTCTCACTTCAGACCAGCATCAGTCAGTCAGTAGAGCTCCTTAACAAGCTGAACATCAGACACAAAGCATCACATCACAGAGGAAGATATACACAGAGCGAGAACGGGAAAGGTCAAGAAGACCCAGGTGAGAAGCTAAACAGGTAGTCAAGACCATACACTGCTTCATTCTTATACTGGCGGCTTTGCCTCTCTCTCATCCCTTTTCTTCTTGTGGTGTTCCCTTCCTTACATTTCCTAAGAGTTTGTCTTCATCTTTGTGGCCTTCCCAACTCCTGCTACAGCTATACCACCTACTGCTTCCAATCACTCCTTCCACTCCATAAGCTCCTACAGTGTGTAAACCCTTGCTCCTCACTCCATTCTGCTCCAGACCGTCAGTTCAGTGTCACCTGCCTTGCCTTGGCTCCTTGTCGTGTTAATAAACCCCCAGCCTGAGATCCAGTACCCAGCCCGCTCTATGTTCATCCCAGTCCTTTGCTCTGCTGCCCGTCCTGCTCCCCAGTGTTTCCTTAGCCCAGTCATAAGCTTTTATTCCTAAATTCTCTGTGGCTGAGTTCTACCCTTGGTTCCAGGTAAAGCTTCAAAAGGGAACAAATTCATCCAGCATCCAGCATTTTAAACATCATCTGCATGCATTTGCATCACATATAGTCTGATGATTTGAATTATGTCAAAAACATTGCAACCACCTGGCTAATAAGGTTGCATCTGAAAGTAATATTGCCAACCTAACTGTGGTTTGCCAAATCAAAGGGGTACATAGAAAAAAAAACCTAAAGCACAAGTGGGTTTTTTTCTAGACACAGGTCAACCCACAAAAAAGGAAACTGATACATTTCACTCTTCCAGCAGAGTTTGCCTTTCTGTTCAGATTGAGGACTCACACAACTGGTTAGTTTTCATCAATCAATCAATACTCTGGAATTCATTGATTCCTACATATCATTTCATGCTTGCTGCCATAGATGTGTCACGTCTCTGTCATGATCCATGGGTTGGTGCTCAGTGTCAGAGGTTCAGTGTGAAACGCATCTGACTGTGTGTCTTTTAAACTTATTCTACGGCCGCCATCACTCTAGCATAAGCACGGTGTTGATGATTTAATTGCACTGTGCTCAGCAGGTGACTGCTGCGTTAAGGAGTCATGTGCACAGAATAATGGCTAAAATGAGCTTACATCACTGCCACTGAATACCTTATTAATGCTGCAGAGTCATTTGACTGATGACAAAGGCCAGATTTTAGTGTTGATGGGTTTTTTGAACAGAGTAAATGGGTTTGAGCACAAGTTGATGAATAGCTTATATAAAAAAATCATTTGTATAGCTTTAAGTTTTTAATGTACAAAGGGTTTTCATGAGGACTGAGTTACTGGTACCTAACACTGTCTACACAGATAATTGAACCCAGGACACGCAAACAACCCCCTCCACGGCATTACTTCATATCTCTCCCTGAAATGACATGACTTTCAGTTTCTACTTGCTACTCAAAACCACAACCATAACCTTCCCCTTAAGCTGTGGCATATTAAAAGACAGCACCATACTCCACCAACTCCTCCTCATGGGTCACAGTCATTTTTTAAGTCACACTTTTTCATGCACATAACCTCACCTGCACCACTGCCAGCTAATTTGATTTCAAATGCTAACTGACGTTGATTGCTTTGCTTAATAGTAATTAGTGCTGTGAAAATTTATCACCCCCCCCCCCCCCAAATATTACTCCAAGCTGTCGCATCTGTCTCCATCTCTCCCCATGACTCAGCCTTTCTCTCTTTCCCTTTCCGTATCTCTAACTCAAGCCACCTTGCTCTAATTTTCTCCATTCTCTCTCACCTCTCCTCCAGTGCTTGATAATTTCTCTCTCTCTCTCTCTCTCTCTCTCTCTCTCGCTCTCCTGCTCACTTTACTTTCTCTTTTCTTCTTTCACCAAAATTCTCATTTGCTCTCTTCCCTCTCATCTTTCTCTGTTCCTTCATGACTCAGCCTCTCCTTCCTTCTCTTTACCTTTCTCAGTTTCTCTCGACTTTCTTTGCAGGCAAGAAGTCACAGAGATCAAAGGGAGGGAAAGATGGAAAGAGGCAAAGCTAACCCCCACGCATATCTCTTGCCTGCACTTTCTTTTCATTCACACCCCAGCTGCTGAATCTTAAAGTCTGTCTTCCTCTAAACATCTCTAGACATATTCATTCCAACTTATCACTTCGTTCCTCTTATCCTCTTCTCTTACACTTTCCACCCTGCCATTTCATTTGTATTGTCTTTTTCCCATTGCACCACATCTCTCTTTTACCCTCTTTTCTCCTTGTTCCGCTCTCCTCTGATCTGAATATATGTCGTTACGGCTGACGTCAGTCCAGGGAATCATTCAAAAACACATGAGGAACAAGCAAAAGATAAACCAGCTCTCTCTGAAAGATTCACCACAAGATGAAACAAAGAATAAAAAGGAATGGGGGGAAAGAAGAGATACAAACTCCCACATACATAGAGATGTTCAGCCCCCGAAGCTTCCAAGGGGGGCATGCATTGCTGTTCTCTTCACAGCCCTATTAGTGTCAGTGTCTTTGTTTTTTTTTTAAAGCGTAAAGCAAGGGAATTTACTCTCAGCACATACACATTCACACAATATATTAACACACACTTGAACAAATAGAAAAATAGGCATATACACGTGCAGAGATATTTAGTTATTGCACACGCACACACCTACATTCACTAAAACTCTTCATATGTTAATAAAGTCCCCCTAGACTTTCTTTGTTCTCAGAGCCGCTTCATCCATCCCTTTCTATTTCCCCTAGAGTGTTGTATAGTCTCCAAACACACACTCAGATGCACATACAAGTCATGATCAAGAGCATGAAGCATGTGTATGTGTGTGCGTGCTTCCTGGAATGTCCATCTAATGTATTCATAAATCAAGTGAACACACATTGTTTGCACAACTTCACAAAAATATTAGCACTACAGCGATGTGATGAAATTTCTAACATAACGCTGCAAATCTCTCTGGTGCCTTATAAGTCTTGTACATGATAACTTGCTCAAAGAAGCCCCCCCCACCCCCAAGTCCACCATGGGACGAATCATCAGAGCGTTTAGAGCCAGCTTTGTTAATTTATTTAGTCCTTCTTCTCTCGAAGGCACACCACTGGGATTCTCCGTCAGCTGCCCTGAGTGGGATTCCGCAAGATATTACTTAGTCTTGTGTGCTGACTTTGATGCTACTTAAAGAGCCTCAACAGGCAAAGTGTCTTGCAGGTGGACCAAGTGAGTGGGTCAAAGTCAAGGTTGAGCAATCCTAAAATAGATTTGTGCGCTTAACGACGTGATGGAAATTGAGTGTGAAAGATTGAGGGGATATGGATTTTTAATGGAGACGGGATTGTGACACGCACACATTCTCACACACACACACGCACACACACACACACACACAGACTGAAGCCAACTGGTGTTTTAAAAGATACTGCAGGATACTGAGCAGCTCTGCTTTACCTGCTGTTGTTGTCTGCTTACAGCTGTTAGCCTAGTGAGAACAAAAAGTCTAAAAGGTAAAAGGGAGGAAAAAGACAGAAAAATAATACTGGCCAACAGTTTTATTTACCAATCTTCCCCTGCCCCCTCCTCTTCCTCCTCTCATTTTTTCTTCCTTTCCAATCAAAGTTTCAGTGCACAACAATAAGACTGCTTACTCTCTCAAAAGCTGTTTAAGTGAATTTCACTGGCTCACCGGGGAATCGCCCCACTGAGGCTTTTGAAGGCATTGAGGCAGGGAGAGAAAGTAATTACTTTTTTCCCTAAACAGAAGTGGGGCGCGGCATGGTGTGTGTATATGAGTTTGTGAGCGAGTGTGTGAGAGAATGAATTAGTTTGTGTGTGTTTATGTTAGTGTGCACGGATGGCTCTGTATCATGTGTTTGTATGTAAAACTGCAGCCTTATGTTTATGAGTGTGAGACTGAGAGGCAGACAGTAATAGACGAACAAGGCTCTCATACTCAAGTGAAGAACAAAGCCCGGCAAGCTTTTTAGGATGGTCATGAAGCAGTGTGTGTGTATGCGAGAGAGATCTGAATAGAACATCAGAAGAAAAGTTTTTTTTCTCATTTTTAGATATAAAAGAAAAAAAAAGCAAAACTGTGTGGAAGGAAGACTTTGCTTTACATTTACAAAATGGCAATCTGCAGTGTGTGTGTGTGTGTGTGTGTGTGTTACATTTTTATATGCTAAATAATGTAAATGCAGAGTCAAGCAAAACTGTCTAAGGGTCTGAATGAAGAGGGGGTCAACAGTGGATTGGCACTGTATCTGCAGCAACGCATGTGACAGGGAAGTTTAGCATAAATACGAAGATCCCAGTTTACCAGCTGATCTGTGTTCCACTCTCTGTTCATGAACTCTGGGTATTGACCAAAAGAATTCTCAGAAAATCAGAAGCTTTCCAACTCAAAAGGCAAGTAGCTTGCATTTCTATACTGAGAACTATGACCATGTTGCTTTGATAGAAGCTGGAAAAAGGTCCACAGAACAAGTTTCTGCAGCATGGTAAAGGACCGTGCCTCAATCTACTGTTGACAGAGCATCTAACCTCTTTTGTTTACCCTTGCAGCTGGTCAGCCCACACAAAGAAATTCAACTGGATATGAGGCCAAAAGAATGAGATCATGGATATGGGTGACTGAAATAAGTTTACTTCAAAGAGTGGATGGAGTCAAACCTAATGACAGGTCAAGGGGTTGGACATTGGGAAGTAACACAAACTATATTTCTGGAAGATGTCAACTGAGATTGTTTGGTCCACCCTAACCAATCAGTTAAAATGGTACAAGAGCCCTGAGAAGACCCACGGCGCCGTGGATCCTTCAGGGGAAGCTGGAGGACCTGACTGCAGAGAAGAAAATGTGTGATACCCTGTTTAACCGATGGATGGATGGATGGATGGAGGGCAGGAGAGACGAATGAGTTGGCTTGGAAATCTGATCAGAATGTCTTCCTTGCAGACTCTGAGTTTCATGCTCATGTGGGCTAATTGGTAAGCTATAGCTGAATGCTAATACACTTCTCAGTGGGGACACATGCTAGTGAATTTACTCCTTATGCCATTCAGTTAGTCTCCGTTCCCTCAAAGGTTAGCTCAGTCGGTGTTAGGCAGAGTTCACCAAAGTTGAACTTAATGCACATAATTTGAGTGGATTTACTTTGCCCCTGTGAGCAAATCCACTGACACTGCCAATTCCATTAAGTAAGTAACTGATTTTGTTGTAAAAGTTTTGCCTTTCCAAATGCTGTTGTGACTGCGCCTTCACTCTTTGCACATTCAGACTGAAGGAGACTTACTGTAAAATCTCTGAATGTTGCTGGAAAACCTGAAGGACACCAGGGCAATTTTATTAGAGCTGTAACACCACACTGTAATGATGAAAAAGGAGTGGGAGAGAAGGATAGATAGACAGTGGGAGATATAGGTAAACTTCAAGCCTTACATTTTGTGTAGAAATACTTAAGAACCTTTGCATTGAAATTAGGTCTTGTGTCATGTCATGTCATGTCATAGCAGCCCAAGCTGAGCCCCTTTACTAGAGCCAAGTTCTGCTCTTAGATCACTGTGTTTCTTATGTAAATCCATCTGACACCAATGCCATCTCTGACACAGCCCTCATTTTCTCTGCATCTCAAAGCCACGGCTCTTGCACTCAGTCATCTTGTCAAATGTTCCTTCATTATTCCCTCCTCACTGGAAGTGGCCATTTACTCAGCTTGTGTACCTGTTTTTTTTCTTGATTCATTCTGTTTGCCTTCAAGCTCTACTCTAGGGATACAAAGCAAACATTTCACTTCTTTTACTAGGTGAAGCTAGAGCAGAAGCCACTCATCAACCTGTCAGAGTAATGATTGAAAAATGAAGGGTCATGAAGAGGAAAAGGTCGAGACCAACCAACTAATCACCAAGACGTTAATTTTACCAAAGATTTTTTGACAACTACCTCAAACAAAGTACAAAGACAAGCTCCTAAGCCACTCCTGTCTTTTGGACTGTGAACATTTCTTCTGGTCTGAAACCAACATGTCAGTGTCTTTTTGAATTTATCTATTTTCCTGCAGGCCTTGACTCTCCAAATCAAAGACTAGATTTTAGTCTTGCCTGAATCTGATTTTTGACATTTGCAAACATAACACTGTATTTAGTATATGTATTTTGTGGATGATATAAAACATTGTTAAGAGAATGACATTGTCTCCATTTAGCAAGTACAACAGATTGTTTGCAAGAGCAAAACGAAGAGAATTTAGAGCTTGAGTCAGCTGCAGTTCTCTGTAGCTGAAGGTCATGTGCTAGGATTACAAATGCATTATTTCTGCAACCTCAGTGATTGACTGAATCTGCAAATCAAATCAGACTTCACCCAGTGATGCTAATAGCATCCAGAGGGGACAACTGTGTTGGTACGATAAATTACTCAGGGACTGTATCACTTTGTGACAGATATCTGTTACATTAAGTATCTGTAAGGTGTTCCTAATATTTTACATACTCCACTAACCTTTAAATAAGATCAAAAGAAGCTCTGTGATTTCCATGGGGAAATGAGGTTGTCAGAGCAGCAACAGCATGGGAAAAAAAGAATTGAGTAGAAGCACACAAATAGAATATAAATTTAGCAATAACAGGGGGAATTTGCACGTTTAAGCACATTTCTAAGCTCAAGTAAATTGAACAAACAGATGGGGAAAAAACAGCCAAGCTGAGGCTACAGCTACTCAAGGAGGCATTGGTTTAGTGTGATTCATTAAACCACCTAATTCTCCCTTGATTGTCCAGGTGTCAGAAGTGAGACTTTAAATTCAGATGATGAAGCCAGTACATGTTGATCAAATTTTATTTCAACTGTGATTTTGACTCAAGAAGTCAAAAATGAATGGTTTGATGAAAATATGTTAGAATAATTTGGGACAAAATGAGTTTATTTTCACTGTCTGAAGGTGGAGTTGATATTGAAAGAGTGTTTGATTTGTAGGATTTGTAATAATAAATGGCAAACTGACATCCAGTGATATTAACGCGTGTGTGGGGGTGTACTGCATCCATCCATGTCAAGGTACAGTGTAACTGTAATATGGATGATTTGACTTACTGTGAGACTACGTTAGCAGTTGAAAACCACTGTGAATTTTACAGAAAAGAGCAGCAGGAATACTGTACAAGGTGGATTCAAGGAAACATACCAACAGACTCTTTGTTAAGTCAGGAGTAATGAAGCTTAAAGATCAGGGTGAGTCACTGACATCATTATGTACAAAAAACAGAGTGCTGCCTGATTTTTTTCTTTTAGTTCCGAGGACGAGGACCACAGAAGGAAATTAAATTATTGGTGTTGTTGTGCAGAGTACTTAAAAGCAGAGGTGTATTTCAGCATGTGGCATCAAACTGTAATCCTCTAGAGAGTTACTTTGGCTGTTGGAAGGATTTTTTTCAGTTCAGGGAATGTATAAAAGAAAATGAGAAGATAAAATAACAGCTTTTCATCACTTGATGCTAATTTGTCTATTTTGATATTTCTTTTGTTTTTATTGTGTCAGTTTTTATATTTGGTCAGTAATTGAAATTAACTGAAAATCTATTTCTGTTCTTTATGTTATAAGGAGATTGATTTTTTTTTCTTTTATGTTGGTGTTCTGTACCTCTAAATCAAATAACTTGGTTGAACTTTTTTTGTCCTTCATCTTCTCTTTATTAAAATTCTATTTACTTAGTGGATGAGTTGAACATAACAAACTCACTTCTCACCAGATACCTTAGCGGAGCGATGTGCTCGAGGTGGGAAGCCCCTGCATTGTTATATGTATATGCATTCGGTCAGTGACTTTGACACTGGTTGACTGACAGTGTCCTTGTTCAAAGTGCCTGTTTTGCTCATTAATGAACAGCCTATTGTACAGCCTAGACCTTTTTTCTTGCTCTTTTGGTACTGTATTTAAAGTCTATGCAAGAGTTAAGGCTTGAAGACAGGTCCAAGGAGAAAGTATAGTATATACACCCAGTGATCTATGAAACACACACACACACACACATTTCAAAATGGTATTTCAGTTTGTAAATAAGCATACCCTTGAGCGAAGAATGTGTGTACAGCAGTTATGTCCTTCAGATTACATTAGCAATTGGTATTAAAGAGGAACTCTGCAGGATTTCCCTGTGGCTATGCTACATTTTTACTTTAATTAAACAGCTTCGGAGCAATTGTGATGGTTACATACATCACTCTAACTTGTTACTGATATAGTGATAGTGAGTGTCCTGTTTCTTCCTGGTTAATGTCTTTCTGATATTCACTCTCTTTTAGCTCTGTTTTTGAACTTTCAGCTGAAAACAGTGACCCATCATGGCTGTAAACAACAATATGAAAACAACAAGAGTGAGTCAAAACAGTGAAGCTCTGTGCTTGACATGCTAAAAACTGGGGACGTCATCATAAAGCTCCACAGTGAGGGAAGCTGCAGTTTCAGGTGTGGGTCATTCACCAAGAGCAGCTCTCATTTTGTTCAGTCCCTACAACAGCCCCTAACCACTCTCACTCCTTTTGTTGATGTAGTAGGCCTGCCACATTAAGTGTCATTTCAAACCAATTCCCCTTAAGTGGGAATGGGATATAAAGCCCCAACAAAATCTTCATGGATGATGGCTAACAAGCCATACTCCCAGAGAAATGCAACACCACTCCTGTGTCCAGGACGGATAAAATGCTGAAGCACAAGTAATAAGTTGCCTTATGTCTAACAGATATTTCATGCATTCGTGAAATTAGAGTTTTCATTGTATTTTGGGATCAACACGGACCTCAGAAAACAATACTGATTTTTTTTCTTTTGTTTTGTTTTTGTTTCAGTATTGTCAGTGTTCTATAAATTCAAGAGCAATGGATAAAATCAGATAAAAGAAAGGTGAAAACGAAAAAGTGCTCAACCATGACACAAATGTTACATCTTTGAAAGAAGAATGGGAAACAACTGATATATATATTTTTTTTACTAGTAATTTTGCTTTCACAGGTTTAGTATGCCCGGAATGTCATGGGTGTCATGTCACTGCTCACATACCTGTGTTTTTGTTAATGCTGTGGACTGGATTATTTCTTAGATAAACATTTACTTATTTACACCACTCTCCCTTAATTAAGGCATTAAGCCAGTTACACTCCATCATGGACTGGGAGAGTGTAGGGGGCCGGTGTGTATGTTGCTTGCCTTTCTCCCTGCCTGTGTGTGTGCAGTGTATGTGTGTCTGCTGGGTGTGGCCTCCTGGTCTTGGTTCCCACCTTTTCACCTTATCACACGTGATTCACTGGCCAGTTGACTCTACAATCTGCCTGGCCCAGTGCAGCCTCACTCAGCCAAGGACACCTTTATGTTATGTACTCTGCCTCCTCCCTCCTCCGGCCCCAGCCCCTCATCGCTCCAGTCTTACCTTAATTAACAATAAATCTACCTTGCAAACTGTTACGTGCCTCCTGGTCTCTGTTCTGCACTTTGAAATTGGCTTGAAATTAAATTGAGCAGGGTAGTTCAGACGGGCCATGGAGCTGAAACTCAGTCCACTATCTCCATGGATCAGCCCATAGCAGACCTCAGCAACAATACACATCATCTGACACTCAGCTGATTTCTTTCCTCACATCCTATTGGCAAATCAGGAAAACAGGAGGAACTCTTCAATGGTAACGCTCTGTGGCCTTCATCAGGGCTCTGTTCCCTGATGAAGCTTTTTAAGCTGCCTTGGCTTCTGTTTTTTAAATAATGTTATCACAATTTATAATTATTGCACTAAATTCATTTTTAACTACTGTCATCCTGATTGAAATAACATTTTTAAACCAAGAGAACTTCCAGTAGGTCACAAACCATGCAAATGATCTCTACCCACATTCTGATTCTATCATGTTTTGTTAAAGCCCCTTCAGTACAAGGAACTTTTAACTGGATATGCAAAAGTGTCTGGTTTCTGCTGATGTCTCTGTGTGACCTACAACAGCAAATGAGGCCATCAGTGGGAAGATAAGATATTTCTAAATAGTGTAGCTCTTTACCTTCGGGAGGCAGTGGACGGGTCAGTCCACCAGACGACAAAACGATGTACGACACTCAGACCGGAGGAGACGGCACATTTGACGAGGCTATAAATTAGCATTGAGTTGTTGCTATGCTAGCGAGTAAAAACCAAGCCAACCAATTTCAATGCTATATTTTCGTCATGGCTGATATTGAAACCGGATCCGCAAAGAGAATCCTACTGCTTCCACAGGGGTCACCAAAATCAACATGATCGACACAAAATGAAAGTTTCTTATAGGATCTTTAATTCATACAGTTAAAGGTGGCTTGGGTAGCTAACTATGCCCACAATATAAAATCAGTTTTAAGTAAATGGATCATAGCTATTAAGTGTTCACTCAGACATACATCCTATTGTTGTCATTTCAGTATTTTTCCAGATGGTCGACACACTTAGGAGTGATTTTATGATTACAGCCCTAATCATAATCATATGTTAACCACTCCATAGCAAGTCAAAAGTCAAAATTGTTGGAATAACCAGATAAGAGTAAATACACGGTGAAAAAGAACGAATGGAATGGAAGTACAGTAATCCCCTGAAATCTGGATACTGGAAGCAAAGAAGCCTCAGATGAATGTAAACCCTGGTGATGTGTTAATTCTAACTGTACACACAGATGTGTGGAATAAATACAAATAACCTCTAATTTAAAGATTTCAGACAATGTAGCAGACAGTGAGACATGCTCATAAAGCCTCCTCCCCTCTAACCCTAACTCACTGACAGTGGATGGCCTCAAATCAACACATAGCTCTACACCAGTTTTCAGAAAGATTGCCTCATCTGCCTCCAAACTATTTCTCTGCATCAGAATAATTTGAAAGATCTTACAATCATGTAGAGCCCTGATAAAAGAGGGTTTAAGAAGTAAGGAATTTCTTATGACTATGAGCCTTGAGAGTTACATGGTGCACTGGGCGTGACTAGTTAAACTCAACTCAAACTGAGTGACACCGTGCCATGCCCCCTCCACTTAGTCATGCTCCAGCTAAGACATGCCCTCCCTCTCTCTCTCCCTACTTGACAATCGCTCGCTTGGCTTCTCTTCTACTCCTCTCTTTATCCTTTTCCCGGCTACGGAGTGCCACTCTCACATGTTCTCTCCATGACAATATTCACACCCTCATCCTCCTCTGACAGCAATGACCTCTTTCCCCCTCATTTATCCCATCTCTCGTTTCCTCTCTGGCTAAGATCTGTCCCGTCCCCACAGCACACGGAGAGGCTAATGTTAATACGGCTGGTGAATCCGGAGGGCGAGGAGCTAGAGACAGGCATGGAGACAAAGACAGTGATAGACATGGGCACATGCATATGTATGAATACACACATATGCATAATCCCAGAAAAGGAAATGGTATAAATACACGCACAGGCCCGCACACAAACACAAAGCCACTGCGGAGCATGAGGTGCACACACATCGAAGAAAAGCGGCGAGGATGTCAGCACCGATGCTTGTGTGCTCTATCAGTCACTGTTCCAGCAGAACGTGAAGGTGGTTATGTGAGTTTGTGTGTTCCTATATATGATTGTCTGTTTGATGATGAATGACAGAACGTGTGTGTCAGTTTATATCTTCCAATTTCTATGCACGCGTGTGTGGCAGCGAGCCACCTCATCTGATCACAGGAGGGCAAGGGTGGTATTACCAGACTCTCTGCCCCCTGCTCTTAAATAACTGTGAGTCACAGCATCACAGGTTCCTTTCTCATACAACAAATCTCCGTCTGAGAGAAATTTATGGATGAGCCGCAGGTTTCAACAAAGATGACTCATAAAGATTCTTGAAATACAGTGTGATTGATTGGCTTGGTCTTGGGGGAGTTAACAGGAACAGGATAAAAAAAAGAAGAAAGACTGCTGATATATCATTCCCTGACACAATGACCTGTTTTTCCTGCTTATTATGGAAAAAATTCACAACTGAACTGAAACTGGGTGATTTTACTAGGTTCTGCAAATACAAATCAATAAAATCAATAAAGATCGATTATTAAAACTGCTGGCAACAAATTTAATAATCGAGTGTAAAGATTTTTTTTATTTCATTTATTTATTTAAAAAGGACATTGCATATTAATGAGTTGAAGCATCACGTAGGCTGCTACCACTGTTCCATGGCCCACTACCACTAGCAGCTCTTGTCATTGTAGCATATAACATGATGTTTTATGATTTAAATAATAGTATGATCCGACGCCACCTAACTTTGTCTTGTATTGACTCAGCAGCAAGATCCTGCACCAAGCACCAGCCATAACAATGGGCCTGACCCACCAGGACTGAACTCCGTCTCCTTCAATATTATCACATCATACCCCAGCAGTACTGGTAAATGTCACAATAAATGTTATCGTGTATGAGCGGTAAACTGCGCTAACAGCATCACTGGCCAGCAGAACATGCTCAGTGATGAGTTTAAGGTGTCTCTGTGGTGAGTGTAAGGTCACTGCGTTATGAGACTGAGAGCACCAGGACAGAGAAACAGTGAGTTTACCAGAGCATGGAGGCAAAATGAGAAATATCCATAGATCTATATTGTAACTTATTCCCATTTTGCTGTGTGACCACACAGACAGGTGTGTGAGCATATTACTATGGTTACCGTGATGCTCTGTGTCTGTTTCTCTTTGTCACTTTCTCATGATTCAGAGAACAGTTTTTTTTTTTTTTTTTTTTTTTATCAATCAGTTTTTACAACCATCATGAATGTGACCGTATCTTGTACATATTTTTTACATTTTTGTTTTGCATAATTAAAGAGGACAACGCCTCAGAGTCTGTTTATAAGTATGAACAAACCATGTGCTGGTGCAGCAGCACAACCAGTGGAAACATCACTTTAGAGCCAGATGAAGCCTGTAATGTTGAAGAGAAGGAAATTACAAATGCCTTTTTAAAAAAAAATCCGATTCATTGCTTAATCAAAAAAAAAAAAAAAAAAAAAATCGACAATTGATGATTAAAATAATTATTAGATGCAGCCCTAGTCCCACCATCTAATACTATTGTATAGAAAATTGAAGATGTGTCACATAGTGACTTTAGTGGCTTCCCTGCTGTTGAATTTATTTCCACATATCATCACTGTCATTTCAGGTCTGCCTCTCTCCCATGCCAAGCATCCACTCATTCCCCTCACCCGGTTTTCCCCCGCCCATCCCCTCACCCACAGCCATTTTCTCATTTGTCCCCTGCCAGATTGTCTTGTGTCTTTTCTACCAAGCTCTCCAGCCTTTCCAGTTAAGCCTACCTGCTCTGACCCCGCTCTCATGTTTTCGGATTTTGGATTCTAGCCTGCCCCTCATCGGATTTGTCTGCTTTGCTCTGCTGGATCACCTGGTTTCTTTGACTCTGCCTGTCTGACTACGATTCCAGTAAAAACAATTTTCTGTTGCCACTTGACTGGTGTCATGCTTGGGGTTGTTCCTGTCATTACTCAGTGTGTGTTGCGAGATTTCTGTGTCATTGGTGACGGAAAAAAACTCAAAATAATCAGTACGTTTTGGTGTCTTTTAGCTTAAAGACACTAAAAGGTAAGGGAAATCCATAGAACTGAATGAAAAGCTCTGTGGGTTTGTTTGAGCTCATACATTGTGATCAAAGTCATTACAGCTTATTAACAAACAAATATTGAATAGTGCTTTCAGTGAAGGATCTTCCATCACTACTATAAAAACACAATCTGTATACATTTCCCTTGTGGCTGATTTTTTCGATTTGCCAAAAAGTGCTTCGCTGTATTTGATTTGTATCTCTGTGGATTTAAGTCATTGCATGCTCCACCAAGTTTTGCCCGCCTCACCACTGGGCACACTTTCAGGCCCAGGCATCTCTGTGTTTCAACATTTTGTACAAATCATTTCATTCTTACTAGGTTTGATAGTGACTGATCTCCAGTGATGAATCCAACTCAGTGTAGTGTGACAGTACCACAGGAACTGCTGCTACATAGGACGGGCTACCAGGGCTTCCGTAGCCCCACCAGTGGGACACTGCAAGCACAAGATGTATTGATGATATTTGTACTATTTCCCACTGTTATATCCTTGTAACTGTTTGATTCTCTCCGCCCGGGATAATGCCAGTGACAGGCGTCAAAAATGAATTTTACACCGTGTCATTAGATATTTATACAATCACAAAACAGTGGGACTGAGCATGATAAAAGGTGATGTGACAAGTATAAAGGATGAGCAACAGAATGTTAAGCAGCACAGCTTCCTTTTCCACCTATAATGACACCTCAGGGCCAGGCACTATGTGCAGTATTACAGTCGCTCTGTTATGATATAGTGAGGGTGGTAATTTTCCTTTGAAATGATAAGATCTGGGAGCAGATACATCAATTAAACACCCTGAACTTGGACGCATAGGTGCAGAGCTGGAGCACACCAGAGCTCACTGTTTTCTTCTCTCAATGAGGGAATAGAGTATTCTCAGTTTGTAAAATCCAGTTGAATTTCATCCTTTTTTTTTTTTTTTTTTTTTTTGCAGTAGAAGATCCATTAATAATCACAAAAGCATGTGTCATACAGGAGAGACAATATGGAAGACAAGAAAAAGTCATTGTCATTTGGACATTTAAGATGGATTCTCTGATTCATTGACTTACATCAACAGTAACCTTGCACCTTAAAAACTGCTGCTAGCTGTCACTATTCTATAAGTGGCACAGTGAGTTAGATTAATTTTTTCCACCTAGATCTCAGATCTCAGATCTCAGTAAAGTTGAAAATGAAGCAAATCCTTCCACATTATTTCATTCATTATTAACTTTTCTGACAGTTTCTTGATTTGTGATGCATTTGTAAAGAGACGTTACAAAGTCAGCCTGGTAAAGTTCCTCTCTAGGCAAGTTTTGAACTAAATGGCCTCTGCTGTGATTAATGTTTTGTTTAACATGATTTGCTAACATAAATGATGAAAAACAAGAAAACAATTGCTGGAGGTACGTCTATGTTGTTGAGAAATTCTGGTTCGGGCTTCGATCCCTCACACTATCACTGCTTGTGATAGGTCGACAGGACAAAGTGAAGGGAGCATCAAGATGGTTAGTGACTACCAGACATGTCACAGTGGTTTTGTGTTGTTAGGATTCACTACATTCAAGATGGTGGAAACCACATTCTGCTCTGTTCCACAGACAAAAGAAGTCACTCCCCCACAATTTGTCACTTTTCATACCAGGGAACAATTGATGCAGTTAATTCTCTTAACCTCCTGGTTCATTTGCTCAACACAAGAGCATAAGTGAAATCTTTCAAAAAACAACAACTTGTACTCAGTTCAACATTCATGGTATCAGCTCATGCTAGTCATTTGTCTGTTTGGATGACTGGTTCAAGGTTCAGCGTTACTTTATCTGTACCCTTAAATGAATTTGGTTAGCAGTGAGTCAGCCTCCTTTTACACAAACGCTTACAAACAGCACAGGACAAGGACATGTTACACAAAGGGATGAACCCTGGTAAAAACAAGATATAAATAAAAGAAAGCCAGTAATAAAAACAGAAGAGTAAGAACAAGATAAAAGAAATATCATATAATCAGTAAAAACACTGGTAAGTAAAAACCTGAGAAGTTGGAAGATAAGGTGTGTGTGTCATCAGTAAGAAACAAGATAAATGTAACAACACAAAATGTGCAAGAATCCATAAAAAAACAACTAATAAACAGTGTATGCACACTGCTGTGTAATATTATAGAACCAGATGATCAAAACACATGATCAACACGTTCAGTTACATTTGTTGAATGTTAACCTGCCACCAAATTGACAGAATACATCATTTTGAAAAGCCACAACTTAAAGTGGGTGTGCTCCAGTAGCCTACATAAACATATGGCACTACACCTCTCCATGCAATGGTGGTTGAAAGTCTACAGCATGTACCAGTTCACAGGCCCTGCAGGGAACCTGTGATCAACTATAGTAAAATTCACCGAAACACCTCTATTCATTGCTCTTCAGTTGGGTTACATTTCTAAACATGGGTGTCCTTCAAATCAGCATGTCTCACATATTCACACCTGCAATCAGTCACTCTGGTTAACCACAGGCTGGTTAACCACTGGCTAATAGTCTCCACTGTCTAAAAGGTACCCCCCTCTGCTGCTGACTCTCCTACCTCCTGAAACTTTGACACTGATTACCATTTAAAACAAATGTAAGAGGCATGGCTTCTCCTCTTTCCTCCACAGCCAGATTCATTAAAGCACATCGTTCCCTGCACTGATGCAGCACAACTGCTGTGACATATGGCAAGCCCACCTATTCAGACTGAGAGGAGTGAGAGAGAGGCACAAACCCACACTGATATAGTACGTGTGGTGCAGATGTGTGTGTGTTTTGTGAGCATGTTTGCGTGGTGAGTGAGGTAGAATCACGCCAACCTCTAATTACATAGCTACTCATTAGTGCCCAGGTGCCAACTTGCTATTGGCAGAGGCTAACTCCATGCAGGCAGCCGAGGTGACATGTTAATGGTGTAATTGTGCTGACCCGTGTACCCTGATGGTCTCATAATTACCTTCTCCGTGTATTTATAATGTGAGGGATTAAAAGGAGAAGGGATGCTGAAAAAAGGGGGGTAGGAAGGGTCCGGAGACCCTGTCGAGCCCCTCTGGGAAGTGCACAAGCTGCAGTTTAATGGCTACAACCACATCAAAGCAGGATGAGAGAACCTGGGGTGCATGGTGAGAGTGGTGTGAGAAATGTCACAGGTGGGAATTCATGCTTGGAGACTATAGTGCTATGTACAGTAAATACAATATGTATTTGTCTTTTCAGATAAAATTGCAATTGTATCAAGATGAGAAAGAAAATCAAGTTCCCTGACATTGTACTGGTTTGCTAAGAAACAATGATTAAGTATTATAAATTGCCTTGTATGAACACAAGTGACTGCTCTAATAAGGCTTTATGGGTTTGAACTCTCAAGCTCAGAGATACACACACTGAAAATTTGAATATTGCACGCTAAGCCGACCAACCCATGATAAGCTCACACATTTGAGCCCCATATAACTACCCTCTGTATCCACTGAAACTCAGAGGCTGGTGGAATGGGAGGCTTTGTGGGATTAGGGGGTAAAACTTGATAGTTAAACCCTCTGCTGTATCAACGGCAGCCCATACCCAAGGCCAAGCCTTTGGGCCATATCACTATGGACTTTAATAGCAGAGGTGGTCAGCCATGTACATGTAGCACCTCTAGCCAGCCATTGGCAAGTTATAAACCAAAGACTCCACCCACTGATTAACTCCTGTAAGATCCCCTGTCCAGCTCTTTGTGGCACATGACAGCCCCAGCTATAAAGCACCAGGTATGACTGTGGGTCCCATAGACAATTACCATGCTGTCATGGCGATTGATTCTGGTTGCCTTGTTGTTAGAGATAACCATACCACTGAAATTACAGATCTTTGCAAACTAAATGCACTGATAATATCACCACCTAGATCCAGGCCTGTACATGCCCAGGTCTCATGAGAATGTTACGCATCAGTCTGGCAATGAGTATTGCAGCTGGTCTTTCATCATTGCACATAATTTTTAGTGGTAGTGTAAGAGAGAGAGAGAGAGCATAGCACAGCTGTGTATTCAGCATAGCATGATATGACATCTAGTCAGAGGCTTTCACAAAGCTGAGGACAAATCAAACGGCAATGGAAATGTATACAACAACCTTTCAGGGCAGGTTGTGACCAAAAATGCATCAACACCAAGGTTGGGTCACTGTGTGTGGACTGGGGAAATTATGGTGGACATAACCCATAGTGGAAGGACAAATTAGCACTGTTTTGAGCAATATGGATCAGATAGTGTCTGCATGTCTTCCTGTGAAGGAGGCGGGAGTTCACAGTGAGCTTGAAAATTGACTAAAGACATACACAAGTGAAGGAAAGTTTGAACACAGGCAAAAGATATTATGGAGCGCTGGAGATCAACAAGAAGGGAAACAGGAGACAAAGACAGGAAGAATAAAAATAAAACAGGAAACAATCAAAAGTCCAAAGAGTACAGAAGAAATACCACAAAGAAATGAACATAATGATGTCCCCCAAACTAAAATGGGGTTAGCAGTGTATCTGAAAGTCTTGGTTTTAGGGGCTCAAATCTCTACAGCTGTAGGGATGCAGGCTAATGTAGCAAAAGGGATGATTTATAACCACAACACATTAGTCTAGCTGCAGCCTCAAGGGTTCACACACTGTGAGAAAGGGTATGTACTGAGCAGGAATACCTGAGTATCAGCCAGTTCAATTTGTAGGCTAATCACAGCCGCTAAAATGTGCCATTCAAAGAGTGTGACCCATGAGGCGCAGGGACAGATGAGGGTTTTTTGGACAGCATGACCACTGAATGGTTATAAAGTATCTCCACCGCTTCCTGTCCAAGCTACATATACCACAGCTGATGTATGTACAGTACCCTCCTTTCATTCATACCACAGTCTTCTCAGAATGAACTGAGGAGAGCAAACTCTTTCATGCCACTGGCTTCAGTTAGGTCCACAACTGTTTCACTGTCCTCAGTTTTGTCCCCAATGGACCCAGTTGCTTCGTCACATCTTTCATGGTTGACAGGCCTTCAAAGCTGCCAAGTGAGACATCTCTATATTCCAACCTTCTCTGCTGTTGTGTGGTGCTGGAAACAAAGAAAACAGCCTGTAGATGGGAGGCCTAGCTCCATGCTGCAGCTGAACAGCTAGAGATGGGATAATGCCACAGAGTGCATTCACTCACAGCATCCTCTTAAATGAGTAAACACACTACGCTCAAGCCATCTGTCTAAAGCAGTAGTGATGGTGGTTCTGCTACAGCACTGATGTCAGGCTGGGGAACACCTGCGGTGTGCTCCCTTACAGCGCTTGGTCGATGGCAACCCGTACCACCCGCTCCCCTTCCACCTTCAGGCCTCAGTCAGGTGGCGGGTTGCCAGTTTCACTTGGGTCAGATACTTTCCCGGGCTGGCATGGTGGCAGGGGTGGGGGAGTTATGGCACAAAATGAGGAGAATAATAAATGTTAAAAAAGCACAGGGAGAAGCTGAGCGAGTAACAAAGTAGATGCAAAAAATAGGGCAGAAAACAGATTGAGAAAGAAAAGGAAATGTGCTGGATTGCAAAAGTAAAAGGTGGGGTACTGATAGTTTAGACATACAGCAAAAGAATGAGGTCTTGTAGTATGAGTCCACCTCTATGTGTGGTTTGTGTGCCTGGGCTCATGCGTGTTATTCCCTGGGGTATCTTTGACCATGGCTACAACCCTTCCAACAGGCCATAGAATCAGGTAGCACATGGTACCAGCAGGCTTTAACAGCTATAAACCCACTCCGTCTCTTCCAGGTCGGAGAGTAATAGAAAGTAGTGATACTGCTGGCCAGGGGGTACCACCGCCACCACAGCACTCGTAAAGGAAACAGATGAGGACCATTCAAAACTCAGGCACACTCATTTCGACCTGAGAAATAGCGGTGGGATTCCTTTGCTGTTTTCAAGAGCGGTGGGGATGATACATACACAGCACACACGCACAAACAAGCTGTGGACTATGCATGAGGACGTCCTCATGAAGTCATTTGTTTATGCCACAAGTTCCAATTTGTTTGTCTTTGATATATACTGAATATCTAAAAATGATTTTACAGAAGGTTTCTAAAGTACATTTCATTAAACTGCTCCCAACTTTTTCCAGCTTTACTTCTGGGGACATTTCTTTGCTTATACATCATAATTTCTGTCACATGTTCGATGTCTCACTCAGTAATAAAACTCCTCTCTTGGCACTTTAGTATACTATGCTCATTGTTTTAGATTCATTCAATAAAGCCTATTGTTCCAACAAATCCCTGCTTTATATTCCTGAATAACCTTGACTGCCTCATCACTGAATGCACCACTTGGGGATCCAGGGACTCTCTTTGTCATTAGGAGCTGTTACACAGTAAATCTGGAAACTAGATTGCGGGGCAGTGAGCTGTGGCAGGGTTCAGGAAGGCAGCAGCAGAGGCGGGATTGACAGCATTGGCAGTTAAATCAAACAGACGAGGGGGGAAATACAAATATTTGACCGGGATTCAATTGGCTTTTGATCAGACTCAATAAGAGGTGTTATAGGACGGGCAGTGCCTCTCTGCATCACCATAGTGACAAACAAATTTCAGGTTATTAGCAGATAATGCAGTGGGTGGTAGAGGAGACTGGGGAGAATGAAGGAGATTATTATAGGGAAAATAAGGAGTGAATGAGTAAGTAAATGAATATATGCAGGTACAGAGTACCAGTGGGAATGAGTGCTGTTTTGAGGAGACAGGAAGCCAGAGAAGCAAGGTGAAAGCTGATTGGATCAAGGATGGTGCAGGTGAAGTTTTGGATGCAGCCAGTAATCAGTTGATTTTGTTTTGATCTGACTTCTATTTTGACCCAGCAGAAAGTAATGAAGGAAAACTGCCAACATTTACTTCAAAGATGAGCATGAAACTACAACAGCAAAAAGTGAACTAAATTGGAGAGGAAGGGACAAACAAAGTGAAACTGTTTCACTGTTTTACTAGTCTGACATCATGGAGAAGTGACGATTTATATAAGAGTTTGACAAAAAGTCATGTGAAATAGGTTCTGCATTGAATTTGAGAAGTATGAAACACATACTGGTCACTGTGCATTTGAAGTTAGGCCTCTGAACTGTGAGCCCGTGGCCCATCTCTACCAGGTTTATGACATACGTTTAAATAAATACAGAAATAAATAATTAAATACATTAATAAACATGAACATAAAGAATATAAATTTACTTTGGTCATGAAAAATGCTCCTTCTGTTTTTCATGCATTTCTTCATTAACTCATTTATTTCTGTATTTCCATATTTCTGCTTTTAATTATCTCAGAACTCAAGCAATATACCACTGTGGATCAACATATGCCGTAAGGCAGTGCTGTCAGCCACTGCCAAACCATCACCTTGCACTGGGAAATGACATGTGCAGGTGGAAGCCTGCTGGGGGACCCTGGTAATAACCACATACCATTAGCCACTCTTAGATCTTGGTGCTGCTGCGTGTCCTGCCAGCAGCCTACCACTTAATTTTCAACATACTGTAAGCTTTTTTTTAAAATAAATTTATGAAATGAAAGATATTAAATGTTATAAAAACGGAAAAGTAGAACAATATGATTAGAATAAAGTAGCACATGCTGTTAAGGCCAGCCATGTACATTTTAAATTTGAGTTTTGCTTTTTCTTGCTTCAGAGTTAAACCCTTAAATTAAAGTAATGTACTGGATTACTTTTGATTACTTTTGGATTACAATACTAAACATGCTAATTAAGAATATCTCGCACAACATAGATTAGATCATTCCAAACAGGAAGTCAAATGCACACGGTAAATTTCAAAATATAATACAATGGACAAACTGTAAAATTGTGACTTTGTCAACATTGGTCACAACTGCTGGCACAAGCCTGAGTCACCAGTCAGTCAGAGAGTCCTACAGCTGACAGGACCTCTGCAATATTACATACTATTACATAATACAACAAACACAGAGAGTGAAAAAATCATGCCTTACTGTTGAACCCGGTTTCTCCCTGTTTTTATGAAATATCCTGGTAATCTGATTACATATTTTTTCCTGTACTGTAACAGATTACAGTTATTTTTTTCTTTTTTTGGTATCCTAATTATGTAACGCTGTTCTATGTAATCCATTACCCCCCAAGCCTGATTATGAACTGGCAACACCTCCTTCACTGCAGCTTTGATTGGGCGATTAAAACAAGCAGACCTGCTGCTGTGATGCTGCAGTTGTCACTGGTTTATCTAAATAAAACTCCTCTCAGGGAGGAAATTTTCACAGCAGTCACGAGCACTGCTGGCATGCCAGGGCAATACAATTAGGTTCAGGTCATGTGATTTCACATCAACACATGATGAGCATGCAAACCCCACTAAAGGTAATTGAGCTGGATGGTTGAGAAGATTTGCCCTTAAGAGAGCAAAAACAAAACAAAACAAAACAAAATGAGAATGAGTGCATGATTTAAATTGCAATCAGCTTAATAGCTAGCTCGGCTCCCATCATGATTGGCCTTTCTTCCACATTTAAAGTATGCGTCAACGTAAACAAAGGGTCAAGGTACAAAGGGAATTTCAAACATAATTTTTCTTGATGTTCAAACCAACGCATGTTTTGACAAAGAGAAGAGAAATAAATGGAAGTAGTATTTTCATGCACTTACAGGTCAGAGAAGCTTGTGTCAGCTGGTAAACAGAAATGCTTGTTTTGTAAGTATATGTTGTTTTCACAGACATAAAAGTTCCTTTGTGTCTTTAACATATCAACAGATTAAGACAGTAAATGCATTGCATCTTACATGGTTGTATTTGTAGATGACTAGTGCAAACTGACACCTGTTATTAAGCCATAAATACAGACTATCCCCATTCTATAATAAATAGGATGTGCTGGGGCGCATGGATCTTCGTTTTGTCACATATGCACATGGCAGTTCCTCTGATCTGTCTGAGCAATTAATCCCACAATGCATGTAGCAGCCAGCCACTGTTAGTTTCCAGGAAAACAGATCAGAGGGCCAAGGCAACGTGTTTTTGGTATGTGCATGAGGCTGTGATGTCAAGCTGCAAACAAACCCAGCAAGCAAACAATAATGTATCTGTGAACCACCAGGCAGACTCTGAGACTGGGTGGCCTCTGTGTCCCATTAATGGCCAATTGCAGGGACCCATGGTGTTCAAACAGGCAAACAAATTCATGCTACATTGAAACTACTGGTGTATTCAAAAGGAGCAATTTTGACCCTGCAAAATGTTTCCTCAGAGCATTCCTAAAGATAAAATATGTATATATTATATTGTTTGTGAAAGAAGAAAGAGAGCGAAAAAAGGCAAAACCTCAAAGTCACAATTTCATTATAGTTTACTTTTGGGACAGTTTGCTGACTGGAATGATTGGATTGTGACAAATACAAAGCTGCTGCCATGTTTCCACAGTTCTGGTTTTGTGTCCCAGCTCTCCACACCTTCAAAAAAGAACAGTTTTAACTCAAAATGATGAGTATAGAGATAAACCCAGTTTTCATCTCATTAAAAGGTGTAGTTGTGTGCAGTCAAATCATGTAACATAGTGAAAGCAGTTTGCCAGTTTAACTTTCTGGTGTATAGCTGACTTCCACCAGTGTTGAGTTCTTCACAATATAATGTTACTATATGATCAACAGGCTTCTGACATCCTCATCAACAGACAGCAGGCCTATGTCCCTGCCCTCTAAATTAAAGGGAAGATAGGGGCACACTTTGCATAATTTATAGATACAGTATGTTGATAGTAGACTTGTACCATAATTTATGCCTTGTTGGTGGTGGGGTGGGTGTGGGGGGGCTCACAAGTGTTGCTGATCAATTCCAGTAATGCCTCTGTTAACTCAATGGAGGCTGAGCGCTCAAGCTTTCTAATCAGTCAGCACAGCCCACCTCTTTTTGTGTTGGGAGTACTCTAATCTCCCAGGCACCCTGAACTACATACCAAACAATGGAAGCCTAGTTTGAGTTTTCAATGATGGAGGAAGCTTCACAGTGATGTGGATTTGGCAATATAGGATGCGGGCAGGATATATTATATAGAATATAATGTTTATGGAGTATAATGTTGTGTGTGTATACACACACACACACACACACACACACATATATATATATATATATATATATATATATATATATATATAAATGACATTTTACTCTAGTATAAGTAAAAGTATTTGTCTAAAACTATACTCAACTAAAAGTAAAAAATATCTTGATTAAAATTCACTCAGGGTGTATTCACACCAAGAAAGTCCGATAATTCACTTGTTTTGGTGCGGAACAAATTTTTTTACTTGGTGTGCTTCATATCCACATTGTATTTTTTTTTTTTTTACAAGCGGACCAACTGTTTAAACAAAAGCATGCGTGTCCCACAGTCGCTCAGTAATTGGATAAAAATTATCAGTGGGATTTTGCATAAAAAGTTACACAATGGATGTGTGCATGCGTTTCTCGCTGGCCTTTTAATATGATGCAGGACGGCTACGGAGAAGAGCCTTCATCAATGCCTACTATACGATTACAACAGCAGGCTTCATCAGCAGAGAACAGATCAGGTAGGCTATGAATCTGAGCTGCTCAACTATGTGATGAATACCCTTGTGGGTGTTATGGCACTGTCACTGTCTAGCCAGTCATATAACCCAGTCTGTGTGCTATGGCCTCTAAGCACCCGGAGACTGTGTTGTGTGTGATGTGCAGGTGTCATGCGGAGGGCTCATATCGTGTCTCTTCTGTGCTCCGTGTTGATCCTGAGTTCATTTTGGCTGGCGCATTGCTATTGAGTGCTGCTAATGAGCTTTTTCTGACAATAACGGAAGCCTGTTGAATCCAGAAAGGCACTTGGATTTTGCATTTGGTTCGTAAAAGTTTCGGATTGCATTCACACCACAGATGATTCGTACCAGGGTTCGTTTTGGACTCTGGTGCAGACCAAACAAGTGAACCAACTCCGAGCTGAAGAGGTGGTCTCGATTCACTTGTTTGGTCTGCACCAGAGTCCGGTGGTTTGTATTCACACCTACCCAAAAGGTAGGTGTGAATAAAGGAAAAAGTCAGTTTCAAGTGGACTAAACAAGCCTGGTGTGAATATGCCCTCAGAGTAAAAGTTACATACTGTAGTTACACTTTGATCAGGGTTGGGGTGAAAGAGCTAAGTGTACTACTTCAAGCTACTGAGATGTTTGACCCAGAAAGCTGGGGGTAGAGGCAGTAGTAGTCAGACTACACTACTACTCAACTACACTACTAAGAGACATCTTCTAAAAAAAACTCACTTACCTTCAGTTACCACTAAACTTTCAATATCACTGACTCTTTATTCTTTAAAAGAATGTGTTAATGTAATGATGTAATTAAAAATGAAGGAATAGACTGAGGTTCAGTGTTTAACACACAAAAAAACACTTTTTTCACAGTGTCTTGCTAAAGGCAGTTCCTCTTTTTGGAAAGTGTCCAGCCTTTGAAAACACCTTTGCACGCGGAGCTGTGGAGGCCACTGAACACAGGAACAGGTGGTACAGGTGTTTGCCAGCACTGTAAGATCTTCAGTGCTTCGTATTTTAATTTCAGCCAGGTATCTTTTCACTTGTATCATGGCACTAACTGTTGAATCACATTGAGCTGATGCCACAGTTAACCTAAAGACCTTCAACAAACACTTCAGGCTGAAATGCTGTAGTAGTAATATATCAACAGAAATTCATAGAAGGACGGCTTGGTGGTGCTAGAGGGTTCTGGGTTTGAGCGTCTGCATGTTCTCCCTGTGTCTGTGTGGATTCTCTGCTTCCTCCCACAGTCCAAAAACATGCACAAGGTTGATTCGAGACTAAATAGTGTCTGAATGTGAGTATGTGTAAGGTTGTTTGGCCCTGTAATAGACTGTGATAGACTAGCAGCCTGTACCCCCACCCCACCCCACCCCCGTGACCTTGCACAGTCAAGCGATATAGACAATGGATGGATGGATGGAAATCACAGAATCAACAAACATTCACCAGAGCTATTTGTTACTTCAGCTGCTTCTGATGGAACTGGCAGCTGAGTGAGAGGTGCACCACTTGAGGCATCACTTTTCATTATTGCAATAAAGCACTCTGCTTTAAGATGCCTCCTGTGGCTTGTAGCGACTTAAGAAGCACAGCGCTTTGAACCTTGGCTCCAGCATATTTCCCATTGTCATCACACTTGGCTCAATGCTGGCCAGATTTTTACTGACATGTCTTAAAGGGTTGCCACTCAACTGTTTTTCTACATGATTATCTACGTCTTAAATGACCAGGTTGACCACAGCCTCATCCTGTGTTCACTTTCAGGAATCTATGATGCAGTGCTGGTGCATTAGAGTGATACATATAGTATTTTAATCACGAAAAAACCCTCTGGGATTAATGCCTCATCTTGGCTGTGGTATGCTCTCTTGGCAGGCTGTATATTCTTATATATGGCTTGATAATGCCTAAGCACTGACAAGGTGTTATTGTCGTACACAAGCTCCCTCTGACACAGCAAGCTTCTCCTATAGTATATACAATGTAGTATGACTGATAGAGTATCAATTTACACATATATAAACTTTTCTGGGAACAGACACCCCTAATTGCTCCTAACTCCCTACTTCTACCTCCTGTTTCTTCATCTCCTCCTCCTCCTCCTCCTCCTCCTCCTATTACTACTACTACTATAACAACACCAACAACATATTTGGCAGTTAGGGCTGCACAATTAACCGAAGTTTAATTGTGATTTCGATTTTGGCTCCAAATGATCTCAAAACATATAATCGAGGAAAAATCATTATTGTTGTCATTTTCTTAGACTATTTGAAGTTCATCCTAAAAGACACACACATGCATGATTCCACCCCTGAAGCCAGCCTCTGAGTCTGACCAGTTTGATGGCAAAACAAAATAATCATGATTATTATCTTTTTCCATATTCATGCAGCCCTACTGACAATAGAACAAAGCACCATCTCCATCAATTCCTCAATGGGCTGCTGATTGTTGGTGGAATATGTTTTCCTAATATTTTATTTGGTCATATTTTTTTCTTTTCTTTAGCCAAATAAAAGAACATATTTTGATCAAAACATCACTAACAAAAAACTAACCATATTCTGTCAAGGGTGACGATCAACAGAGTGTGGAGAACATCCGCACAACTCCAAAAAAAGTGTTGACAGGTCCGGGTGGACGGTAAAGCAACATGACAGAAATAGCAGAGACCAACACTCACATAAAGTATACAAAATATAAGCAATAATTATTGTGAGACGGACATGTTTCAGGTCTCAGCCATCTTACAGAAAACATTGTTAGTGCAACTGATATACACAAGTGAGGTGAGGAGCCATCAGAGCAAAAAAGATGCACCTGTGTACAGTCACCGAGCAGCCAGAAAAGGGATATACCGATTAGTTCAAAGACAGCCGATAGAGGTAAGTAGAAATATAAAGTGTAATGCTACAATCATTCATGAACGATAATGAAAGCAAACCAAATGGCATTATCTGGACACATAAACATCATCACAGACCATCAAAATGCACACTTCATAATAAGTGAATAAAAGAGCCACATCAATATGATAGTATACTTATAATAATGTCAAAATGACACACATTAGGGGGTTATAGACATAAATACACCCCAACAGATAAAACTATATAGAAAAAATGTGTAGACGGGCATGTCTGTAAAAAAACAACATAATAGTACTTCCTCGTTCAAGCCTCTTTGGCCCGCACGATGACAATGCACTGATATTAACCACTGAGTTGTGGCTATAGCTGTCAAACTGAAAAGTAACTGTTAACAGACAGAGGCGATGAGAACCTGATTATCTCCGTTATGCCCAGCTCTTTGTTGCTTTTAACCTCATTCAATCTGAATTACTTTGTATTCTCCTTACTGGGCACAATTTAGCTCCTAGCTACATATCAAAAGCCCCATGCTTTAGTGATAGAGATAAAATACATCATGTAAGGGCCATGGTGAAGTGAAAAAAGACCCTTCTTTCTCTTTGACACAGTGGATCAGACCACTCTGACTGATTGGTATTTAATTGGTTTGTAAGTTCATTGACTGAGCAGAGTCTATTCCTGAGAAAATAGGCATATCTGTCCAAGGCAAGGCCGGCAGCACTACTGCTGTAAATTAGTGTGGCCTGACACACTGGCTAACACACAATGGTGTGACGACCAGGGCAACACAATCAGAAAGAATGAACAAAGAAAATTAAAAATGAAAAGGAAGAGACTCTCTATCTCTGAGACACCAAAGAGGCCAGTTTAACAAGGGTATTTATGTAATAATATATCCAGTCGTCTCGCTTCCTATCCAGACATTGCACAGCACCACACAAACACATTAATTAGAAACATGTTTAAACAATTCCTTGAAATGACTGGTGGGAAATTAATCACTTCCTTTGAATCTCTTTATCTGAAAGTCTCACAAACAATGACAGTTGCCATGCTGGTCCATTGAATTAACTAGCACATCAAGATGCATTAGTGTTGTTGCCCCTTTGCACCCCTTCTCTTTCCTTTCGTTCACATTTTATCTCATCTGTCCTTTCATCAGAGCAGATGTTTAGGTCCACTTGACAGATAAACAGCATCTCTCATCAAGGCTGTGAAGGGTCTAAATCAGCCCCTTCACTGTCACTTTCAATGTTCATTACC
Organism: Caranx ignobilis; assembly: GCA_021432705.1. Lineage (NCBI taxonomy): Eukaryota > Metazoa > Chordata > Actinopteri > Carangiformes > Carangidae > Caranx > Caranx ignobilis. The sequence goes on along the minus strand of MU269982.1, from coordinate 21,492,752 downwards.
ATGCTTTATCCAGTCTGTCTTCAGCAGAACACAGTTGTCTTTTCAACAGAGCCTAATAGAGATGGCTGGTTCTTACATGCTAGAACTGGAGAAACCATTTATGCATCAGATGTGTTATTTAACACAACAGGAAGAAATTAGTAAAATAGAATTAATCAATATGGATAATATGTACAGGAAAAAATATGCAGCAATCTGACATCTGTAAATTCAAATTTACACTATCACCTCAATACAGTATCGATGTCATGCTCTTGAGTCACGATTATTTAAAATCAATGGTGTAAACAAGCTTATCTTTAACTCTAGCCAAATCCGAATACGGTATTTGGAAAGGCACAAATAACACGTTTTTTTTTTACAAGTACTTCTTTTGAACAAATACTTTTAAAATGATTTGTATTCGAGAACAAGTAAAACATCATATCAAAAAGTTGCGTTTCCTCGTGACCACAGTGAATATTTGCGCTCCTGGCCAGAAGCTTGAGTGATGTTCAGAGAGTCAGAGAGAGTGAAAAAAGAGTCTGACTGACACAGGCTGATCAACACAGCAACAGAGGGGGCTCTGTCTGGACCAAACAGGACTTAACTGCATCACTTTTTGTCAAATAGATTTGTTTTTTTTTTACCTTGCAGAGGCAGATTGTAAGAACAAGTAAAACATCATAGTTTGACCGAGAGATTATTGAATGAGACGTCTGCACTCAGGTTCTCTCATTTTAGCATTCTTCTGTTAGCTCAGTAATCATTTGTTTATATTAGCGTCCTCCAACAAGGACGGGTGGTGGTGGGGTTCATAATGTTCACAATGGTATGTATTATTTGTTGGTTTAAGCCTGGATGAGGTAATGGCCGTTAGTATGTTATTTTCTTTTCAATGATGTTCCTCGTTAGATGTTTACGGCTGCATTCATAAAAAAACATCAACCAATATCGCATATACATCCATAATCGTTATAATGGCCAATTAAAGAATATTTGTTTTTACACTTCCATATCCTTAATTAGAAGTGTAACTCAAAAAAACTGGATTTTTACACCTATTTTGAATTTTATTCGAATACAAATACAAATACTTTTTTCCCTCTACAAATACAAATACAAATACAAATAGTGGATGCTTTGCACACCTCTACCACAGGGTTACTTTCATAGAAAAGTACATGATTAAAATTATTTGTGACTTTAAGCACGCAGCATCATAACTACATTTCTGATGTTCATAATAAACCAAACCATTTGAAAACTGGTCAAAAACTGAGCAAGTTCTGGTTATTATAGTAGAAGGTGCACCATAGGAATAATGCTCTGACAGAGCGAGCTGGTGGTCGTGTGGTGATGCCGTGTGATTGGGCAGCAGCACTGGTGATTCATCTAGTCTTCCTATATATATCTATGGTTCTCTCCATATACTGTGGCTTCCTCCCACAGTCCAAAGACATGCAGACCCAACCCTTAACCCACGTCACCTTGGAACTCTTCCAGCCGCCCCTTTTGACCCTGCATGGATAAAAAGGTATAGATTGATGGGTGGAAAACATGTTGAAAAAATGCTCTTACACTCTTATACGCTCAAAAGTATAAAATAAGAAATATATCTTTCTTTGCAACATGCACTTTGTATAAACTCAGCTGCCTGTTGTGTAGGCACAACTAGTGGAAATAACAAAGTGCACATTTAGAAACATAACACTTTGTAGCCTTCATTAAAAGGGGTTTTCTCTGCCATGGTTTCCTGCTGGAAGTGGGGGCGGTTGTTGTCTAGTTTTACAAGAACTTCAGCTTTTGTTTCGATTTCAAGAGAAGAGGTTAAAATACGAGATCACACTGGGGACAAGGTTCCATCAAAAAGTGGAAAGCTTCAACTAACAGCTGCGGGATGTGGAGAGAAACGCCTCTTGTTTCATGGCAATGCTTAATGCTGAACATATTAACTTATGTGGTGGAAAAGAGAGAATTGTGAACCAAGTTTAAAGGTAGCATGTTTGTGTGTCTGTCTGTGTGTAGTTAGTTTCATGTAGATGCACCTCATCAGTTGGCAATGGAGCATGTGTTGTCATTGCGTCAACTAGTGCTATGACTATCCGCTCATTTTTATGAAATCTGCACAATGACTCAGTTCACAGTCACTGCTGAGAGCTGGTCACTTGTGGCAAGATCACTTAGATAATGTGACAGGGAAAGACGCCCCACTTTGCCAGAACTGTTGAGCTGTAAAAACACTTACAGTCTTAAAATGTTGTTTATAATTTCTCTTCCAGTAGCCTAAAGAACAATCCTTGGCAGAGAACAGACAACAGCTTGCTAGGAACACATTAATCAGCCTTATTGAACCTACAAGTGCTAAAATCTGTGACATGAGGTCTGAGGGTCTTCAAAAGGAAGAAAAAAGAAAGTGAAATAACTGTTGGGAACAAAGTTACACCCTTAGAAATAAGGGTTCCAAAAGGGTTCTTCTTGAAGGGCTGAGGTTCTACCAGGAACCAAAAAGGGTTCTCATATGAGGACAAGCCAAAGAATCTTATGGTTCTAGTGATTACTTTTATTTAAGTAAATAAGAGTGTAGAAGGAAGGTGTCAAAGATGTTAGGGTGGATGGTCATGTCTGGGGGGCTGGAGATAGAAAAGGAAAGAGAGAGCTTTTGTATAGAGTGCTGAAGTTAATGATTACAGTGTATGCATCCGGTTGTGTAACATATCAGTGAACAAATGAATCACTACCACTAACATTTTATTTCATCTCAGTACAGTCACAGTTAACAGCCTGGCTCTTCTGCTCGTAGACAGACACCTCGGTGTTAACTGTGACGTGCGATGACCAGCTTCATGATCCCAGTTAACGAAATTACCAGTGAGACACAGACAACACCCAAAGAGAGAGATCTCAGAATGACAGCTAGTTTAAGTGTATGACTGGAGCTTGGCTGCCCGCCAGCTTCAACTAACTTCTTCCCTGGGACAAACTGTGAGATAATGAACTTGAACACAGCACGTGACACGCTGCCAACTATGTTGTTCAGCAAGAGCTGTTTGTGGAGTCATACAACGTCTAAGTTGCTCACCTTGAACCTACACGTTATCAGTCTGCTTACTGTTGGCCTCTTTTTCCTCTCTTTTCTCTTTTCACCAGAAGGTGTGCGTGCACATTCACGCACATGCATGCACACACCCACACACACATAACAGTGACTGAATGGCTTTGGAGGGCACAGAAAAATGATGCCATCCTGCTTATAGGAGTCTCAGATAAGAAACCACTTCTATATGTCTCTCTAAAGGATATGAATAAATGTTTGAAAGAGTCATTTCTGACACAGCTGCTTGAAGTACTTCTTGTGGGAAACAAACACAGTTCAAATTAGAAACTTGAACAAACATCAAAAATTGATGTTTTTTGTTTCTTTTTTCTTATCTTTTCTTTTTCTTTTCTTTTTTGTTGTGAATACAGTCTCCACTTTTGCGCTACCTCTTTCCTGAGCTGTCTTCTGTGCAGTTTGAACTGACATTTTGTCTAGAGCGGTGCCTGATTGTCTTCAATACTTCTGAGAAGAAGAGAAAGTGAACAAGCCTGTTAACAATCTCACTGTTGGCACAGTGAGAAAAAAAAGGATCAGGAGTTATCAAAACCATTGAAGTGTGTCTTTAACCAGTGAGATTACCAGGCTGAAATTACCTTTGTATAATACCTGATAACTCCAGGTTCTTTCATGTAGCGCAAACCCGTGTACATACTCATCTAACCTTTTGGGGCAGCTGATGATAGCACGACAGTGTAACAGAGCTCTCATTTTTACCAATTTCAGTCTTTTTCACTGAGATTGTAGCCAAGTGCTACTGTCTGCTGAGACTGGTTCAATTTAAAACAGTGAACAAGTAGCTGCTGATGTTGTTAATCATGATCTTGAGGTCTGATTGCTTATTTCATGGAGCTTGTACATATGTCTTATAATAAGCAGCTTGCTTTAAGGTATCGGTGTCTCTGCCTGCAATTTCAAGCTGTGTCTGAACCTCACAGGGGCTTTGCCCCCACCAAATCTGAAACCTCCATCTTTTTCCATCCTGCTTCACTCAAATCTTTTGATTTTCAGCTCCATCTATTCAGAGCACAAATCGCAAGTCCTGTGCCTCCGAATCAAACCCCCAACTTATCCTGGGCCCATCATTATTCCCCCAGTGTCATTTACTCTCCTCCTACAACTTCCACCTTTTACTCCACTCTCACAAGTCATTGCCACCCAGAGAATTACACCCACCTGAGCATGAACCCACGGAAGATTCAAAAGAAGCCCACTGCTTTTGCATCGACAGCCTTGGGGCACATTGGGTAACCACAGGAAAAACAGTGATATTGGAATCAGAGTAGAGTGTGTATCGTCGTGGAAGGGTTAAGCCTCGTTTCGTGAAAGCCTAGGGGCAATGTAAAGGGAAGAGGAGAAGGATTGAGGTATTTCTCCACCACAGGCCTTAAGGGGTTAAAAAAAAAATCACTCCACTGAGGTTGAGATGCGTGTTTGATTCGCCTGAGCGGGCGGGTGTGAGTGTATGACTGGTGATGAGTGTGTGTGCTCGCTTCATGTGTATGTTTTTGTAGGAAAAAGTGTGTCTGTGTGTATGTGTGAGTGTGTGTGTTACTGTCTGCAATAAATAGACAGACACTTGAGCATCACCCCCTGGCTCTTCTCGCTTTAGTGCATCTCAGACTAGCTAAGCCCCCAGAGCCAAACATCTAACTGGATCTGTCAATATTGACGCAGACGAAACACACTTTCTCCATAGCCACTGTTAAGGAATATAAGCCTTCATGTTCAAAAACTTCATGTTGGAATAAACCACTTAAATCGACATGCATTCTTTATTTCTCAATACATACAAATCGTTGACCTAACCAAATGGGGGGGAAGTTATCCACCTGAACAGGGGCTTTTAAAAAAATGGGGAGATTTGTGAAATAAAGTTGTTACAGGTGAGAGGGCCAGTTACATGTCAGTGATCTAAAAGATGCTCACCAACACAATTTTTTAAATATAAATAACATTTATAAATAATCATAATGTGAATGTGTGTCTACTCTTCAGTACAGTCAGGCAGCTTATTTTACACATCTACTTGTGCAAAAGAGACAGATTTATTATTGCCTTAAATCATATTAATCTAAGCCGTCAGTGCATTGTGTGTGATTTTTATAACACCTACACTTATGAAGTGACTGATGGCAGAGAGGAGCACTTGTCAGGAAAAATAACAGCAGTGACTGTACTGTGTGAAATTCAGCTCTTCCCCCTAAGTAGCAGATAGCATATTAAACAAAAGGGGAGCTCAAACAAATGTTGTGCACTATACCAATGACTGGTATCAGTATGCCTTCTGTATAATTTAATATATTATAGCTGTAATTCTTTGTATAAAATGAAGATAAAGCTACATTTACATGTATATGTTGGAGGAGGTGGCCAGGAAATAAGACTTTATAACAAAAAGGCAGATATCCCACTACAGGCCCGGACTGTATAGACTAGAATGGCATTTACTGTCTCTGCCTGTCGGTCAGAGCATTATCCAATCAGACAGTGACATATGGTGAGAAATAAGGCCTTTGTCTTGTGAGATCTAAAGATAAGAATCGTATTTCCATTAAATCAATGAGCTGTGTGCTTTACTGCGATGAATAATGCATTGCCTCCTTCAAAACCTGCTTCCCTCACTCCCGTCCTTTTTCCCACTCTCCCCTCTCGCTCGGTGTTTGCAATGCTCACCGTCGTACTGTGTCTCAAGTGTCTTCATACCTTCACACTTCGTAATAAAGTGAAGGTCTTGATCCCTCTCCGCCAGTGGTGCTTCATTTTCTCTTAACAATTCTCCCAAGTTGACTGACGAAGGCGGACGGGACGGGCACCACAGACGTCAGCCGGAGCTTTTCTTATGCAGTGATGTGCCCTTTGAAATGATACACAGCCTGGGAACAAATGCTAAACAACCTTTTTACACTTTCTAAAATGTCTGTTGGATGATGTAGGGAAAAAAAAGAAGACGAAGGCAGTGCATGTGAAGTCATGCATTCTCATACTGTACACTGGTGCTGAAGTGAAATCCCAGGGAACTGCCCCCAAACAAACTGCCTGTGCCACACTACATTAGCCCACCTTGTACCTCTCTTTTTCTTGTCTGTCTCCCCTGCAACACTCCCACCTTCCGAGATCCATTAGCTCCATTAAGTCCCATTCACTATCTCCCCTGCTGTGAACTTAAACCAAACTGACATCCTTCACGCCCGTTCACTCTGACAAGGCTACTGGAGACACAATAGGCCCGGTCTCACTTCCTTAATAACTCCCTGTATAGAAGTGTACAGGCGCGTGTAAAGCCCTATTGATCCCCTGTAGAGAGGCAAGGCTAGCTTTCCACTGGTGGTGCGTGGGGTTGACCTTGTCTCACTCTTTGTAATTAATTAAAACTTCACAGCAGGACTGACAGCTGATGGATCGCCCTCTTGTTGATTATTACTGTTGTGGTAATCGCACACAAACACACACTGGCCAAACACACGCAACATGCTCAGGCATGTCGAGGTGTGTCCATTCACACCATGTTGAGATGTGGCAGGGAGTACTGCAGACGGGGGGGGGGGGGATTGTTAATGGTGGCACCAGCAATGAAGAATAATGTGGATGGTGTATGTGTGTGTGTGTGTGATCATGTGTTTAATGAAAATAGATGCCATCCCTACCACTGAAGTGTTATTAACTATAACCACTAAATGTATGTGTGTTTGTTTTACTACATGTATGGCGACCATGGCAGTTCTGAGGTTTTGTGAGGACCAATATGTTTGACACACAGTTGGAGTCTGGGGCTTGAAAATTGCATCATAGCAATGACAGGTCCCGATGACTATGGTAAAACAAAAGTATGTGTGTGTGTCTGTGTGTGTGTGTTCACTTCCTTATCCTTCTCACACATAACAGCCCTGTCTACCTGTGTCTTTGTACTCTATCCCTCACCCTCCCTTCATCCCACTCAGCGAACCAAAACTACAGTGTGTCAGCCCCATTTCATCATTTTCTGTTCACTCTTTCAAAGTAAGACCCTTTTTTCTCTCTCTCTCCCTCTCCCACTCCTCTGTCTGAGCCACACTGAGGTCATTTGTAGCAGCAACGATAACATATCTGCATATAGAAAAATTTAGCCTTTATATTTATAATGCACACAACACCTTTAACGATAGTCTTCAGCAACTGAGTGTGACTGTAGCTAATTGTGAGAAATAACGATTGTCTATCAATTGACGAGTCCCTCTGTATTTGTTTTTTTCCCCCCCTTGCTGTCTTTATCAGATGAAGCAAAAGAGAGGACCCAAGCTTCTGTCACTCTTAGTTTTTCTTATAGTGATGTACAGTATCAAGATCCAAAAGAAAAGTGGCTGGCAGTAAACAGACAGACTCGGGATCCAACAGCTGTCTCTTAGCTTCATTCTTAATCAAGGCTTATTCACTGCCGCCAATCTATACTAATTGACTGTCTTTAATGAAGACGTGAACAGACAGATTATGAGGAAGACTGTTGCCTTTTTAAATGCACTGACTCTATTAGACGCCACCTGACGCACTGTGAGGAGGACTGTAGTGATGAGTCACATCTGATCGCCTGACACCGCAAATCCACCGATCAGCAACATATATGATTCATATCCATTCGGAGGTAACACTGCAAACAGATTTCAAACTGGAGAACTACACATTATATTTCATTACATTTTTAGTGGCAACACATGCAGTCGACTGATCTCACACTTCCAATGGTTTGAAGCATCTCGAAAAAGACAGGAAGAAAGACTCCATGACTATTGGATGTATATGGCTGTAGCCATAAAATTTAATATACACATTGATAACAACCCTCAGGATGATCTGTAATAACTTTGATGATCCTGCTCTTATTTTACAGCAAATAAAATTCTTTGGAAAGGATTTAAAAGATTAAAAGATTATAGTCATGGTTACATATAAATATACATTTTCAACCTCTGGCACCAATTAGCAATTAAGAAAGCATGTTTCACACCCAACCACAACATCAGCCTCCATTCCTCTTTCTTGCTGCTCTACAACATGAACATCGCACTCCCTTGAGGCAAATGTTGACTATTTCTGTAGAACATAATATATGAGCTGATTAGTGGAAAACCACGGTCTACATACAATTGTTGGATTATCAGATTTGCTTTTTTAACTACTGTAGTTTTTTTTTTTTTGTTTGTTTGTTTTTTTGACACATTTTACATACAATGCAAGGTCATCTGAAATAGGAAACCCATTTAGTGGTATATGACAGTGCAGCTTGGAGAGATTGTTATTGGTGGTAACGTTTGGGTTGACAGTGCAGAGATGACAGATTCTGTCATTAGGGACCACAGCTTTTCCTCACTGTGAGAATGTATCTGTTTCACAGATAACCTCCTGCTCAGCTGGGGAACATATCAGCATACTTTGATATATTTATTTTAGGTTCAGCTGACACAGGATAGATTTATTTTTGCATGCAAAGAGGACTAGGTGCTACAACCAAAAATCTTCCCTTTCATCCCCCTGCAGCGCTACAGCAGCGATCCCTTGTCAGAGCTGCACGTGTACACATTCAAAATCACCCGCTAGACTCTGTAAAGTGCACACATGACCAACATTTTTATTTTTCTCTCTGAAAATTAGCTTTGGCTGGCTGGTTTCTTTTAAGGAAACAAGATTTCCCATTGACATAATGTCTAAAACATCAGTTTCCCGTAAATATTGAATGTTAATCAGGATACTTTATGAAGTAGGCTCAGCAACTGACAGACCCTTCAATAAACCAATGACAGCTCCAGGAAACACAGTGCAGAATGCTGCTCTTCTGTATTTACTGTTTCTTACAAATGCTGGAACAGATAAAGTGTGCAAGGAAACTATTTGAATTCCAATCATCTCAGCTTGCCTCTGCCTCCAAAAGACTTCCAAGTCTCAACTGTACAAACGATCTCTCCTTTTTTTCAGTTGCAGAAATGTTGAGGAGAGGATTATGCAGCAAAGACTTAAGAGATTCCGCCTGGAACGTCAGTGAAACCACAACAATACCTCGGTGTCTCCCTCTACATCTTGGGGGAGCAGAGTTGAGCTAATTAGCCATAATATCAGCAAGCAAACTCTCCTCGCTTGGTTGACATGCACAACGGCCCCTAATTGACTGCCAGGAGTTTTGAGGCTTTAATACAGCAAAGAAGCAAGCTGTACCTTGGTGATTATGAGGTTTGGGGATATACCGCATTACATACAGCACATTCTTGCAGAACCAATCCAATGTCACGAACTTTGAATGCAACACTGCTTGAATAAACAAAGATGTGCTCAAACATTCAAAAAAGCCCAAAGGAAAGTGAAAACATTCAGCATTGCAGTTTGAAGCTAAAGGTGTTTGTATTTTGGCTGATGCTCTGAATACAAAACGTATACACGCACAAAACACATATACAACAACCTTCTGCTAACATAAATGCTCCATCACAGTTGTAGTTTGCACATCCATTAGACCATGAATCCTTCAATTATCACAGCAGCAAGAGTATCAGGTTATATTTATTGTTCAATCTCCTTGTCTTCCAGCTAAGATGGAGTGCTTAGCAGATATTATACAGACAGCCTCAAGACATAGGCCCCATAACCACACACACACACACACACACACAAGAGATCGATCATAACTTATTATGCCAACCACATAACAAAACAATTTCAGAATTGAATGAGGCTGGGGAGGGGGATGAGTACAGTTGGACTGGGAAAAAAGCAAGGATATTGAACATAAACATCTATTTTCTGATGGGGGGGGGGGCAGATGGCCTCTTGAGTCATTTAGACGATTCATCCATTTTTAAAAGGGATTTGATAGAAACCAATTCCCCTCTCTCCGAATCTTTCAAGCATTTTCCCCTGGCTCCGACAATGACGGGGACCTCCCTGTCCCACTGTCAATCAATCCCAGGCAGCACACGCGACTCACTTTGAGGCTGCAGGTGTACAGTACACCTGCACAAATACTGAGCATCATATTTGTTTCAGTGTCCGTGCCATCTTCACTGGATTAAATCTTTCATTTTCTCAGCGAGCCAAACAGAGAGAGAGATAGAGAGATGGAGAGAGAGAGTGGGAGGAATATGATGGGGGCCTCGCCTAACCTCTGGGGAAAGGCCAGTGCATTAGACAGAGAACAGATCAGTTCCAGCTAAGATGAATATGAGCACATAGATTGGTCTACTGTCTGGGGAGCCTCAGAAATGCAGTTTTGTGTATGCCGAAGCTGCGAGGCTCGGAGGCAGTGAGTGAGGAGGGCAGGGAAGGAGGCAATCACTGCATAACCAAACAGACCCTGAGCGGAGCACATCAGAGCCAAGGGCCAAGCTGAGACAGATACAGATTGCTTATTGAGCTGTTTTTAGAGTGACGGTATTAACAGCATATGGCTGAGAAGAAGTGTTTTTCTCAGAATAACCCATGCTCTATGGCTTTGACAGTATGACACAGAGAGAGGGAGACTGTATACTAATTTCTTGCAGTTATAGTAGGCTATTATTGTATACAGATGAGTTTTACTTTTCTTGTCCATCTTCTTTGTCATCATTACATCAGTTCAAGTCATGCATGTGACACACGAGGTGTTTATTTACCACAGTCACCATAAACCTGCACTAATCTAAGATTTCACACTAGCAATGGTTTTTAAGTGTCTGCATGTATTAATATGTGAATTATATGAGAATTGTTACCTGGAATGAGGAGCCCGCAGAGAATAATAAACCCACACTTCAGTGCTCCTCAGCTTCAGGGAGCATTTTCAGCATCTGTCAGGTCACTGTTTTGGTTTCATGGTATGAAACTTTAAGGTCAATGTCACTGCTCTCTTATTCAGCCCCCGCAGGAGGTAATTCTCAGTGAACAAAAAAAAAAAAAAAAAACGCAGACGGCTAATCAGATATAGCAACTGCCTGAATTCAGCAGGTAGCCAGAACCTCCATAAGGCGTCCACATTTGTGATCATGTATAATTATGAAGTGTATAAGGAATGGTTTGCTAACACAACTGCCATTAACATCATATGGTTGTATGTCGACAGTGTGCTGTGCTCTCCTGGCCCCACCTGAGTTATTGCCATATAAGACTCCCCCTCAGTTATTGCTACAAAGGTTAGCATCATGAAAGGATGCAGTGACTGGGAGGCATTTTTAATATATGAGAGACTCTGCTTGTGACAAGCACTACTCTGATATTGCAAAATCCCAAGTGCTATTATGTGGGGTGGGTTTTTTATCAGCTTTACCAAAGATCACTGGCGAGATGTTGGGTTACGGGATATGGGGTTAACGTATGTCACACTGGCTCACCAAAGAGCTGTACACGTCTCAAATGTCAATCTGTATGTCAAGCAAGCTGATTGGTCACTGCAAACTCCACTCCAGTTCCAGGTGGAGATGAGAACAAATGTATATGTGTTGCATACAGTATAGAAGAGACCCACAGATTCAATGGATGCACTGCACACACTTGTTTCAGCCAGATTTGGATCTACATCAGCTAAATCTGCATTTACATAATAATATATGCAACATTTAAGCAGAATATATCTTCACCTTGTTTTATTTAGTGATATGTATTTTAAATTGTGTGTATTAATCAGTCTGAAAATCTCAGTTTACCCAGCAGGGTCTCCATGGGCCTGACACCCATTCTGCTTGACTGTACTCTGTCAGGACTTGCTCGCTCTGTTATTATTCATGGTATAGTATATAAAGTTTGTGCTCTTCATTGATTTAAATGACACCAGCTTTCTTTATGGTCTGTTTTTTTAATGCTTTTTTAGCATCATGCCAAGATGCAAGTGTTGAAAATGATCTCATTGACAGTTACTGATGTATTTAGAGAAATGGTGATGGATTCTCTTAAATAAACCAATTACCTAAAGTAGCACCAGCTTCATCTTCTCCTCTTCTCCTGCTTGCTCCTCTTTCATTTGTCATCAAAATCATTCACCAGACTGTCATGCCCAGATTCCAGATCGCCATCTCTTCCCCCCTCTTTTTCCTCACCCCCACTTTGTCTCGTTTTAACACCTCAACCTCCCGAGGCCCCTCTTCCTCCACTCACACTGCCGCTCCCTCATGCTCTCTCTCTCATCCTGCCCTAATCTGCTGTCCACTCCTTCCTTTAAGTCCAATCTCTCCCTCTTTCTTTCCTACCACCCTCTTGCCTTTTTCTCCCCACCACTCCCTCTGCCATTCCACCATCCATCAGACTGAGTAATGGCCATCAGGGCAGGGAGTCACCCTGCAGCTGTCTGGGACAGACACTGATCACACACACAGTCACTTTGGGCTGAGGGCACAGCCATCCATTTTGTCCATGTTCTCGTCCAGTTCACAGCACACTGTACTTTCTACACTAACGCAATTACCGGAGCTCAAATGGGACAAATGAGGTAGATCACACTCATTTGAGGTTGAAGGGTGAATATATTATACTCTTAATACACAACTGCATCCACACTGTTTACCCATCCTCTTTCTACAGTCGTATGAGGCAGTTCAATGGAATCTATCAAGAAGGAGTGGGACAGTTATTAAACGACAAATTGCATTTGCTGTGTATCGATCCGTTTTTTCTTCTCAACCTTGATTATTGTGACTATGAGACACAGCGACTCTCATTTACATTGCTTGTTTATTGAGCCACTCTGTTCTCTTTTATGGTTTTTACAGCATTTACAGCCTTGGGGCCTCAGTAAGCCAATGAGTTAACATCACAGAAATTAACAGGCTTCTTTTCCTTTCCTCGACTGAGTACATTTGAAGCAGCTCTGGACTCATTTTCCTGTGCAGTGATTGTGCACTTAAATCCAAACCCACACAGACGCTTGTTGACATATTGAAAGGGTCTATGCCTCCCATATACCTCCCTCCCGTTTGTCACTGTGCTAAAACTCAGTTCTGTTGCAGTCTCTGAAGTGCAGTTTTTGAGCAGCAGCTGGGCACACGGCTGTCGAAGGGCACTGTAATAGGCTTGAGGTATATCCTTTGAGTGCTAACCCTCTTAATGATAGCTTAATTGCCTTTTTGTTCATATTATGAAATTTTAATGGCCTACTGCGCTTTTTACCTACAGACCAGCTTTAGTCTGTTAGCCCCTCACATCATGGCCGGTTATGATATCATTTGTCAAAAATTATGTCCCATTTGTCATTTTGGAGCCACTAAATTATAGATGTGCCAAGAATGAAAGAAGAATGGCCGCCGATGTTATTCTTACTCATGGGGAAACAACCAAGTATGAAGTGGAACCAAATGCAGTTAACCACAGTGGATTATATTTCTCCTATATTTACATGAATTCACGCCGTACAGATTTATCATGGGAAGTTGTAGCTTATTGAACAAATATAAAGGGCCTTTAGAGATCAGTGTGACATTTTAGGAAATATGCTTATTTCTCAGTAAGGACTGAATGATAAGATTGGTACCGCTCTCTCATCCCTCTGTTAAATATGAAGGTATGAAGACCACATAAGAGTGGCGTCAGTCAGCTCCTCCAATTCTCAGCAAGGAAGCAAATAGAGGTAAAATGCCAGGCCTTTTCATGCAGGTATGAATGAACAATGTGATGATGTTACTTGCTAATATTAATAACACCCTCAGTGAGGATCTGTTTACACATATTTTAAAAACAACTAGGAAAACCCTGCACACACCCACCATCCGCTCACACAGATGTTTTCAGATATGTTGGTTGATTAGCTGTCCTCTCAGGACCGCGCGCAGACTGTTGTTGATTGGCATGTCCTTCAATCTTCCTGCAACATATTCTACTTTTATTATTCAGAGATATTTTGACATGCCCTGGTAGAAAAAGGGCGAGTATAACATAATGAAATGAATCATGACTGAATTACATTTGGCTTCTTTGGTTTTCACAGTGCAGACTCGCTGATGCTGTCAGAGCCATTGTTAATGTTATTATAAAACATATGCTATGACAAGCCAGAATACCTGCTGGGAAAAGGGGCATATATACTGAGTTTGGTGACCTCACACACACACACACACACACACACACACACACACACTTGTGGGAAAATAATCTCTAAACGCGTTAAACGTTTAATGCAACTCAAAGTGGGCCACAGTCAAAGTTCAAAGTAGTGATTTGAAGTTCTCATTTCCCCTCTGTGTTCATTTGTTATACATTAGAATAACTAGCACCTGCTGGCTGACAGCTTCCTCTTTATACTACAGTTCAGTTGGTTCAGTTGCTTTTAAACAGGTATAGACGACCAGAAGAAATAAATGGTGCATGGATGGAGTTATAGTCTCCAAGTGAGCAATCTATGAAATGTGGACAGTAATTTGATGCAGCATTTAGACCAGTACATGAAGAAGAAGAAAAAAACATTAGAATGAGTAAGATAATGGTGCCATCAATCAAAATACTGACTCATAATGTCTGGTTTCCTCTGTAAATGATACTCAGAACTGAGACCAAACAGTTCAATTTCAGTTTCATCAGACCAGAGACTCTTGTTTCTCACAGTCTGAGAGTCCTTTGGGTGGTTTTCATTGCAAACTTTCACTAATGAGAGGCTACATCTGATCACTCTGCCATAAAGCTCAGATCAAGAGAGCTGCACTGACAGCTGTCCACTTCTACGTTTCAACTATCTACACACAGGATCTGTGGAGCTCAGCCAGGGTGACCATCGGGTTCCTGGTCACCTGGAGAAGAGAGAAGCCTTCCGTCGTTCCCCCAGTTTTCCCACTTTGCAGGCATGCAGGAGTCCTCTTAATTCCAAACCTCTTCCATTCAAGAAATATAGAGGCCACTGTGTTGTTGGGAGCCTTCGATGGAGAAGAAATATCTTTGAAAGTCTAGGGGAAAAAAAGATTCAGAAGCAAGAATTTCTGGTCTAATGAAACCGAGATTGAACTGTTTGGCCTCAATTCTAAGATTCATGTTTGAAGGAGACACACGTGACCCTTTCAATTGTTTGTCCTTCAGAATGAAGTTTTCTTTTTTCTTAAGCTCCAGCTGTGTGTGTGTGTGTGTGTGTGTGTGTGTATTTGTGTGTGTGAAAACTAAATCTACATATGAAGTGTAAGCAATGAATGAATAAATGAATATGATAGAATTATAAGATAATCATTTGAAGCAGGTGCCACTTGTCTGCATAACAAGTCAAGTTCCTCTCTGTGCTTTATGTTGACTACAACTAGTTTCTTACACATGCCTACATTCACTTCAGTCTGTTCTGAACTCATGACTTGTATTCTGATGTGTGTTATATTGTTTACTATTGCTTCTGCTTAAAAAAAATAAAGGATCAGAATCCCTCTAGCAGCAGCGTGGGTGAAGCCATCAGGATCACGTGTCTCGAGGAAAAGAAGAAAATGAAGTGGGAGAAAATGAGCAGAGGAACTACACAGTTTAATTCGCTGTCTTATATCATACAAGGAATAAGCATCTGCTCCGGTGGGAGCAGACAAGTGTCCAAGTTCCGGTGGTTCTTCATCTTCAGTGATTCTAAAAGAAGGAAGTGGGCAGACACGAGGGGGCGACGTTGGTCTCTGTAACACCCTGACAGAGACGGGGCGAGAGAGAGAGAGGGAGGAGAGAGAGAGAGAGAGAGCGGGGCTGCTGGGTGCTCCGCTCTGAGATCCGACTTCAGTGTCAGCTCGATTCAGTCACACAGCTCCGGCTCAGACATGGGTGGAAATTCATCTAACGTCTCCTCTTTGTTTCTCCTGACTTGTATGGCGAGATGCAGAATCGCGTATCACTCGCTGTTTAATCCACGGCACAATGGGCACGTCGCTTTGCATTACGGCCGACGCTGCTGCGCTCCGTCTATTACATTTGAAATGAGAGACTTATGCTAATTAGCTTCAATTACTCTCTTTTTCATCTTTTTGTCATCATCCTCCAAATGGTGTGCAAGTAGTTAGACCCCCACTATTTGTGTTTCCCTCACCACTGTGCCATTTGCATATTTAATTTCTGCTTTATGAATTAAATTAGCGCATGACGCAATTGCATTACAGTTAAGGGCAGCATGTGAGGGGGTTAATGATAAGAATGGGAAGATAGGGGAACTAATAGGCTCCAGGCTATTAGCAACACGGTGGGACTAAAGTATGACGCTTCATTACACTGAATTAAACTAAGTCATGTGTGATGCTGCTCTGATGGAACCGTGTATCACACTGATGCTCACATGAAACAGCACTGGAGATATTACTTTGTTCCACATGTTTCTTCTTCTTCTATTGTGGCTGGATGAGAGAGGGAGAGAGAGAGAGAGAGAGAGAGACGATGGCCATGCCACTGTAAGGTATTGCGTCACTAGCTGTCTTTACTTGCGCAGGCTCTTTACATGGTGGTCTTTGGCTGTGGGCATCCTTGTTACAATCTGACTCATATGTTTGTATCAGACCAGAGCTTTGATGCCAAACTGTTGAAATAATTGCGTCAAGGACAACCTCCATGAACCTCCATGGTCCTTTACTGGGCAAACAAGCTGACATTTGTCACACTGCAAAAAAAAAAACAACAACAAAACAACCGGGGTCATAATACACACTGACACTTTTTTCTTTCCCCCTAATATCTGTTTCAGAAACACCAGCATTCCCATGGCAGCTGCAATATGATCCTGCGCACAGCCCCCGCCGATGCCAAGTGTCACCCGCTATTATTCGACTTTCTTAATTCACTGGGTGTGTAAAACATTTAATTTCCCTGCTACTGCCGAGGCTGGGCCTGGAGGAGAGAAGAGAGAAGAGAAGAGAGGAGAAAAGAGAAGAGAAGAGAGGAGAAGAGAAGAGAGAGGAGCGCAGCGGCACTTAACTGGTTTTGTTATGAGGGCCCGATGTGTGCTCTGGCTGGCGTTGCAGAGCCCCAATCAGGTGCCATTACACCCGGTGTTTGAGAATACCATTGGCTGGTGGGGAAAGGAGCTGTGCGCAAAACCAACCCCGCTGCTCACACTCGCCTTACAGAAGCCGAGCTGAGAACATCATCCGCTTTGAGCGCTTAGGCGCAGTGATTACATCCTCACAGAGAGAGATAGAGGGAAAAGTCCTGTTATTCGCCAGCCTTTATTTAGAAGTTGCATTCGTTAGAGATTTCGGCGCAGCGTAAATAAGAGGTTGTTGTTGTTTTCTCCTCTTTCTTTTTTTCGGCCTATGTGGGATTTCCTGCTTTGTTTTGTGACTTTCTGTGAAGAAGGGGCAGTCTGTTCTGTGCACAGGGAGTGTTGGCTACGCGTCCTGGCTCCAGCCTGCAATGTTTGCGCTGACGCCAAAACTCACAGACCGGTGCAGAATTGATTAAAACAGAGAAGCTCGGATCAAATGGCTGTGCTTTTCACAGCTGAAACGACACAATGTTCCACTGACCCGAGGCAGAGGAGAGGAATTTTCGTATCGGGCAGCCTTGTTGCTGTTTATTCCACTGCCTTTTTACGGACAGAGGAAATGGGAAATGCTCATTTCTTGTAAGAAAACGGAATAACACTTTTTTCCCTCGTCTTGAAGTGCACTTGGAGAGAGGGAGAGGAGATGATTTGGTTAATATTCCTACTCTCCATCCTGGATGGAACTGTCTGTCAGCTACACTACTCCGTGCCAGAGGAGCAGGAGCCTGGCTCTGTGGTTGGGAATATTGCAGAGGATTTGGGGCTGGACATTACCAAACTTTCCGCTCGCCGCTTTCAGACGGTGCCTAGTTCACGGACACCTTATCTGGAGGTGAACTTAGAAAACGGTGCGCTGGTGGTGAAAGAGAAAATTGACCGGGAAGAAATCTGTAAGCAGACCATCCCATGCCTACTGCACCTGGAGGTGTTTCTGGAGAACCCACTGGAGCTCTTTCGCGTGGAGATTGAGGTGATGGATATCAACGACAATCCGCCCAGCTTTCCCGAGACAGACATTTCCGTGGAGATATCAGAGAGCGCCATCCCCGGGACCCGTTTCCCGGTGGAGAACGCCTTCGACCCGGACGTGGGCACAAACGCGCTCAGCACATATGCCATAACGAATAATAACTATTTCTACCTTGACGTGCAGACACAGAGCGACGGGAACAAGTTTGCAGAGCTGGTGCTGGAGAAGCCTCTGGACAGGGAGCAGCAGGCGGTGCACCGCTATGTGCTGACGGCTGTGGATGGGGGCATCCCGCAGCGGACCGGGACGGCTCTGCTGGTCGTTAAAGTTCTGGACTCTAACGATAACGCGCCCACGTTTGACCAGTCTGTGTACACTGTTAACCTGCGGGAAAACTCGCCCGTGGGCACTCTGGTCATTCAGCTGAACGCCACGGATGTTGACGAGGGACAAAACGGGGAAATAGTTTATTCTTTCAGCAGCCACAACGCTCCGCGGATAAAGGACCTGTTCAATATTGATGCCAGAACAGGTAGGATAGAGGTGGCGGGGGAGGTGGACTATGAAGAGAGCAACACGCATCAGATTTATGTCCAGGCTAAAGATCTGGGGGCCAATGCGGTCCCTGCGCATTGCAAAGTGCTGGTCAAACTCGTGGACGTGAACGACAACACGCCAGAGATTGGTTTCAGCACTGTGACCGAGTCCGTGAGCGAGCAGGACGCCCCGGGCACCGTGATCGCACTTTTTAGCGTCTCAGACCGGGACTCCGGTGAAAACGGGCAAATGAGCTGCGAGATATTAGGAGACGTTCCTTTCAAGCTGAAATCCTCTTTTAAAAACTACTACACCATCGTGACAGACGGACCGCTGGACAGAGAGAACACAGACTCATACACCATCACCGTGGTGGCCAAAGACAAGGGTCAGCCCTCACTTGCCACCAGCAAGTCCATAAAAGTGCACGTCTCCGATGAGAATGACAACGCGCCCCGTTTTACGCAGGTTGTTTATGATGTGTATGTAACAGAGAATAACGTGCCCGGTGCTTTCATTCACGCCGTGAGCGCTTTGGACCCTGATATAGGACAAAACGCTCTTATTACCTACTCCATATTGGAGTGTGACATACAGGGCATGTCTGTGGACACGTATGTGTCCATAAACCAGGACACCGGCTACCTTTACGCGCTGCGCTCTTTTGATTATGAGCAGCTGAAGGAGTTCAGCTTCATGGTCCAGGCTAAGGACTCTGGTGCCGCTGAGCTCTTCTCTAATGCCACTGTAAATGTGATCATAGTTGACCAAAATGACAACGCTCCCACTGTGATAGCCCCCATCGGTAAAAATGGCACAGCCAAAGAGCACCTGCCGCGCTCTGCGGAGCCCGGATACCTGGTGACGCGAATAGTGGCCATGGATGCAGATGATGGCGAGAACGCACGGCTGTCCTACAGCATCTTGCGGGGCAACGAGATGGAGATGTTCCGCATGGACTGGAGGACCGGAGAGCTGAGGACAGCCCGCAGGATCTCTCCCAAGCGGGACCTGCAGGGCTACTATGACCTGCTGATCGAAGTTAGGGACCACGGGCAACCCCCTCTCTCCTCCTCCGCCAGCGTGAGCGTAATATTAGTGGACAGTGTGGTCGAAGGCCGCAGCGGGGAACGCGGCCCGGCCTCCAAGGCAAAAGAGACCTCCCTTGACCTCACCCTCATTCTCATCATCGCCCTGGGCTCCGTTTCCTTCATCTTCCTCCTGGCCATGATCGTGCTGGCCGTGCGCTGTCAAAAGGACAAGACGCTCAACCTGTACACGTGCCTGCTGGCCGGTGACTGCTGCCTGTGCTGCAGCTCGTGCTGCAGCAGGCAGGCTCGCGGCCGGAAACAGAAGAAGCTGAGTAAATCCGACATCATGTTAGTTCAGAGCACCAATGTGACATCAGGGGTCGGGCCCGTAGGGCAGGTCCCCGTGGAGGAGTCTGGTGTGGGCGGCGTGGGAGGGGGCTTCGGCTCCCACCACCACCAGAACCAGAACTCCTACTGTTACCAGGTGTGTCTGACACCGGAGTCCGCCAAAACGGATCTGATGTTCCTCAAACCGTGCAGCCCTTCCCGCAGCACTGACACGGATCACACCAACCCCTGCGGCGCCATAGTCACGGGTTACAGTGACCAACAACCGGACATCATATCCAATGGCAGTATTCTCTCTAATGAGGTAAGAGAGGCCTGAATCAGCTCTTGTCGCCCGGGGCTCAAGTCACCAAGTCACCACCCAATCAACTACATTGAAAGTGCACAGAGACGTGATTTAAAGGGTTAAGCACAGTTTAAAGCTCCTCTAGAAACCAACAGCTGTGTCCGCTCACGTCAAAGCGCGTTATCCATTCAGGTCACGCGGAGCCAAAGTCTCCGAGAGCATGAAAATGGTTATCAGCTTTTGACTTGGCCCAGTGCTGCTCAGTGGCCTTTAATCATTGTCATGCGTAATAGCGATGGGACGTGTCAATGGTGAAATCCCATGTGGCCTTTTAGTTCAATTGCAATAGAATAAATGCTCTCAGTCCAGCTTTTATGTCGCGCGCAACAGAGTGTGTGAAAGATTTTGGGCATAAAGTGCTTATAATTTTCCAGTCAGAGCACCAGCCTTGAAGATGCCTTATTGTTTCCTCTTTTTTTTTTAATTCTGTTTCTGGTGGTTTAATCTGACCTATATATTTGACGGGGGCGCGCACAGATGGAGAGGGATTTGTCTTAATGTGTTCAAAATTTGGGAGATTTGGGTAACCTGTCTGGCAAGGCGTGGCACCTGTCATCACAGTGCGATAATTATAAAGAAGTGGGCGCATGACAGATGGAGATTTTTTCAGGAAGTTTTTGGAGCCTATACAAACCTCTCCAAGTGCGCATTTCTCTGAGCGCAACATAGTTTGTTTACATGAGAAGGCTTCCTGCTCCTCCCTCAGCACCGGCCATTATCAGTCAATATATCCTACGCAGGTTGTAGAGTTCTGGGTGTAAAATATCATCAGATGAAGCCAGGGGTGATTTGACGAACCTGTCTCAGCCCGGTGCGCTGTGCTCAGGGATCTGTGTGGATGGAGTTGGAAGGTGTGTGTGTGTGTGTGTGTGTGTGGGGGGGGGGGTGTTGATTGCGGTGCGGCTGGAGTGGAGCCAGACAGCCAGTCACAGCCTTGCCTTTGCTATGCGTTAAATATTCCGTGCACGACCCAGCACGGCAGCACCGTGAACAAAGGTTGTTCAGTCTTAGCGTCGGGCGGCTCAATCATTTACGCATTCAATCGCCTCCCTAACCCACTCTCCCCTGCTCTCGTCTCCTCTCGCCCACTCACTCACCAAGTGGGAGCGCGCACCGTCAGTTCCTCGCTCCGCGCTGTCACAGCTTCCTCTCACACGTTGACAATAATGTATATGATCGTCTATATTTCCCACAATTAACGAGCCTCCTCCTTCAGTGTCTGTTCATGGGTGTGTTATTGCATTAAGAGTGACCGAGCCTGTGTTTCTGTGGGTTTTCCAGACGAAACACCAACGAGCAGAACTCAGCTATCTGGTGGACAGACCCAGACGTGTCAACAGGTAGTGCAGAGCACACACTCTCTCACCCGCACATACACACACACACACACACACACCCATACCTTATTACCAATGTGTATGGTCCAGTGAGGCACATACCATCCACCATCAGAGGACCTCTAAGATCGAATTGGCCTGGTGGATCCACAACCAGTTCACACATCTGTAAAATTGAATATTACACCCATCAGTATGAATCCCGTATATTCCGCATCGTTAATTGTGGCTTTGAGAGGCTACATGGTTCCCAGTGTATCCATAACGTTCATCTTCAATTTGGCATCAGTCCCATAACTGACAGAGCAGTGCCTATTAAAACCCTAATGCTGGATTTCATTACATGCCATGTGTAACATCCAATTTAGACTCTTGACGGCCACCGTGACTGTATTAATGTGGTGTTGATTTCTGATTCTCCCTCTCTTTCTCTGTCTCTCTGCCCCTCATTAAATCCTTCTCCTCCTCTCTCTTCATCTTCCCCTTTCCAATATTGTGTCCTGACCTCTGTCTCTGCCCTCTTCATTACTCTCATACCTATTTCTGCCTCTTCTCCCACCTCCTCCTCCTCCTCCTCCTCCTCCCCTGTATGTGATGTCCCCCACTCCCTCCAGCTCGGCATTCCAAGAAGCAGACATCGTCAGCTCCAAAGACAGTGGTCATGGTGACAGCGAGCAGGGCGACAGTGACCACGACGCCACCAACCGGGGTCATTCTGCCGGTGAGTCCCCTCCTCCACCCCCACCCCCCCCCACCCTCCCATAATTACACTGTCATTTCACAATACTCGCACCCTCCCTTCTGGCCCATTTTAGTTTTCAGTGGTGTGTGTTTGTGATTGTGAATGGGATAATACTGAATTGTTGGTCCGGACCGGTGACTTTTAATTTCCTTAATTTGAGAGTGTGCGAAGGCCTGGGCTCTGGAGTTGCTGGCTGGCATGAACAGCCCCAGAGGTGTTGATTGTATTTCACACCCGGATGAAAGGGAGGAAATTTTGGAATTGTCTTTTCCTTCTTTCTTTGCCTCTTGCTTCCCCACCCCTTCTCTGTTTGTAACCCCGCTGCTGATTCACTGAGTGGTACTGAAAGGACAGCGACTCGCAGCGAGGCAGTGCTGAGGCCTCCGCTGCTTTAGTGGCACAAATCAATAGGTTCACTCTAGTGAAAGGAAAAGGCATGGAAGCTAAAGTGGTATAATGAGATGCATTTCAATCAGCTCTGCAGTTGGTGTATTGTACTGGCTATGTTGGTTATAGAGTCAGCTGATCAAACACATTAGCAGCTTTTGTAATCTTTGTATTGGTTAGCCAAAATCCTTTTCGCTTTGGCATGAGTTCAAGTAAAGGTAAAGTAT
Organism: Caranx ignobilis; assembly: GCA_021432705.1. Classification (NCBI taxonomy): domain Eukaryota; kingdom Metazoa; phylum Chordata; class Actinopteri; order Carangiformes; family Carangidae; genus Caranx; species Caranx ignobilis. The sequence goes on along the minus strand of MU269982.1, from coordinate 21,469,848 downwards.
TGAAATTAGAGAAGATTTCTTTACTCTCACTTCAGGTTTATTTACTGACTCCCACTTCTCTCCCGCACTTTACAGTGTAGTAGATTTTTTTTAGACAAGGCTTTTGGTTTTATCATAAGCCTCTGCTTGTTCTCTCTAAAATTCTATTAGGTTAGTACCTGTTTATTGATCAAAGCAGAGTCAGACAAAAAGCAGAGCGATACAAAATCTCATTTCATATTGAATTGCCCTTTCCCTCTGAAGGATTGTTCCACACGGCTTGTGTAAGACCCCTGCCTAGACCGGAACCTGCCAAATATCATCTCAGTGCTGGGAATACAAATAGAGCAGATTAGATAGGTGCTGCAGGATGGTGAATGGTCCTCATCAGGCTTCACTGTGTTTGATATTATTAATGAACCAAGCCAAAATAGAGAGCCAATATGCACCAGCGGTAGTGTCACTCCCTGCCCTCGCTGATGAAACAGCCTGCGAAGGTCAAACTGCTAGACTGAAATGCAGATTTGGAAGAATACCAAAGTCTTCATTCTTTCTCTATCAAAAATATATTGTTTTGTGAAATAATTATCACCGTGGATGCTCTGAGTTGGATATCTTACATCAGAATGTGATCCATGCATATGTGGAACAGCACAGTCATGCAGAGTTTGGCTGCGATTCGACTCAACAGACCAGACACACACACACGCAGACATAGACACTTAAAGGGGTGGCAAAACATAGAACATGTGCTATGGTTATGAGTAAGCGCTATGCATTTAGCACATTCAGCCAGCAGGTAACCCCAGGCTTTAATAAGAAATCATCCATGACATGATATTCAAGGACAGGCCTGCGAGTGCATTTTAAAATTGATCTTATGTGGAATATTGTCTTGAGTTCGCTAGCACAGCTACAGGATCGCATTTATGAACCAATATCATGTTTCCTCGGCTTTGGCTTGGCTCCGAGCGCGCTCATTTGGCACCGGCCCTTTGGTGCTGCACTGTGTATTTCATATGAAGAAAGCCACATTTGTTCCTCATGTTGGATTTAGAAGGGAACAGCTTACCACTCCATGGGAGGTAATATCACTCGACTGGTATTTTGGAAAGAGGGACACTTGAGTTCCACAGACTTCTGTAAACAAAACCAGACGCTGTGTGTGTCTGTGTGCGTGTGCGTGTGTGTGTGTGCGTGGGTGTAAAGGTATACCATTGTCTGATTTAATATGTAGGTGTATAGATGATACCTGCATGTAATCAGCTGCTGTGTGTGTTTCTGTGTGTGGAGGAAAACAAGGCTCGGTGATGATGTCTGTATTGAAAAGGAGTTTTCCTTTGAGAGGTTGCTCTCGGAAGCTTAAATGAGATTCAGTTTAAGAGGAGAGAGTGGTAGCTGCTGCTTGGCTCTCTGCCAGGTGTACTGTATATTGCCTCTACATACCGATTGCTCATTTATGTATTAGTATGTACATGTGTGACTTTCTTTGACTTTCTCTTTTCTATTTGTTTAAATACAGAGGGAGGAGAACATGGTTGGTTGTCTCATGTGGTTGCTATGTTTGTGTATGTTACTATCAGCAGTTGTCTGGATAAGTTTTGTGCTGAGTGCAAGTAAAAGTGCCAAACTGCATAAGCCTGAGCCAAGTCTATGTATAGGCTACATGTATTCTCATCCCTTACTGCAGCGTTTGTGTGCATAAGCAAATCCATGTGTGCACATGCATACACACTGCTATACTGTATATAGCCTGTATGTAAATATACTTGCATTCTGTATGTGTCAGTGTGTGTGTGTGTGTGAGAGAGAGAGAGAGTGTGTCTGACACACACATATTCTCTTTCAGGGTTTGTGGCAGGGTCTCATCCTTCATTCTGTCTCCCCCACACGTTGGCTCTCCGCAACACTCGGCTGATCAGTAATTCATTTCCAGAACCTTTGCATAGCAATTATCAAAGGAGGGTTAGAGGCAAGGTTTCCTCACGGGACAGCGAGGCACACTCTCCCTTTTGGTGCACCTCGGAATATTTCAAATCAAGAGGAAACCATTTCCAGTTGGCATATCATCAACTACACCTGCCGTAGCTTCCCGCTCGGCCGCTCGTCTGACACTTTAGAAAATAAGTCTCCTGACGTGGTTTTAAATCAAAGGGACACTGCCTGTGAGGCTGGGATATCACCGGATACCTTTAAAAAGTGGGCAAATGGCTTTTCTGATAGCAGCATGTCTGGAGTGAGGCACCTTTACGTCAGGAGCCAAAGCACTATTGATTGACTGCTACACCTTTTACATCCCCGCAACCTCTTCCTTTTTTAGGTTGTTTGATTCATATTAGACACCGCTTCCCTCATTATTTCCCTCATCATCCTAATAAGAGATGGCGGGAAGAGTGAGCAAGCAAAACAAAAAAGGTGACAGATAAGACGGTATAAAATATTCATCAGTGAAAAAATTTGGCATCTCAGAAACATTCGATCAGCTGCAAGAGACTGCGTGACGGGTGGGAGACTGGAAATGATCATTATCATGACGTTTGTTTTGGTGAGAACAACAGCCGTGACAAATGGGACAATTAAATCACTGTGGCAATGCTGTATTAGATGGCTGATTATGAATTAGTGGTGGGCACCATGTTGCAGTTTCCCATGTCAGTGAGCTGTCAGAGGAATTTAGCATGCAAGCTTTTGAAGCACCCTCCTCCCAGGCCCCGAGATGCTGACAGAACGAGGGCTGGAGAATGAACGATTGGTTCAGAAATATTGATTCATGTCAAGATAACATGACAAATATTTATGGCAGTGATTATGGGAAGGACGTCTCAGGATTAGTTCAAAAGCTTAAATCAAAGAAATTAAGGCACTATGTTGAGCATGAAGTAAAAAAAATACCAACAAGACAACAAGTTGGAAATGACAAGAACTACACAAAGAACAGCTTTCTTCACAGAAGTCCTTCCAGTCAGGGAAACAACTTTCAGTCCTGCAGATTAAAAAGTAACATCCAAGTCCATCCAGTCCAAAACTTTAGTGCAATACAAAACTATCATGCAATACAAAGAACCACAACAAATGCTCACATGTGAGCCATCACAGACAGTATTTTAGCTCAGGAAAGATGTGACCTGGTGACACACAGTTAAGATGCATATAAAACATAAGCACTAGTCCTTTAAACCCCACCAGCAGAGGACAGGATAAAAAATATCTCAATGTGACATGAAACAGTAAAAATCTATTACAGCCGAAAGGATAAAAACATTGCCTCGATAAAAAAAAAAAAAAAAAAAAAAATCAATTAGAATTTTGCCTGGAACAGGTGGAGATGTCACCTTTTCTACGATGCCTGTTTTGTTAGACATCGATAAAATTCATAAGAGCAAAAGGGAACAATCAATTTGTTTGATTAATTAATTGACTAGACTGTTTAGACACCTGGAACATAACTTTCTCATCTTAAACTAAGCAGAGGAAAAAGAACTCATCAATCATGACCTCTGTGCAGCACTGCTTAAGGTAAATGAAAAAGTGTATTCACCTCTTCAATTTGCTGAGTTCTGTGTGAAAATGAATCCCTACAGCAGTCAGAACATGTCCTGGAATGATTACCAATACACTGAGGCATTTCTTTGAGTGGCTTGATGAACATGCCCTTGGTATGTAAAGGCTGAGCCTCATGAATGAGCTGAATGACAGATGAAGTGTTTCCAACCCTGAAAAGATTGAAAAAGAATCTTCTCACTAAGCACTGGTGCATATGAATGTGCCTCCACTCTGAAAACATAGAGTGAAGAAAGTAAAGAGATGTATATTCATTGCCTCAGACAGGGGCCTTAGATATTAATTACTGAGGTGAAACATAAGGCTGTGAGACTAATGGAAACAGCAAAGTCCTGGGAGTCATAAAGATGCTTTGGCCATGAGTAACACTCCCATCATCCTCTCTGCCCAGAGATTTAACATCAGCGAACATCTGCTCCAGCCAGGTTGCAGAACTACATTTCCTACAAGAAACCATAAAATATGAGGTCAGGGTACGTGTTGGTAATGCTCAAAGGGACACGTGACTAGTGGCTTCATTTAAACTGTTCTCCAACACTCCAGTTCTCTGAACAATAGCTCCATCACTTCTCAGTTTGTGAGTAGACATGCAAAGGGGATTTCCACTTTATTACAGCCTGGCTCTTATTTTGCACAGTGTACTTGCTGAAATGTTCAGGATGCAGGTGCACAGATTTTAAGCTAACCACAATGTTTTCTAAAAACCTAATGGGAAAAAGAAACACAGGCCAATCGTTCCACTGTTTTCTAATGAAATGGGAAATTGTTTCAGTTTTTCTTCTGAGGAGAGCACAGTAATGAGGTCGGGTAAGGTAAGGACACTGGATTAGCATTTCTGTTACTGTGGCAATCGTCTAGCTAAGCAAAAATAATGCCAGTGTCCAGTCCAGCCTTCAAAGACTCACTATGGTTTTGTTAATCTGACTCCCATTAGCTTTTATGCCAGATTTCCTTTAGTAATGTCACTGTGTTACCTATTATTTTGCTGAGTACAATGTTATCAGCTCATGGACATGATGGCCAGGGTGAAGAAAATAATTCCTGAGTAATAAATCATAATTAGCATTAAATGGTTCAGTCAGAGGTCTCAGTGTTTGAGGCATTGTCTGTATAATACAGCAAGCTCCATTCAAAGAAGAGTCAGTGATGAAAGGCATACAAACCAGAGGTCATCCACTGGCTTCGCTATACTACAAGGGGTCGTATTAATCAAACGGACATCTTGGCTCTCCTCCCCAGCCCGGTTGCCGTGGAACAAACATTGAAAATGGTAGCTGCCTCTCAGAGACTCAGAACAATTTCTCTGTCTGTCATTACTGGACATGGTGGGAGCCATATTGCTTTGTTTTGGCCCTGGGAGGTCTCTGGTTTACTCATCACAGCCTCACTGGCCAACTTGTACAAGGAAGCTATGCTACTCCCCTGCCGTCTTGAGCTGCTGTCCAAATATTGACGTCTGTGTCTGTATTCTCTGTGGAACAGTGGAGGACAAGATGAAAAACAGAGGTATGGATAGAAGACACCCTCTACCTGGGGGAGGGTTTTTTTCCTTTTCTTTTCTTTTTTTTTTTTTTTGAGAGAAAACAAGATAACGACAGAGGAAGAAACGGGCACAGAGGATTAAATGTGAGCAAAAATAACAAGAGACAGAGAGAGAAGGAACGTAACACGGAGGGACTAATAGAGACAGAAAGAGGGACACAGACAGATGAATGAGTGCAGGGAGGGAGCGAGGGAGTGCTAACCTGAGTGCAGCAGATATATGCTCACAAAGTGAATTCAAACATGGGGCTTATGTTTTCCCCCGGATTTGTTTTCCTTCATTTCTCTGCTCCCAGTTGCTGGATGTACGTCAGGCGGTGCAATTAGTCAAATCACGCCGACGTGGGATTTCGGAAACACGCAGAGATGTAATGAAAAAAGAAAAAAGAACAGAAATGCTGATTGCTTATTAGCAAGTAGATTGTGTTTGCATTATGTAGCGTCATTTACATCCCCTTGTGTGTGTGTGCGCATGCGCACATGTATGCAGCTGTGTGAGTATGTGTTATATATGTGTGTGTGTGTGTGTGTTCTTTCTGCCTGATGAGGTCACGATGAGAGATAGGGCTGCTGGCAGGGCCTGTCATTGCCAGTCACTGTTCTGGTTGTTGTTTTGCTTCCTGCCCGAGGAAGAAAAGGTGCTCTGCGAGGATCAACAGCCACTGGGTGTCATGTGCGCGTGGCCTGTCTCTCTGTTTACATTTACATATCTTCACATTAAGAGAGTATTTTTAAACGTGTGTGTGTATGTGTGTGCTTGCAAACATATGTGTCACTGTAGCTGTTTCTTGTTTTTTTTTTTATAACGAGTGAGCCGCCAGGCAAAAATCAGGGAGTAGTTTGGAAGCTAGTGACAAGAGTTTTCTGAGGCTGATGTACGGTAAACAGTGAGTGCTGCAGACTATATTTACCCATCATCTCCAGAGCACAATACGCCCTTGTGCCTGCTTAATAATACACTCAGATATGAGAGATATGGAACAAAGTGAGCCCTCTCTTAATCCGTCGACATTGACTCTTTATAACTGCATGCATGTCTGTGTGCTGGCTGCGTACCTGCATATGTGCACATGGTGTTGCGCCCTGGCTACCAACCATGTTATTGCACAATGGCACCGAGACGATTGGAGGGCGTTAGGTCAACACCCCTGTGTGTCCAAGTAGGAAATCCATTTGCAAAAAGTCTGCTAAAACGCTAAAAGGCCGGCTTAAAGGTGGGAATTAACAGAAATAGCATGATTTTAATGCCTCCAGCTTTTAACGGCAACATAAATATACATCAGCTCCCGGGGTGAATCATAGGGGAAATGCAAGTGCACCACACAGAATCTGATCTGGTATTTACAGTCACAGACCCCCCCCCCCACCTCAGTTTAGCTTTCCCCGCAGTGAGAAATTTAAAGAGGGATTCTTGTTGTGTTCTCCACCTGATCATGGTGTCTGTCTTGGTGAGAGCAGAGCTGCTGCTGACGCACAGCCCACACTAGATGGTACAGTAGGTGGTGATGAAAACAAACGAAGTCTTCTGACAGCAGGAGCAGTGAATGGTGCTGATTCTGCAGGCCAGACAGGAAAGACAGAGGTAAACGGACCAAATCTGACACCTGACATATTCAAAACTCCCTGAATCGATCACGAAATGTTAAATAAAACACAGAGGAAAGTGTCCGTCAGCCCTTTTTTTTATTTCCCCTCTTCTCACTGTCTCTTTCTTTTTTCTGCAGGAATATTGCCCTGTACTCCTTTATATAATTAACTTTATCAAACTTTAAGCAGAATTTTACATCTGCATTTATTCTTATTTATTATTTAAGGCTCTTAGCCACATGGCCCTGAACAGTTGATAAGGGAAAGAAAGTGGAGAGTTGCTGCTACTTAAACCTAAATCCTCCCCCGCTCTCCCCACCTCCATCTCACCCCTCTTCCCATCTCCATCTGCAAGGCACAGGTCTCCCCCCTGTCTTTTCTGGCCATTGCTCTTTCCATCTGTGATTGCCTGGGTCTTCCCTCCCCTTCCTTATGGTTCCCGCAGTCTTGCTGCTTCTCCTGCCTGCTGTCTCGCTGGCTGTGAAATCTGTGAAGCCTCCCCCCTTCTGTCTGGCCCTCACTGTCTCTCGTCTGTGAGCTCCGTGGCTCCTCTAGCCTCTCTGGTCACTGCACCGTCTTGTTGCGTGTCTCGCTCCCCGTGAGGCCTGAATTAGCAACGCGATTAGATCCACGCGGTGCACACAAACACACACAAACACACAAAAAAAAAAAAAAAAAAAAATCAGCCACAGTAGCTCTCAAACAATGCCTTGACAATACTGCAGTTAATAGGACTTACATGTCACTGGATGACATTTACAGTGAGA